>JACGCK010000001.1:0-1200000 GCA_014925825.1 Pholiota molesta
CCAGTCTTACCACAACCGTAGCACCGGATTTCCGCAGAGTCGTTAGTAGACTTCGACGTAGTACTCTTAATATCATTATTATTCCCATGAGATTTATTCTGACCATCTCCGGATTTGCTGTAAGAAGAATGGTGACCATTCCTACCAGTATTACCATCTTTCTGATATTTATTACCCTTGAACCCATTCCTGGTCCATCAGAAGATCTCTCAGATGACTTGTTATTATCACGGTTCGAAGTACCTTTGCTACGCGAAGAGTCCTTATGATCGCGAGATTTATCGCTATATTCCTTACGATTTCTCTCCATCATATCGGCCATTTCGTGCCGCGTCGCGACAGCCACGACTTCGTCCCAAGAAGCCTCCTTGAAATCTAAACCTTCCTTCCAAAGAGCAGTCTGTAGTTCTGTTCTCAGACCATTCCATAATTTATCAACTCGTTGCTGTTCATTGGAAGTACCAATAACTCTGAATAATAAGCTGACCTCGGCTGCAAAAGCCTTGACCGTCATCGAGCCCTGAGTCAAATTGTCCAGTCTCCGACGTTGCTTCAACCGGTAATCCGGCGGGAAACAGTAGTCGTAGAGACCTTTGAAAAAGTCCTCCAAGGCAAACAACGTCTCGCTAAGCATAACCGTAGTCGTAAAATATTTCGCGGCTTTACCTTGCAAGTAATCCCCGCACCGAATAACTTGTTCCTCGGGCGGCAAACGAGCTTCGATACAGAAGCGCCTACACTGCATTACATACGTTGTATATTTAATCGCGTCTGCATCGCCATGATAAACGGTCGGCGTCGTCGGCATGATCGCGCGGAAACGGCTGGGTGCCAAAGCAGTAGGCTGTTCAGGAGGGTTGTAAAGGTTGCTAGAGAAGTGAGCCTCTCTTCCCTGAGGAGCCTGCTTAGCACCTATTTCCTCTAATAAATTCCTCCCAACTCTGCCATTTAACAAGCGCCCTACCATGCTATCCGGCGTCAATTGCGCGCTCGGTAATAATGTACCCGAAGTTCGCGGCGCATTCTTTGGCGTCGAAGTTCCTTGCAATATAAATCTCTCAAATTCCTTAGACATAGGACTATCGAAATGCGCTCGGTGTGTAAAATCTGCTCTTCCGGCGCTTATTAAACTGATCCGCTTTTTCCTTTTCCTTTTGCCATTCCTCGAACAATTGACTCATACGTTCTTCATGGATATTAATCCTGTCCGCGGCTCTTCGGCCCCCCTTGTCTTGGGCGTCTGATGCGGCGGCTGATCTCTCACGGATTGTTCAAGCCTTTCGTTATCCCGCGTTAACTCAGCAAATCGAACCCTCTGGGCCTCGGTGTTCAATTCATGCTCAGAGATTCCAACATTGCCCCATTCGGCGGGATCGATCGTTTTCCCCTTCGAGGAAATCTTACCTATATTCTCAGACTCACTGTCTGTGTCCACAAGATCATGGAACACAGTCTCATTGGACTTCCTCTCTCTCAGGTGTGTTTCTCTTTCCCTCGAGAGCTTCTAATCTAACCAATATTTGATTCATAAGTGGTAAAACATTCCCACCTGCTGTTTACTTTCCGCGACGGCCTCCATGGCCTTAACAAATTCCTCAGTACGTACTACCTGACCTTGACCTTGATCAGCGCTATTACTCAACGGGGCCCGCCCTCCAGGCTGCGGCTCCTCCAACCGACGGTCGTTCTCAGACGCACCGCGGCTATTTTCAGAACTGGAGGGTCGTCACCCATCACATCATCACGCGCGCCTCCCTGGGCGGCTGTTATCGAGTTGGTGCCCACGACGCCGCCTGCCGCGGGTGTGGCCGCACCGGGATGGACAACACTGTCCTTCGACTGGGCACCGCCGACTTCCTCGATCGGTCCCAACCCCTCAACACTAGGGGTACTTGGCTGCTTAGACTGCGAGCGCCCTCGTCTCACTGCCATCACAGCACAGCAAAAGCTAAAATAAAGTTAGGTTTTTAATTAATTGACTACTCACCTGGAAGTCCTGGTTGATCAGACCGGGGTTATCCAAGGCTCGACGTCGTCGACGAAGTTAAATGAGTAAGCTCGGGGTGTTCCCGTAGAGTATCGAACCGATTCTCTCTTGTCAAAAATATGTGACAAGGCGTGTTCCCACGAGTCTTGCCACACGAGAACCCAAAAGACAGTTGAAGAGCTGAATTCCAGGCCGACTATCTACGTACACCAAGTCGGCCTTAAATACTCTACGGATGTCTAATACGTCATAACTAGATAGTTTTTAAACATAAGGTTTTTCGGAATATGGAGAGAGTGGGGAGTGTAAACAAAACGAAAGAAACAAATAAAAAGTTCTAAGTCAATAAGATAAGATAAGATAAAGAGTCGTGCTGTGAGGTCGCTAGCGATCCGTCACACTGTGCCAACGCTGTGCATATAAATATTGCACTATCATATCGCATGGGGAAAAAGATGGAATGTGTGATGCACAACCTGCGTGTTGTTTATATGACAGCCTTTGACAGGAGCAAAAAAGCAATGGCCTGGAACACTAATAGCGCCCTCCATGAGTGTAGGCAATGCCAGGTGCGCTAAGAGGGAAGAAGAATTGCTCTCTCAAGCGTTCGAGGATGCCGCTACCGTGTAATGAACTCCATAAGCCGACCGAAAATGGGGCAGGGCAGCAGCCTATACACATGATCTGTCGTGTAGTACATATACAGTATAGCAAAGATAGTGATTGGCACGGGTAACCCGCGGGTACCTTCAGCCAGACCCGCACCCTCACCCGCCAAACCCTCCACCCGCAGTACGGGTACGGGGGTTTCGCGGGTTTGGGTTGCGGGTTTGACGGGTTCCGAGGGTCTCGAAACCCGCACGGGTCAGCGCCACGGGTACATTTCCTCAAGCGTCTGCATCACGCGGAGGCTGCAATTGCTGCACTCCTTGTGTATGCAGACGGCTGGGTGTACCGCCGTTGTGCCTCCCTTTGGCCCACCTCGTTATCCCACTCCCACGTGTCCGTCCTGTGCCGTTTTCACGCCAATGCGAGGTCGTCCGTCCTTTGGCATGCGCAGTTGTTGCGGTGTCTGCGGGCCAGTATGACGGCCACGGCAGCACGCACGTTACCGGCTTCGTGTCAGCGCCTGATATTCCCTCTGCGCCTCGCTTGCCGCGGCAGCAGCCCGCGTCGGGGCAGCAAGAAGGACGCGGTGGCCCTCGGGGCGTTGGAAGCAGCCAGGCTGGTGCGAGGCGCGAGCGCAGGGACCGCGAGAGGGACCACGAGGAGCGACGGGACCGAGAGCAGCGCGAGCGCGAGCGTGCGACGCGCAGCCGCCGCGGGATCGTGCCGCCGCCCAGCGAGACGGGAGACGACGATTTCGACGAGTATCCTGCCCCCCGCGACGCAGAGCCCGTATGTGCCCGCACACCGCGTCATCGCGTTGGCATGTCGTCCGCCATGTCGTCCGCCGTCGTATTCGCGTATCGTCCGCCATCGTGCACGCTCGCCGTCATCGTCCGACCACTGTCGTCCGACCGGCGTGGTGAGAGTGGGGGTCGTGCTGCCAAGACACCTGTGAGTGGGGAGTGTCAGTGGAGGAAGAAGGGAGGTGGCTGCGACGCACCTGGCGGATCTCCCGTTCTTCGGGTCTTCCCTTCGCTGTCCAGCACCCCCGTTCTACTCGCATCGTGAATTTCGGCCCACATCCCTTATTGGAGGGGAGGGGCATGAGGCCGTGAAGTGAAGAAAGGCGGGTAGCAATTGAAATCAACGAAGTTGATTCGTTGATTTCAATTTCAAGCTCCGCTCTAATCGAACGGCATTGGGCGGCCGCGCACCCGCCGAGACCCGCCCGACCCGCGGCTACGGGTACGGGTTGAGGCCGGGTGAGGAAATTCAGACCCCAACCCGTACCCGCCAAACCCCTGGCACAAACCCGTGCGGGTTTGGAAACCCGTGCCGATCACTAAGCAAAGAAGTGAAGCATGGATGTCTGCAACGAAGGGACGAACCTGACGTGGCACCCAGATAACTAACTGCGCCATCCAGCACATAGTAAGCGGAGCCGATGGCAATGTACAGCTAATACTGGACAATGCGAATAGGGAAAAGAAGACAGGTGTAGAACGAGGATGGCGATGGACGCAAGATGGACAAGAGAGTTGCGCAGCTCAGAGCTCAGCGGCTGAAAGCGCCTTATTTGTACATATGTACCAGGCGCCTTTGCCAGTATGGCGACTTGATGCCGACCTTCTAGGGCGTTTTTGCCTGTTCTTCTTCTTCCATCACCACTGGCGTTATGAACTGTAACTGTTTCGTCTCTATCCCATTCCCGGATGCGTGCAATTATGCTTAATGAGCTTGGCTACTACTCTTCTTGCTACTTCAAGCCAAATCGACGCGCAAAAGTCAACTTTCTCCTAGGCCACACGAACGAAATCCTTCCCACATCGCCTGCGATCACCTCTTACTTTTGACCTATTTTCGCAGCCTCCTTCCCCAAGCCACATCCTCGTCGGCTATGATGAAACCAAGCACACACCCGACAGCTTGCTTTATGCCCGGGCGCGCTGTGGTTACCAGCCTGATGGGCACCGTCATGGCTGTGTAACAGCTTTTGACTTTACGCCCCCTGATGGAAAGCCACGTGATGTCCCAATTCGGAATCAACTCGCGCAGCTTGGTTCATTTGGGCGTGGGATGCGGCACTTCTCATTCTGGCTCGGCGCTCGCTCTCTCTCCCCGCTCTCTTTGACTCTCCCACAATCTCTTGCCGTCCCGCTCCTGGGCGCTGGAGAGCCACTCGTCAACGTGCTTGCTCGCTGTTGGCCACTGCAGCATGCTTAAACCTCCACGGTCCACCATTCCCACTACTCACTGCGCCTCTCATCTCCTGCCAATTGTGCCACTTCTTCCCTTGCGTGCGGGAGCGCGCTCCCACCTCGATCCCCGCGCCTCTCATCTCCCGCATTGCTGTGCCACTTCAAGCTCTCTCCTCGTGTGCTGCACCAACACTCCCGCCTCTTGCTGATGCGCCAAACCTCTCGATCTCCACTGGATCGGCACGGGTACATGGCGACGAGGAGCCACAACCACCGCCGCCAGTTGGCCTCGCATTCGCCGTGCCCCGCCACTGCTGTAGGATTTTCGCCCCCGCTGCATAGCTGGTTCGTGCGCACTGCCACATCACCACGTCGAGGCGGCGTGCTCAGCTCTCGTCCGCGCGGATCGTTGCCGCTCGCGCGGGATCGCTTACTTGGGTCGGATGGGGGGCAGCGGGAAGGCCACCCGCGATGAAGAGCTCCTGAAATGGCCCCTGCTCGGCGGCGGCATGCCCCCCACATACACGCCGGCCGCGACAACGGGGTCAGGACCCACGACGGCAGCAAGAGCAGGACAAAGGGCAGGCTGCCGGGGGCCGCGGGCCTTGCATGCAGCGAGCTTGAGTGCAGTGGTGTAGTTGTCGAGCTGGTCCTGGAGCTGGCGTGTGTGGGCCTTGAGCTCGTCGCGCTGGCGCTCGACGGTGTCGTCCACTCGGGAGCTAGCGCTGCGCTGGCGCTCAACGGCGGCGAGGCAGATTTCGAGCGACCCCTCCCGTCTAGACGTACGCAAAACAGTACATTTGTACTGCTTTGTGTCGTGGAGACGCGAGGCTCAACACGCCAACGGATATTGATGGCGGCTTGGTGGCCCCGCGCCGCCCTTTTGCGCTTTGAAGGTGGGGTGGAGTGGCACAGGCGAGTTGTTTTGGTGGCCCTCTGTGGCCTTTTTTTTTTGGTATTTTATGCGTAGCCGTTCAAGCAGCATGTACTATCCTATATACCAAATCCCTCTCGATGTCATTCCTTTCCTTTCAAATAAATCTCGATCATTCACCTGAATACCCACCATCGTCTTCCTTGAATGAGTCAGATGCACCTTCTTGCCATGCCACCAACCCCCAGCAACCTGTTCCAGCACCCTCTGTGGATGCCGCACAAAGTCAGCCACATCGAAATCCCAAAGGCTCATTTCATTGGGATCACACAAAGGGTGGCTACTCACTGCGATGGAGAAATATGGCGGAAATGCAGAGTTGGATGCGGAATGAAGAGGAGCGCAATACTATCGAGTTCGTCCGAAAGGAGAAGCGTCCAAATCAGGCATCTACGCAACTTTGGAACGAGAAGGACATCTATATCTGTGCTCGAAATTTCAGTGGCGGGAAGAATAACTACACAAAGAAGTTTAGCTGGACCAGGAAGATCCCCATGAAACGTATAGGCTGCTCTTGTCGTCTCATTGTTAAAACATATCCCGATACAGATGAGGTACTCGGCCACTATACCTCGGAACACTCACATGAAATAGGCAGTAAAAATGCGAGATTCACGCGTTTAGAGAAAGAAACTCGAGAAGAGATCGAGCAGATGCTTCGACTGGCAGTGGAGCCAAAGAAAGTTGTACGTTCTAATACACCATTTATTCTAAAATTAAATACTGACATTTTTGTAGGTTGAACACGTCCAGGGAAAAGTCTATATGGAAGAAAATCTTAGAAATCTCAAAGCTGAAGGCGTGCGTCGTAGTGAATTCTGCACGCGGGCTGATGTACGCCGAATTGAAAAGATGATTGAAGAAGAAACCATTCGTTTGGCATCTAAGGACGGTAATTCAGTGCTTCAATGGGTTCAAGTCCTGCGTGAGCGCGGTTATCATGTAGAAATGAAGGGCAGCAACGACAAACCTCCTGAAGGCTCTGGGCTTGCACATGATAGCTTTGTTCTGATCGTCCAAACGAAGTATCAACGGGACTGCTGGAGAAAACATGGACGCCACTTCGCAGCACTAGACGCGACTCACAATACGACTCATTATGAGAACATGAGCTTATTTACGCTGCTTGTACGCGATCGCTGGGGACATGGTGAGCATTAATATTATGTTTACCCGCACGTCTATTGTCTTACAAGTTGCCCACTCTCTTTATTAGGTATGCCTGTGGCATGGATGGTCTCGTCCAATGGAACTGAAGAGACGATCAACTTTTTTCTGAATGCTATCCGTTCTCAGAGTCCCGAGATCTTGCCAGATTTCTTTATGTCCGATAAAGACCATGCCCAAATGAATGCAATTAAGCGCCAATTTACTTCATCGAATCTTCTTCTTTGCTGGTGGCATGTTCTTCATGCCTGGCAACAGTTGGCGACTTTACGCCCCCTGATGGCAAAACACGTGCCATCGGCATTTGATGCCGGTGAGCTGGATCGCTCATCGCTCGACGCGTCATTGCCATTCTCACGTCCCCTCAGGCCTCAGCCTGCCTCCGACCGCCTTCCTCATTCCTCAACACATCAATGTTGCCACTCTCGAGTGCGCCACCGTGCCCGTCAGTGCGTCCGCATCAATACTCACCGCCACCGCTCTCGGGCGCACTCCACTGTCCTCGCTAGGCCTCGTCGCCATTGATTAACCACCATGAGCGAGGATGTCAAAACTCGAGCGTGCCCCACCTCTCCCGCTCTACACCCTCTCGAGTCTCCCACATGCCACCTCGGGTGTACCCCACCGCCCTTGCACGCCCACCGTCCTTGCTCAATTTCACTTATGATTTTTCCTATGTAGAACAATTTGTCTAGTTTGTATGTAGGACATAATGAAATTACTGTTCGTTCTGAAGCCGTGTGATTATATCTTCATTGGTCCCACCTGCAGATACACCATGAAGGCGACATAATGCATTCAACTCCAATCGTCGCAGACTGTAAAGATGGCGGGTATCTCGAATGTCAACCAACTTGGGGTCGAAAACAGCCGGGATAAAGGATGATGAAGCGAAGGTTGAAGTTGGCAGGGTGGCATTACTGGGAACAATGTGGGAGTGTTGCTGCGAGAACATTGAGATGGCTCTAGGGATGTCTGCATTTGAAACAATTGGTGGTGGGCCGAGTGGGATTGATTTGGCTGTGGACTGCATTAACAGCAGCTGTGGAGACTCGAAGGGAAGGCTCTTCTTAGGCGGTTGTCGAGCGTCATTGCGTGCACGTTTTCCAGATTGCTCGCCACCTGCGTACGGATCGGCGTGTGCTCGTCTTTTTTTGCTTTTGACAGGCACGTTCATTACAGCAGCTGTTTCTGTCCAAGAGTTTTGATTGGGAGCAATCTTCTTGGCTGCGGGTAATAGAGTGTTTGTGAGCTCTGATGCATCGAGCTCAGCAATACAGATGTCTAGTTGCTCGTGAAGGGATGACAGCATGTCATTAGAAAGCATCTCTGACCGTGTCTGAAGACGAAGTGCAAGAGTTGACAATTTGTTTATCATAGACTTGATATCTTGAGAATGCGCTGTGTTGGATGTATGAAGCTCGCTATCATCTTCGTGTTCAGATTCCGAGTCTGTTGGACAGTGAGTGGGTTCAAAAGTATCTGGACAATGGACGTCCAATTGCGAGGCAGAGAATGATGTGTATAATTCGCATCACGAAAAATGATTATATCTCTAGAGAAATTTCAGTGTCTCTCAAAGACACCTAGAGACTTTAAGAGCACTGAGAGACCCCAAAGACAAAAAGATCTCTAGAGATACGTTATCATCGAACTTATCTCTTTGATGTCTCTATAGGTATCAAAGGTCTCTCTGAGTGCTGCTCAAAATGCTCTGGGAGTAAGTGGTATTTTTACCTGATTTACCTGTATGACTTTGTGAGCCTTTTCAAATATATTTTATGTCTTTTTGAGAATCAAAAAGACAACGCACTATACAAGATATATATATAGCTATCTCTGAGACATTCAAAAAGATAAACAAGGACACAAGGTATATATTCTAATGTCTCTGAGATTTTCAAAAAGATAAACAAGGATACAAGGTATATATCCTAATGTCTCTGAGACTTTCAAAAAGATAACACTGTATACAAGATATATATGTTGATGTCTTTGAAACCTTTGAAAAGATTAGCAAAAATACAAGGCATATAAGTTGATGTCTCTGAGACTTTTAAAAAAGATAAATATGGATACAAGGTATCAATTTCAAAGTCGCTGTAATAGCTTGAGAGTTGCAAATAAGCTTTCACACTTGCTCAAAAAGATTCAAAAAGTGTTGGAAGCTTGGTAGGTCCTTTCGCCAGGTGATTCTCAGAGCACTCTCAGAACCTTTGAAAGTATTCTCAATCTCTCTATGAGGCGCATAAATTTTCATATTTCAGGGGCCCAGAATGTAAATAGGTAAAAAAAACAAATAAAATGATGGTACACGCAATATAGATAGAGAGGGAGAGGAGGCTATGTCTAATTATCATCCTCTTCACCTTCACCTTCTGCCTCACTAGCATCGGCAATTTGATCAAGGGCTGAAAAGTCAACAGGTGCAAGATCTTGATCAGTCGTAGAGCTCGCAGCTTGCAAAAGAGATTGGCTAGACCTAAATGCAAGATAATTAGATAAGGTAAAACAATTATAATATAACCATACGCGATCTTCGTATATAGTGTTCTGAGCCAAAATCCTGTCCATTTCTTAGTCGCCATCTCCAATTTGTTCCAATTAGCCTTATGACGGTTTGAGCTAATGGAAGGGTGATTTAGATAACATATCCTAATGTAGAGAAATAATGAAATAATGCTTACGATGATTTCATAGCTTCTTCAGAGAAAGGTAGAACAGATTTTGTACCTTCCTTCCATTCCTTCAATGAATGTTCGATCTGAGTGGGGAGAGTGATCAGCAGATAGTCAAAAAATTAAACGTTAGAACAGTTACAGCAGCTAGAGTCACCAAAATAATAGTGACCGGGATCGTCTTTTCTTCTATGATGCGGGCAGTTGTTTCTTGATCAGCCTTTGATTTCGATGTCGAACAAAACCATTGGTCTTGGATGACCTCTATCATTAGTTCAGAACCAAACGGTTTATTGGAATCAAATGTCTGATTCTATACAATGTATTAGCCATGATCAATTGTATATTATAAACATACCTGTAAATTGATACCCCCAAACATAAACTTGGCATCTTCAAGAAGCCAAGCAACGTCGGAACGTATCTTGTCGGTAGTTCCAGTAAGACCATAGCTCCCTTTAACCTTCATGCGAGATTTGGAAATGAGGGAGCTTAGGAGATTTGTGCGAGCATATAATGCCTACACCAATAAACGTGAGTATAAGTTACTGGTTAGAAGTAGCACGTACAAAGGTTACGAGGTTCTTTTTCTTTGCCATGTCATGGGAGTTCTTCTTGAATGCTGCAATCGTATTGGCATTCTTGGATTTCTGTGCAGCTTTCTGGATTGCATTCCATGCAAAGTCAAAACGCTTTGGGCCACTAGCGTCACTCATATCTCCAAAAACCATTTGATACCTAACTTGGGCTTTGGCAGCAATAGCGAGTGCCCGGGAACTTGGAGAAAAATGAGCCTCTGTCACCTTACTTCCACTACCAGTGGCAGCCGCATGTGCATTAGAAGCAGCCTTCGAAGATGAAGATGCTGTCGATGGAGCCAATGAGGCCGACCTCGAGGGTGTTTTTGAAGCTGAGCGGCTTTTGAGTGATGCAATGGAATGTGTATCATCATCGACAGTTATCTATCAATTCAAGTTTAGCACAATAACCATGAATACTTTCTAAACGCACCCCATTATCAGCAAAAAAAATTGCCTCTCCTACTTGCTGTTCATCTTCATCAAGATCATTCCCTCCAGCCTGGCTGCCATCCTCGCCGTCACCGTCGTCAAAGCCAGTCTCAGCGTCTTCATCTTCTTCATTTGCAGGAGGTAGAGGCTGCAGTAAACGTTTTGGTTGAGAAGAGCCACTGCCTTTAGATTTGGACGTTGCGGGAAGGGTGCCAAGAGACTGAAATAACTCTTCCTCTTCATCATCCAGGGCTAAGCGTTGTTTCTTATGATGACGACTTGGAGGTATATCGTCCTCCTCTCCCTCTTCCTCCACATCCTCTTCTTCTATCTCAGGTTCCTCTGTTGGAAATATATAAGTATATGTTCAAAAATAGGCGATATACATACCTTCTAAATCCTTCTGCAAATGTTTTAGCATTTGCATTTTCTCAGCAAGAGACATGTCGTCAGTTTCCAGCGCTGGAGTACTCCCCTTTCTTGGGGCTTTGCTTATGGTTGATGCCTTTCTTTTCTTTACAGAGACCTCTTCCTCTTCCTCTTGATCGTGATGATTCGCAGGGGGTCGGCCCTTAGGATGTGCCTTTGAAGGGGGGCGTTTGTTGGCAGGGAGGCTGGCGGTGGATGAATTGGCTGCGAGATTGGACCGGTTGGACCCTCCTCGGGTCTGGATACCTTGGGTACCCTTTTTCGCTGAGTTGCGGGTAGTAAGAGTCATAGTAAATAATAGGGAGAAAAGCTTTGCAAAATGAGACGTATGGGATGTAGGACGTTGGAGGTTAGGAATGAAATTCGAACCATGGGAAACTATATTTGATGAACACATTGAAGCGGACATTAAAATATTCTATGTACTCCCCGCTAGCTACATTAAATTTGGCCCCCTCCACGAGTCGAAGTAGTCATATAGATAGACTTATCCCATCCATTACGATCTTTAACCCAGGCTTGTCCATCTTTATCAGAATGAAAGACAATAGATGCACGTCTACCTTTGAAATGCAGATTAAAATGACTCAATTCACTTGAGTGAAAGAGCACTACATCTCCATGGCGAAGCTCCAACCGTATGCCTGGCTCCATAAAGCATAGGTCACCACCCTCACAGGCTTCAGAAAGTACCATAACCATGCAAAACTTGAGGTCATTCCAGTCCCGATGAAGATTTGTCGACACGTTGAAGTTTATGACAAATCCGCTAAAGGGGTAGGCTGGAGAAAAGCCCCCAGCAGGCAGAACGTCTGCAAACTGTGCAATGGCATCGTACTCATCAGGAATCAATTGCTTGACCTAAGAAAAAAATTAACAATAGAGAAAGAGTATTCGAAGAAAAGAAAACATACAGCAGTAGCGAGCCATTCGAAGATATCTTCAAAGCTCTCTTCCAGCAATTTATACTGTGTTGAGTGCGTTTGAAGCTCCTTAGACGTTCTAGGAACACATTGGGCAGTCTTGACCTGTTTGCTACTGCCTGCTCTTTGATGGGCGGCAGGCTCTATGTCAATAGGAACTTTATCGCCCTATCCAAGAAATTAAAATATGTAAATACAGGAAATAAGACAGAAAACATACCCTTTTTGAGTAGCGATTATACCATGAGAAATGCACACTCTCAAAGGTATGCTGATGTTTTGCACTCCATGTATCCGTTTCAACTAGGTTTCAGGATATGCAGCTGTGAGATACCGCATTGCCTTTTCCTTGAGCTCGGTAGGCATATCAGGAATGACAATAATCATAGGCTGATCGTTAACGTCATTGATACATAGACGTCTGCTCAACAGAGATGAGAAAACAAAATACGCTTTAATAATGGAGACGTACTTGTTGATAATATTCGCAGGAATATGAATGTATTTTTTGCTTTCGCGATAACCAGAGGCGAGGAGCTGTTTAAGCTATGAAGACAGATCAGACTATGCCAAGGACTAAAAAAGATGATATACCTTGGCTTGGAGATCCTCAATCGATATCGCAGCTTCAGCTGCCTGTGCGGGCTTACGCTGTTTTTGTGTTGCAAAGTAGCGATCGCGTGCCTTCCCAGTACGATAATCGACTTTGATGTTTTTGTCGTCTTTTGGATCGAAAGCAGTGTTGATACAGATTACCTCACTGGGGGCTGGGAGGACAGCCGGAGGAAACATTTCGAAGTCACTGTCATAGTCAGTCAAAGGTGATAAAGGGGATTCCGTTGACTGGTCAACTCTAAAAGGAGCAATAGACCCATCAGCTGTGGGCATTGATGAAAGAGTAGCATGGTTGATGAGATAAAATGGTTGCGGATGCAGATAATTGGGTAATGAGGTATAACAGGATGACCAAACATCTGAGCGAGGTCTCAAAATTGTACTAGCTCACATTTTAGTAGGGATTGATGTAGAAGAAAGAAAGAGACTCACTCAAAAATCATCTGGTTGAAAAACATGTCTGAACGCGCAAAATCCCCAAATTCTACTGTGGGTAGAGTATTCTGACTTTTCAGGAGAGGTTGGTTGAACATTGTAGAGAATGTGATTCGATATTTATTCCTCATTCTGGAAATAGCAGGAATAATATCTTTGATGACCAACTGGCCATCAACGCTATCTAGAATCATATAAGCATTGAAAATAAAGGCTAAAGAGATATGAACATACTGGGATCTGGGCATCTAATAACATAGTTTACTCTCATTAGAACATCAGCAGTCAATTCACTCCGTCGAATACGTCCTCGAAGTTCCGCTGCAGCAACAGCGGCTAACAAGAACATAGTCCCTACAGATATGACATTAGAGCTCAGAAATAGATTTGATGTATAGCCTACACACCTGCATTCGCCAAGATGGTATATTTATTTCCATCGCGAAAGTACCGGTAAAGCGTGGATACATGTTTGCTGCATTTGATTGATTCCAGAACAGCGTTTGTCGTAGACTGTTTTGAAAGAGAAACACTAGAGAAAATTGTTAGATAGGTTCCCCTCAAAAAAGAAAAAGACGTACCTGATTACTTTATTGCGAAACTGGATACAATTCACCATATAGATGAAATCCATAGTCACGGCGCTTGCATCAGCTCGCATACAGCAATCTGCAAGGCTGTCCAAGGAATCAACGGCCATTAACAATGGCGCAGGGTTAGTTGCCTTGCCTAAAAGTGCATCGAATATGTCAGCGATGCTTTGTCGCTTGTTAGATTCACATTGTTGGCAAGCAATAGAAAGTTGGAACAGGAAGGTGGAGGCAGCCGCACTGAGGGTCTGTTTTTCGTGTACTGGCTCCGAATTGACCACAGCAGGGGCATAGGTGCATGTATCTTCTTGCGCTTCTTCTTCTTCTTCTTCACCCATAAATGCGTTATTGGACTGGCAGGATGTACTTTGAGCTGCCAAGCGTGCCAGTATTCCTCCACGCCGACAAACCCATCCGCCTCCTCCTCCTCCTCCTCCTCCTCCTCCTCCACCACCACCACCACCTCCTCCTCCACCTCCTCCTCCTCCTCCTCCTCCTCCTCCTCCTCCTCCTCCTCCTCCTCCTCCTCCTCCTCCTCCTCCTCCTCCTCCTCCTCCTCCTCCTCCACCCCCTCCCCCTCGTCCTCGTCCTCCAAATTGATTGGCATTGCCCATACCTAGTCCAGGCAAGCCATTATTGAGCCAGCGACGGAGCTCCTCATCATCGTCATCGTCTTCATCACCTGCATCTTCATCATCATTGCCACCCTCAGCATCCTGCTGGCCATCCACCTCACTGGGATGTTCCTGGTCATCCTTATCAGGCTGTTGGTTCTGCATGTGATAGTTTGCGAGATGGTAAAATGCGGAAGCGTAGTGGTGTATGAAGATATCGTCTGTAGTATTGGGGGATTTAGCAAGGTCGGCAGAGCTATCCAGAGGCTCGCTGTCTTTAGTCATGTCCCCGACGCGAATAGCAACCATCCGACGAATATCATGGGCAGCCACAGAGTCATGTTTAGCATAGGCTAGCACAAAGTGGCGAAATATTTGGGCAGTCGCATAGGCCAGATCATGGTCTTCCTCGGTGTAGAATGCTACAATGTTCTCTTTGACGTAATTGGAATCCATAGGGACCTCAGAGCAGGCCTGCTGTAGAGAAGGGCATGGGCTAGAGGTCAGGAATAGGCGCGAAGGTGGATTTCCAAGATCAGAGGGTTGGGCAGGGGCTACAGATTGACCACGGCAATTCTTGGAATACGGGCTATAGCGGGCATGATGCGCCACTAATCTTTGAGCACCTGATGTTCGACGGACTGGCGTTTGCGGTACAGATAAACTTTGCGACTCGTATTGAGGCCAATTGAGATGAGCATGCCTGGAATTGGGTGTAGCAAGAGGGGAACTGTGAGGGCTAGAAGCAGCAAAGGGAGAAGAGGGTGGTAGATTTGGGGAAAAAGTCTAGATGGCAGGACATAAGTTTGTACCCATTGATCATGCGACGGAATACGAACTTTCAGGAACATGAACTCCGAATTATCTGGTGCTATGGGCGACGTAACGGCGGCATGGCTAGAGGGCTGCAATGTGAAATCAAGGCTCAGTTGGACAACGGTTGGGTAAAGCATTAAAGACTTACTGGAGATAGAATACCAAAACAACGATTGATAGGTAGAGATGCCTCCAATTTCGAGGCTATAGTGGCAAGATCATTTGGAAGACTGCTGTTTTGCTTGAGATAAGCCAAAAGGGCTGTAGTCTCAGCAGGATCTAGCAAAGCTGTCATGCGGCCCGGAGAATACTTCGCGCAGAGTGGTTCAGAGTCTGGAGGGTGTAAATTACCCCGGGGCGCTGGCAAGCTGAAAGTCTAGTCCCACGGTTTTGAAAGGGGTACTTGCTGACTAACACATCTCGTCTCTTCCAAGTTTTCACATATAGTTCCTTAAAGCACTATACTCCAGAAGTTAGAAAATAAATATGAGCAATAACATGTCTATTGACATCTGAATCACCCCTAGTTTACATGAGTAGCACTCTATCCTGAATAAGAGTTCAGTAAAGCATGAGATCAAAGACTTTAATGGCAAAACTTACTGCGGTAACCGTCCTCTGACCAGCAGGCACGTCACAGCGACACAAGTTTATACCATCGTCTGTCATTGAGTTGCTTCGATTGTAATCAGCTCGAGGTGGTGGTGGTGGTGGTCGTCTTGCAGATGAAGTCGACGCGGCGGCGGGCGGAGGACCGGCTTGCCAGGTTGGAGACATATATAAAGGCGCTGTCTGGCGTGAGCTGGAGCCTACAGCAGTCGACGATGTTGTCTATATACTGGTTGTGGTATAAAAGGTATAATCGTCGGTATAATCGTCCGAGATGGGCCGGATTGTAGAGATGAGGTTGCTGTTGTTGCAGTGCGCCCAGTATTAGGCGTAGTGAAGTCGTCGTCTAGAGCAAACAAAAATATTAGACAGTTTTGGAGACGTCAGTAGGCAAGCATACCATCATCAGAGTCGATGGTTACGAATTCAGCAGAACTAGGTGCACGGCCTCGTCCACGACCGCGCGTTGTTGCTGCAGCGCCGCATGTGCCCCTTGCAGCACGTCCGCGTGCAGCTCCACGGCCTCTTGCACTCGAATTTCCGCCTCCTCCGCCTTTGTCGTCGCCTCCATTTCCACTGCCTCCACCGCCTCTACCAGTGCCAGCGCCGCCGCCGCCGCCACCACCACCTCCTGGCCCATGTCCATTCCCATTCTGGTTATTTTGCGCATTTCCTTCGCCGGCGAGATACCGTGTCACACTCTAACATTGATATTAGTTTACCGTGCAGCATGAGCATATAACATGCGCACCGAAGTGACCCTCTGAAATTCCCGTCGCACAATGACAAACATCTCCTTGTACTGGTTGAGTCCCTGATGGAGCATGTCGTGCTTCGTCACGGTGCCCTCGCAAACCTGAACCATCTTTCGCTCGGTCTGACACCAGAACACATCAAAAAACATTCATGAGGAGAAGGGGGGGCGACGAAACGTACTTCGCGACGCAGCTGGGGCTTGCTGACATTTTTGGCCAGCCCGATTTGGTTGTATCCCTCGATGAGGCCGATCCCAAGCGTGGAGGGAACCAGGTATTTCATTGCGCCCTCCATGCATTCAATCACATAGTCCCGATCTATGATCATTTGTATGTGCTGTGCGATGGTTGTGTCCGTCCCTACGTTCAGGGATATAAGTTCTCAAAATCGCATAAATGTCAAGAAAAGACCGACCGATGCCATTCTTGTCCATAAGAGTGACAAGGTCCGCTTCGGTCAGATAGTTGGGCTTCGACGTCTCGCCCTGCCTGATCTCGCATACTGTCGGTTGGAACTCTTCTCCTTCTTGGAAATCTGGCACGGTATGCCCGGTCCATTTATCGTAGATAAACACGTTCAGATAGTTCCTTTCCTTCATGACCAAACCTATCAAGATCATCAGTTTCATCCTATTACCCAATTAGTTTGCAGCACACCTGTAGCATAGAATTCTTCGCCTCCACAGACGACGTCGACTGTGGTCTGCCAGCCTTCAGCATCCTTGGAGCAGCACCCGAGATACCTCCGAGTAATGTACTCATACACGCGCTTCTCATCCCCAGCGAGGTTCCCTGCATGTGCCGTGGGGTGGATCGGAGGATGCGCCTTGTCATTGTTCTTGCCTTTCCGTGGGGTATTGAAGCCGTCCTCGTCGAGGTTGGCGATGGTGCAGGTGCGGCACCGAGGACAGTGGCTGTTGTCGCGGACACTGAGCTGCATCCGACATGCAGCATGCCCCATGCACCTGCGTCTGGATCCAACGGATGTCGAGGTCAGGTGCCATGCGCCGCCAATCCTGGATCTCGACCTTGTCGCGGACCGCCATTCGTTGCCGTTGAAGGGAGTTCGTGGAGCTTGAAGGCAATCGTGGACAGTACATGGGATATTCGGTGTTCGTCACCGTTAGGAGGTGTTAGCGGACATGGCCGGCTGTTCGTCAACGTTGAAATGGCCGTTCCTCGATGTCGACGGCGGTGTGTCGAAGATCCCGGTCGCCATCAACCGGTGGGAGGTGCTGTGCACGCCTGGCCCGCTCCTTGGTGTCTTGCCAACTGATCCAGGGCGCGAGAGGCTCTGGTTGAAGGCGCGGATGCTCAGGTTTGAACCTGCGGACATGAGACAGACATTATTATTGTCAGGATTTTGTCTTTGAGAGTGACACAGATACACCGCGCACCATTCAGCCTTGACCCATTGCCCATCCTCTGTCTGCTCATAGATGCCCTCTCTCATGGCTTCAGCGCCCACTGCTTGTACCTTCCCATTGCAATCATAGTAGATGATAATGTGAATTTTTCCTATCGTCGCCGCCATAAGGTGCTCTTGGAGGTGTAGGACTGGAATATCGCGGTCTTGTGCAGGATAACGTGGCTCTCGATTTGTTGGATAGTACTGATCACGGCCATCAAGATACGTCGTAGGTTTAGACGGCCTGTCTTGATAATAGCACTCATGCTCTTCAGTGCTAACGAGGGAAGATTATTGGAGAGTGATTTCATTGAAGAACCGGTTGTAGCATACTGCATTGTAGCGGACGACGGTCCAGCAGACCTCGTCCGTGCGGCCAATCACGGGCACTCGATCCTTCCTCGGCGGCGTCGTCCCCCTCTGGAATGGTTTCTGTCATTGGTCGAATACCGGCCCCGGAGCCGTTAGAGCGCATGCTCGTCGTGCTGCCCCGTCGATGCACTTGATTGACATAAGGCTTCGATGTCATGAGTTCGTCCGCAGGGTTTACGCTGGGCTTCCAACCTTTGGGCTGAGTAGAAGGTGATCGAGATGCGTGTCCTCGTTCGGACATGGTCATTGACCTTACAGAACCCCCTGAAGATCTGCCCAACGAACCCTTCCATGGCTGATCAGCAGCCTTATCAGACGAGTATCTCGTAGTAAGCTTGTTCCTCTACCAGCTTCAAAGCCATTTTCCATAACCTTGCTAGTCACTTTCATCTCCTTCAACCTCTTGTCAACAGCGCTTCATCGCCGCCGCTGCCGGCACTGCGCCCTCCTCGAGCAGCCATTCGTGTAACTCCTTTAGCTGGCTCAGCTGCCCCGCTGCGACTGCGACCGCCATCCGGCCACCCGCCTGCATGATCTTCTGCTCCAGCGAACAAGGCGGACCAGCTGTCAAATGTTAAGGTTGTTGGGCTGCTGGAGAGTCTGAATTCAGAGATCATGCAGATTGCGGCGAGCATGATGGAGGAGCTGGCGATTGAGGACAAGCAGATCACAGGCGAAGGAGCAGAAGTTGAACGAAGCATGGGAAGGGTATACGCCTGTGTAGGATACAGTGGCCGAGGATGGCGGAGCTGTTGAAAAATTCAGAGCAAAATGAAGGTCCAATATTGGTGCAGCTGGCAGCGCAAGCGAGTATGGCGTATGGCGGCGTTTCGAGTCGCCAGAGGACGAGCATATGCTGAGCGAGAGATCTATGCGCGAGTACCAGAGCCAGGTAAGTAAGGTTTAAAATCAACAGAAACCTCCGACTAACCACATTATATCAGAAGAACATCGCGGAAGTTGACGGCCGTATCGTCGACGTTTACACGGCAGCCGTTCGTTGACGTTTTGAAGGCCGTTTCTTGATGTTGCCATTGGTTGCTGATGTCTTGCCTGGCCGTTCTTCGACATTGAAGGCGTCCTTCAACGTTGGCTGCCTTTGGGAGACGTTGACAGCGTGTACTTTGTTGAACATATACTCGCTTGCGGCAAAGCCTCCTACAAGAACGACGTGCTATATCACATAGCTCAGAAAAGCTGTGGAATGTGCGAAGATATAAGTGACACTTACGGAAATAGGTTTGTGTATAGTCCGTTTCTGATCGAGCACGGCCTTGACGATACAGTCGATGGAAGGCTCGAAGAATAATGCAACATCCGTCCTATGGATCATAGAGAATGATTAGATGAGAATAGTTGACAGCAAAAGGTTAGAGGGAACAGACCCTAGGAGTTCGAGCTGTGCGAAGCGGATGTTATGGCTGGGGTAATTGTTTCTGGTCGTGCCAAACTTGACGTATTGTGGTTCTTCTGCATCTCTGAATTGTAATTTCGTGGTCTTGTCGAAGCAGCACATGATAAGTTCGATATCGTCAGCAAAGAGAGATCCAGCCAGGTAGTCCAACATAACTTCGACACAAATGCAGCCTCAATATTCATCAATGTTTCAAAAATAGACTGCTCAGCCCACATTGCATTCCTAGCAGCTCGTTTCCTCTTGATAATGTATTGGTTCCCATTATCGCGGCGGATGCATGTAGTGGCATTTGCTGTAGTCCCGGATCTCGATAGCCTATCGAACGCGTCGAATTCGAATTCGAAGTCGGAAAGAGCAGCAATTGGCTGTAAATCATCGATCAGGGAAGGATCGATGTAGAGGAGCGCAAGACCTACCGTAATGGAACAGCGCGACTCTCCATGATCTTCGAGGATGGTCGGTAATCCGTGAGGAGCTCGCCTCTTCGAAGACAAAATGACAATCTCCTGGTCAATATTGCTGGAAGTGGGACTCTTTCTGATTATCGTAATCTTCGAGCTGCTTTCCAGCGAAGATGAGACACTGTTGATTGGGAGTGAGACCAAATGGTCAGCCAAGTTGCCAACTGGGAAACTGATAACAATGAGATGAGTAAGTAACTTACCTTTGCTTGTCTTGGATCTTGGCCTTGACTATCGGAGGACTTGTAGATGAGAGAATTATTGATGTTGCCGATGAGATCCTTGGCTGAGTGACAAAGACTCAGAGTCAGACATGGTAATGCTGGGTCACGCTTGGGTCACGCGTAAACGCGATGCATTTCATGACTGTTTAGGTATTGAATCACGTGCACGTCTTGCAACGTCGACGGCATAAACTTGAATTTGCAATAGCAGCATACCAGAACTAAGATCAAAGAATGGCAAATTCTTCCCCTAGTGTCATTCCAACCTCTCATCAAAGCGAAATAGAAGTAGGTCATCAATTCTACCTATTGTGTCTATTTATATTGACTTCTTGTATTATCTGGTGTAGTTTGTTGCAGCAACCCCACCGCCATATCAAACCCCAGAAAGGTACCAGGAGGGTCAATGGAAAGGCCTAACATTTACGGAAGCTCGCCTTCTGTACTTAAGGACCAGAAATTCACTGGGAACACCACATAGTGGTATTACCGAATTTCCTCAACCTCCGGTATGATTTCTGTATCGTCTTCTATAACCTATCATTATTAACGTCAAGTTTTAGGGTGCCTCATTAAATGAGAGCCCAATTATGGCTCAAAAACAACGGGAATCTGCAAGAACTTCGGATTATGAGGTAGGACATCATGTTTTCCTTTTGAGTCATACTAAAGTTTGATGTATTCATAATAGTATACCCCCTGCTCATCTGCCTATATTTGTGAAGGCTCTGACCTTCTTCCTCCAATCAACATTAGGCCACTGCGTATCAAGCCTGTCGATCTCATTCCTAACCTTGGTGCCTCAAACAACGTGTTAGCTACAAAGATCCTCTCTCAACAATATGCCATATTGCAACGTAGGATACTGCTCGCACGTCTGGCGCAGAAAAAATGTGTTTCCAGAGCCATTCTAAAGGGAAGAAGCTCTAAAAAACTCATCAGAGCACAGGTGAAAAATGAAGTGGAACGTAGACAAATTATTCGAGATCGAAAGGTCTTGAAGAAGAAGATAAAGTTTATTCAAGGAAATTAATGCACTATAGTGAGTTCTCTAGCTTATTCTTATAAAATCTTGTATTTATCACTATAACAGAAAAATCCCATTAGATTTATAGCTACAATTTGGATAGGGGAATACGTGTTCTGGCGAGTTGGCTGAGCTTTGTTTTATTGATGTGTCTAATTTTAGCCGTGTGAATTCTTTGGCAAGGTGAATGAATCTGAGTGTAATTTCCTAGCTTTTACACCGTCCCAGCACCAGGGTCGCAATGTTTGTATTTCGCACAAGCTATTTGCTGTTTCCAACCTGTCTCTCTAAGTCTTGTTACTTGTATTCCAAACACTTTTGGCCCACTCACCTCTCCTTGCGCCAAGCCCCAGTGAAAACGCTCCTTTTAGACGCCACTTTGTCTCTGCATTCAGCATTTGCCAGGCTTTCTCTCACCGTAGCATTCATCTTTGACATTCACCCACTTCATTTCGGTAAATGTCACTCAATGTCAAACGTGTTGATGCTTATCTTCGTTACTTCTTAGATGTCTACACACCTCAAATGCCTTGAGTGTGGATATGAATATCTCGCAAGTAGAATGGATACCTTGGAGTATGAAAGTTATTGGGCCGCAGAGCAGAGAAATGGTGGCTTTGTCCGCCTCGGGAAGAAGACCATGCTCATCATAACAAACTTTTGTAAGCCTACTATGAGTTACTTTAATACTTATTCATTCCTGACATGTGAACTCTTCCCTAGTTCGGAAGATTGCTTCCAAAATTCGAAAGCTGCGGCCATGCCAGCACATTCATGTAATTGAATCCGTTGATATGGTCTCTGTCAATTCAGAGGAAACTCCCTCGTTCGTTGACATTTCCGAGAAAGAAGGGGTTCTGGTGGAGGGAAAAATGTCGTTCCACACAGATGATGATGAGGAAATGGACATTGACATTGCTGATGCAATGGGCGTATATTTCACATACTACCGTGACTGTGGCTCTGACGAAAGCTAAACAGCATTTACGCTAGATCCCCTTCTTTGTTCATTGCTATTGCGCTTTATCCTGCTCTCACTCTGTCCATCTACATTTTGCAATAAAATGCCTAACCATGCCTGCCCCAACTGCGACAGATATTTTGGAACCATCGGAGGGCTTAACAAGCACTTATCATCAGCAAAATCCTGCCATTGGTTTACTGAAGAACGTTTGCAACAATTGGCTGACACACTCCCTGATCAATCTGACACCGACGACAACACAGAAGAGGAGAATAATAGCAACACAGATGGAGCTAATTACGATCCTTTGGGAGACCTCACCCTTGACCTCGATCTTAACATTGAGGACGACATAGATGTTCTTGATGTCCTTGGAGATGCTCCTAACGAATTTCATTTCGAACCATCGATTGATGATCCCACAACAAACGACGGTAATGCAGAAGCTGGCCCTGGACCTCAAACAGCTGCCTACCGTCTTCGACTAGCAGCAATGCGCCACATTTTGGATGATGACGATGATACACGCATCATTGACTCTGATTCAGATTCTGGTCATGTCCTCCGCTATACATCCCCTCCCCTTCCTATTTCTCTTGATGAAGATGGCGATTCAGAAATGCTTCCAGAGGGCGCAAATTCCCGTTTTTATCCCTTCACATCCGAGCTCGACTGGAAGGTGGCTCAATGGGCTGTTAAGGATAGTCCAGGTCATAATGCCTTTAATCGTTTGCTAGAGGTTCCTGATGTAAGTTAAGAAATCTATTAAAGGGTCTGGTTTATTGATAATTGTCTATTAGGTCGTAGAAAAACTGGGCCTTTCCTACCATAATATTCGTGCTCTCCATCAAAAGGTCGATTCTTTACCAGACAGGGCTGGAATATGGAAGACCAAAAAGCTACGCTTTCCTGATCGGCCAGATGAGATTTTTACTCTACGTTACCGAGACCCTGTTGAAGCAATCAAATCACTTTGGAAGGATCCTGAACTATCGCCACAGATGGAATTTGGTCCCACCAAAGTTTATACGGATTCAACAAGAAAAGAACGAATATACAGTGAAATGTCATCAGGACTATTGTGGAATGTTCTTGCAGTAAGATACGTTCTCATATATGTTTAAAGTCAATATTGATGTCGCTCTTCATAGCAAAAACTGCCTGAAAATGGAACCTTAGCACCTGTAATAGTTGGCAGCGATAAAACTCAACTTACGCAGTTCATAGGCAGCAAATCGGCATATCCAGTTTATCTCACCATCGGCAATATCCCAAAAGCTACACGGAGAAAACCATCCAAACGTGCTTGTATTCTTATCGCCTATCTATCGGTTGACAAGTTGTCCCGTATTGGCCTGACTGATAATCAATATCGATCCCGAGTACACCGTCTCTTCCACCAATCCATGCATATCGTTCTTAAGCCCCTTATTCAAGCTGGAGAAGATGGGGTGGAGATGACAAGTTCTGATGGCGCTGTCCGTCTAGTGTTTCCCATCCTTACATGCTACGTCGCGGATTACCCAGAGCAGTGTCTCGTAACATGTACGAAATACGGAACTTGCGTAAAATGTCAAGCCCCAGCAACCGATCTTGGAAACTCCACTCCTTCAGAACGTCGCACCCAAGCATGGACATTGTCAGTTATCGAGGAGGCCAGAAAAGCGTCAGAAGGAAACTACAATACGTTCTACGCTCACTGTATGTCAAACGATGTTTCTGGGGGTGTTTTTTCTCCTTTTTGGGAAGGGTTCCCATTAGTCGACATCCACCGCACAATTACTCCCGACGTTCTTCACCAGCTATATCAGGGTGTATTCAAACACTTGGTTGGTTGGTGTGAGAAACTTCTTCCAAAGGATGAACTAGATCGACGAATTTGCAGCCTTCCACCAGGATATGGGCTTCGACATTTCAAAAAAGGTTTCTCTGGACTATCACAAATTACAGGATCTGAACGAAAACATATGGCAAAGATTCTTTTAGGCTGTCTGATTGGGAGTATACCAACTCATGCTGCCGAAGCGATCACCTCTCTCTTAGACTTCATTTACATTGCCCAATATCCCGCTCATAATTCTACTACTCTGGGCTATCTCTCTGACGCTCTTAAACGCTTCCACGAAAATCGTCACTTCTTTGAAGAAGCACAAATCCGCGAGCATTTCAACATCCCTAAATTTCATTCGCTTCTCCACTACCCCGAATCCATCAAAGAAATTGGGACAACAGATAACTACAATACAGAACTGTTTGAACGTCTTCATATCGACTTTGCTAAGCATGGATGGCGAGCATCGAACAAACGGGATGAATTCCCACAGATGATTCGATGGCTTTCTCGTCAGGAGAAAGTCGATAGCTTCCGCATACATCTTCAACATACTGGCCACCATACTCCGATGAATATCCAAACCTCCTCTGCTAGGCAACTCAAATCCATTGCAAGTCTCCAAACTTTCCAGGTCGAGCTATTTCTCTAATCGAAGAGAAACATAATGCCCCTCACTTTTCTCATTATCTCAAAGTCTATATCAATAATCTACCATCTCAGCAATCACGTCTGTCTTTACGCGACCTAGAACGTACTATTCTGCCTTTCAAAAAGGTAGATGTCTATAATACCTTTCGGTTCCATTTAGCTAGCATCAACGACGAAGAGCCAGAAATTGATGCCGTTAACGCCATTCCTATATCATCCAAGTACCCCCATGGAAGATTTGATACTGTTGTCGCTATTGTTAAGCAAGACGCTGAATCAACAGGGCTTATAGGTAATTATTTATTTACTTCACTTTGAATAGAAAGTTAATTTTATATTATTAGGAACGCGGATCGGTCGTGTAAAAGTAATTTTCACTTTACCCAAAATTCTGGACACCATAACAGGACCTACAAATCCTCCTACCTCCTGGCCTAAAGATCCTTTAGCCTATATTGAATGGTACTCTCCTCTTCCATCCCGCGCTCTACCAGGAAATGGCATGATGTACCATATCAAAAAGGTCGAGCCAACATCTAGTTCAAGTGATATACCCAAGCGTGCCCCAGGTGCTATTATCCCAATAAGCAATATACGACAAAGCTGTATGTTGTTCCCTGCCTTTCCTAAAGATTCAGGACGTACACCTTCAGATTGGACCACAGATAACGTGCTCGATAAATGTTCTTCATTTTTTGTCAATAATTGGTTAAGTAAATATTCATATCAGTCTATTTGGTAATTTAAACGAAGTATTTGTACAAATAAAATATTAATAATGGTACCTACTTCTGCTATTAGTTGTGGTTCTAGATATGAGGGATAATGCTAGCATATCGGTGACCCAAGTTCGAAATAAGCATGGACAGTTGACAGAGGCTACTATAATATATATTATACAATTATTGAAATGACAAATGCCCTATAGTGTAGTTGGCAATGTGCTGGCTGAATCCTGGGAAATGGCACGTGAGGTTGCAAGTTCAAACCTCGGTCAGTGCATTATTTTTCCAAGTAAAGTCAAGAGGCATGCATAACGTTCTTGCAAGCTATAAAGCTTTGCATATACTTTCGCAGCTTTCTGAGCCTCCAGTGCGCTTTGGGAAATATTCGTAAGTCAAAAGCAAGTGCGTAAGGGATCACTGATTGCTGAGCGACCTTGTACAGACTTGGGAACTAAAGTATATAGAAAGCCAAACTAAAGGTGCTCTGAGAGCATCTTGGACTGACCTGAAGTGCTCTGGGATGCTCTGGTATCTCTGGGATGCTCTTGACTTACCTGGCTCAGCTTTAGCGCAAAGGCGTTTTTCGTGATGCGGGGAAATGGATTTGGACCGCACAGATATGCTTGCAAAAGAAAATGGAAGAAAAATGGAGACATTCACAGTCGTAAGCCTCTAGGTCCACCCGATACTTGACACCAGGCTTGGTCTGGGATTTGACTGAATAGACGTCGGGTTCATCTGCTGCCAGAGTGATATCTTCACGTAGAATTGCTTCAGCACGCTTCTCAATCGCGATGCGTTCACAGACCTCCAGATCGGCACCTTCAAAGCCAAATTCTTGTCGACGGTGGCGTTGAATGAAGTAGGGAATGGCTTGATCTACCAAAATATAGATCAGATGGTCAAGACGCCGGTTCCGCTTTCCTTGCATGAAATTTCCTTTGAGCAGATGATGCCATGCTTCAACAAGCATGTTTGTGTCGCAATCCTGGAAAATATTTCGTTTGTTGCGAAAGACAGCTGACCAAAGCTTCAAGGTGTCGTCGGAGAGCCAGTATGTATTGAAGTAGTCGATAACACTCTTGGGCGCCAGTTTCTTGATATTTTCCCACTGCTTCCAAAATTCGGACTTGTCTGTAATGCAAATCCATCCCTTTAAGCATTTCCACAACTCCGGAAAATGTGCGGTGACAAAATGCTGTTGCCAGGCATGAAGAACATGCCACCAGCAAAGAAGAAGATTCGATGAAGTAAATTGGCGCTTAATTGCATTCATTTGGGCATGGTCTTTATCGGACATAAAGAAATCTGGCAAGATCTCGGGACTCTGAGAACGGATAGCATTCAGAAAAAAGTTGATCGTCTCTTCAGTTCCATTGGACGAGACCATCCATGCCACAGGCATACCTAATAAAGAGAGTGGGCAACTTGTAAGACAATAGACGTGCGGGTAAACATAATATTAATGCTCACCATGTCCCCAGCGATCGCGTACAAGCAGCGTAAATAAGCTCATGTTCTCATAATGAGTCGTATTGTGAGTCGCGTCTAGTGCTGCGAAGTGGCGTCCATGTTTTCTCCAGCAGTCCCGTTGATACTTCATTTGGACGATCAGAACAAAGCTATCATGTGCAAGCCCAGAGCCTTCAGGAGGTTTGTCGTTGCTGCCCTTCATTTCTACATGATAACCGCGCTCACGCAGGACTTGAACCCATTGAAGCACTGAATTACCGTCCTTAGATGCCAAACGAATGGTTTCTTCTTCAATCATCTTTTCAATTCGGCGTACATCAGCCCGCGTGCAGAATTCACTACGACGCACGCCTTCAGCTTTGAGATTTCTAAGATTTTCTTCCATATAGACTTTTCCCTGGACGTGTTCAACCTACAAAAATGTCAGTATTTAATTTTAGAATAAATGGTGTATTAGAACGTACAACTTTCTTTGGCTCCACTCCCAGTCGAAGCATCTGCTCGATCTCTTCTCGAGTTTCTTTCTCTAAACGCGTGAATCTCGCATTTTTACTGCCTATTTCATGTGAGTGTTCCGAGGTATAGTGGCCGAGTACCTCATCTGTATCGGGATATGTTTTAACAATGAGACGACAAGAGCAGCCTATACGTTTCATGGGGATCTTCCTGGTCCAGCTAAACTTCTTTGTGTAGTTATTCTTCCCGCCACTGAAATTTCGAGCACAGATATAGATGTCCTTCTCGTTCCAAAGTTGCGTAGATGCCTGATTTGGACGCTTCTCCTTTCGGACGAACTCGATAGTATTGCGCTCCTCTTCATTCCGCATCCAACTCTGCATTTCCGCCATATTTCTCCATCGCAGTGAGTAGCCACCCTTTGTGTGATCCCAATGAAATGAGCCTTTGGGATTTCGATGTGGCTGACTTTGTGCGGCATCCACAGAGGGTGCTGGAACAGGTTGCTGGGGGTTGGTGGCATGGCAAGAAGGTGCATCTGACTCATTCAAGGAAGACGATGGTGGGTATTCAGGTGAATGATCGAGATTTATTTGAAAGGAAAGGAATGACATCGAGAGGGATTTGGTATATAGGATAGTACATGCTGCTTGAACGGCTACGCATAAAATACCAAAAAAAAAAGGCCACAGAGGGCCACCAAAACAACTCGCCTGTGCCACTCCACCCCACCTTCAAAGCGCAAAAGGGCGGCGCGGGGCCACCAAGCCGCCATCAATATCCGTTGGCGTGTTGAGCCTCGCGTCTCCACGACACAAAGCAGTACAAATGTACTGTTTTGCGTACGTCTAGACGGGAGGGGTCGCTCGAAATCTGCCTCGCCGCCGTTGAGCGCCAGCGCAGCGCTAGCTCCCGAGTGGACGACACCGTCGAGCGCCAGCGCGACGAGCTCAAGGCCCACACACGCCAGCTCCAGGACCAGCTCGACAACTACACCACTGCACTCAAGCTCGCTGCATGCAAGGCCCGCGGCCCCCGGCAGCCTGCCCTTTGTCCTGCTCTTGCTGCCGTCGTGGGTCCTGACCCCGTTGTCGCGGCCGGCGTGTATGTGGGGGGCATGCCGCCGCCGAGCAGGGGCCATTTCAGGAGCTCTTCATCGCGGGTGGCCTTCCCGCTGCCCCCCATCCGACCCAAGTAAGCGATCCCGCGCGAGCGGCAACGATCCGCGCGGACGAGAGCTGAGCACGCCGCCTCGACGTGGTGATGTGGCAGTGCGCACGAACCAGCTATGCAGCGGGGGCGAAAATCCTACAGCAGTGGCGGGGCACGGCGAATGCGAGGCCAACTGGCGGCGGTGGTTGTGGCTCCTCGTCGCCATGTACCCGTGCCGATCCAGTGGAGATCGAGAGGTTTGGCGCATCAGCAAGAGGCGGGAGTGTTGGTGCAGCACACGAGGAGAGAGCTTGAAGTGGCACAGCAATGCGGGAGATGAGAGGCGCGGGGATCGAGGTGGGAGCGCGCTCCCGCACGCAAGGGAAGAAGTGGCACAATTGGCAGGAGATGAGAGGCGCAGTGAGTAGTGGGAATGGTGGACCGTGGAGGTTTAAGCATGCTGCAGTGGCCAACAGCGAGCAAGCACGTTGACGAGTGGCTCTCCAGCGCCCAGGAGCGGGACGGCAAGAGATTGTGGGAGAGTCAAAGAGAGCGGGGAGAGAGAGCGAGCGCCGAGCCAGAATGAGAAGTGCCGCATCCCACGCCCAAATGAACCAAGCTGCGCGAGTTGATTCCGAATTGGGACATCACGTGGCTTTCCATCAGGGGGCGTAAAGTCAAAAGCTCCTGGCAACAGCATTTTGTCACCGCACATTTTCCGGAGTTGTGGAAATGCTTAAAGGGATGGATTCGCATTACAGACAAGTCCGAATTTTGGAAGCAGTGGGAAAATATCAAGAAACTGGCGCCCAAGAGTGTTATCGACTACTTCAATACATACTGGCTCTCCGACGACACCTTGAAGCTTTGGTCAGCTGTCTTTCGCAACAAACGAAATATTTTCCAGGATTGCGACACAAACATGCTTGTTGAAGCATGGCATCATCTGCTCAAAGGAAATTTCATGCAAGGAAAGCGGAACCGGCGTCTTGACCATCTGATCTATATTTTGGTAGATCAAGCCATTCCCTACTTCATTCAACGCCACCGTCGACAAGAATTTGGCTTTGAAGGTGCCGATCTGGAGGTCTGTGAACGCATCGCGATTGAGAAGCGTGCTGAAGCAATTCTACGTGAAGATATCACTCTGGCAGCAGATGAACCCGACGTCTATTCAGTCAAATCCCAGACCAAGCCTGGTGTCAAGTATCGGGTGGACCTAGAGGCTTACGACTGTGAATGTCTCCATTTTTCTTCCATTTTCTTTTGCAAGCATATCTGTGCGGTCCAAATCCATTTCCCCGAATTATACACATCATTCTCTGCCTCGCAATTGGACGTCCATTGTCCAGATACTTTTGAACCCACTCACTGTCCAACAGACTCGGAATCTGAACACGAAGATGATAGCGAGCTTCATACATCCAACACAGCGCATTCTCAAGATATCAAGTCTATGATAAACAAATTGTCAACTCTTGCACTTCGTCTTCAGACACGGTCAGAGATGCTTTCTAATGACATGCTGTCATCCCTTCACGAGCAACTAGACATCTGTATTGCTGAGCTCGATGCATCAGAGCTCACAAACACTCTATTACCCGCAGCCAAGAAGATTGCTCCCAATCAAAACTCTTGGACAGAAACAGCTGCTGTAATGAACGTGCCTGTCAAAAGCAAAAAAAGACGAGCACACGCCGATCCGTACGCAGGTGGCGAGCAATCTGGAAAACGTGCACGCAATGACGCTCGACAACCGCCTAAGAAGAGCCTTCCCTTCGAGTCTCCACAGCTGCTGTTAATGCAGTCCACAGCCAAATCAATCCCACTCGGCCCACCACCAATTGTTTCAAATGCAGACATCCCTAGAGCCATCTCAATGTTCTCGCAGCAACACTCCCACATTGTTCCCAGTAATGCCACCCTGCCAACTTCAACCTTCGCTTCATCATCCTTTATCCCGGCTGTTTTCGACCCCAAGTTGGTTGACATTCGAGATACCCGCCATCTTTACAGTCTGCGACGATTGGAGTTGAATGCATTATGTCGCCTTCATGGTGTATCTGCAGGTGGGACCAATGAAGATATAATCACACGGCTTCAGAACGAACAGTAATTTCATTATGTCCTACATACAAACTAGACAAATTGTTCTACATAGGAAAAATCATAAGTGAAATTGAGCAAGGACGGTGGGCGTGCAAGGGCGGTGGGGTACACCCGAGGTGGCATGTGGGAGACTCGAGAGGGTGTAGAGCGGGAGAGGTGGGGCACGCTCGAGTTTTGACATCCTCGCTCATGGTGGTTAATCAATGGCGACGAGGCCTAGCGAGGACAGTGGAGTGCGCCCGAGAGCGGTGGCGGTGAGTATTGATGCGGACGCACTGACGGGCACGGTGGCGCACTCGAGAGTGGCAACATTGATGTGTTGAGGAATGAGGAAGGTGGTCGGAGGCAGGCTGAGGCCTGAGGGGACGTGAGAATGGCGATGACGCGTCGAGCGATGAGCGATCCAGCTCACCGGCATCAAATGCCGATGGCACGTGTTTTGCCATCAGGGGGCGTAAAGTCGCCAACTCTGTGTAACCGCTGCCTGGAATGAGCTCCGTCACGGAAAAGCTGGATGAAGGTCGTATAATTTGCAATCTGAGTCATTTCTCGGCGATGGGGCGAGGATTGGCGGCGGATGTGGTTCGATCGAGAAAAACAGGTCTACAAGGGAACGGAAGATATGATGTGGTATGTCTCCTCGCCGTCTTCGCTTTTTGAATGACCGAAACCCAATTTGTAGGACAGGTACTAATTTGCGACTTACTTATCGATGGCAAGCGGCCAATTCAGATAGATCGCCCTGTAGCAAGTCCATAAATTTGCTGGAATACATGACACTCGAACGGGCGTGCTATTGTCTGATACTACTTGAGAAGCCGCTATCTCTAATATCTATTTCGAAAGTTTGTACTAATCAACAAGCACGATATACATGCAAACTACGAGTGTCATCTTCTTTTCTCTAAAAAAAAAATTTTTTTAAAAAAAAAAAAAAAAAAAAACGCGTCAGTAGAGGGCATTGAAATTCAAGTAAAGAGATCAGTGCTGTCGAAGGAAAGGCGTAGGCACGCCGCGGTGAACGTACATCAACGCCGATAATGCCATCTTCATAGATCATATACAGCGGATACGCTTGCTTCAGATTCCACTCTGTGGATACGCAGGGCAAATGGGTTTCTACAACATCCTCAAAGATCGGCGTTTGTCCAAGCTGTATCGTACTCGAGGGCACCAGTGTGCTGGAGTTGCACTTCGCCAAAAAGGAGACATGAGAGGGACGTCTTTTGCGGACGATACCACAGCGAGGGAGAAGTCAACGAGTTCTATGGTGTTTGGAGGCCTCTCAGGGTGGGCTCCAACAGCGTCCGTAGAAGAGTGGAGCCAAATGGCACGTTGACCATAAACGTACGTGTCCATTCTAGCAGGGATTGAACATCGTAACCTATAAAAGAAGATGCTAAGACGGACCTCATATCTCTCCTCGCGGGTAAATGAGCCTTGTGTGCTCGGGCCCCCATTCCTCCCAGGGCATCTCCAGAGGCCTATGTGCTGAAAGAATGTTTTGCCTGCACCTGCCTCTGCTGCTCAGTTATATATCAACATTTTTATCAATATCCATTGACAGGGTGAACCTTACCGTCGTGTTTGAGCTCCCAATGGAAGTCGTTATTAATACACTTCGGGCGCCTATCCCTCATTCAATTCAAGAAAAGAACTCACACAGGATAAGAATTGTATCAGAATCAGAAAGATAGTAGATTGTACCGTGGAATCAAGCCATGGAATGTTAGATTGGGCCTCTCGGTCTCACGTAGCACTGAAACACAAGCAAATGTCTGCCCTAGTGATCAGCCACATATTCTGCGGTGCCGTTTGTCCGAAAGCAGCAGATTGCGTCTTGACATCAACTATAACTTAACTACATGCCCCTATAGTAAAAGAAGCGTGATAAAGGCTGTATCTTTGATTGCCATCAGTGCTCGGAAGACAAATTTGGCGCCCAATGAGCTTGAGCGTCAGTAAATTTAACTGCAATTTGTGTCCCATGACGTCAAGTTTATCATACGCAGAAAGTTTTTTCGCTCGAAGTTTGGACATCTTTACATTTTCCATGCATCCAACTTCTATAATTATTGATATCTGATTAACATAAGTACTCCCTGCTCCTCGCATGCATCCTTCTTACATGATGTATGTGTCAATAAGCCTGTCGCAATTTAATATAAGTTTGCAGCAAGTCAACCGCTGATTAAGCTGAATTTATCTTCCGCTTGCTCTTGAAGTAATATATATACTTCTTGTACACATGGAGCTCAACAAGACAGCTCGAATGCTTGACGCAACAAAATGAAAGAAATACATTTAGAATACAATACACACAGATATCTTTGGTACTTCCATTCATTTTCCGCCACTGTGATAGGTGATCGGCTGGTTTCCGGTGTTTCGAAGAATTATGCATATAAAAGAACAGACTTCAATCGTAAATGCTTCGGTGAACTGCACCTTCCTCTCCCTTTCAAATCACTTCTGTATCGCTCTAACTCACAATGCCAGGACTAGGCATACCGGTCGACATTGAGCAATCAGAGATCAGCGACAGCCTCAACGGCATGCTTGTCCAGGCCTTTTTAATGGGTATGTTACCCCCTGCGTACATTTTTTTTCCCGATTGAATAACCCATGGCAGGGTTGTATACGATAATTTACATTGCGACTATCTACGTTTACTGTATGTTTCCGAATCTTTCTCAAATCTGCGATACTTACGGTTCCGATGTGTAGTTGCAAGGAATTCGTCCCAGCGGTTTCTAGTTCCCACCACTGTGTCGATGCTGTATCTGTGCAACCTTGTCGGCTTCGGGGTGCAGTGGTACAACACGAAATGGCAATTTATCAACAACGGAGACACTCGAGATTCGGTCTTCGAGTCGTTATACATCGTTCCCAATTGGTTTTTCGTTGCGGAGGACACTCCGGCTTATATCGCTTTCGTACTTGCCGATGGACTTCTGGTGCGTATATGACGCCTCCCAAGTTCCCTGTATTTACGATGTACATGGATAGATCTGGCGATGTTTCTTCGTATGAAATCGGTCAATTCGCGTTATTTTAGTGCCGTTGATTCTCGTCATCATCGAAGCTGGTAAGCTTTGTGTCATAATCAACCGAACATCTATTGAATTTTTTGTTTCTCTGTGAAGCACTACTCTTTGTGGAAATAATATTTGACGGAATAGACGGAGAATTGGTGTCTCAGGCTTTATCCATCACACTGAACGCCATGCTATCAGCCGCATTCTTCATTACATTTGGCACCACTCTCATCACGACGATCCTCATTGCATATAGAATATATTCCGTGTCCAAGCAGGAAGGTTTGTCAGCGAGAAGATTCAAACACATCATCGATATAGTCGTTCAGTCAGGGGCCGTGAACTCTCTCACTTTACTGGTAAATGCGATAGTTGTCGTACTCCCAGGCAGTATATTGGACACAAAAAACATTGCTGCCAATACCTACGCAGAGAACATCGTTCCATACGTCCTGGTACGTGACCATTCCGCGTGCAGCCTCTTATCAAACGTGCTTACGATTGAGCCAGGCCATGTCGACGACTATCATGGTTGCCCGTGTTGCGTTACTCAGCGCCGAAACTACATTTCCCTCGACCGTCTCAGCCCATTTATCAGGCCTTCAGTTTCACGCTCGCTCCACCCGCCATTCGGATACAGAGCCGGCTGCGGATAATTCTCACCCTCTCGATATCCATAATAGTTCTGATGACGAACGAGAAAAAATGGAAGGGAAGGTCACGGTAGCGCGAAGCTTCCAATTCCGCTTTCTAATTCTGCGCGCAGGATTGTAAACGTTGTACACGAAAGCACCTACACATCGAGCACAAAGCTGTAAAATATAAATTATTTAACCCTCCTGCAACCCTCCTGTGAACTGCGCCGAAGATCGCGTGCATTGGACTGATCCGCCCTCTCAAGTGTCTCATCTTGCGACAGGGAATGTGCTAAAGGCTGATTTCTTGGTGTATCGCCCGCCATATCTCTCTAAAAGGTCGCCTTGTGACAGTTGGTCCCTATTCATATCAATAAGTCATATTCACGAATATCAAGTTTACGCCTTTCCCGTGCCTCCAGATCCCACCCGCTGCGGCTATAGAGTCCAGCCAATGAGAGAAAGCGCCATCGACACAATGGGCACCCGCCGACCAACATTCAAGGCGTGGGTCCCAAAGGGCGGAAGAGACAGGTCTAACAGTGATTGAACTCGATACACCCGGCAGCAGCGGAACGCACAGCGCGAGGGCGATATACGCACGGTGCGAATGGTATTCTCAGCGGAGGCACGCATGCGCGCCTTCCGAATGATATTCTGCAGGATATGCTACGAACCTGATACGTGCACTGACAATCCTCGCACATGCACCGCAAGGTGCACGACTCCCTCCAAACGTTGCCACGGAGGCCATAAGATGGAGTGCAGCATGCGCGAGCGCCACCAATGATATCGGAGACAGCCTTTGTGATGGGTACAATCTCAGGGGTGGCGCGGGCTGGAGCGCAGCACTTTATGGACGCCTGGTCGTCACCGGAGGAGGTCGTCATCGCCCGCGCCCGCGCGGATTGATGTGCGACGCTGGGGGAAACAAAAACGTTGGGTTGCATGACATAAAGCCGGCGGTGGTGGCCAAAAAGCCATGCCCAAGCATTCGTACCAGGCCATCCTACGCATCTACCCTGCGTCCGTGAATCACAAGCCGCGACGCGCTTTCGGCCTTCGCTTAGAGTCCAGCTCGTATCCGCATAAATTGATAACCAACATCAATCCGAAGGTCCTTCGCAAAGAAAAACTCTGAAATGGTCTCGATGATTGAGAGGGTGTAGATCGCTACGCGGACACGATGCGCCACCTAGCACGCAGACACAGTAAAGCGCCACGGAAATGCGGAGTAGAGGGGCACCGGAGGCGCGCGCGCCTGTGCAGGCTTGGGGAAACGACGAGAAACAAAAAATCCCATAGAACGGAACACCCGCATACAGTCCGCAATGAATACCCGCCCGCCGCAAGGACTGCGCGCTCGGACGGTAGCGCTGAGCATCGCCTGACTGCGCAGAGTCTCGGGAATACCGCACCAGGCTCATTCGCCCACGGCCATGAATGCAACGAGGCAGACGCCTTGACAGGCACCAACGCTCCTCGAGACGTGCCCCTAGCACTGACGGACTCGCTTTACACCACCCATCACAAGATTAATATTCAACGCAGGAGACTGACACCCCATGTGTGCAGTTTCAGCACCGGCGTTGAGATCGTTGAGAGCTTGAATGGGAAAGGAGTAGTCGCGATATGCCACAGCGGGCGTGCCGAGGGGCATATAAACAGTTGATAGGGTGCTATTGGACATAGACTCGGAATTGATATCCCACAGCGCGCCGGAATTTGACGATGTATATATCGTCACCACTGGCGATGACATATCGCAATTCGAAACTCAAGCGCCGAGCGCCCATCGACATCGGACGCCACACGCAAGAACGAGAAGGAGAGCAGACATGAAAGAGAGCAAGATAGGACGGCCCAAAAGGAAACATGAATACACACACCTGGGTTGGGCTGCGGAGAGGCCATTCCAGAGGCTCGAGAGTCGTGGGACATGTAAGAGTGCAGTATGTACGGGCCAGGCGCCGCCGGAGAACGGATGCAACGTCAAACGTCTTGCTTGATCTTGGCCATCATGGAACGCAAGATGCAGTTTCGTTGCCAGTTGGGACCAGGGGAAATGGGCAAGGAAGAAGGAGCGAAGCTGTGGGAGACGACAGAAGGGAGACAATCGAGGTCATCCTACGACGCTGAATGCACCAACGTCAATAGAACGAAGACGGTGCATGAACGAGAAGAACCTTCACTCAGCTTCCCTCAAGTCTCCCCAACCTTCCTTCCCAGTCCAGAGACCATCCTATTGGTGATCTGAGCGATTCGGGCACCACTCATAGAGTCGTAATCCGTAGGCTTGTCCTGTCCAGCGTCATTCTATAGTAAATGGAGAGTAGTAACAATGAGAAAAGTCGCTTTCAACAGCAACTTGCTCAGATTCCGCACATCGCCGCCATGTCACGGTGCCTGAAGGCCGGCGCACACCGGCCCGACGTCGTCACCCGCTTGTTGAATGTTCGACCTCATCGACATCCATCATCGCCCATAAGACGCGCTGTACAGGAAAATGACCATCCCATGTATGAAGTGTATCTGTCGCATCGAGGCCCGCTGATATGGAGCCCGGGTACCGGTCTAAGTAGGCGCCTTTCATGCTCACGAAGCCCTGACTCTCTCGCTTCCAAATGACCCTGTCATCGACTCATCGCCGTCTTCGTACATGTCGATATGAGGCTTCTTCCCATTACCCATCTTGCTGCTGCACGAACCTTTCACTTGACTTGAATACTCCGTCTTGCCCTCACCGCGATGGATGAAAATCCTACACCTCAACCAGAGCGAACAATGTCTGTGCTGTGTATGTATACATACGTCTATAAAGCTTTATCACTTGCACATTCGGCCATCTTATTGACGCACGACTTGTATCCTTGTCCAGTCTGCGATCCGACAGCCGACATCACTTTTCTCTCGTCGGACCACGTCGTATTCAAGATACACGGGACCCACGTCAACTCGAACAGCGCAGGCTTTGCCATCGCTGAGAACATGATGATCGGCCCCGACGCCGCGCAGCTGTCTGAGCCCTCCAAGACGCTCGAGGTCCTCTTCCAGTTCATCGAGCCCCCACCCGAGGCCCGCAACTACCGCCAGCCGTCGGTGCTCGACATGGAGTTTTCTTTGTTCTTCGACGTGGCAGAAGCAGCGGAGAAATACGTCGTGTACGGCGCGATGAACACGTTCGCGACGCGCATGCAGTACGCCCGCTTCTGCCCTCCTGTACTGTTATCCCGCGAAGCTCATTTTTATACATTATCCAGGCAGTTACTGCCGCACCATCCGCTCAAAATCCTGAACCATTGCGCGAAGCACGGGTACACCAGTCTCGCCGATCAAGCGGCCGAACACTCACTATCAGAGCCGCTCCACCAGGTCGCCGCAAAGCTTACTGCACCGGGCGTGTTGCCGAGATGGGTGCGTTTCTCAGTTGCTTCCCAAGTAACCCGCTACTTATCGCTCCTCCCAGTTGACGTACTACAAACTATGGCGCGACATGGCCAGCAATGCGGCGTCCAGAGTTGAACACGAAATGCAGCCGTACAAATGCATCGCCCTGGCGCGTATCTACGCCCTGTATCTGTGCCAGATCCACCAGTGCCCCGCGAGCTTCCGCACCCTTCCCGCGCTGCCAACCGCCGGCTCATCGGCGTCGGCGCTCGCGTGCACGCATGCGCAGTGCGGGTCATGCTTATGCAGGTCACTGCCCGCGCAGTGCCCTTGGGCTGCTCAGTTGACGACGCTGCATGGGAGGATGCCGGCGTTTAGCGCGGTTTCACTGTATAGAGGATTCTAACGCGATATGCATCCCTGTTTTTCGTCACAATTTCCAATGATTCTATTACGAATGTTGCGACTGCAATTGTCGAAATTAATTGAGCTTATGATCCTGCTAATATTTTCTCGGAATATGAGCAACCGTGACATTTATGTGCGCCTACCGATGATAACCCCGTCTCTGGCATGACTTTGGGACGATCCGACTTTTCGTGACTATTATATAGCAGATATTTTGTGCAAGTAGTGCGACTTTAATATTTCATTTCCGAAATTTGATTGAGCTGAAGATTCTTCAAATTCCTGCTACCGTTAGGTAGAAGGTTTTAAGGAGGTCAGTTTTTCCCATCAATGACACACGTGATTCCTTTTTCCTTTTCGGGTCCGGAGCCCGGACTGTTTTCGGGTCGTCGTATTCTAATGTCTGCGAGAGACCAATCCAGTCAGAGTTGTGCTCGGGCCATTTCTTATTGTCTTTGCAATGTTATTATTGCTCTCTCCGATTTTCTGCTTGGTTTAAAAAGCGATAATTTTGCGGTTTCGCCATCTTCCAACCGTCTCCCCACATCATAGCCTCAGACATTGAAGGAGACATGAATGATAATAACACGTAGTAGTTGGCACACATTAGTGTTATTCCTTCAATATTCCTTGAAATTCTGATGACATTTCCAAGGACATTTCAGCGCATTAGATACTACATGGAATGCTTGTGCATATGAAAAAAGAGGTGGTAGCAGGTGTTGCCGCTCGTCACGAGCGGCCCTTAGGCTATATTTTATCGAAATGTGAGCAATGGTGACGCATATGTGCGCCTACCTATGGTACATAAACCTGTCTATCGAAAGCTCCGTTCCATCCTTGTCTGTGCCTTTCACTTACTGCGCCTTCATACCCACCACCATTCAAACTTTGAAATTTGAACTGCAAGCTTCATGTTGGCTCAGTGTTGGCTCAGTGTTGGCTTCAAGCCTACTTGGTGAACCGGTCCTGACGCCGGACCGGGACCGGCGCTTGCCGGATTAGTGCACGCACGCCGCACACGAACAAGTCTGTCTTACCTCCTAACCTTGTCCTAACCATCGCGCATGGGCCACGATCGACTTCTAACCCTCTGAGCTCGCTCATCTTTCCTGTTTATATGCATGGCTTACACGCTCAAATGGTGGATAGGAGATAGGACACACGGAGGACGGCGGCTGGACTTGGATGGACGACACGTATGCGGGGCGGTGAGTGGCATTCACGATCGACGACGCTTCTCGTTCACCGGATCTCTAGTCCTCTTGTTTGTCATTCGTGCTCAACGCATGGCCGATTTCAAGAAGTTGGCGTGGCATGACGCTACCGGCCGTGCCAGCCCAATACGCCCAGCGTTCTCCCTTTCGTCGTGCCTCCCCGAGGCCCTACGCCTCCGATGGTTTTGCCTCTATATGTCTTCTCTTTCAAACACCTATGGCGCTTGACGCGCACGGGTGCTCGAACCGATCGTCTGCCACTATGTAGTTGGCCCATGGAGTCTACGAAGCAGTGACGAAACGGGTACCCAGATTCCTCAGCGGACATGTCCTCCGCATGTTCATCGCGAGCGGTATCCGGTGCAGTGAAATCTTTCTATGCGCCTAGACTCCATGCTTCCACTACTTACAAGCTAACAACACTCCGCTGCGCTTATCCGTTGACGTGTGGTCATCGCGGATACGACGTTCGGTCAATTCAGAGCCCGTATTCTGCTCTTTCCACTCGCTTTCGCGCCTCAGAACTGATGAGACTACCAGGCAGACTGGTGGACACTGCCGCGACGCTGTCTCGTATGTACGATGCGTTTGCGGGGCGGCTCATTGTTACCCCGAATGCTAGGGGGATTTATGGACAAGAAGGGGCGGGACGTGCGACGCACGCAGATGGGCCCGCCGGCCGGTGGGATGTGTGGGCATACGTGATCGCGCTTTTTTGCTTTCCGCTTGTTGTTCCTAACGTTCCTTGTGCGGGTTTGGTTGCGTTGGCGGTGCGCTCTTCGCACGACGCCGCTCCTGTCACGGTTGCGCTTCTCCCGTTGTGTTGTCGAGGTCGATTTCGCCATCCCTTTGCGAATTCGAATCCTTGCGCGCTCCAGCGCCCCGAGGCCTGCGACCGCTTTTTGTGGACGCGCGTCTCGGGCCGACGTCCATCGGCAGAGAATAAATCAATCGAATGGACATTGGGAGTGGGGTCGCACGGTGTGCGCATCCAGTAAACCGAAGGCGCTCCCTATGTAATTTCACGTCCTGATTTTTTGGTAATGTTCCGAGGCTCGAGGCCAACTGCAGCGATAGGGTTCTCTTGTCCATCGGAGGGACCGGGATCCAGGCGGTGTGCGATAGGATGCGGATGAGCTGATTTTCGCTCGCTGCTGGTAGGCCCACAGAGCCTTCAGAACATGGGTGGCGCATGACCGGGCGTCTGCGAGGGTATGTCCTTCGACATGGGCCTCGCTGGCGGTGTCTGGTCCGGATATTCGTCGTCCTGTGAGGCTCCGTGGAAGGACTACTTTGCGGTGAGCGGGTCTGTGTAAAGACTGTGCTCATGATCACAATTCTTTTTCTCGAAAGCGCTGTGTAAAGATAGATGTTCTATAAGTCAACGTTTCAACGGCGTGATATGAATTTTTTCGAGCAATTTGTACATCACTCTCTGAAAACATTCAAAGTTCATAGTAGAAAAGAACATGATGATCAATAGAAAGCGCATACATTTCAGCCCAGCACGGTTACATTTACATTTACATCTCCAACCCAAATAATACTTTCTTGCCATCGCCGCGCTAGTGCGATTGAGAGATCGTGAATCAGGAGATGCAGGAAGTGAGTAAACATATGCATATGTACAGGATCTGTAAGGCAATGATCGAGCAATAATAATGGTAATTAATGGAACAAAAAAATGTATTGCAAACGCTGTTTTGATTTGGGTATTCGTATTTCCAACAAAGCTACCAAATGTAAATTATTAAGCTCTCCAGTGAACTGAACCGAAGATCGCGTGCATTGTGTTGATCCGCCCTTCAAGTAGCCCATCTGGCGAAAGGGAATCCGTGAAAGGTTGATTTCTTGGTATATAAACCAATTGATCTCCCTCTGAGCTCGCCTTGTGTACGCCCCAATTCATATAAATAACTTTATCCACGAATATCAAGTTTACGCCTTTCCCGTGCCTCCAGATTCCACCCGCTGCGGTCATGGAGTCCAATCGTTTTTGGAAATTTCATCTCATCGACGCAATGGGCACCCCCGATTTCAAGGCCCCAAAGAGCGGAAGAGATTGCCCCTAAGAGACTGAACTCAACACACCCAGCAGCAGCGGAACACACGGTGCGAGGGGGATACATGCACACCATGAATGGTAATCTCTGTAAATGCACGCATGCGCGCCTTCCGAATGATATCCTGCAGGATACGCTTAGAACCTGATACGTGCACTGACAATCCTCGCACATGTACCGCAAGGTGCACCACTGCCTCCAAACGTTGCCACGGAGGCCATAAGATGGAGTGCAGCATGCGCGAGCGCCACCAATGAGATCGGAGACAGCCTTTGTGATGGGTACAATCTCAGGGTGGCGCGGGCTGGAGCGCAGCATCGCTTTATGGACGCCTGGTGGTCACTGGAGGATCGCCCGCGCCCATGCGGGTTAACGTGCGACAGTGGCAAAAGAAAAAAAGAGTTGCGTCGCACGGCGTCAAACCGGCGCTGGTGGCCCAGATGCCGCGTCCAAGCATTCGTACCAGGCATCCTACGCGCCTACCCTGCGTCCGTGAATCACAAGCCGCGACGCGCTTTCGGCCTTCGCGCCCACGGGTCGCTGGGGCTATAGAGTACAGCTCGTATCCGCATAAATTAATGACCAACATCAATCCGAAGGTCCTTCGCAAAGAAAAAAAAACTCTGGAATGGTCTCGATGATTGAGAGGGTGTAGATCGCTACGCGGATACGATGCGCCACCTAGCACGCAGACACAGTAACGCGCCACGGAAATACGGAGTAGAGGGGATCGGAGGCGCGTGCGTCGGTACAGGCCGGGGAAATAACGAGAAACAAAAATTCCACACAACGGAACCTGCGCATACGATCCGCAATGAATGCCAGCCCGCCGCAAGGAGTGCGCGCTCGGGCGGTAGCGCCGACCATCGCCTGACTGCGCAGAGTCTCGGGCGTACCGCACCAGCCTCATTCGCCCACGCCCATGAACGAAACGAGGCAGACGCCACAACACGCATTAACGCCCCTCGACATGCGCCACTAGCTCTGACGAACTCGCTTACACCATCCATAACGAACCTAATCAACGCAGGAGACTGACACCCCATGTGTGCAGCTTCAGAACCGGCGTTGAAATCGTTGAGAGCTTGAATGGGAAAGGAGTAGTCGCGATATGCCACAGCGGACGTGCCGAGGGACGTATAACATTTGACAGGGTGCCATTAGACATAGACTCGGAATTGATATCCCACAGCGCGCCGGAATCTGACGATGTATCCATCGTCCACCACTGGCGACGACATATCACAATTCGAAACTCAAGCGCCGAGCGCCCATCGACATCGGACGCCACGCGCAAGAACGACAAGGAGCGCAGACATGAAAGAGAGCAAGATAGGACAGCCCAAAAGGAAACATGAATACACACCTGCGTTGGGCTGCGGAGAGGCCATTCCAGAGGCTCGAGAGTCGTGGGACATGCAAGAGTGCAGTATATACGGGCCAGACGCCGCCGGAAAACGGGCGCAACATCAAAAGTCTTGCTTGATCTTGGCCATCCTGGAGCGCAAGATGCAGTTTCGTTGCCAGTTGGGCACCAGGCGAAATGGGCAAGGAAGAAGGAGCGACGTCGGAGGCGACAGATGGGAGACAATCGAGGTCATCCTACGACGCTGAATGCACCAACGTCAGTAGAACGAAGACGTTGCATAAATGAGAAGCTCACCAATCAGAAACTTCACTCAGCTTCGCTCAAGGCTCCTCTTCCCAGTCCACAGACTGCCCTCCTTGCATCCTATCGGTCATCTGAGCGCTTCAGACACCCGTGGGCCGTCATAGGTGGTACCAGAGAGAGAGTCGTAGTTTGTAGGCTTGTCCTGTTCAGCGTCATGCTAGAGTAACCACAAGAAAAGTCGCTATCATTGTCAATGTCAACACCGTCGCCGCCATGTCACGCTTGCCTCAGGGCCGGCTTACCCGACTTTGTCACCGTTCGAACTTCGACGTGTCCTTGACCTTGCCTTGACCTCATCGACATCTAGCGACATCGATCATCGCATCGTTTTGGAAGACAATTTTCCCATATATGAAGATGGCATCTGTAGCATCGAGCTCCGGTGAATGCCCGTCTGTCCAGTGTCCACGAAGCCTCTCTCGCTTCCAAATGACGCTGCCACCAGACGCTGCCATCGCCGTCTTCGCACCTGTCGATATTAGATTCTCCATCTTGATTCAGTTTCCAGTATTTTTACTGCAGGACCCTTTCGCTTGACTTGAATCCTCGATCTTGTCGTCACCGTGATGGATACTTCGTCCGAAAATCTTGCATCTCAACCAGAGCGAACGATGTCTGCGCTGTGTATGTACACATACGTCTATAAAGCTTTATCACTTGCACATTCGGCCATCTTATTGACGCATGACTTTCATCCTTGTGCAGTCTGCGATCCGACAGCCGACATCACTTTTCTCTCGTCGGACCACGTCGTATTCAAGATACACGGGACCCACGTCAACTCGAACAGCGCCGGCTTTGCCGTCGCTGAGAACATGATGATTGGGGCCGACGCCGCGCAGCTGTCCGAGCCCTCCAAGACGCTCGAGGTCCTCTTCCAGTTCATCGAGCCCCCACCCGAGGCCCGCAACTACCGCCAGCCGTCGGTGCTCGACATGGAGTTTTCTCTGTTCTTCGATGTGGCGGAAGCGGCCGAGAAATACGTCGTGTACGGCGCGATGAACACGTTCGCGACGCGCATGCAGTACGCCCGCTTCTGCCCTCCTGTACTGTTATCCCGCGAAGCTCATTTTTATACATTATCCAGGCAGTTACTGCCGCACCATCCGCTCAAAATCCTGAACCATTGCGCGAAGCACGGGTACACCAGTCTCGCCGATCAAGCGGCCGAACACTCACTATCAGAGCCGCTCCACCAGGTCGCCGCAAAGCTTACTGCACCGGGCGTGTTGCCGAGATGGGTGCGTTTCTCAGTTGCTTCCCAAGTAACCCGCTACTTATCGCTCCTCCCAGTTGACGTACTACAAACTATGGCGCGACATGGCCAGCAATGCGGCGTCCAGAGTTGAACACGAAATGCAGCCGTACAAATGCATCGCCCTGGCGCGTATCTACGCCCTGTATCTGTGCCAGATCCACCAGCGCCCCGCGAGCTTCCGCACCCTTCCCGAGCTGCCAACTGCCGGCTCATCGGCGTCGGCACTCGCGTGCACGCATGCGCAGTGCGGGTCATGCTTATGCAGGTCACTGCCCGCGCAGTGCCCTTGGGCTGCTCAGTTGACGACGCTGCATGGGAGGATGCCGGCGTTTAGCGCGGTTTCACTGTATAGAGGATTCTAACGCGATATGCATCCCTGTTTCTCGTCACAATTGCCGATTATTTTATCACGAATGTTGCAATTGAGATGTTTAAAATTGAATTGAGCTTGTGATCTTGTTGATAATTTATTGAAATAAGAACGACGGTGACGTTTATTTGCGCCTACCGATGATAACCTCGTCTATGTAATGACTTTAGGACGATGCATATCCTGACTTTTCATGACTATTATGTAGCTGATATTTCATGCAAGTATTGCGACTTCAATTCCGAAACTTGATTGACCTTAAGATTATCATTCTTCAAATATTTCAGTGTAATGTGGACACTGGTGACGCATATGTACGCCTACCTATGGTACATAAACCCACCTAACGAGAGCGCCAATTTATCCTTGTCCGTGCCTTTCACTTAGTGTGCCTTCATATTCAGCATTCAAATATTCGAACTTCCAAGCTTCCTGTGCCTACTTGGTAGTGAATACACCGGACCGGGAGCCAACCGGGAGCGAGCGGCGCGTGCCGTAGTGCACATACACAAACAAGTCGAGTCTGTCTGTTGCCTCCTAACCATCGCGCATGGGCCACCGTTGACTTCTGATCCACGAGTTCGCTCCTCTCGTCCCTGTTAATGTGCACGGCTCATACGCTTAAACAGTACATAGGATGCATGGAGGACGGCGGCAGGACTTGGATGGATGACACGTATGCCAGGAGGTGAGTGGAATCCACGATCGATGACGATTCTCGTTCACCGGATCCCTAGTGCTCTTGTTTTTCATTCGTGCACGACTCATAACCGATTCTAAGACGTTGGTGTGCCGTGACGCCAGCGGGCGTCCCAGCCTTCGTCACGGTGCCTCCCGAGGTCCTGCGCCTCCGATGGGTCTGTGATGTTTTCAACTTCCTTTCAACGTGCGTGTTCGTCTGGTCCTGTTATCCGTCTTGTCTTGCACACACCTATGGCGCTTGAAGCTTATGGGTGCTCCAACCGATCGTCTGCCACTATGTAGCTCGCCCATGGAGTCTACGAAGCAGTGACAAAACGGGTACCCGGATGCCTCAGCGGACATTTCCTCCGCATGTTCATCGCGAGCGGTGTCCGGTTGACGGGTTCCATCCATCAAGCTAGACTCCATGGTTCCACTATAAGCTCAAGACACACCGCACTTCCGCTGCGCTTATCGGATGACGTGTGGTGCACAGATCGCCGATAGTAGATACGATGTTGGATCAGTGCAGACCCCGCATTCTGCTCTTTCCATCTGCTTTCACCCCATCGCACACTCGATATGCCCGACGGCGCCTATCGCGCCCCAGAACTAACGAGACTACCAGGCATCGTATGTGCGATGGTCGTTTGCGGGTGCGGCTGGCCGTTGGTACCCCGGATGCTTGAGGGAGTCATGGACAAGAAGGGACGGGGCGTGCGACGCACGCAGATGGGTTCGCCGGTGAGATGGGGTGGGCATACGTGCTCGTCCTTTCTTGCGTCCCGCTTGTTGTTCCTGACGTTGGATGTGCGGGTTTGCTTGCATTGGCGCATGCTAGGTGCGCTCTTCGTGCGACGCCGCTCCCGTTGCGCTTCTCCCGTTGTGTTGTCGAGGTCGATTTCGCCTTCCCTTTGTAAATTCGAATCCTTCTGCGCCCCAGTGCCCCGTGGCCTGTGACCGCTTTCCGCGGACGCGCGCATCGGCCCACGGGCTGACGTTCATCGACAAAGAAATGCACGCACCATTTCTCACTGGGAGGTGCCAGTGGGCACACATTCAGTAGCCACTCCCTATTACAATATCGCTCGCATGGCTCTTTGGAGATGTTCTTAGGCTCAGGCCAATACTACCGGCGGCGGCGACTGCAATTCTAGAATTTCGCCGACCGGGACGGGCTGATGGATACCGCTCCCTGCTGGTAGGCGCACGGAGTCTTGAACGATGGGTGGTGCATGACCGGGCGTCGTCGTTCGACATGGTCCTCGCGGGCGGTGTCTGGTGAAGATATCACTAGTTATTTGAGGCTCCGTGGGATGACTAGCGGCGAGCGGGGCTGTGTAATGACTGTGTGCTCATGATCATATTTTTTTTTTGTCAAAAGCGCTGTGTAAAAATACATGTTATTCAAGTCAACAGTGCGATTTGGATTTCTGAGTAAATTATCGCTATCGATCGAGGCGAAGTTAGAACATTTGAATGTTTCTAGAAAAAGCCTAAGATGAAAGATCAAGATATGACATCAATAGAAAGCGAGTGCACTTCAGAAGAACCCAAATATCGAGCGGCCCTTGCCGTCACCGCGCTAGCATGATTGGGAGGTCGTGGATCAGGCCTCATGCACGAAGCCAGGACGATGGTGGATGATGTATATGTGCTCTGGTCTCGCTCGCAACTCGCCCGCAACCAACCCGCAACACATTATTTCAACGAGACACGTCACGGTGTTTAATATTTAAGAGTCCGCGTTCACTCGATTGACAATTCGGCACACGGTCCTCTCTCCCTCCCTATCTATTGTATGATGAGTAACGCATCCAGTCAACCGCGATGCCCAATAAACGACCTCCCCACCGAAATCCTCTGCGAAATCTTCTCCCGCTGTGTCGACCATTCATCTGCGCGCATCCTTATGCAGCCAAACACCCAGGTCGCACCGATGTTGCTCGGCCACGTGTGTGCCACCTGGCGAGCGATGGTGCTCTCTATCCCTCCCTTCTGGTCCCACCTCCGTTTCGAGCTCCCTATCAACTGGCACCCAAATGGAAATCCCTACACCGGGGATCCGGAACTGTTCGCGCGTCGTCTGGAGTGGCTGAGATGGTGGAGGCGCCATCTGGGTGAACTGGCGCCTTATCTTCAAGTGGAGATACGGTGGAAAGCGGGTGCAAAATATCAGCGGGGCCGTCTCTCAGAGTCAGCCGCTGAATTTCTTTTAGAATTCATGTCATCGGCGCAGTACATCAGCGTCGGCCGGCTGTATCATTCTCTCGTCCAACGGCGCACGGAAGCGGGATATGTAGTCAGAGTCCATCCCAGTGCCCATACCATCGTCTCGGCGTGGGGTCCGGAAATCGGTACTCATTATAACTATAATCAATATCTGAAATCCGTGCTTACCCAGACCACGTCGACACTTCGCTGTATCACTGTCGAGAATGTCAATCTGAGCGCCCAGAAATATGCTAATCCTCTCAACAACTGGGAGGGGGCGCTCCATCGCAAAGCGCAGATGTTCGAGGCGCGGAGCCCACTTGGCGAGCGGCGTGATGCCGTCTCTGGCCGGCTCAGCAGCGTCGTTGTCGATGTAGTGCTCCTGGGCGCCGAGAAAACAGGTGCCCAGTGAGAGCGTCGTGATCGCAGGCGCAGACAGCAGTGCCGCATGAAGCTCGGTGAGGGCGGTAGAATCATACCACGTCATCGCCCAAGATTTGAGCGATAGCGTGCGTAGGGCGGGCAGCTGCAGGTTATCAAAGGCGGCTTTGAGTGGGTATTGTCCATGATCTTTGGAGTGCCGAAGAGAAGCGTTGATGAGGAAGGTTGTGAGGCGGGGCAGCGTGCATATGGATGGACGGCGATAGTTTTCGATGTCGCGGTCCTCGAAAATCAGCTGAAAAGAGCCCGATTCCACGGCGCTTAGCGATCGAATGAAGGAGAACCAGGTGCCTAAACGTAGAATCACCATACTCATGGAAAGATGAGTTAGTGTAGCCGGCGGCGGAGTGTGTTCCAATTTGTCGATGTTGTTTTTGGGTCCAGCCGGTGGCTTGATTTTGATTTGAAGCACCCCACGAGCATCGTCCGGGAGGTCACCTTCATGTCTTCAAAAACATCGGAGCTAATCGATATGGTGGCCGAACGTACCCAGAGAAGTCTGTTGATAGCGGAAGTTCGAAAACTCGTCACGGATGAGATGGTTGTAGGATTTGAAGAGGAAGGACCTGTGGAGGTGCGGCGTGCTGTATGGGGCTGGTAGACACCATGTATATTCCTTTATCGATTGTTGCCAGATTGCAATGGGAAGCGAGTGGCTATTTGATTCTCTCTCATATCAGAGTCCTTCTTCTCATCATGACTCTCTCACCAAGTAGTTAGACAGTGCCGCTACCTACCTAGCGCCCGCCCTCCTCGTGACAATAACCTTGGCCCCATGCGCAGCAACATACAGGAACACGCGCCGCGTTGCCGGCGTGCGCAAGACTTAGAGCGGCCTACCTGGGAACGGCGTCACAGAAGTCGCGCCGGATACGCCAGAGGAAGCAGGCGGAGAAGCGAGCAGACGAACACTCTGAGCAGGGAGAATTGTCCGAGGAGGATCCTTTTCTGAATTTGTGGGAGAAATCTGGAGGAAATTGAGATGTCGAGGGTTGTTGCGGAGAATCGAAATCCCAACGAGATCCAGAGATGGACTCGGAGTTACGAGGGCTGCCCCTCGGGCCGCGCCGGACAACACATATAAACAACAAATTATGCACGACGCGTGAACGTTCCCCGCGTTCAGCTCTGTTCAGCTAGACTTCCACCACATCGACGATGCCACCGAGCGCCCTGTCCTGCTCTGTGTGCAACAAGCCCGAATCAGAGGCGGAGATCAAGCGCTGCGGGCGCTGCCGCGATCGTTTCTACTGCGGTACGCCACCCCCCTCCTCCTCAGCCCCGTCGCATATCAAGCTCTAACGTTGCTCTAACGCGTCCACGCAGGCCGCGAGTGCCAGGCCGCGGACTGGAAGACCCACAAGCCCAAGTGCGGCGCCGTCGTCCCCTCCGCGCCCGCGCCCGGCGCCCCGAAGTGGTACGACAAGCACCGCAAGTGCCGCGACGGCAACCGCCACGAGGGCGACCTCGAGCTCATCACCTGGCCCAACGCGCAGGAGGGCACCGGGTGGGGCCACGTCTTCGAGGAGGAGGCGGACGAGATGCGCGCGAAGTTCGAGGGCGAGTTCGGCGGCGACGAGCAGAAGCTGTACAAGTACTGGCCGCAGGCGTTCCGGTGGACGTGCTGCGGGACGGACGCGGATATGAACTGGGGTTGCGACCACCATGGGTCGGGGAGCAAGCCGTGCTCGTGTGATTTCTGCCGGTGAGTATTCGTTCGCGGATGGATTGCTCCTCTTCCGTGGTTGTTTTTGGCTGATTTGGGGTGGAAAACATCAGCATGGGAAAGCCGTTGCCGGATAGCATCTACTACGAACGCAACGCCTCCAGACATGGCCTTACCCTGCGCCGTGGGCCCGATCCACGCTCTTTCAATCGCGCGAGCGCAGCGATGGCAAAGAAGGGCCGCTCGATATTCGGGCTGGAAATGTGAAAGTAATAAAATTGTTCGTATTGTACTGAAATATATGTATGTTCCATTGATTATCACTATTGCTTGATCGTTCGTCTTGTGCGTTTTAGATGTCCAAGATATGGTATTGCCTTGCAGATCTTGCTGAGCATCTGTTCGCTAACTATCTACATCTCCTGATCCACGATCTTTCCATTGCGCTAGCGAGAAAGAGTAGCCTTGCCTACTGAAATATGTTCGATTTCTTGACCGATTTGACAATCATATATAACTTACTGAGAAATTCATATGGTACGTTGAGTTATATAAACTAAAGTTTTCTTTTGAAAAGATCGTCACGAGCATACAGTCATTCTACACCCATTCACTGTTAGTGGTCCCATGGAGTCTCCCCAGGGCAATGAGCTCTAATAACCAGACACTGCCGCGAGAACCATGTCGAAGGACAAGCCCTCGCAGACTCCCGGTTATCAGCCACCCGTCCTGAAGACTCCATGTGCATACCAGCAGGGAGGGAGCGGTGTCAGGCAGCGCATTGTAACGTATCGCACGTCGCGGGAATTCGAAGCGTATGATGGCATGGAAGAGAGAACCCCATCGCACCGAAAATTTTCAATGCAGTAAGGAGCATCAACCTTGAGCTTGAGCCTCAGAACATTGGCAAACAATCTTGTTCAAACATAAGCATAGGGAGGGCCTTCGGTTTACTGGATGTCCACTGCCCAGCCGCACTTTCAAGTTAGCCGGCTACCCGCGGACGACCGTCGTTCATAGGACAGCGCCCGCGGCGGTGGCCACCACTACGCCCTGGTAGTCTCGTAGCTCTGGGATTCGACAGACGCCGTCGGGTGGTGAGTGTGAGATAAGGCAGATGGTGGGAAGAGAATGGAGGGTGTGAATTGATCTTGGTCGGCGTTCGAACCACTTGCTTGACCATCAACCACCTTGTTCTTCGACTTCTACAATGACCGTGCTCTCCAACGATATGTTACCTTCGGATGACTGTGAATTCTTTCCCAATTGGCCTGGACCCGAAGAGCTCCCTAGCCCCGAGGAGGTTAGGAAGCATCCGGACGTCTTATCCCATCGTCGCAATATCGTTGTTCGCTTCGTACATTTGAAGCTTATCGTCAAATATGGGAGATGTGTCAGACCGGCAGAAGCACAGGCACTGTGGGCCATTAATCAATTCACTGATGTGGCAGCCCCTACGGTGTATGGGTGGTTTCAAGACGGGGACGAGATGTTTATCTATATGAGTCTGGTAGAAGGAGTCACGTTGAGAGCTAGGTGGTCAGAGCTTTCGCCGGCAGAAAAGGTGGATATTGCCAAACAACTGCGGAAAATGTTGGCCTCTATGTCCAAGTTGCAGTTGCCGCCAGATGACATTTATATCGGTATGGGACCCGTTACCGTTGATGTTGATGCTTCACATGCTGATCAAAAGTTCCAAGGCTCGCTCAAACATGGTCCATGCTATGATATGTTATTTGAGATGCATGCCCGCCCTCATCCCGGGCCTTTTGCTTCGCCGAAGGAGTTCCACGACTTCTTTGTCTCCTTGGCTACTCATGATTCCACATACACACGTAACGGCTTGCCCGATTCCTCTCCGATCACGTTCGCGCATAATGATCTCAACTTCGGCAACATCCTTGTTTCCCCCAAAGGTTCCCAAGTCATGGCTATCATCGACTGGGAAATGTCAGGGTTCTATCCCTCATATTGGGAATGGGCAATTTTGACCTCAATAGAAGAAGGTCGAGGAGGCGACATAAGACGCTTCATAGATGCCATTTTGGAGCCGTACGATCATGTCTATAGGTATTGGGGCGACTGGTTGTATTCTTTAGGGGCTTAGTGTACTGCTACGGCAATGGAACATGTACCTAGCCATTTTGTACTGAAATATAGTAGCTTTCTGTCGATCGTTATTTCTCCATCATGAAGCTTGGGCTTTTTCTAGGAACGTTCAAAAGTTTGCAGAGAGTGATGCACAAATTGCTCAAAATTTTATATCACATCGTCAATTTATATAACATGTACTCAACGCAGCACCTGCAAACAGGACTATCATGAACACACAGCCATTACACAGACCCGCTCACCGCTAAGTAGTCCTCCCACGGAGCCTCAAACGATGGCCGCCTGTTTCCACCAGACACCGCCCGCGAGAACCATGTCGAACGACATACCCTCACAGACGCCCGTTCATGCCCCACCCGTCGTTCAAGAATCCATGTGCCTACCAGCAAGGTGCGGTTACCATCAGCCCGTCCCGGTCGGCGAAATTTGAGAGTTACAGTCGCCGCCGCCGGTAGTATTGGCCTGGAGCCTAAGGACATCGCCAAAGAGTCATGCGAGCGATATTCTAATAGGGAGTGGCTTCGGTCGACTGGATGTGTGCCCATCTCTCAATGAGAAAAAGCATGTGCGTTTCTTTGCCGATGAACGTCAGCCCGAGGGCCGAGGCGCGCGTCCACGGAAAGCGGTCGCAGGCCTCGGGGCGGCGCTGGAGTTTCGAGGATTCAAAGTTGCAAAGGGTTGGCGAAATCGACCTGGACAACATAACACAAGAAGCGCAACGGGAGCGGCGTCGCGCGAAGAGCGCGCCCTGCATGCGTCAATTCAACCAAACCCGCACACGCAACGTCAGGAACAACAAACTGACCCAAGAGTGCACGAGCACGTATGCCCACCCTTCCCACCGGCGAGCGGATCTGCGTGCGTCGCAGCCCATCCCTGACCACCAACCTTCCAGGCATCCGGGGTAACAACGGCCAACCGCCCCGCAAACGACCATCGCACATACGAGGCCTGGTAGTCTCTTTCATTCCTGGGACGCGATAGACGCGCTCAGGCACCGTGTGCGAGATGGGGGGAAAGCGGATGAAAAGAGCAGAATACGGGCTCTGCACTGATGCACTGATCAAACATCGTATCGACGATCTGTAGACCACACCTCATCCGATAAGCGCAGCGGAAGTGCGGAATGTTGCTAGCTTATAGTGGCACCATAGAGTCTAGCTTGATGGATGGAGCCTGTGAACCGGACACCGCTCGCGATGAACATGCGGAGGACATGTCCGCTGAGGGTTCCGGGTACCCGTTTCGTCGTAGACTCCATGGGCCAACTACATAGTGGCAGACGACAAGTTCGAGTATCCATGTGCATCAAGCGCCATAGGGGTGTGCAAAACAAGAAGGATAACAAGACCAGACGAACACGCACGTTCAAAGAAAGTTGAAAACATCGCAAACCCATCGGAGGCGCAGGGTCTTGGGAGGCACGACGGAAGGGAGAACACTGGGCGTATTGGGGTGGCACGGCCGGTGGCCCCACACCACACCAACGTCTTGAAGGCCGGTGGGGTCATGCCACACCAACGTCTTGAAATCGGCCATGAGTACATGAGTCGTGCACGAATGGGGAGAGAACCTGGGATCCGGTACGAGAAGCGCCATCGATTTTGAATTCCACTCACCTCCCAGCATACGTGTCGTCCATTCAAGTCCACCCGCCGTCCTCCGTGTGGCCTATCTACTGTTCAAGCGTATGAGCCGTGCACATTAACAGGAACGAGAGGAGCGAAGTCGTGGGTCAGAAGGCAATGGTGGCCCATGCGCGATGGTTAGGAGTTGGTTGGGAGGCAGGGCGGGGGAGGAGGGTGGGAGACCTCGACGATGTACTTGCAGGACAAAGTCCCGTTTGCGTCAAGTGGGGGCCTCGGAAGTCGCACTGTCGAGCTGCTGGGCGTCGTTGGTAGGTGAGAGGACGTTGCAGGAGTAGCCTTTGCGAGGGTCACATGTCGGTCCGTGCGTGAGAAGCGGCTGGGCGCCTAATTTATGTCGCACGCCTTCTGCAGATATGAACGATAATCAGCCCCTTCTGTCCCTTCCCACTACCCCCACGCCGTACCAGTAGCCCACCATGTCCTCCGTCTACTCCTGCCTCACCTGCGCCAGGACCTTCGCCTCCGCGGGCGCCCTCGTCACGCACGCCCAAGCCAAAGCGCACACCGCCCATCCCGGCGCAGCAGCGGCCGCCATGGCCGCCTCCGCCAACCTCACGTACCTCTGCGTGAACTGCGCCAGCTTCACCGCGTTCACCACCGCCGCCGCGCTCCGCACGCACGTTGCCGCCAAACACACGCCGCGAGGCCCGCCGCGCCCGCCTGGGCCGCCGCCTGCGTACAGCGCACTTCCCACGCCGCCCGCGCACCCGCCTAAAGCCGCTATCGCCGCGGGCCCGCGCTATGTCTGCAAGGCCTGTCCTAACAACAAGGGGTTCGCCACCGCCGACGCCCTCCGCACCCACAAGGCCGCCAAACACGCACTGACCTCCACGCCTGCCCGCAGCGCCCCGCTTCAAAAGCGGACGAACGCCCCGCGCGCCGGAGCGAAGCAAAGTTACTCGGAGGTGGACTTGAAGGTTCTGGTGAAGACATCATCCTAGTTGGTGGGGCGTTGATATGTAGCAAGAACTCGGCGGCAGTGGGGAGATCTAGCGTTCAATGGTATTCGATGTGGGAAAGGGTGAAGAGTTTCCCAGTTTCGAGTCCGATGGCCAGGCGTTTCCTGTTGCGTATGCGAGTTATCCGTTCTTTTTGCTCAATCATTGTATCCGACTGATCCTTCACAAGAACTGCTTCTCCATGTACGATTATCTCTCTCCTACCTTGAATGCCTGCGTTGTGTCTTCTGCTTTATCAATCCGAACTCCGCTCCATTTAAGTATACTTAACCAAAAAAAAAACACTCCGCTCCATGTACCAAATTACATTTTACACTCTCAACCCTTCCCCCTCTCGAACAATTCCTACAAGCAACTTGATAACCACCTCAAATACATATACTGTTAGGTGAACGAACTCCATGTATGCAAAAGCAAAAGGCTTAGGATCGTTGTATTCCTAATTTCCTTCCTCCACGCTCTTTCAATCGCGCGGCGCAGCGATGGCAAAGAAGGGCCGCTCGATATTCGGGCTGGAAATGTGAAAGTAAAAAAATTGTTTATGTTGTACCGAAATATATTTATGTTCCATTGATTGTCATCAATCATCATTGGTCGATCTTTAACGACCTTGCAGGTCTTGCTATGCATCTGGTCCCACACTGCCCGCATCTCCTGATGCACGATCTTTCAATCGCGCTACCGCGGCGACGGCCGCGCAATTTTGGGGTGGGAGATGTGAAAGTGACCTTGTTGTACTGAAATATAATAGCTTTCTATTGATCGTTATTTCTCCATCATGAATCTTCGGCTTCTTCTACGACAGAACGTTTAAAAGTTTTGCAGAGAGTAATTAATGTACAAATCACTCAAAAATTTCATATCGCACCATTCAATTATATACCATGTCCTCAACACAGCGCCTGCAAAAAGGACTATCAAGAGCACACAGTCATTACTCAGACCCGCCCGCCACTAGTCATCCCACGGAGTCTCAAATAACTAGTGATATCCTCACCAGATACCGCCCGCGAGGACCATGTCGAAGGACATACCCTCGCAGACGCCCGGTCATGCGCCACCCATCGTTCAAGACTCCGTGTGCCTACCAGCAGGGTACGGTACTAGCCATCAGCCCATCCGCATCCTATGCACGCCGCCTGGATCCGATGCCTCCGATGGACAAGAGAGCCCTATTGCTGCGAGATTTTTTGAACGTAGTAAGTAGCATTAGCCGCGAGCCTCGGAACATCACCAAAGAATCAGTTCACGAAATCACATAGGGAGTGCCTGCGGTGTACTGGATGTGTACACCGCGCGACCCCGCTCCCGGTGTCGATTTGGATAACTTATTCTTTGCCGATGGACGTCAGCCCGAGACGCAAGTCAGCGTCAAGGGTCGCAGGCCGCGGGCGCTTGGAGCGCAGAAAGAAGTAAGGAATTGAGAAGGAAGGCAGTGGAATGGAAAAGGAAAAGGAAGAAGAAATGGACCGACGGCAACACAGTGACCAAGCGCGAAGCGCGCGCGCTCCGTGCATCAACCCAACCCCACCCGCACACCCCACGTCATTCAGCGCCAGACGCCAACGCGCCGACGCAAGAGAAGAGTGCACGAGCCCGCATTCGGAATTCCATTCTGCATACCCATCCGCATGCCGCACCGTCGCACAGCGTGCGTAGCGCGTTCTGCCCCTCCCACACCAGTGATCTGGGCATCCGCGGGCCGGCTATGGGATCCCGGATTACGCGCGTTGGTCGGTAGGCTGCCTGCCGCCCCACACACGACCCGTCGTCTCCAGTCCAGACGACGGGGGAGTGTCTACCACACCATTGTGCCCAGCTCTGGGACTCGATAGGCGCCGTCGGGCACCGCGTGCGCGATGAGGGAAAGCGGATGGACTTGGAAGAGCAGAATGCGGGATCTGCGCTGATCGAACGTCGTATCGACGATCTGAGGGCCACACGTCGTTCGTACGAACATCGCAAGTGCCGGAGTGTCATTGACTTTTAGTGGAGTCATGGAGTCTAGGCAGAGAATTGGGACCTTTGTACCGGACACCGCTCGCGATGAACATGCGGAGGACATGTCCGCTGAGGGATCCGGGTACCCGCATCGTCGTCGCTGCTTCGTAGACTCTATGGGCCAACTAATGGCAGGCGACCGGGTGCATTACCCATGCGCGTCAAGCGCCATAGGTGTGTGCAAGATAAGAAGGATAACAAGACAAGACGAACACGCACGTTGAAAGGAAGTTGAAAACCTCGCAAGCCCATCGGAGGCGCAGGGTCTCGGGGAGGCACGACGAAAGGCAGAACGCTGGGCGCGATGGGCTGGCGCGGCCGGTGGCGTCGTCATGCCACACCAACGTCTTGAAATCAGCCACGAGTCGTGCACGAAGGGCAAGAGAACTAGGGATTTGGTGAACGAGAAGCGTCATCGATCGGGAATTCCATTCACCTCCCGGCATACGTGTCGTCCATCCAAGTCCAGCCGCCGTCCTCCGTGTGTCCTAATATCTACTGTCCAAGCATATGAGCCGTGCACATTAACAGGGACGAGAGGAGCGAACTCGTGGGTCAGAAGGCAATGGTGGAGCTCAATGAAATTTCGGAATTCCGAAGTTATGTGACGGTATGTTTGCGGTATGTCGAACTATTCGTATGAAATAATTCGAAATTAAGACAAAAAACAGGGATGCGTATCACGTTAGAATACATATCATGATCGCCTAATAAACCTGATCTCTCTATACAGTGGAGCCGCGCTGAACTTCGGGACCCCATCATGCATCGACGCCAATTGATCACTCCACGGGCACTGCACCTGCAGCGACCTGCACAAACAGCTGCTGCCGCCCTGCGCATGCGTACATGTCAGAGTAGAGCTGGTCGGCAGGGCGGGAATTTTGGCGAAGGTCGTAGGGTTCTGGCCGATCTGGCGCAGATACATGGCGTTGATGCGGGCGAGGACGATGCATCCGTACGGGTGCATCCCGGCCTCGATCATGGACGCCGCCCACGTGCTCTGTTTGCGCCAGCAGTCGTAGTACGTCAGCTGCGAGGCGTGCTAATTAGCGGATCCTTGCGGAGAGACGGGGAGGGGGTAGCCCAGGATGTAAAACGCACCCATCTCGCTAGCACGCCCGGTGCAGTGAGCTTGGCGGCGGCCTTGGGGAGCGGCTCTGATAATGCGTGTTCCGCGGCTTGATCAGCGAGACTGGTGTACCCGTGCCTCGCGCAGTGGTTCAGAATTTCGAGCGGGTGGTGCGGCAGTAGCTGCCTTAATATTGTGGAAGGGTGAATGTTGCGGGGGTGACAGGTCAAGATAATAAAAGCGAGCGTACTGCATGCGCGTCGCGAACGTGTTCATCGCGCCATACACGACGTATTTCTCGGCCGCTTCCGCCACATCGAAGAACAGAGAAAACTCCATGTCGAGCACCGACGGCTGGCGGTAGTTGCGGGCCTCGGATGGGGGCTCGATGAACTGGAAGAGAACCTCGAGTGTCTTGGAGGGCTCGGACAGCTGCGCGGCGTCGGGGCCAATCATCATGTTCTCAGCGACGGCGAAGCCGGCGCTGCTCGAGTTGACGTGGGTCCCATGTATCTTGAATAAGACGTGGTCCGACGAAAGGAAAGTGATATCGGCTGTCGGATCGCAGACTGGACAAGGACACAAGTCGTGCGTCAATAAGATGTCCGAATGTGCAAGTGTCAAAGCTTTATAAATGTATGTATACATACACAGCACAGACATCGTTCGCTCTGGTTGAGGTGTAGGATTTTCATCCATCGCGGTGAGGGCAAGACGGAGGATTCAAGTCAAGTGAAAGGTTCGTCCAGCAGCAGGATGGGTAATGGGAAGAAGCCTCATATCGACAGGTACGAAAACGGCGAAGACAGGGTCATTTGGAAGCGAGAGAATCGGGGCTTCGTGGACATGAAATGCGCCTACTTACACGGGTATCCGGTCTCTATATCAGCGGACATCAATGCGACAGATGCACTTCGTAGATGGGTTGGAGGACCCCTGAAAGCTCACCAAAATGGCTGATGCCAAAAAGATGAAAAAATGCGATTTTTATCCAAACCAAATTTGCCAAAATTTATCCGATTTTTGCACCAGGGAGCGCCAGAATGCAAAATTTATCCAAATTTCGGCTCAGGCATCCAAAATAGCGGGCAAGGTTCAAATTTTCGTTTTTTGGGCCTGCGGCGCCATTTTACAGCATATAGACTTGTAAAATAAGCTTAGCATAATGAATAGTCTTCAAATTCCAAATTAAGAGATGAAGAACAGAGTATAGAAGGCTTATTCACATCTTCACCCTCATCGTCTGATCCAACTTGAGTAGAAGTCATTTTTGTTTGTTTCCGCAGTGTTTTCATTGCTTCTTGGACCGAGATCTGAGCAAGTTTTTCCAAGTGTTTCTGTATTTTTGGAATTCTGTTGACGTGACGATGAGTGACAAGGCCCTAAGTTACCCTAAGGAATATTTTGAATGAATTTGGATATTGGTTTCATTATATAAATTAGGACCAGGGCCTTGTAGCATGACTGTTTGAAGGTTGCAACATATTTTGGAGTACCGATATTTAAATCCCCCAAAGGCCAATTTCTATCCAAACCCACGCTTATGCCTCGGTCTCATGGCCAAAATTTATCCAACTTTCTGATGTGGCATTTCGGTCAAAAAACCAAATTCCTATCCGATATTTTCAAAATAGCCCTGAGGCATTCTGCAAAAATTTCTCAGATTTTATCCGATTTTGGGATCAGTGGGTTTGGTGTACTTTCAGGGGTCCTTGGGTTGGTCGTTTTCCAAAACAGCGTGTCTTATAGGCAATGATCGATGTCGATGAGGTCGAATGCACGTGAGAAGACACGTCGACAAACAACGGTGGACGAGGTCGGACCGGCGTGAGCCGGGCCTCGCGATGGTGCGGAATCTGAAAGCAACTTTTCTCATGCATGTTACTCTCAACTTTCAAGTTACTCCAGATTGACGCTGGCCAGGACAAACCTACGGATTATGACTCACTCTTTGGTACCGATTATGACGGGCGCCCGACTCGCTCAGGATGGTCTCTGGACTGGGAAGGAAGGTTGGAGGAGACTTGAGCGAAGCTGAGTGAAGGTTTTGATCGATGAGCTTCTCGTTGATGTACCGTCTTCGTTCTACTGACGTTGGTGCATCTAGCATCGTAGGATGTCCTCGATTGGCTCCCATTTGTCGTCTTCCTTGACCATCTCGTCTGGTCCCCACCGAAATTGCATCTTGCGCTTCATGATGGCCAAGAGCCCAACCCAGGTATGTGTATTCTAAATATGTTTCTTTTCTCCACGTCATCCTATCTTGTTCGCTTTCCTTCTCTTTTTCGTTATCGCTTCTTCTCGTTCTTGCGTGTGGCGTCAGATGTCGTTGGGCGCTCGATGCTTAAGTTTCGAATAGCGACCGCTGATGGTGTACGTGGTCGTTTCCGCATGTGATATGTCATCGCCAGCGCGTGGATGTTGAATACGTCGTCAGATTCCGGCGCTCTGTGGGATATCCATCCCGAGTCTACGTCCAACCCTGTCAAATGTTTATATGCCCCTCGGCAAGGCCCCTATGGCATATCGCGACTACTCCTTGCAAACTCTCAGCACCGGTTCTGAAGCTGCACACACGGGGTGTCAGTATCGTGCGTTGATTTAAGAGATTGTCTCAAGCGAGTTAGTCAGCGATAGGGCGGGCACGTCTCGAGGGGCGGTAATGCGTGTTAAGGCGTCTGCCTCGTTTCGTTCATGGGCGTGGGCGAATGAGGTCAGCGCTACCGTCCGAGCGCGCGCTTCTTGCGGCGGGCGGGTATTTGTGCTGGCTGTATGCGCGTGTGCCGTGACCCGTTAGGTGGCATTTTTTGTTTCTCGTCGTTTCCCCCGGCCTGTACCGGGGAGCGCGCCTCCGGTCCCCCCCAACTCCTTTCTCTGTGACACGCTACGCTGCATGCATGCTAGATGGCACATCGAGTCCGCGCATCAATCTACAGACTCCCAATCATCGAGACCATTCCAGAGCTTGTTATTTGCAAAGGAACTTTGGAGTGGCGATGATCTGGCCACGGAAATCGTGTGTTGGACTCTTTAGCCCCAGCGGCCCGCAGTTACGAAATGCGCTTCACGGACGCAGGGCGGGCGCGTGGGATGGCCTGGTACGAATGCTTGGGCGTGGCCTGGGCGACCAACGCTGGTTTTACGCCATGCGACGCGTTTTTTTTGTCTCTTTTTTTCTTTTCCCAGTGTCGCACATCATTGCGCGTGGGCGCGGGCGATGACGCCTCCTTCAGTGACCACCAGGCGTCCATAAACCGATGCTGCGCTACAGCCCGCGCCACCCCTGAGAGTGCGCCCTCTGCGAGGGCTGTCTCCGGCCTCGTGGGTGGCGCTATTGTATACAGCGTTCCAGTAAGTTCATGGCTTTTGATTAAACACCAGTATCTTAGATGTCAAACAGTGTTTAAATTTCTTAAATTTGTTTTAACAGGAAATCCGAATTTAAATGGTACATTCAACTTCAGAAATTACATATGTCAATATGTTTAAACAGTTTGAACGTACTATTTAAATCCTCGAAGCTGGATAGACTAATTTAATATGATGTTTAAATCACATGTAATGTAACTCATTCAAATTTGAAGTGTAGGTAATTGTTTAAACGGCATTCACGAATTCAAAAAGTTTAAATACCTATGCAACGTAAGTCCAGAACTTGGACTTTTTGCGCGGGTTGCCCTTCCGATTCAGAGAGACGGGAGAACTGGCGGTGTCCGTGTTGTTTGGAACAATAGGGGTAGCGGCCGACGCGGCCGACTCTACACCTGGCTGGGTCGCAGTTCCGAGTGGCGGCTGATTTGAATTTCCTGTCTTCGCGCTAGCACTCCGCGCGCTACGCCGCGATGCAGAAATGGATTTCGGTTCTTTGTTAGTCTTTTTCTGACGTTTCTGCGGCTGTGCATCGGTCCCATCAGCCTCAGTGGTGTCAGGCCGATCGCGTTTTGCTGCACCGACAACACCGTCAGTCCGCAGTGTGGCTGCCACTGGGGGACTATCCTCCCGAGTTCCATTCTCATCAGGCAGCTGAATGGGAACCATAGCTGGTTTCGGCGTTGGGATTGCTGCGGCAACTGATGACTCGGATGGGAAAGATGTACCGGGAGCTGAATGCGAGGCTGTTGCAATGGATTCGGGCAAAGACGGTGCCACAGGCATCAAAGATGGGGGCAAAGGCAACGATTCATCAGTAGACGAAAAAGAGGGAGGCGTGGTACTCGAGAGCGCTGAACGTGAGGCTACACTGACACTGGGTTGGACTCCGAAGGGCCCGGGTACTGAGGCTGACATTGAGGATTCCACACCAGAAGGATGATTATCAGCCGTCGCCGTAATCGTAGCAAGTACTCTTTTCGAAGGTTCCGTGGCTGGTGACGAAGGGGATGGAAAACGTGGTCTTGGTGAACGAATAGCTGGGATGGATGGTAAAGCAGCGGTTGTTGGAGATGGTACCCTTGGCGGATCATCAAGCCTGACCTCCGAAGGAAGCACTGGAGATTTCGATGGAGAATGTAGCTTGGATGGCATGATAGTCGGTGGCGGGGATGATGGTGGTTTTGCTGACTCAGAAGTCAATGTGAAAATCTCTAAAATTGACTCCGACTCTGTAGCGAGATGTTCGTAGAGGTCAAATAGTAAAGGTGGTTTCATGGATAAAGGATTTCGAAGAGATTTGAAAGATGGGGATAGGAACGATGTGAAATTGTCATCCGCCCACGGAATTTCATGAGGAATTGAGTCCATATCATCAAGAACAGTCGTTCTGAACCATACTAAAAGAATAAACCGAGATGGGAATTAGAACGAGAGAAGGTTTGATAGCTGAATTATACATACCCCACTTTGCATCAATGAATTCTGAAAGAATCATCCGTAGTGCTTCACCGGTGATATTGTTGACGTCAACGTGTGGTAGAAGTGGATGCAAATCTTCATCAAACATTATAGCATGTGAAGCACTCTTGGGCATCGGAATGTTTTCTGTACCCAAAAGAATAAGCCGTCTAGGTTAGTATGGAAGAGAAAGTCGACAACCGGACAACGCACTGCCAATCGTCTTCTGGCAGCATTCGCGCCAAGGTTTCATTACATTGGTGGCATAGTCACCATTGAACAAATCATATCCAGCCCGCTCGCCAAAGTTCTCTCCTGTAATGTCCAGACTATATTCTTGTTAGAATCAAGAGCAAACGATGGAAGAGATGGCGTGATACTCACCAACCAGTCTTCAAGTTTTCTTTAGAGTCTCGAAATCCCCACAGAACATGGAAACGAGCATGCCCAATTTTGTGGTTACCGCCTTCACCTGGGCCGATTAAGCTGCTCAAAAGTAGGGAAATATGGTCCCGAATGAGCGCTTGATTTCTATTAGAAAGTCATTAGTACTGCACATTTGAGCAGAATGATATCCCATACCGGTAAATCAGACCGATTTTGTCTGAAGCTTTGAGGTCTTCGGCTTTGTTCTCCCATTCAGCGCGCTCAGTATCTCGTAGACCCTCCCAGCGAGCTTTGAGCTTCGAATTCATCATGCCGACATGCATTTTGGGTCCGATGGAGTCGTGTTTGCGGATAGTGTTGACTTCATCGCTGATGGATGAGCGGTGTTCGTCTTCAAACAGCTTGCGTCCAGTAACAATGGTCCCTTTGAGAAGTGCCGACCAAAGCAACTTTACATCAGAGGGAGGACTATTGGGTTCGATAGAAGCAGGGATTGATGAAGATGAAGACGTCGGAAGTGGAGAGGGAGTCTTAGAAGCAAGTCCTTGGATGATGATCCTCTTGAATTCCTGAGCCGCTGCACCTTCCCATTTGGTCTTCGCTTTACTCTTGGCATTCCGGAAAAAGGCATCGAAGCTCTAAGGACAATTGAGATCATCGATCATTATAGATATGAATTTGAAACCATACCTCGCGGATCTTCTGATTAGATTTCTGACTGTTGTCGATAATATCCAAGCTAAACTTTGCCTCGAACTCATCGCGGCGCGCAGCCACCCATTTAGAAAGATCAGGATCGTCTTCTGGAAGTGGCTTCCCGATCGCAGCAGGTTCACGATATGCAGTCTTGGCAAGGAAGGCAGGAATAAGATTTTTGAGAAAGTCGCGCTGAGTGCCTTCAAAGCCAGGTCCGTTCCCTGAGGGCATGATAACGAGCAGAAGGATATGAGGTGGGGTTGGAAAGTGGGCGCTATTGTTTGAAGTATCGCTTTCATATTCATAAGTCCCTACTAAATTGTGGCATTCTGGCCCGAAACAAACCAAAGTGTTGCCGAAGTGCACAATGCGCGTAATGCAGTAATGCACGTCGAGCATGCTATCATGATGTTGCATTGACTATGGGCCATGGCCCAATCCAATTTACAAGCCACTAACAAGCAACCCGAAGTCTTCTGGATCCTTCCATGATCATCTTGATTCTGTGGGCAAACAGCACCGTCACGAGCAGTCCTCCATTTCGAATCTCGATTCTATTCATAGTAACAGATGGCGCTTTAGCGCTTTAGCGCTTATTATGACGACATTTAAATACACATATAGTAAATGTTTGCTTCAGCGCATGAGTCGCATCTATTCCAGGTTTATGCTATGATTTATATAGCAATTAACGCTTTATATTCAGACATATAAATTAGGGTACTCGAAATTTAGGAGGGACATAACATCGAAACCTCGAAACCCCATGGCTCCGACTCGCAACAACTCCAATTCTCGTAAACACTCTGCTGCATCCCCTCCTCGTCAGAGGCGTAGGCGTCATCAGTATGGACCCTTTGGTCCATATACTGCAGCCGATCGTGCTCTAGATGGTTTATCCCGTGCAAAGGCTACTGTATTCAATGAAAAGCGAATTGCAACAGCCTTAAACGAGTTAGCCAAGGACACCCGCACAACAACCAAGCATAGTCGTACACACAAGATGACCCAGCCCCAGTTATCACCTGGCAAGACCAATAAGTACGATGCAGGACGATGGTTCCAAAAGGTCTTTCCCTTGTATTTTCTTTGATAAGATTGAGATTGCTGACTACCTTTACTGCCTATAGTGCCTTGAAAAGGACGATGAACGCTCTCCATCTTGTGAATATATCATGTGGGCTACGGAGCCTCTTGATCCTAGTATCTTATTTGACAGTGATATCCCTGGGAGTTATTTCCATATTCGAGATGAGCTTGAGGCATGGGATAATGGCTATCCTGCTGCTCAAAGGCCTAGGACTACTGCTAGTACTCAGAAACCCAAGGTGCTTCATCCTTTTCCATCTCTCTCACCACTCCACCACTCGCCGAGCCCACCTCCTATTGCGTCAACCTCAGAAGTCCCTGCAGCTCAGTTGGACCACACTGTTATCCCTGTCCCTGGAATTAGCCTTGATAAGTCCTTGGCTGCCACTCTCATTGCATGGATCGATGTAAGTAATTTTTGTTGGGTTAGTATTCAGTGAAAATATCTAATACTCCATTATAATTTATAGGACTACCAACCATACATAGAGATGACGATCTACCCTAGAGAGGACGCCCGTGTCAGGCTATCCGATTTTAAGGCCTTACTTGGTGCAAAAGGAATTGAACAGACAAATGACATTGAAGTTTATCACTTCGGTCGCGCCTGCTGGATTCCTGCATTATGGGAAACCCCTCACCATGTTCCATGCCGTGGACATGCTTTATTAATGCGCTATGCAGATGTCACTCACCTTGAGCGTTTTGACTCTCTTCTTTCTTGGGTTGCCCCGGCTTCTGCTTTGCCAACTCCTCCAGCAACAGTTAGTAGGAAAGGCAAAGAGCGCATGATGTGAATAATGTACCAAATGTCTGATTGACTTGCTTTGATTTTGTTCCACTTAAATAAATTTGTTGTATCATGAAATTTTTGAATTGAAAGTAGGATTCAATTAACATTACAACAAAAAACTATTTAAATAGAGAAAAGTAAGCCAAGGCATCAAGGAGTGAAGTTGTAGATGGATATGCGACGCCTACCACTGAGGCCTCCAAGTCACCCATGTGATGTGCCATCCGTGACTGGTGACATCCAGACCAAAATAGTGGGCGTTTTTTCTTCTTTCGGCTATTATTCTAAGAAAAAGTAAACAGACAGAGTTGTAGATAGTGTAAAACTGAATGTAATTCCGGCTTTAAAACATATATTGAGGCTACTTTAGGCAGGAAACGAGCAGGGGAATATGCGGTGCTATTGGTCATACCCATGTGACGTGACGTGATGTTGGTATGCATAGCATTCAACTTGCATTGTCCGCACTTCACTTCCTTCCACCGCCGCGAGTGCGCCTGCATGGGCTAGTTATTCACGTCCTGGCTCAGCCGGACCCTGGGTGCTAGCTCTTGCTGCACACTCGCGTCGCGCATCGCGTTGCCTCCCGCTGCCCGACGGGTACCTCAACAACCATCATCCAGGACCTTGCCAGGACCACAATCCGACCACCAACCGCCCTTAGGACCTGAGAACGAATCCACAACGCAGAGCGCAGAGCTGTACACCCACCCCAGCACAGCCCCACCAACGTCGACAACAGTCAGTCTGAGCTTATCTCTCCGAACCCCGTGTCCCAACATCGTGTGCTGCAACCTCGTCTGCTCGGACCTGCTCATGCGCGGCATCGACATCCAGGCTGCGAACGTCATCGACTTCCTCTCGGTAATTTCGTCACCGGGTGAGTCTTCTTATCTCAGCTCTGCACAGTCAGTGTATTCGCTGAATGCTGACACGATGTCCTTCAGTCTAGGCACGCCGCTTCTCTGGTCGCCTTCACATGCCCTCTCGTCGACGTTCCGCCAAGTGGCAGGTTGGCTTGCCGACCTGACGCTCTCGCGCCAGCTAGCTCACACGACGTGGCAACATTATGCACTCTTATCAACGCTCTGCCAGGTGGCAGGTTGGCTTGCCGACCTGACGCTCTCGTGCCAGCCTGGGCCTCCTCGCTGACACGTCAATGGCGAGCGGAAGATCCAGCGCCGCGAAGACTTGAGTGGCGGAAAATTGAAATCAAACCAAAATCAAAACCTAAAACGAGACATGCACCGTCGAGGATGGCGAAGGCGCATGAAAAGCCGACTTCGACTTCGGTGGACGATGGGAGCCCCCCTATACATCGCGCCCCTCCACATTAAGCTTTGGTGCTGTGGGAGGTCGAGGTAGTGGGAGATGCCATGTCGTCGTCGTATGCAGCACGTTCTGACATTCCTTTCTCCCCAGAAATCAGACGCTGCGCGAGCTCAGCATGACGACGAGGTCGCCGTCGTGGATGAGGCACGCCGCTTCTCTGGTCGCCTTCACATGCCCTCTCGTCGACGTTCCGCCAAGTGGCAGGTTGGCTTGCCGACCTGACGCTCTCGCGCCAGCTAGCTCACACGACGTGGCAACATTATGCACTCTTATCAACGCTCTGCCAGGTGGCAGGTTGGCTTGCCGACCTGACGCTCTCGTGCCAGCCTGGGCCTCCTCGCTGACACGTCAATGGCGAGCGGAAGATCCAGCGCCGCGAAGACTTGAGTGGCGGAAAATTGAAATCAAACCAAAATCAAAACCTAAAACGAGACATGCACCGTCGAGGATGGCGAAGGCGCATGAAAAGCCGACTTCGACTTCGGTGGACGATGGGAGCCCCCCTATACATCGCGCCCCTCCACATTAAGCTTTGGTGCTGTGGGAGGTCGAGGTAGTGGGAGATGCCATGTCGTCGTCGTATGCAGCACGTTCTGACATTCCTTTCTCCCCAGAAATCAGACGCTGCGCGAGCTCAGCATGACGACGAGGTCGCCGTCGTGGATGATGCCGCCGACACTCATACACCTCAAGGCGAGTTTTCCCTCCACGACCGACTCGAGCTCATGCCTGGGCTCGTCGGTCATTGCATCATATTTTCCCCCAATTTATTAATGCAGGTGCAATTTTCTTTTTGCTAGAATTCGGCGGCGGCAAGGCCAATCCACTCGCTCCGTGCCGCCAATCATCATCTACAAGGGTCTCCCGAAAGACGTGAGCGAGCAGATCAACATCGTGTTTTTCTACCATCCGCATCAAGGCGCAGCCCGATAGCCATATCGCCATTATGTTCTCTATATCTGCTCTCAGGAGACTCAAGGCGCTGCCTGATAGCCCCAGCATTATACTCCCTATATCTGATCTCAACATTTGACTACAGCCTGTAGCATAAGAAATAGACATTATTTGTTCTCATACATGCAAATTTCAGCGAGGGGCTGAGCCAGCGGCACGTCGGCAAATAAGGACGTCCGGCGCTTTGGCCATGTGCTGCATCCAAACAAAGATCGCGTCTAAGCGGGCATCAGCCTTGTCTGCCACTTCGTCATGTCTTATTGTTATATGCAGAGTCGCATGTTTCCTTTGCGATCCCTCTACTATCATTGCCACTCATGTTGAAAGCTGCCAGAAAGCTGGCGAAAAAACGCGCTCGCGAGCAGGAATTTGACGATATTCCTGAAGATGCTGCGATCTCTGACCTGTCGACCGAAGCCTTTGCCACTTCCATCCAACCAACCGATAATGTCTCAACATCCAGTGAGACTCAGCAGAAACGCCAACGTCTTGAAGCCCCGGATTCAGATGTAGCCGGCAATCTGCCAATCGAAGTTCCGGACGAACAAGTCCTAAAGCGAGTGTATACCAGACCTCAGGTACTCTTTTCTTTTGCTCCGTCTCTATGAATCTGACAGTTGTATGTTCAACTTCAGGGTGCTTCTACATTCATGGATGGATTCCGACCAAAGTTTGCAGCCATTCTTCAGGCTATGTTGTCAATGGATTACCATTCCACTACCAACGAGCTCTGCCGCTGCGGGAGACCCGGTGCATCGCGAGAATGCCACTGCCATGACTGCGCGTTCTTCGAGCCTTGTTGCCGTTCCTGTTTTATCGAATCCCATGTCCATATGCCGCATCATTGGGTTGAACTTTGGAATGGTGCCTTTTTTGAACGGAAGGACATCTCAGAAATTGGCCACGTCATAACTTACGGGCATGACACTCGCGGCGGAAGCTGTCCCCATGCCCGCGTCAAGCCCCTTGATTTCACCATCATCGACCTCAACGGCGTCCATCGAACAAAGATCCAATTTTGCGCTTGTATCGGCAATAATCGTGAACGATTCGACCATCTCATTCAGTCATTCGTCTTCCCTGCCACTGTCTCACAGCCACAGATTGGCTTCACGTTCAACCTCCTCAAGGACTTTCATCTTCAAACGTTGACCTCCAAGAAATCCCCCTATGATTATCTTTTTGCTATTCGTCAAAAGACCAGCAATGCCTTTGTTGACGGCGTCCCAGTATGTCACTCTCTAATCAAAATACTACTTCCTCATTTATATCATCTGTTCAGAACCCTTATCCGCAATTCCTTCGCGTTCAGAGGATCTGGCGCGTCTTAACTGTTACTCTGAATAGTGGCCAAGCCCACAATATAGACACGTTCTTTCCATTGCGGCGGCCTGGAAGTGTCATGGTCCCCTGCTTCGCCTGTCCAGAGCCCGGATTCAATGTTCCTGATGACCAATGGGCTATGATTGATGATAATTTGCAGTGCGTATTACGTTTTGTTTCAGACGTTCTACAATCTCATACATTTTCAAGATTTCTACATACACTTTTCATAATGACTGACGGCCACTTTGGACTCCAGCGCCTCATGACCTCAAAAGAGGACCCCGACGATATTTCATTGCTGGAGGGCGGAGGTTTGTTTCCACCCGATGAAGAGTACAACACCTACGTTCGCGAAACCGTTGCGTATTCCACGGAGGTGTGCCATAATAATCCCATTTAATGTCTTTTTTTTTTTTTTTTTTTTTTTTTTCTTATTTGCCCGACAGAAAACAACTTGTTCAAGATTCAATGCTGTTGAGATGCAGAACGTAATCAAGTTTAGATTTGCTATTATAACTGCAGTTCTAGCGGTTGAATGTATGCGCCATTCTATCTTTCTATCGATGGTCGATTTGCAGAAGGGGGAAAGGTGAGCTGATATCTCCGTTTTTAGCTATTTCTGAATCTTATGGGCTTTCTTATAGATACGCCAATGCAGACTTCGCTCTGGCTTATGCCCTTCGGCGCTTCACTTTTCTCCAGTCAATGTCACGTGCCAAATACTTCTCTCGCATACTCGAAACATATGACGTGGCCTGCCAGTATTACGTCCATCTCAAAGCTAGGTTTCAGAAAAACTTTCCTGACCTGGCAGACACTGTCGACCTCATCCATCTCCTTGTCCCAAAGAAGCATCTCGATGGCCACAAGGACGACTGCAAATACCGATTCTCGCTCAACTATACTGATGGCACAGGGCGGAGCCATGGCGAAGGGATTGAGGCTTCTTGGGCTGAGTCAAAGCAATCTGGTGGAAGTACTCGCCAGATGAACCATGGACACCGACATGATACACTCAATGACTTTCATAATTATTGGAATTGGAATAAGATTCGGGGACTCGGTAAGTGCTTTTGCGAAATGTTTGAATGTCCGTCTGACTTCATATAATCCTAGGTCAATCTCTCTTCGATGCCCTACAAGTAGCATGTGCAAAGCGAACTAGCATGATCGATTACTTCTTAGGCCTCAGTCTACTACGCGGCCAAGAGAATGTGGAGCGATGGGAGGCTGAATCAACTAAACCATGGTTTATTGATGGAGAGTGGCAGAGCGTCTACCGATTAAAGCAATCTAAGCGTAAGATCACTTGACTGGTTCAGAGCCTATAGTTACTCACTATTACTCTGTCTTAGTTCCAAGTCAGGCATCGATTCTTCAATCACTTGAGGCTACAGAAAAAGCACAAGATGCTGAAAGTGAGGAACGTTCTGGACGTCATGGTTCGTTGTCACATCTTGTTCATGTTGGCATTAAGTTGCAGGAAAAGCAGTACGTTTAAACCCTATGTTTAAATCACACTCTAACATTTAAATTACAGACGGGAGCTTCGACATTTAATCAGCTATCCCGAAGGCTCTGATCCGGCCGCTATTATCTCTCGGCGACAGTCATTAGCCCTTGAAATCACATCGTGGCGGAAATCACAGCTCAAAGCCCTGCCACAGCTGGACCATTTCATAACATCCACCGATCCTAACACCAATGCAGAAGACGATATTCTATTCCTTCCCTCCGACATCCCTTTCGAACAGCATGAAACCTTAGGCATCACTCCCGTCGCCTTCATTGAACGCGAACTTCGAGAAGGTCAAGCCAACGATGCCATCAGCTCCCTCTGTAACTCGATCCTTCACACGATGGTCTTGCGCGACGCGAAGAAAGAACATGCCCACGGAGTTTATCAGAACACTCGTGCTGGGAAGTTCATCAACTCGGTCAAGGCAAAGAAGCGACTCTGGATGGCACGGTACAACGAGGCACGTTCCAGGCTTCTTAGTTTGACCAACAATGATCCGAAGATCATGGACAACTTTCCCGTACTGAAAGAAGAAGACACCTATGCGAAAAATGCCACGTCTGCTCGAAATCTTGGCGATGGGGTGAAAGTTGATAGCTGGATCTGGACTTTTGGTCGTCTCAAAGGACTTAGTCGCGATGAAAGGGATAATTTTGCATTTGAAAGTACGTGTTTTTTGTTCAGCAAAAGCGCGGATGTCTAACTATTGACGTTTGTTAGGTTTGAAGGTTCAATGGTTTCGTGCTCGTGCAGACATGATGCGTTGGGTAGAGGAGGTCGAGCTGCTTGATGAAGAGTTTCGACGGCTCATTCGTGGACTGGAGAAGATGTCATCCGTATGGACATCACTAGCGTCAGCGCCTGCGCGTAGCTCAAAGTTTCTTGGAATACTGAGCGCACCTGGTACTCCCTCGGCAATTCCTGGGTATTCCGCCTATGCATTGCGCAAGGCATCAATGTACCGCAACATGGCTGACAGGGAATGGGAACGATTCAAGGCGGCGAATGGAAGGTGGCCTACAGACGGTGAGAGCCTCTCTGCCCATGTTCTCGAGAGGCGTCCTCCTGTGATGGTTGATTGGAGCCAGGTCACTCCAGAGGATGTTTAAATTTTCCAGCGTTTAAATGTTGCTCAAACATCATTTGTGACGTTTAAATACACTTCTTAAATTCCTATGTCCTATTTACTTAAACATATTCAGCGTTTAAATTTCATTCAAACATCACTTCTAACATTTAAATATACTTCTCTATTCTACCTGCTTAAACATAACTTGTTTGAATCGTGTTCAAACACAAGTTCAAACCTGGTTTAAACATATTCCAATTTCTTAAATAGATGAAGTTCGAGAGCTTACCGATATTTAAACTGGAAAAAGTTTAAACAAGATTCTACATCGAAGATGTATTATGTTTAAGCAAAAGTCATGCAATGTCTCAGCGTTCCACTTGTGGCCTCTGTGGCACTGTTGGAGGTGCGCTTTCGGTGCGATGGTTGTCAGTGCGCGTAGCAGGTCCGTATCCTGCAGGATATCTTTCGGAAGGCGCGCATGCCTGCGTTTACAGAGATTATTACTCACGATGATTGCCCTCGTGGCGCTGGCGTTCCGCTACTGGTGAGGCCTACGAGTTCAATTACTGATAGAACAACCTCTTCCACTCTTTGGGACCCAGACCTTGAATCTTGGTCTGTGGGTGCCCATTGTGTTGATGCCATGATTCCATCTTCAAGTGATTGGACTCTATAGCCGCAGCTCGTAGAATCTGGAGGCACGGGAAAGACGAAAGCTCGATATTCGTGGATATAACTTATTGATATGAATAACGAACACAAGGCGAGCTTAGAGCGAGATAAGTCGGTCGTATACGCCAAGAAATCAGCCTTTCACGGATTCTCTTTCGCTAGATGGGACACTTGAGAGGGCGGATTAACACGTTGCACGCGATCTTCGGCGCAGTTTACAAGGGTTAAATAATTTAGATTTGACAGCTTTGTTAGAAATACGAATACCAAATCCAAAACAGCGTTCGCGGTATACATGTACATAATAAGGTCACATAAGGTCAGATTCGTGATATATAGATCAATGTCTAGGTGCATTCGTTAACAACATTGAATCCTGTGCGCAGAATTAGAACACTCAATTGGCTTCATGCCACCGTGACCTTCCCTTCCATTTTTTTTCCTTCGTCATCAGAAACATTATGGCTATCGAGAGGGTGAGCATCATGCGGAGCCGCCTCTATATCCGACTGGCGGGTGGAGCGAGCATGGAACTGAAGGCCTGATAAATGGGCTGAGACGGTCGAGGGAAATGTGGTTTCGGTGCTGAGTAACGCAACACGGGCAACCATGATAGTCGTCGACATGGCCTGGCACAATCGTAAGCTCGTTTTATCAGAGGCTGCACTCAGAATTGTCACGTACCAGGACATAAGGGACAATGTTCTCTGCGTAGGTATTGGCAGCAATATTTGTTGTGTTTAATATGCTGGCCGGAAGCACGACAATTATCGCATTGGCTAGTAATGTGAGAGAGTTCACGGCGCCTGACTGAATGACTATATCGATGATGTGTTTGAATCTTCTTGCCGACACGCCTTCCTGCTTCGAAACAGAATAAATTCTATAGGCTATGAGGATCGTCGTGACGAGGGTGGTGGCAAACGTAATGAAGAATGCGGCTGATAGCAAGGCATTCAGGGTGATTGATAAAGCCTCAGAGACAAGTTCTCCGTCTTGTCCGTCAAATATTATTTCAACGAAGAACAGTGCTTCGCAGAAAACGAGGAATTTAATAGACGTTCGATTGATCCATATGAAACAAAGCTTACCAGCTTCGGTGATGACGAGAATCAACGGCACTAATATAACGCGAATTGACCGATTCCAAACGAAGAAACATCGCCATATCTATCCATGTACATCGTAAATACAGGGAACTTGGGAGGCGTCATATACGCACCAGAAGTCCATCGGCAAGTACGAAAGCGATATAGCCCGGAGTGTCCTCAGCAACGAAAAACCAATTGGGAACAATGTATAACGACTCGAAGACCGAATCTCGCGTGTCGCCGTTGTTGATAAATTGCCATTTCGTGTTGTACCACTGCACGCCGAAGCCGACAAGGTTGCACAGATACAGCATCGACACAGTGGTGGGAACTAGAACCCGCTGGGACGAATTCTTGTAACTACGCATCCGAAGCATGAATATCCCACATGTGAGAAAGATTCGGAAACATACAGTAAACGTATATAGTCGCAAAGTAGATTATTGTATATATCCCTGCCATGGGTTATTCAATCGGGGCAAAATATGTACGCAGGGGGTAACATACCCATTAGAAAGGCCTGGACAAGCATGCCATTGAGGCTGTCACTAATCTCCGATCGCTCAATGTCGACAGGTATACCTAGTCCTGGCATTGTGAGTTAGAACGATACAGAAGTGATTTGGAAGGGAGAGGAAGGTGCAGCTCACCGAAGCATTTACGTCTTATATAGGTAATTCTTCGACACACCGAAAACCAGCCGATCACCTATCACGATGGCGGAAATGAATGGAAGTACCAAAGATATCTGTGTAATTGTGTTCTTAAAGTACGGTTTGACACGTATTTCTATCATTTTGATGCTTCAAGCATTCGACCTGCCTTTGGATTCTATGTTTATAAAAAGTGATATTGATTCATATTGTATTACAAGAGTAAGCGCAAGATATATTCTGAATGACGGCCATTCAACTTGTTTAGCGGCTAACTTTCGCCAACCTACATTCAATTCTTGACACGTCTACATGATATGTAGCACTCAGAAATCACAAATGAAGAATGCATGGGACGGACGGTGGAGTATGTTATTCACCTATCAATGATTATAGAAGTTAGTTGCATGGAGGAAGTAAAGATGTCCGAAATTTAGCGAAAAATGGTCCTGCATATAATAAATTCTCGACATCATGGGACACGAAGTGCGTTTATTAACCTTCTCGACGTTATTTCTCAAGCTTGGGCGCCAAATGTTGTCTTCCGAGCACTGGTGGCAACAGAAGTTACAGCCATTCTTACCCTTTCTCAATTACAGGGGCATAACTTTGGGTTATAGTTACTGCCGAGACGCAATCTGAAGCTTCCCGACAAACACCATCGCAGAATATGTTGCCTAATCACTAGGGCAGATGTTCGCTCACGACGTTCCACTGCTACGTGAGACCGAGAAGGCCAATCTAACATTCCATGGTTTATTTCCACGGTACCATCCACTATCTTTCTGATTTCGATAGAATTCTTATCCTGTGTGAAATCTTTTCTTGAATGGAATGAGGGATAGGCGCCCGAAGTCTATTTATAGTTAAACGGCTCCCATTGGCAGCTGCCCACCAACATGACGGTAAGGTTCATCCTGTCAATGGATATTGATAGAAGATTGATATATAATTAAGCAACAGAGAAAGTTGCACGCGAAACCATCTTTTCAGCACCGCATCGCCTATGCGTAGAGAGCAGACCGCGTATTGCGGTGGCTGCGGCGCGGAGACATAAGATGGTTGGCGAGGACTATTTAGATGTGGGGGGCAGTGTCCCAGGCGCTTAAACTTGACAACACATATGTGCACCCGCCAACGTACCGCGCTTACTGAGAAGCCCAGGAAAGGCCCAAGCCCGAGTCACAGTAGCCTGGTTGTGTTCAAGTTGTGTTGGTGGCGTTTGTCGGCGCACCCTGGACCGCCGCCGTGTTGTTTATGCGCCATCCATGCATTTGTCTTTTTAGTTGATGCGGATCATTGCTCATTCGTTGAGTGATGGGAGTCATATCAGTGACTTTTTGAACGTCTGGTAAGTATGACGCGGACCGGAACTCGCGGACCAGTTCTCAGAGCAAGTCGATATCAGCGCCAGCGACAGCGTGTCGTCTATGACGGCCTCGGGTTGGGATGGGCGGAGGGGAATGGCTGTACCACAGGTCTTCGTTGGTTCTCGTTGGGAGATTACCGTTTATCAAGCTCGAATGAGGTTTGTTGTTTCGCTCCAATCGTTAAAACTTCGACGTTGCATAACGACGAACTCTTTATTTTCTAGTGACCGACATAAACATGATAGGGTTAGTAGTATACATACTAGTGGTGGTAACGCCCGAGGAGAGGTGGGGCATTGCTAGATCGGATGGGCGTTTCCGAATGCTGCCCGCCAGGAACACAGACAGAAGGAATACCCCGTCTCCACCAAGGCATGCTAGCAACAGCACCCAGACCCCCTCTACCCCTGCACTGCGGGTCGCGGGCATAGAGCGGTATGCAGTATGTAGCCCTCATGCACCAAATCTGGGGTTGTGCCCGGACTGGGCTGGCTGAGGAGCGGCGGCGCGGGTACGCAGATGGAGATGCACAGAGACGAACAGACGAAGTTCGAACAGACGCAAAAGATACGAGAGGCGCTGAGGAGAGCGGAAGAAAGCTTCAGATATAGTAGAATAAGAACGACATCGCAAAAATGCGCCCTGAGATATCAAGACGCCGTCATTTCGGGGTCGCACTGGCGTGCCAGTGCAGCGCGCGGAGAGGCTCTGCGGAACGTTTAAAAGAACGAAGCGCAGTGTCTCTGCACTCCACGCGTTGGTAGAATGTCCTATCGAACGCGATCATGTACGCGATAGGCAGCGCGAGGACTGTCCGCGATGCCATGGAGTCCAGAGATCAGCTTCACGGCAGAAAGCTACCCAGACTGCAAGGAACATGCGATGGATGCTCCTTCGCAAGGGTCCTGTGGAGCAGCGTGGTGCCATTCCGTGGACTCCGATGGCCGTCTAGGAAGATTAGGGCGTCGCGCATGTCTCCAGCTGCAGCGTCCAAGGGGAGGAAGCAGAGACACGAGATGGAAGGGCGGAGCTTGGGGAGAGTAGAAAGACACATGCCTGCGCCGGGTCCATGTTTGAGGGGTCGTTTGGTTTGGCGTCCAGTTTGCAGCAGATGGGCGGCCTTGAGGCATGAGCATGCCGGGAGAAAGGTGGCGGGCAGACAGGCGTTTGGTATTGTATTTACAGAGTCTCCATCTCCAGGGGTACTCAAGCACGCAACGCAAGGTGCGGATTCATTGGGAGCACAGGTTCGATGGAGGTCGTACTCAGGGCTGACATGCGGACAGTGCGAGACCGAGAGAAGAAGGCATACGGTCATACCATGACGCTGAAACCAGCAATGTCCGCAAGAGACAGTCAAGACAATTGACCACACGGAGTCAATCGAGAACTTCACACACCTTCTCCCACCCCCTCTAATTTCTTTCTCACCCCGTGTCCAGCGGCCGTGCCCCATGACCCATGCGCTCCGTCACTGCGAATGTGTATGCCGTGCACATAAACAAGTGCGAGAGATCGAGTCCAGTCGACGAATGGCGCAGCATGATGATAGCCAAAGTGGTGGTCAGAATATCTATCATCGAGAGCCTCCCCGGGCTCATGCTTTCGAAAAGAACAGGGATGGATGAGTTCAGAGGCGACGCGCAATGAACTGATGACGGAGGAAGGAAGCAGGCGATCATCCGGAGACACGCGGTAAATGTGGCTGTGCTGTGCTGACTGTTCCGTCAGTTCCCGCGCTTCGCCGTCCTCTCTCAGCTCCTCATCCCAAATACGTTCTGTCGCACTGAAATCACTCAAACGCGCCCGCCGGGATACGCTTTTATCGATTTACGCCATCAACTGGAGAAACAAGACGGCGAGCAATGCATGCAGGGTAGTCCCAGGCTCAGAATGCGGTTCTCGTCGCCGCCGGCTTCTTGCACTCCTTAGCGCCTCTCTTTGCAAGAAATTACACCATGATTTCGGTTCTATTTCATCCTGTGGGAGCTGTCACTGCTCGAGGCGCGGTTTTGGGGTATTTACCCACTCTAACTCGGCATGGGGCACAAGAGGCAATCTGGGCAAATGTGCGTGTAGGAATTCGTGATACCCGCCGCTGGAGGCGGGTGTGTCGCTGATGGGTGCGAGTCATTTCTTTCATCTTTTGACCTGTGCTTTGGCTCGAACCTTTTCGTTGGCTCGCTTGTGCTGTCTTCGTGCCTCTGAGCCTGTGTCAGGGCGCCGCGGTCGATCAGGGCCGTTTGCATTGGGCATTCCTTTGTGCGACTGCGACTGCGACTACTGGATACGGACAGAAACTCGTGCGGTATTGGGTGGGACTAGGATACGCAGCACGTCATGCTATTATAGAGCGCTCTACGAAGTACAAAGACGCCGCAGGCCGATAGTCGGTGACAGTGTGTTTACTAGGCATGGCGTATATCCCTCCTTCTATACTCCCTGGGGCCAGCACAGGGCCAACATGCTCTGTATCGATTCTCTGCGTATTCCTTTGTTTTTTGGGGAGCTTCCTTCGACTCAATTGGCTTCCTCGGTCCGCTTTTTCGCCTGTGCACTGCTTCCATCTGCCTTCCATTACCGTTCACGTGCGCTTGCGTAACGAGGCCAGAACGAGGTGATCAATGACAATCACTCCAGGACATAGACACACACATTCATACACGGCCCTGCTGTCGTTCTTCTTTGACCACCACAACACCCATGCCCCAAGCCCTCTCCTGCTCTGTCTGCAGCACGCCCGCCTCCGAGGACACCGCGATCAAGCGCTGCTCCCGCTGCCGCGAGCGTTTCTACTGCGGTACGCACGCCGCACGCCATCTGCCCTCCGCTTGCGCTCGTTATCGTCGCTGATCAGTGCGCGCAGGCAAGGACTGCCAAGAGGCGGACTGGCCAACGCACAAGCGGACGTGCGGCGCGGTGTGGTACGACGCGCACCGCACGTGCCGCGACGGCAGCCGCCATGAGGGGCGCCTCGAGCTGATCACCTGGGCGAGCGCGGCGGAGGGCACCGGGTGGGGGTACTGCGCGCGCGAGGAGTCCGATGCGCTGCGCGCGCGGTTCGAGGGCGCGCTCGGGCGCGATGAGCGGGCGCTGCACGCGGAGTGGCCGCAGGCGTTCCGGTGGACGTGCTGCGGGACGGACGCGGGGATGGACTGGGGGTGCGACCACCATGGGACGGGAAGCAGGGCGTGTACGTGCGATTTCTGCAGGTGAGTTGCCCGCGAGGGAGTGTTCTGTGCGTGGGCGTGTGTGTTTGCTGATTGTGGGATAAGGATGGGGAAAGCGTTGCCGGATAATATCTATAATAAGGCCAATGCCTCTCGACATGGTTTGACTCTTAACCGTGGACCTGATCCGCGATCTTTCAATCGCGCTAGCGCAGCGATCGCAGAAATGGGCCGCTCGACGCTCGGGCTGCAGATGTGAGATGTGAATGGTGAAAGCAATATCAAATTATCAAATGGAATTACGCGTGTATGCAGCGCTTGTATAGTTAGTCAATGTATAGTACTGAGATATATTCACAATCACTGGGCTTCACTCTCGTTTGATGTTTTGCATTTCATATACTCGATGTGTGGGTGCTATTTCGTACATCCTGCTGCGCATCTCACGCCAATCGACCTTGTAGAACTGCACAAGCAGACCTAATCTGTCATTACACCGCAAGATCTGCCAGCAAAAACACTAATCGAAGTCATATTCGTTTATTCATTCTACTTGTAACTTATTTGTAAATGCGAAGAAATCTTTGGCCGCTTTCAGACGGGCAAAACCGTACCGACCCAAGCTATCATATAGCCATCGACTATGAGTGTTATTCCCAGCGTCCAGCTCATCACGAACTGTGGCCCAAGGATCATCTTCGCTGGTTGTGTAACTCCAGCGAAAGATTAGTATATATTACCCAACGAGTACATCACCCAACGAGACCTCTCTCGACGGAACCTCGCAAGCGCGGTGACATGCGAGGGACATGCCATGTATCCATGTATTCCCAAGGTACCCAGTTGGTTGCGCGCAGACGCACTTTACTTATACGTATCTCCTCCGTTCCTCCAGAGATCCATTGCGGCTCCTGTCGACATCGCGTCCCAGAGGCGAAGCTGTTGCTTGTTCAACGTCAGTAGGACACGCGCTAGCACGGATAGCCGCGATTATGCAGCTTCCAGAGGGCCGTGCCCCCTGAGATGTGCACTGCGAAAAGCTGGGCGCGCGCATTCAGGCGCTATCGGATGCCAGGCGCGACATGCACGACACACGGGAGGCAGACGCCGGGCGATGTCGCCGGATACGCGAGGGGTACGTGATCTACTTCCCGCACCGCGCGCTCATCGCACGCGCGATGCGCGTACGGGGCGGCCGTTAACGGTCAGGGACGATGGAGGCTGGGAACGCATATGGACTGTGGTGAACACTGCCCGCGCGGAACGTGTAGGGGACGTGCCCGCGGAAGGAGCCGTGTATGCATATCCATGTGTCCTGGCCTCCATCCCCCGACCGGGAGAAGGCAGGCCAGCGCGAGCTGATACGGTACAGCGTCGCAAGAGGAGGCGGATCTGACGACGAGATTGAGAGGTGGGATGGAAATGGAGAATGGAGAATGGATGGCGGGATCGGCGGAGAGGAAGCTGAGGCGAAAGAGAATCAGGCAGAGTGAGCGCGTGGGGTACATCTTTGCGCGATTGTCCTCTGTCTGAGATCCGTGCAAGACCAGCAGCCCCTCCGCGCATCCTGTTCTGAATGGTGAGGTAGATGCCGCTATGACCCCGTGAGCTGTCCGTAGACTCTGTACTGGGTGAAAGCAACGAAAAAATCAAATTGAAGCACATTTCGCGAGTCATGAAGAGTGAATTGAGAGCGAATGAAAGGAACAAAAAAGGACACGCAAAAGATGAAGATGATCTGCGATCGCTGCGCCACTCGCACACTCGCCTAGAGACACTTTAGGTCCGCATTGCTCATGGAATTCAGATAACAGAAAAATCTCAGAACAGGGTACAATAACACCACGGATAGTGGCCAGACCCATGTACGGAGAACACATTTCCTGGACTCGATGGGCAGTGTCGACTGTCGAGTGTCGCGTAGACAGAAAGGGAAGGGTATGCATCGCGCAAAACACGTAACGGCTCGGATGCGACATACATATCTGCGATCAGCCCACAGCGCGAAATACCACCATGCCTCTGGCGCTTTGGAGAGCGATGGCGATTACCACGTCGGACCATCCTTCTCCATATCATCATCGTCAGGCTTTCCATCGGTTTCGTTGGCTCGATCTCGATCGATGGACACGATGGAAAACAATTTTATGAGCTCATGAGGAGCTCGAGATAAGGCAAGCGCGTGGAAGCAAACAAAGGATGCTGCGGCTCTATGGAACATGATGGCATGGTGTTACGTGTAGGTGTATACCAGACAGAGCCTACGAGAAACATGCGGAAGACATGCTGACGTGCTCTCTTCGGGTTCCCTGAGTCCATGCATCACCGTTCCATAGGCTGCATTCTCCCAAGCTGCAGGAGGCGGCGGGCGCCAGCGCGAGTATGCACGCGTGAAGGTGCACCAAACACAATGTAGGCGCGAGAGAAATGAGATGCGAAGACGGGGCAGACAAGCAACATGGGCAGAGGGGAACAGATACTCACATGGATCTCGCTAGATCACGAAGGGAAACTGGACGGCATCGAGGAAAGTGGTGAACAAGATACATCATCGATTAAACCTTTCACTCACCTTCCCAGTGCCAGCGCATCGACATCGCTCAGCGGCTTCCCTCCGTTTCTCCTATCCAGTATCCGACCGTGGACATTATGCGAATGAGAAGATAGCAGAGAGCGAATCTGGGCGCTTGAAAGGCAGAAATGCTCGATGTACGGTATCATGATAGCAGATGATAACTCGAAGGAGGCTCGAAGCGATGGGAAACGCACCTCGGGTTTCTCCGGGTCGGCGTCATCGGCGGGCCCTCGGCTTGGGCTCGTCCAACTCCAGCTTCGTCTCGACCAACGACGTGCCTTTCGTCTTGCTACTCCTTCGGGTCGAATCTGCCGCCCTCATCTTAAAGATTTTATACCCGTGTGCATTTGAATGCGCAAAATTATTGGCTGCGCCCAGGGGCCAGAGTAGGTCCGTCCAGCATGCATGAGCCAATGGCCTCCTCGTGTTTGCTATCATGTCCTCGAATTCATTATGTGCTCCCGCCCATCCGGTCAAACACCTAATCCCGGGGCACTATCCTTGGTTCGTCGACAGCCTGTCTCAGCTCATCTTATCTGCGAATGCGAGCAACTATCGGTTCTACTCTGACATCAAACGCCGGCCAAATTCTCCCTCACTGGAGCACTGCGCGTTCGGCCAGCAAGCACACGCAAGTGAACATATTTAGAGAGCGCCGAGGCTTGTCGCTGTCCATCCTACGGCCTCAGCTGAGCTCGTTACATGTGAGTATGCGCCAAATGCGATTACATATACTCTTGTTCGCTCAGGCTGACACCCAATATCGTTCCCTAGTGAAAGGCATGTCTGTGGGAAGACCATGCATCTATATGACTTCCAGCGGTAGTAGGTACGTGTTTACTATGGCTCACATCATCTCGCATGCACGCGTGTCTCACGGTCGCTGACCGTGTTTTGCAGGGCGTCGAGTTGGCGGAAGTCCTTGGTTATTCTACAGAGTTCTACAAGTACGTCTTTGAGCTCCCACCCCCCACCGCCGCCGGGAACCCATGCAAAATGGACGTGGTCAGCAACTTGTGGAGAAATTCCCAGAGCAATTTAAATGTCTACCAGGTTTTCGGATGCACTGTCTACATGATCGATGTCGCGCCAACGACTTTGTATAGGGCATAGAAAAGCTACACGACATGTTATATATTTTATGGCAAGCCTCAGAATGGCAATGACGCTTTAATTCGTTACGGCATACATTTAATAAATCATACCCAGCCGTCTTTTAGTCGTCCGCGCCTGTAGGTTATGCTCCCGGGGTGGGCGTGTGCTGAATTTGCCTGTCATTGACCCGTCTTCGGCCACCCAACAGCGGGAAAAGGATAGGCCTTCGTTCTAGTGATTGACCGTCTGCGTGTAGATTCTCGGACTGTCCGGAGTGGTGAATGATTATATTCCCGACGCTCGAATTCGAGAACATCCCATAATAAATACTGGAACTATTCTCTTGCAGGGAAGGAAGAATTGGCATAGCGGCATCCATGATGAGGTGGGCTAGAGTGTGGAGATCAAGACAGGCACCTAAACCGATAAATAAATCTTACGTTGTTTCAAAAATTCAGCAATCGCTAAAACGATGCCCTCACGAACGCGCAAATTCTTTTCCTCCAATAGACCAAAAAGATGGGGGATGGCACCATTGACAGTCATGTTGAGATGGGCTGGAGATTTAACATGAATACGAGCACATGTGTGAAGAAAGAAGTCTTACGTTGCTTCAAGAATTCAGCCATCGCTGAGACAGCTGCAGTGCGAATGCCCAGATCCTTGTCCTTCAGCAGATCAAGGAGGTGTGGGATGGCGCCTTTGATGATTGCGACGAGCTCGGCTGCAGAGTCGAGATCAAGACGGGAATAGGGACCATGGATCAACAAATAAATCTTACATTGCTTAGAGAATTGGCTGATCGCTGCGATAGCCATAGAACAAATACAAATGCCCGAATCTCTGTCCATCATCGTGCTAAGAAGATGCGGGATGGCGTCTGTGACAGCCATGACGAGGAGGGCTATACAGTCAAGGTTAAGACGGGTGTATTGTCCAACAAAGGGATCTTACGCTGCTTCAAAAATTCGTTGATCGCTAGGACAGCAGCCTCACGAACACTGAAATCATCGTCCTTCAGCATACCAAGAAGATATGGAGTAGCAGCCTTGACCGCCCTGATGAGGTCGGCTGGGGAGTTCAGGTCAAGATGGGAACACAAACTAACAAGAAAACCTTACCCTGCTTCGAAAATTCAATGACTGCTGAGATAGCCACCACACGAACTTGCGAGTCCTTGTCCTTCAACAGAACTAGGGGGTGTAGGATGGCACTCTTGACAGTCGTGACAAGGTTGGCTGGGAAATCAAGATTAAGAAGGGCAGCACCTAAACGGATCGGATAACTTACGTTGGTTCGAAAATTTGCCGATGACAAAAACAGCAGCACAACGAATGCCTGGATCATCGTCCGCCAATAAACGAATAAGATATGGGAATTTATCCTTTATGGCCGCAGCGTAAAACGCTGAATACGGGATGATCAAGGTGGAAACATATATATGGACAAAGGAAACTTACACTGCTTCGAAATTTCAACAATTGCAGAGATACAAGCCACACGAGCAGGCAAATACGCGTATTTCAATCGAACAAGAAGGTTCGGGATGGCATCTTCGATAGCGGTTACGAAGTCAGCTAAAGAGTCAAGGTCAGGACAGGCACTAGGATCCAACTAGGACCACAATTTTTTTTACCTTGCTTCGAAATTTCAGCAATTGCAGAGATGGTGGCAGAACGAACGCCTGAATTTAAATCCCTCAGAAAACGTAGAAGATCTGGGATAGCATCCTTGACGGCCATGACAAGGCCGGCTGGAGGGAAGAAATCAAGTCGGGTATGTGAACCAACAGATAAATCTTACGCTGCTTAGAAAATTCGCCGATCGCTGAGACAGCAGCCTCACGAACATGCGCATCCTCGTACTGCCGTACATTGAGCACATATGGAATACCACCCTCAATGGTGGTGGAAAGCTCGGCTAGAGGGTTGAGATCAAGACAGGCACTAGGACGAACAAAGCAAATTTACCCCGCCTTGAAAACTGGATCATAGCGAAGCTCACAGCCACACGAATGTCCGAATCCTGGACCGCCAACATGTCAAGAATTCGCGGAATGACACCCTCGATGGCAGTGACGAGAGCAGCTGGATGGTGGAGGTCAAAATGGGCACTAGGACCAACAAGAAAATCTTACATTGCTTCGAAAATTCAGTAATTGCTGAGATCGCGGCCGCACAAACACATGAATCCTGGACTTCCAACATATCAAGAACATGTGGGATGGCGCTCTCAATGTCGGTGACAAGAGCGGCTGCATAGTTGAGACAGGGATGGCCGCTAGAATCAAAAAAGAAATCGTACCCTGCATCGAAATTTGACCAATCGCTGAGATAACAGCAGAATGAACACCCGAATTTTTGTCCATCAGTAAACCTAGCAGATATGGCATGGCACACTTAACCGCCATGACGAGGTGGGCTGGAGAGAAAAAATCAATATATGCACATGGACAAACCAAGAACTCTTACACTGCTTCGAAAATTCAGCGATTGCTGAGACAGCAGCCGCACGAACGCGTGCATCCTCGTATTTCAGTGCAGTGAGAACATGTGGGATAGCACCCTCGATAGTTGTGACGAGCTCAGCTAGTGAGTCGAGATTAGGAGGCATTAGGATAGCAGGGTCGACATTAAAGAAACCATACCCTGCTTCGAGATTTCATTGATCGCCAAGATAGTCGCCAAACGAACACCTGCATCTTCATCCGTCAATAAGCGGAGGAGGTCTGGGATGGCAGCTTTGATGACCATGACTAAGTAGGCTGAAAAGCGGGGGATCAGGACGAGCAAATAAACCAACAAAGAAAGCTTACTCTTCTTCGAAAATTCAGTGATTGCTGAGACGGCCGCTTCACGAATATTTGGCTCCTCACTCTTTAGTAAACCGAGAAGATTTGGAACGGCACCATCCATGGCTGAAAGAAAATCGGCTGAAAATTGACGGTCAAAAGGAGCGCATGGACCATAAGAAAACTCTTACGCTGCTTCGAAAGTGCATTGATTGCGAAGACCACAGTGTTACGACCATCGGATTTCTCGCTCTGAAGTAAACAGAGTAGATATGGGATGGCACCCTTCATGGCTTTGACGAGAGCGGCTGAAGAGTCGAACATCAAGATCGGCGCATGGATCAACTGAGAAATCTTACGCTGCTTCGAAATTGCGTTGATTGCAGAGACAGTGGCTTCGCGAACATGCAGATCCTCATCGCTGAGTAAGCCGACAATGTCTGGGATGGCAGCTTCGATGGCCGAGAAGAGGCGGGCTAAACGATAGACATCAAAGCATGAGCATGGACCAAAAATCAATGTTACGTTGCTTTGAAAATTCGATGATCGCTAAAACTGCGGCCTCACAAACGTTCGAATCTTCGTCCTTCAGTAAACTGAGAAATTTTGGAATAGCATCCTCGATAGCCGTTTCAAGGTCTTGATAAGCTCTTCGAAATACCGCATTCATTCCTTGAAAAGCTGTCAATAAACATAGAGCGCAAAAATACAAATCCACTTGCCCTGGGCCACTTGTAATTGGCAATTCTCCAAAACGCGTGTTGTGAGGCGCTCATAGTCTGTTCCATAAGAAGTAAAAATATCTTCAGTATCGTTAAATGTGGCCGCAATCCAATCGTAGTCATGGATAATAACAAGGTCAATATTGGGTTGCTGCCAGATGCAAGTTCGAGTCAGCGCTTGCAAGATGCAGTTAAGTGGTTGCTTACCGAAGACAGAAAGTGTTCGCAGATATAAGAACCAGGACTCAATACCTGATGTCAAATATCAGTCGTAGACATGCCTTTTATAAAAAAGACTAACCGGTTTCGGATATTCAGGGTAGTCACGAATGATGATACTAGATGTGTTGTCCTCTGAATCGGAGGAATCTATTGTCTCCTCTTGATTTAGTAAGTCGCCAGGGCCAGACTCATTTGCAGAATTTCGATGGGCTGATGACTGGGGCAGACTTGAGAGCGCCGGACCCAGTCTAGGCAGAGATCCCAACGGGACGTTGTTGCCGAGAGCTGGAAAGAACTCGGATGAAGCGTCAATTCGAGTACTGCGCACCTTGCCCTTAAACTTCTTTTTGAAGAAATTTTCATTGATTCCAATGATGAATCCTCGAGCGAAGACGCATTGGTTCTTATCTTCATTGACGTCCTTGATCGATGTCGGATAATGACGACTTTCCACCCCATCTGTGTTTCGCCAAGATGCATGGAAGCCAACATCCCCTGAAGCTGGTAACCCAGCTGCCGACCCAACTCCGATGCTGAACTCCAGCTCGCGCTCTTCTTCTGGCGACCCAGCTGCAAGTCCCCATGAACGACCCTTATCGCAACCGGTCACCAAGTACAAGGAACCATTCCGCGCCTCACGCTTTCTGTCCACGTTGAGATACTTGTACCACGACTGGGCGTGCTCGATGATGTAGTCCCTATATTCGCCGTAGGCCTTTGTTTCATTACGATCGGCACCGTGAGGGAGGACAAGCATAGCAGCACGCTCGCTGGTCATGGTGAAGTTTACCGCAACCTTCACACCGACTCCTGGCCTATACAAGATATAAGCAAGGCTAGGATGATAAATGATTGTCCACGTACACGAGTGGTGCGCCCACTTGAAGAGCATTCTCTGTCTTCAAGTTGAACTTTGCGCCGCGCGTAATGCAAGCTTGCTCGGGATGGAATAATCGAGTTCTTGTAGTGTCAGTAGCAGGATTATGAGGGAGGGGAATGAAAAAATCAGGTGTGCCCAGATGCTGGTTGACCGGGTCATTTGCTTCAGCATGTACGTTGCACAGATAGTCAAATCCGCCGTCATCTGTAAGGAGCCCAAGGTCGCCGATGCTGATACCCTGTTTTGTGTACGCCTCTGGGAGGTTTGCATCGGGATCGGGCTTCCATAGAGGCAAGCCGTGTCGTTTCTTCAAGAGCAATTCGCGATAGATATCGCTACTGGCCATAGTGGGAGGAAGGCACCTTAAGCCCGATCTATGCGGTGTCGATGGCTGCTTTTGATAATGGTGTGAATGCGGGATAGAAATAGAAAACACAAGTAGACCGGTAAGTATCTGAGCTTTTCTTGGGCGTGTATCAGTCTGTTGAAAGAGACGAAGGTTCGATAGATAATCAAGTAGCTTCGCAAAGTGTTCGATATAATAATTCGTATAAGTATATCTATCTGACAGTGTGCGAGACTACGGTGAAAGGTGAAAGAGGGACATGGCAGAATCGGTGCCATCATGCCACGTCCATATTTTTGAAACGAGTTGCGAATTAAACAAAACCAACAAGATGTCGAAGCACTATGGACCCGGTGAATCAGAGGAGTCATCGACTGAGACTTCCACTCACCTTCACCGCATACGTGTCCTCTTTCCAAGCGTCCTTGTCTATGGCTGCTCCCTGAATCTCATCCACCGTCCGAATGTATACTCCAAGCGCGCGAACAGAGATAAAAGAACGATTTCAGAGCCTTGGCAGTCAACGATGCCCATGCATGCGCCATCATGACAGTAAGAAGATAACAAGGCGAAAGACAGCTGTTGGCAGGCATGCACCTCGGGTCACCCCGGTCCGACTCCATGGGCACGAGCAAAAATTATTCCATCGCCGCGCAAGCGCCCAGTCACCTATCTTTGTCGCTAATACTTTCAATAACCAAGACCAGAACACAATTTGAGTTGGTTTACGGGTTTGCATAACAGAGCACACCAGCAAATTATCGCACTACTAAATCTACCGTTTGGTGTACAGATCGACATCGCCACGGCCCATTCTTTCGCTACTAAACGAAGCCATCTGCGCACCATCTCTCTTACCAGGCTCTAATAATTAACCAGCACACACCGCGCGGCGGCGCCATACATCCATGACACTCTCATCTGATCGTCGGATACCCGCATACATCGCGTACTTATCCACCGCTGCTCTAGATCTGGCCAGGCGTTTCCAGACGAACGCGCGACGAGGATGAGGGGCATTCAACTTCCGGAGCTACTCCCTGTGCTGCGTCCGCGTCCTCATCCACTTCGATTCGATGCCTTTGACGGTGACAGCGCGTCGCGCTACTTATTGGTTGCAGCTCGGAATCCACCGCGTGCATCCGGCTCGCACCGCAGAAACGCAGACGCGATGACAGCGATGCAGCAGGCGGGGTGGATTTGCAGCACCCCCTGTCGCTGTAGTATTCTGGCACTATGGAATATCAGGGTCAGTATGTGATTGATGTATGGGATAGCACGATCTAGCTTACAGCTTTCGGACAGGGTGCGAAGAAATCTCCGAGATGAACGCCCAGAACGCGCGCGGTTCGTGCATATCGAACTCTGTTAGTAGCATGCAACAATCCAACGAGAAGAGTTCCGAGATGGTGCCTGCGCTGCGTAAGATAACTAGTTCCCGTTAGCGAACATACAATAGAAAATAAGTTTTAATTGGTCCACCTGCGTCCGTCTTCGCAAGGGAAATCTGTGTTCCGTTCCATTGAAAAAACTTTTTGCCAAGGTTCCGTTGGTCTTCACAACTCAGCAACGACCCCGACTACAGCTGACATCACTGCCAGTCTATCACTGCACCTGCACCCCATCGCGCGCGTCCATCGGCTGCGCACGAAGTTCGAACGCGCACAGGCCCCCAGAAACATACTGCACCACCCGCCTCACCGCACACCATCGACAAAAGAGACATGGGACGGTAAAGGCGAACATAAAGGTAGACCAACGCGCGACCACGTCCACCAGTGCACGAGCTGGTACCACCATTATGGGAAGGCGCAAGACCGGAAAAAAGATTCAGAGAGAGAAAAAACGACAACGAAAACAATGTAAAACTGCGCCTGAGATATCAAGACGCCGTTATTTCGAGGCCGCACTGGCGTGCAGCGCCCGGAGAAGCGCCGCGAAGTATCTGAGAGAAGTCCGGCGCGTTGGCGGAAGATCCTACCAAAAGCGGACCATGTAAGCGATAGGCGGCATGAAGACTGTCCACGATGCCATGGAGTCCAGGAATAAAAAACAGAGAAACACACGGAACCCAGACTGCAAGAACATGTGGTGGATGCTCCTTCGAGGGGTCGTGTGGAGCTGTTTTGGTTCCGCGGACTCCAATGGCCGTCCAGGAAGGTTAGGGAGTCGCGCATGGATCCGGGCTGTAGCATCCAAGGGGAACAAGCAGAGACAGGAAAGAGAACGAGATGGAAGGGAGGAGCTGAAAGAGAATACAGATACTCACATGCATGGGTCGGATGCTAGTTTCTGGGACCGTTTGGTTTGGCATCCTGTGTGTCGCAAATGCGATTGAGGGAAGAGCAAGTATAGAGGAAGTGGGCGGCATTGCGAAATTGAGAGGAGAAGGCAGTCATACCATGGCGCTAAAACCATCAACATCAGCTCAAAGGACAGTAAAGACAATGAACGAGAAACGGCGTGTATCGGTAACTTCACTGACCTTCTCCCGTACTGATTCGTTCTAATCCTATGTCCAATAGCCATCCCCAATGATCCATGCGCTCCGTCACTGGGAGCGTGTATGCCGCACGCGAAAACGAGTGCGAGAGATTGAATCCAGTCGACAGCCAACCCGAAGATCAGAGATCCATCAGGTCCAGACACTTCCGCGGCTCATGCTTTCGAACAGAACTGGGATATACAGAGACGATGCGCAGTGAACGAGTGACGGAGGTTGGAAGGCTTGAGCTGGGCTTGAGACACACGGAAAATGTGGCTGTGCTATGCTGACTGTTCCGACAATTCCCGCGCTTCGCCATCGTCCAGCCACCGTCCTCTCTCTCAGCCCACTTCCATCTCATCCAAAACCCATTCATGCGGTGCTCGTCACCATCTTCGTCTACGTCGGCTCCTTTCGCTTCTTCCCGCTTCTCTTTACAAGAATTCTCGTTCTACTTCCTTTGGTTGAGGCTGTCATGGCGCGAGGAGCGTTAGTTGTGATTATCTACCCACTCTGGCTGGGCATGCGGCACAAGAAGCGATCTGGGCAAATATGGGTGTATGGATTTGGGATAGCCGCGGCTGGAGGCTTGCGCAGAGGTGTTGAGGATGGTTCTAGCCTGCGAGTCTCTTTTATACTTTCGTTCTTTTCTTTGGCTTCAACCTCCTCGTTCGCGTGCTTGTGCTGTTTTCATGGCTCCGAGCGTCCTGTCGGCGCCCTGCGATGGATCAGGTCCGTGCGTAGTGGAAGCTCCGTTTGCAATTGCTGGATACTACAGACTGCAGATGGATTTGTATTCGGATGTGCAGTACGCCATGCTTCTATGGAGCGCTCTACACGGTACGATGCGCTACATGCCGCAGACAGACGGCCGGGAACGCGCTTGTTGGGCGTTGTGCTCCATCCTCTATGCGCCGGCGTGCTCCGGATTCTTTCTGGGCGTATTTGTCTTTTGTTATACAGATTCCTTGCTTCCTCGACCCGCGTTTCGTATTTTATTTTCATCCTGCTTCACTGCGTATGGCCCTCTCAGCACCCGCGTATCTCATGAGAATCTACTCTTTTCCCGCCCATTCAGCTTCCATTGAGTGTATTTGGGATGGTTGAAGGATATTCCGTCTTCGTCAAAGAATGAGTTCCGGGTGCGGGAATGGATGTCCATACATTGCGTATCCACTCTGTCCAGGTCAGTCTCCGGGATCGGCTGTGCGGATGAGCGCTTTCTGAATTCCCGCAACGAAACCGCGCGGATATCTATGGCGCGGCAGCTGGTGCTCCATTTCTGCCTGCAAGAATCGTTCTACATTCCCAATCGTCGTTGACTCGACGTTGCGTTGAACGCTTGAAGCTCTCGAACTGTGGCATGTTGGTTCTCGTAAAATTTATGCCTGCGCGCGATGAGTACCCGTACCCTTTCTCTCCATAAGGCGTTGGGTGAAATGTTATTGTTTGACGTAGCTATTTCGCGTGGTGTCCTCCCTCCCTCCCTCCTGCCTGACAAAGGGTTACGCGCAGGCCCACCGCGGGACGCACCGCGCATGTTCTAGAGCGCTCTAAGAAGCACCAGGTGTCGAATGCCGCAGATAGATGGTCAGGGGCGTGTCTAGTGTATATCGGTCCTTCTATGCTTCGCAAGCACCATATTTTTTCACGGCGGCTGTCTATTTCTGTGGTGCATCCGCCTCCGCTGGCTTTTCTCCGCAGTTTCGCCTGTCCAGTGTCCTCCCCATACGCCTTCGATATTGTGCACGTGCGCTTTTGTGACGAGGGAATCCCATCGCTCCACTACATAAATACACACTTCCTGCACGGACTGCTGGCGTTCCTTCCCTTGACCGCTGCCACATCCGCGATGCCACCACCAGCCCTGACCTGCTCTGTCTGCAGCACGCCCGCGTCTGAGGACGCTCCTATGAAGCGGTGCTCCCGCTGCCGCGCGCGTTTCTACTGCGGTACGCACTCGTCCATCTAGGTTACATTGTGTATATCGTCATCGCTCACCCGCTCGCCCAGGCCAGGACTGCCAAACCGCGGACTGGACGACGCACAGGCGCGCGTGCGGCGCCCCCGACGCCGAATGGTACGACAGGTACCGCACGTGCCGCGACGGGAGCCGCCACGAGGGGCGCCTCGAGCTGATCACCTGGGCGAGCGCGGCGGAGGGCACGGGGTGGGGGTACAAGCCGCGCGGCGCCGAGTCCGATGCGCTGCGCGCGCGCTTCGAGGGCGTGCTGCGGCGCGACGAGCGCGCGCTGCACGCGGAGTGGCCGGGGGCGTTCCGGTGGACGTGCTGCGGGACGGACGCGGGGATGGACTGGGGGTGCGACCACCATGGGACGGGGAGCCGGGCGTGTACGTGTGATTTCTGCCGGTGCGTATTACTATTTTACTATTCGTCCGTCGACGTGGACGTGTGTGTGTGGGTTTGCTTGCTGACGAGGTGGTTGTGATTGTAGGATGGGGACGGCGTTGCCGGAGAACGTCTATAATATCCCGAACGCGTCCAGGCACGGGCTGGCGCTTTCCCGCGGGCCTGACCCGCGCTCGTTCGATCCTGCCAGTGCGGCGATTGCAGCGCAGGGGCGCGCGACGCTCGGGCTGCCGATGTGAGATGTGATATGAAGGGAATCTGGGTTTGGAAATGGGACTGCGCTCGTGGCGCGTTGACGTGTAGGAGTGAAATATAGCCGCCTGTTAGTCTTGTTTGATCTTTCGTCTTTCGTCTTTCGTCTTTCGTCTTTCGTATACTCGATGTGGGGATGTTATCTGGGACAGCCTGCTGTGCATCTCATGTCAAATGACTTGTAACAAATGACTTGTAATAGAACTGTAAAAGTAGACTCAATCGGCGACCATTCCCACCTTCTTCATTGGCAGCGACGACGCAAGTACGATATCCACCTTTGAAAAATACGATTCAAAGAGTTATATCTGTTATTATCATGAGCTATGACAAATTTAAAAAATCAGCCCTACAGCGAGTAATTGCGAGCTCTGATACCGGCAGCATTTTTTCGATACTGGCGTTCTTTTTTACAATGAACTGCGGCCCATTGGTCAACAGAATCGTCTTCGGTGGGGTACATCAAAAAATCGACAGAATGTCACGATCATATATCGAGGTAATGAGCAGCGCAACTTTTACATACTTTCCTCCCATTCTTCCAATTTGTTGTCGATCATCGTAGTCTCTGACTGCAAAGTGAATCGGAAGACAATATTCGGTGCCTTCTCAGCAAGTTCCCGTTTGATTGCCATGACGGCCTCATCTGACTCGCCGATATCACGCACGACAGATTGAAACACCAGTGAGGGATCGGAAATCGTGACCACCCGAACGGGGCACGCCATGTCCTGTAAATCGAACCATCTGCCCTGCGTGAACAGCATATCCCAGATCAATGGATCCATCCGCTTGGTGAAGCCGTACGCCTCTAGGCGCAGCTCCGCCACATGGGCGGCATGCTTCCAGATCGGCTCTTCGTCTTCTTCCGCATCGAACGCCGCTGGATCTAAGGCCGGGTGGACGATTTCGAGGAATTTCCCCGCGAGCGTTAGCGTCGTCACAGTGGGCACAGATTTGAGGATGGCCGACAGCTCAGCAGCGATGGAGTAGATATGTCCTGGCTGAGATATGCTCCAGGATAGAGAGAGGGTGCGGAGGGCGGGGAGATGGATATTTGTGAAGAGCGAGCTGAATGGTATGTGTTCTCGGCAATCTTCACTGTCGCGCATCGCCAAGTAAAGTGTGGAAAGGTGTGGAAGGATGATATTGGATGGATCCCACCGCATATATTCATCCTCTTCCTCAATGCTAAAGTGCGCCCATTCTAGTTGAGGCAGGCCATGGAGGAGGGTGAACCAGTATGAAAGGGTTGTGTTGATATCCCATATCGAGATATGGGTCAGCGTTGACCAAAACGCGGGAATAATGTTGAGCTCTGGTCCACGACGATATTCATCGATCGCTAATCGCCGCAGGTTGTGAGGTTGAAAGAGCATTTGTGACTGAAAAAAAGAGTAACCCGACCCAATACCGCCCACCGATCGTGCTCCCACTCCATGCCTCACAAGGGTATGTAGCTTGGAAGGCATGAACAAATTGCCAGCTTTGCTCCGTTTGTGAATTTGCACCCAAAAGAAGGGCGAAAGTTCGAGGTACTGCGCTGATGCTGCATACTCCATGACGAAATCCATCCCTCCCTGCGCCAGCTCGCCAACATATGTCCTGCGGTAGCCGCCTTTGACAGTAAGGTGGAGAAATGGGGGTATCGCGCGTTGGTTTTTTCTCCACCACTGTAGAAATTCTACTTCACGTGCGAGCAATTTGTATTCGCGTTTGTCCCCTTCTTGTGTAACGCAGACGGTGAATGAATAGCGTAGATGAGACCATAATCTGGCTGATACCAGAGCGACTGTTCGCCAGGAAGAGCAAACTTGGCACAGGAGCAATGGAGCGACCGCGGTGTTCGGTTGTTGGTATTCATATTGCGCGAGAGGATGTTCCGGGAGACAGTGCACGAAAATTTCCCTAAGAACATCGTAGTCAACCTTATTGATAGGGCTTGCAGATAATGTTGACGACATTAGGAGTAGCAGAGCTTAGTCGACGAGGCAGGATGATGTGAATGAGGGCGAGAATCAAGCAAGAACACGAGAGTGGGCATGCGTGTTGCACGCGGCGGCAGACGCGTAACGGAGTTCGGGCCGATCGTTTGGGTCATGTTTGCTTTGAAATTTCGTTTGCTTTTCGTTTGCTTTTCAGTCATAGCCATAGTTGACGTTCTAAGTCACAACTGCAAATGTGGATTTACTATTGAAAATATCCTAGGAGGTTAAAGAACTGGCATATATCTTTTTCATGACGCGTTTCATGGAAAAATTCTGCAATCTCTATTTCTCATCTCAATACCAACTAAATTACGAAAATCATCGACATCGTATACACGCATGACATGTCAAGAACCTAGATACTCATATAACAAACGAACAATTCACCAAGGCGAGTTGGTGCCGTCGAAGTGCCAGAAGGCGCCAGTCTTCTCGAGGGTTAGAGCCTCAGACGCAGCCGTGGGGCACATGGGGAGCGTACTTGGCTATCCAGTCCTTGATACCTTCGCAGAAGGAGTCTGCGACTATCCTATAACATTCTGGTCAATAAATGTTAGGGTACAAAATGAAGGGCGCGGCGTGAATAAATACCAGGGTGGATAGCGGCGGTGCTGATGCCCTCATCTACGTCGTTGTTGTCTTCGGATGGCCTCATTTTATTGATGCTTGAAAATACCATGTATTTCCGTATCTCAGAAAAAATACATTTACGAAGTGAGCGCGCGGGCACGAGTGTCTCCTGCGCAGCAGTGCGTGTTCACCGACGCGGACCAAAGCATCCTCCATAGAACCCGCGTACTGCCACCGCGCACCGTGCATTCCGTTTCTACTCGCGTTATTGCACGGAACCGCACCGCCGGGCGGCCATGGTCGGATGCTGGCGCCATGTGGCGTCCCTGGGACGCGATCGCCGCCATCTGACACCGGGCGCGACAGACATAGGCAAGGCAGACACGGGCGGCCGACGCTACGCAATGCGACCGCATGTATAGGTAGGTGATCTACTGTACAGGCGGCCGCGCCGTGCGTGCGATGGCCGTCCATGGGCACCGAAATACCATTGACAACCACCCGCGCCCAACGCGCAAAGTGCGCGCGCCCGCGGACGGCGTTGTGTATGCACGTCGGTGTGTCTGCGTCCGAGCCTCCTCTCCCCGCACCCCGCACTGGCCAGGCGGCGGCGGGGTCGAGTGCGCGGTGCGCACGCGTGAATGCAAAACGGCGCGCGGCGTGCATTTGCCGTGCTAGGCCGCCCGGTGACGCCAGGACATACATTGCATGGGCGGATGCGCGGTTTACGGGCAGGGGCGGGCAGGAGGCTGGGTCTCATTTAGAAATAGTGAACACAGCCCGCCCGGGACGCGCAGAGAACGTGCCCGCGGAAGGAGCCGTGTTGCAGCCCAGCGAGTCCCAGCCTCCACGCCCTGCGCGGGGGAACGCGGCGCGAGCGGCTACGGATTCGACGACGAGAGGTAGACGCACAGTGGCTGGATCGCCGGAGTGGCGGCAGGGCGCGGGCGCGGGCGCATCCTATCTGCCATGGAACGGAAGAGAGCGTATGAGGTGTTTTGATGAATCTGTGACTAAGGCGGCCGCTTGGGTGTTGCACGCGCGCTTGTGGGCCGTCTAGTCCGCGGTTTCGCATTCCTGGCCTGCGCAAGCGGGTTCAGAATGTTACGCTAGATGGACGGGTGCGTACCGCAGTAGAAACGAGGCTCGCGGCAGTAGGAGCACTGCTTCATGGGAGCATCCTCAGACGCGGGCGTGCTGCAGACAGAGCAGGACAGGGCTGGTGATGGCATGCCGCATCGCGGATGTGGCGGTCAACTTGAAGGGAAGGAACGCCAGCAGTCCGTGCAGGAAGTGTGTATTATTTATGTACTGGAGAGATCATATGGGATCGCCTCGTCACGAAATCGCACGTGGACAATTTCGATGGCGCATGGGCAGGACACTGGCCAGGCGAAACTGCGGACCAAAGAAGCTCAGTAACGGAGGCGGAGGCACCACAGAAATAGACATGCACTGAGAGAAAATAAGTACGCTGCATGCGGCGGCATTAAAGGATGGGATATACACAACGTCTGATAGACATAGACACGCCCCCGACCGGCTATGTGAGGCATGCGACACCTTGTGCTTCATTGCATTGGTGAGGCATAGAAGGGCGAGAGCGCCATTGACGGCCAGGGATGCGATGGAGGCTGTGACCCAATCGGTATACACGAACACGGGCCCTTCTGAGACGCGCAGAGAACGTGCCCATGGAAGGAGCCGTGTCTGCAACTCAGCGTGTCCCAGCCTCCACGCCCCTACCTGGAGAACGCAGGCCAACCTCCATGTGTGGCGGATACGGTACAGAGCCGCGCATGGAGACGGATTCGACGAAGGGATGGAGAAGTGGGCGATAGGCGCCAGGCGGCGCCAGGAAACTGTATGCGCGGGATGCGCGGTTGACCGGTCAGGGACGAGATGGAGGCTGGAGCTTACGAAAAAAAAGGTACACAGCCCGGGCGGAACGCGCAGAGCTGAAAGAACGCGCCCCGCGGACGGAGCTGTGTCTGCAATCCAGCGTGCCCCAGCCTCCGCGCCCTGCGCGGGAGAACGCAGGCCTGACCGCGCACGCACATGGAGGTGCGGCGGATATGGTACAGAGCCGCGCATGGGGACGGAGCCGACGACGAGATGGAGAAGTGGGCGATAGGCGCACGGTGGCGCCAGGACATACACTGCATGCGCGGGATGCGCGGTGACCGGTCAGGGACGAGATGGAGGCTGGGTCCCAGCACAGAATGGTCAACACAGCCAGCCCGGGACGCGCAGAGAACGCGCCCGCGGACGGAGCCGTGTCTGCAATCCAGCTTGCCCCAGCCTCCACGCCCTGCTGGAGAACGCAGGCCCCAAGGGCGCGCGCACATGGAGGTGCGGCGGATACCCGTTCAGAGGCGCGAGCAGAGGGCAGCGCAGCCTGCGGGGGCACGTTTGTGCGCACCTGTCTTCTGCCTCTTGGATTTGCCCGGCAGCCGTTCGGGGCCGCGCATCGTGTCCACCATCCAACGGAGCGAAGCGCGTGAGATGGCCTTATGGCGCTGGGATGTTCGCATTCAAACGCTGCTGGGTGCGTGCATCGTTCCGTGGGGGGCGATAGACGCGTTCTCACGGCAAGGGATGAAGTCTGGGATACGTAGGAATTTGACGAACACGGCCTGCGTGGGCGCTGGAGGGAGCGTGCCCGCGGAAGGAGCTGTGTATGCAGATCAGCGTGTCCTAGACTCCATGCATGCCCTGAGCGGGAGACGGCAGGCCGGGGGGAGCATGTACGTGGGTGCGCGGCGAGACTAAGAGGCAGGATGGAGACGCAGAGTCCATTAAAATACCTGCATCTGCCCTCCGCGCAACCCGTCCACCATAATTGAAGCGAGGTAAATGCCCGTATGACCTTGTGAGCTGTCCGTAGATTCCATACTGATAGGAGTAAATGGGACAGCGTACCGAGCAACGAGCAGAGGGCAGAGATGAGGAATGTTCATCGTGAGGTACGTACTCGCTGCAAGATACGTCCATTATGCCTACAGAAAGGAACCAAGGACAGGAGGACTGCGGTACTACGTATCGTCGACGGGGGATATGCAGGAGGCATTTCTCGAAGGGTCACTGGGATGGGTGCGGTTCGCTGGCGGTACAGGGTGTCCTATGGTGAATGGAGAGGAAACAGTGTGTTGGAGGCCATGTATCGGACGGGAGGACGGATGGAAAGATGAAGAAGGAGCTGACCAGAGGGCAGAGCTTGGGAAGAGGCGGAGTGCCTCGGGCCCTCGGCTCATATCGGTCCGACGTCACGACCCCTAACCACGTCTGCGCTCACACCGCGCTCTTGATACTCACTCTCGTCCCATATACCCCAATCCTCTCTCTCCCGGTACTCCCCTCACTCTCCCGCTGACACTCCACAATGCGCCGCCCGCATCCGTGCCTGTCACCATGAGCCACCTCCGCCTCTCTCCCGCCTCCCATCCCGAGCCGTTGCGGAGCTCGCGGATACCTTCGCTGGTTCCAAAGGAGTGGACTCCGTTGACCGTCCCGCGTTAGGTGCAACTTCGAACGCTGCCCACGCTATCCCTCACACGTCCGCCAGAATTTCGCGTTCAAGCCAACTGCTCCGCCACGTCAACCGTCGACACGTCGTGGGACGACCTCATCGTGTCGTGTGCTGTAATGCGCCATGGAGATCGCTCGGCCAATGGAAGGGCGCGTATAAGCGAATTTTGAGGAGCAATGGGGGACCAATGTTTCGACCTCCGCAGCGCATCATGGGGTGAGTCTGCTGCATAAAGCAGCGTATCTCGTTATCCGCCCAGGTCTTGATGCCCACCCACCCACAGCGTACACCCATGCCCATCGCGGCTCGCGGTATGAATCCAGCAGCTCGCTGGCGAGGCACGCGCGTCCTCACTTATCGCGCGGTGTTTTCGTGGGTATCAGGCAGCTGGGGAGCCCTGACTTCGCGTCCTGCACTATCGATCGATTTACTTCTTTAGTACGCATCCAACTCTCCGACGTCGACCACGTCGCGGGCACGGAGGATCCGACCGCCGAGTCCCGACCAGCAGTGGACGCGTCACTCCGGCAGTTCAGCTCGAGCGCACCTCTCGCCCGCGGTGTGATTCGAATTTCAAAGCACGCTATGTGTGCTTACCCTCGACGCCGGTCGGGCATGGGTGCGGAGGGCGCGGGGGGCGAGGGGGGTGTCGCGCGTCGTGCGCATGAGAGCACCGTCTGTGGAGGCCATGTACACTCAGCCTCAGTCTCACCCGGTCGTCCGCGCCTCCCTCTGTCCCGATCCCATACTCGTGTGCCGCTCCTGTCGGTTCCTGTAGGGCCTGTAGGAGAGAACTGTTTCTTTCGAAAAATGAATTCGGGTCCCGTATTCTCGCCTGTCCAGGGATACGATAGGATACGGTGGTCGCGCGCAGTGCATGATGCATGGTTAGGTCGATGGCCCGCATCTGGGTCGTGGTCCAGGACGCGTATATCTGTAGCGTTTCTGATGCACGCATTCAAGTTTGTGGTGTAGTCAGTCGGGTACGCCGCGGTATCGGTGGGAGCGAGCCACTGCGTGGTGCGTTCCAGCAGGGAGGATGGATGGAGGATGGATCGCTCGCAGCTCAATCGTTCTCATCGTACCGCATGCCCTTGTATTCCGGAGTGTATGAACGACAAATAACACGAGAAGTCCTATCTTCTGCGACATGACATCCGAGATGGTTGTGTGAAGGTCAGCAACGACGTATACCCGCACGCGCACCAAGGCCTCAGTATACGCACATCAACAAAGTGCACATCCACGTCGAATCGTTCATGGCACCGGGCCTACGTACGGCGGTGCATCTGCACGTTACGTCGGCGGTGCCCACTGTCAATGGTGATGTTCATGTGTGCACAATTGTTGATGAACGACGTCAGTTTGATGACGGCGGGAAAACCAGAACGGCTGCGCTAGGCAAGGGGCGACGCAACAGAAGCTGAGTTGAGACAATGGATGCGAAATGCGCGCTGCGTGGCAGCAGGGGGGAAAGTTTTTTTTTTCTTAGATAAAAAATAAAAAATGGATAGTTATAATTAGAAAATGAATGAAATAAAATCCATTCGACGGTCAGTTCAAGGGCTCGCTGTCATGAGGAATGGCAGGAGAACGAAGCTGAAGCGGTATAGGTCAGTAGATACATTGCGCACCACACCCTCGTTGCGACCGCAATAGTAAATCAAGTATAGCCTGCTGTGCCGTCCATAGACTTGATACTACACATTTGGAATCGAGCAGAGCCAGGAACACGTAGGGCTATGGGAACGAGAAAGGACGCATGTCGCGTGGGGCGCATGGGAGACGAGGACCGTGCACTCCCACTGCTACTGTCGGCTCCGAAGGACAGAGCATTTCGGGATGGGCGGGATGGCCTCACCAGATGCCACTACAAGGAGCATGTCCTCTGCGGAATCCGGAGGGCATGAAGTCCGCCCTACGCTGACGAGGCGGCGGGAGGAAGGAAGGAAGGGAAGAAAGGGGAATATGGGGCACTCCCACTGCTATTGTCGGGTACGAAGGACAGAACGTTTGGATTATGCCATCCACGTGACCGGATGCCACTACAAGGAGCAAGCAGAGGGCTTGTCCGCTGTGGGATCCGGAGCGCATGCACGGTGTACAGTCCTGTCCTACGTTGACCCGGCGGCAGAGGAGAGGTAGGGAGGGAAGGAAAGAAGGAAGGGGAATAGGGGGACGGGATGGAAAGAGGGCCACCGCACTGATGTACTGTGTAGGATGTGACAGAGGCGAGGCGCACCGAGGACTAGCGAGGGCGGCGGGAACAGGGGGAAGGCATAGCGAGTGGGGATGGATGGTATAGGGTCATAACGAGGCAGGTCGGATCTGTGGTGTGAATGAAGCGCGAAGGGCCTTGGTGCAGCCAGTGGGTGACGTCGTGGATGAGGACAACGTACGATGAAGCTTATCTCCCCCAGGTCCGTGCGCCGGCGGCCCATATCGGGCCGACGTCACCAGCCAGCGCGTCGCGTCAACTTGCTCTCTCTAGAATCTATCCTCGCCATCTCGCTGCGCTTCCACTTTCCATTCCGCGCTGCCATTATGTGCCTGCCAATAGCTCCTTCTCACCACACCCTCTTCCAAGCCAGTGGCTATCGCTGACACCCTGGTCTTCTTCCTGCTTACCCGTCACCAATCTCGTACCCACCTTCCCAAGTCCAGCGAGAGAAGTGGATTCACTCGCATGCGAAGTTGCGAGTAGCTTTTTCACGACACACGTTCCACAGGACACCATGCTCGACGGCCTTAGGGAATAGTACGGTCTTCTGCCGTACTCCAAGGATGGATAGAGAGGGAAGCGCGCGAAGGTGCAGGCAAAGTGAGTCTATCTCACAACACAACCGCGTACGCCGTTACTCGCTCGGGTCGCTGACACGATACCCAGTATGTTTACTCCGTACCCCGTCGCCTGCGTGGGTCACTACGTGGAAACTGCAGCACGCATCAACAACGTGTCCATCCGTGTCTGGGACGGCCAGCCAGCGGCCTCGTGGATTAGGTGAGTGCTGCTTATACTCGTTCCACTACACATTAACGGTACACATCCACAGCCCGTTTCTAACCGACCACGTACACCGACCGCGCGCCAAGGACGGCGCACCGGTAGCCGAAAGGCCGTGCCCATCGCCGTGTCGCTGATCTGCGAGGCGACGCCCACCTCCACGCCACTCCACCCGCGCGCTGCAAGCGATTCACGCAGGGATACAGTACCAATCACGATCACCACTGGCCCTGTTCCGCGAGGCCTTCGCGCTCCGTCTTGGGATAGGGATATGTGCGCACGCGGGTGAGAATCAGAGCGTCCGTCGCCTCCGTCCCTCTCGCCACGTATGCAGGTCGGCCTCCTCCGTCGTTCTCTCCATCCGCCGGCTGTCTTACCCATACCGTTGCCTCTTCAATAGGGTGTTACAGTGTTGATCCAGGTACGTATGCACGCTCTGCGAGGGCGGCCGCGTCTTACCGCCGCTTCGTACCGCGCCTCCGCCCCTCTTTCTTGTTCACGCGCGCGCGATCCGCACACGCCCCCGCTCTGCGGTGTACCCCTCTGCCTCTGTGCGGCGCCCCCCGTGCACTGCGCACGGTGTCCCCACGGCTTCTCCTGGTTCCCTGCCGCCGGGAGTCAGAGGGCACAAGCAGCGATGGCGCTGGACACCAGAGCCGTGTGTTTTCGGCGCGATCCTTTGGCGATGGCAATCAGTCGTGATCGATCTGATCCCTGCATGTTGCGCGGAGGGTCGATGTCCCGCTGATTTGTCTGCTTTGTGCCCCGTGCGGGTTCGAGCGGGGTGTTACTGTTAGGCGTCTCGGAGGAGATTACTCTGTAATAAGTAATGACTAGATACTGGATTTGAAAGAAATATAATGGAATCCCTGATCGTTAAAATTCCTGGCGCAAAAATCAGAGTACTATATGATCATGATGGGTACGCCAAGCAGTGGGTATGTAAATGGCTGCATGCTGTATTCCAACGTTGGGTGGCGACGATCTACTGTGTCGGTATAGGCGGTGATAAAGTGGGGTCCTTGATTGGGAATTTGTGTCTGGGCATTCGCAGATCCGATATTCGCGTTTCTGATATAGCCTCGTGTTCCAGTCAAGCAAAGTTGCACTGCGACATTCTTCGCGCACCGTCGGGTTACATAACAGGGTTTTACAGTATCTGCGGACTGACTGGGCTGCAACTTGTAAGGACCTACGTCGTATGCACGCCCGTTGTCTGAATACAAATACAAGTAGCGCCATGGAGTCCCGACGACGGAGATTTGGTTCATCAACGAGACGCCGCCCGTGGGGAACATGTAAAGGGACATGTCCTTTTGAAGGTGACGACCGAGTTATGCCGCATTCATCGTCGAGGACTCCGTGCGCCTACCAGCACAGAGTCGCACTAGACGGCTCATTCCCGACATATCACACGTCCGAAATATACGACAAGAAAATATATAAGACAAGAAAAAGCAAGAGAAATTCCATCGTGCTCGTCGGGAGCGGGACGAATGATAGGTCAAGCAAGAGATGGGCATCGACGGTATAATCAGTGGTGACGAGCCTAAGAACATCGACCGAGAGGCCCACCGGCTTACGAATTGACAGTGGTTTGACACTCAAAGTCCACGGAATGTTCCACCTGCCATGTCAAGTCGTCTATGCAGAGGTGAGCATTCTTAGCCGATGATCTGTACTCTAAGGACAGAGAGCCCCGGGATGCGCTGCTGACCCTCGGCCACTTTTCTCATCGCTGGATGGAAGGGTTCTCGTGGAGAGTAGACACAACCCTTGAATTGTAGGTTGCGCGCAGATAGAACGGACGACACCTGAGATCTGAGGACGCAACACGCGAATGGCAAAGGGAACAATAAGGGGCATAACGAATCTGATGAATGAGATCGCCTGATCTGCGACCACCGTCCCCCCGCAGCGCGCATGCGTACATGCACAGGCCACTGTGATTCCTTGGTGTCTGGGCTCGACCCACGATCAGACGTTCGTCTTACCTCCGCAGAGCGCATGCATACACACGCAGGCCGCTGCAATTCCATGGAGTCTGGATTGGATACGTCCTCACCTATAACATAGTCGGAAGAGAAACATGCACAGGACATGCTCGCTCAAGACTAGGTGTGGCGTCGCAGAGCATCCTCCCATAGACTCCATGCAGCAAGCGGGAGCAAGACGCGGAGGAAGAAGCGCAGGCAGCAGGGTCTAGCCGGCTTCAGTGACATCACATACACATTTAACGGAACATGAGAGCAAACGTGAAGATAGCAGCGAACGAGGAATACCATCGATCGAAACGACACTCACCCGCGCTCGTCTCCTTCCACAACCAACCGTCTTCTGCGTCTCGTATCCACTACCGATTCGTAGCCATTGTATGCACGAGAATAAGCAAGAGCGCGGGTGTGGAGGTTTGGAGAGAGTGATGCTTGATGCACGGACCCAGATAATAAGCCGCGGATTACTCCGGTTCGGCGTCGTTCGGCTTGGACCTCGCTCAAATGTTTTTATCTACGTGATGTTGCATGTGTGGAGAGGGATCAATAGAGCTAAAAGTCGAATAAGACCTATGAGACGAGCAAGAGTTAGCGGCCAACTTGAATCACTTGCAGCGTACTACTGGACTGACGTGGATGTGGTCATTGCTTCACGAATCAGCAGCGCGAAGATAAGCGTGGCCTTCGACTGCCGTTGCGCCGTTCTTGGGGTTGGGTTAGTGTACACAGACGGTTAGAGACGGCTTTGTATGTGTTGGATGGAAGGGTTCCCGTGGAGAGTAGATACAACCCTCGAATTGTAGGTTGCGCGCAGATAGAACGGACGACACCTGAGATCTGAGGACGCAACACACGAATGGCAAAAGGAACGATACGGGGCATAACAAATCTGATGAATGAGATCGCCTGATCTGCGACCACCGTCCCTCCGCAGAGCGCATAAGTACACGCAAGGGCGCTGCAATTCCATGGAGTCTAGATAATTGGCGGGATATAGTCGGATGCAGAAGACATGCCCCCTGACGGTTCCGACTATGAAAGATCACTATCTCATAGACTCCACGGAGCTGGCGCGTGGGAGGGAGAACGGGAGGAGGCGACGGCAGGCTCCAGTTCCATGACATATACGTTCAATGGAATATGAGAGCGAACGTGAAGACGACAGCGAACGAGAGATACCATCGGTCGAAATGGCACAAAAATGACACACACCTGCCCACCCACGCTGGTCTCCTTCCCAAACCAAGTGGCAAGCGTCCTCCGCATTGCCTATCCACCACCCGACCATGGACATCGTACGCACGTGAATAGCGTAGAGGACGGTTGTGGAGGCTTGAAAGAGAGCGATGCTCGATGCGTGGCATCATGATAGGCAGATGACAATCGAAAGCGACGGGAATGGGAATGGTGCACCTCGGGTTACTCCGGTTCGGCGTCATTCGGCTTAGCCCTCGCTCACTACTTAATGTTACATGTGTCAAGAGGGATCCATAGGGATAAAACTCGAATGACATTTAGCTGCAAACCTCCCTCATACTACCAGCTGAACGTGAAACAGCAGAAGTAAGTCTATTGATTTTTCTTCCTCTATGAGCCGTACTAAACTATCCGGAAGATCCGGAGCTGCAACGGCAACCCCTCAAGCAATCGCTCTCTTCAATGCATTGAAGAACATTCGAGTCATCAATTCCAAGCTGGCTGCGACCAACGGGGCTTTAACGAGCACTGTATGTTTGGCATATGATGAACTAGTACTCATTTTCGTCTCACTATTGGCGATCACTAGGTCTTCTCCACTAGCGGCGCCCTCTCGGACATGAATCTCGACAATGCCCGTGCAGCGATCGGCCTGGAGTTTCAGTCTCTTGTGCAGAACATTCGCGCGGTGAAGCCGACCGATCCGATTGCCGCGGCTTATCCAGACATCCATTACGATCTGAAGGCGCAGATTGCACGGCACAACTGGCTGGCTCGTGAGTATGGGACTACAGCCCCGATCAGGTGGAGCGACGTTGCGGACAGCGTTTATGACGGTATTCCGAAAATTGAGAGGGGGCTCGTTGCTGCGCTTAAGGCACAAGGATACGAAAATCCTTAAAGTGGGTAGAAGCTGTTCATGGCACGACTTGGGGCAGTGGATATTTGGGAGATATAGCGTTTCGGATTTGCGACGACAGAAATATGTGATTAACGAGAATAGCGACACGTCCTTGTAAAGCCCAAGATGGGGATCATCGGATTGATCTCGCGGTACAACAATGATGTCACGATTTTATGACCACGTTAAGTTGACAAAGAAAAAAATAACGCATCGCACCTTCGAGTTATGGGTTTTACGGTTTATCTGCTGCCAAATGTATGGAATCAAATTGCCGACCGCCGTCCTCCGGGCCCAGGTGGGGAACACGTCCTCTTCTGGGACCGGATACACCCACATCAATGACGTGGCAATCGCAGCCCTCGCATCCGAATCTTTAAGGAAGGTAATAATAGTACACATACAACGCGTTCTGTCGATCGCAGCGCAAAAGGTCCTGTCGGCCCCAGCAGTCGCCGATTCACAGAGCAATCCAGGCAGGAACACAAAGCACGATCAGCATGTAAACTGGCGGAGCGTCGTCCCGCATGTAGACGCCATGCAGCATGCGGGGGGAAGCTCCCGGGGGAAGATTCAAGGAGCACAGGCTGAAGGACAGCGCGACCGGCGGAGACGACAATACACGAGAAATACCAGTAAGCGAAACGACACGCACCCGCACACTCACACCGCCTTCCACGATTGAGCGTCGCCGGCATCTCGTACTTATCAACCGCCGAACGATGTGGGAATCACACGCACCAATGCGCCATGATCCATCCAGAGGACGGACGCCATACTCATTCCGGCGGGCGACTCCGCGTGTGTCATCCGAGCCTCTGAGCGCGAGAGGCGGGCGGGAACGTGGGGAAGGAGCGTGATATTGAAGGGTATGCGGATGAATGCCGGGACTATGTCCTTATGCAGGTTTGTTAAGCACCAGTAGTTCGATGGAGTCTCGATGGAGGAAATTTTGGACTTCACCAGGCACCACCCGTGAGGAACATGTCGAGGGACACGCCGGTTCGAGGTTTGGGTCGGATTTGCCACATTTATCATCGAAGACTCCATATGCCTACCAGCGGATGCCAGGGCGTCGCACTAGACAGTTTATCCCCATCATATCGCATGTTTTGAAGGTATGAATTGATAAGACAAAGAAAGAGAAGTCACGTCGTGAGTGGGACGAATGATGGGTCAACAGACGACGGTATAAGCAGTGGTTACGAGCCTAAGAACATCGGCCAGGAGGTTCACAGTTCACATGTTTACGAATTGAGAGTGGTGTTGTAAATGAGGTATTTACTGTACGCAGCGACTGGTGTGGTCGCCGAAGGGTGTCAAAGAGACGCCGTAAATGTAGTTTGATAGATTTATTAATAGAATTTGTCTTCGCGGCCTCGACTTAGGCGCTTTGAAAACAATCCGAGAACTGAGAACTGGAACTGAGAGCTACTGAGTGAAAATGGGGGTGGATTCCACTGGGGAAATTCTACTGTACATGTCTAGTATTTATACAAATTCTACCGTCCTCATGTCGCCCGCCGTTTGCTTTATTTTCTGAGTCACCTCCGTCGGGCCCTCGAGTACCATGCGGCTCAGATTCACGTTCTGCCATTGTCTCTCGCCTCATGCCCCGTATGCGAGCCTCATGTTCGTTCTTTTTCAAATTTATCTTGGTGGCTGTACTGACAAATTTTTCTTCTTTGAGTCCTCGTCCAGATTTCCCATTGTCGACCTTTGTGTGTCCATTTCTTTGTCTCGTATCCGAACCGAGCACCGCATGGTGCGTCGCGCTTTTGATTGGTGCCGTGTCCATTGTTTGATGCGCCTCGCGCCGTATTTGATTCCATAGCGCTCCGCCTCTTTGTGCTCAATTCTACGGATCCTCTAAGAAGCGTATAGCGCTTTCTTTCTATTAAATTCCATCCCATTCTTATTGTTAACACGCGTGGTGGTGCGTATTTCACTGCTGCGGTGGGCATATTTTCAAGTGTGGAAAAATCTTTCGGCGTTTTGTGACATTTGTACCATAAATGTACTAGATAGGAAAATCTTGGGAAAAAATGAAAATTTCCGCAGCAAAGTATGATTAGTATATCACAGATTAGTCTCAGATTTTATGTGAAGACAATTGAGTACTTCTCGCCTCATATAACCCAGAGGAAAACAATCGGAAAATCTGACAATCAGTCGAAATATAACAATAAGGAAAACTAATTGTTTTTCACTCCAGAGAATAATAGGGATATGTCAAGTACAACTGAACTTCTCGCTCATTGCTATTGTCAACTTTACCCATTGATTTTTTGAATTAACTGATTGATTGATAAATGCAAACTTTTCCGAGTCAGAGAAATTCATATATTGAGCAAAGATTTTTCTGAGAGTCAAATAAGGAATTTCCTTCATTCATTTTCCATCGAGAAAGATAAAAAATAAAATTGTAGATTTGCATAGTTGGTAAATTGATCGCGAGATGAGTACGTCACTCAGTTCGTCGCTCATCTCGTCGCTCAATAGAGCTGCTGAATAGATGGTTATTTTCAGATTTAATGCCGAAATGCAATTACTTGGGAGACTATAAGGAGGCAGGTATGGTACAGTATAAGTCATTGATGAGGTCAAGCATTGCCGCTGTAAATGCAAGTCAGGTAAGCTTGAATTTGGAATAAGATACTCAAACACACCCTGCATGAAGTCGGTCCTTTAAGTTCCGTACTCTCCATTTTGCCATGATGGGATGACGTCTGGCGGAACGCTTGTTTGGTCCATCGAGCGCGATTGTAGTCATTCTCACATCGAGGAAAAAGTGCGCCGTTCCAATATATCTTCCGTCTTCACGGAAGACACGTGCGGTGCAATGTTGATCTTGGCCGTGTATCCCCTCCCTGATAGTCCATACATAGTGAGCAGCAAGCAATTGCATTTAAGCAGGCTGACCTACACGATGAGAAGCGTCCCGTTTGCAGGAATTAATTTGGTAGCCTTGATGAACTTGAGAGAGGCTTGCAATAGTTGGGTCCTCACTTTGTGTAGATGTTGATTACTCTTGAGAATAGCAATGTCATACATCGAGAGATCAGAGTTCAGTGAATTTGAAGGTTGTTTGAGATGAGATCATACAACACAGTAACGTCCAAAATGAACCATTACGTTTGAACTTGTTTGCTTGCACAGAAGCCGTTGCAGCAAGTGTCGACAAACAGAGCTGCTCAAGGGCCTCGACTCCATACTCGTCTTTAACAAGCTCTCGCGCAAGTCCAACATTCGCGTCGTCTCTCTCCGCTTGGAAGACGTCGCCGAGCTCCTGAAGCACCGCCGCATGACGCTCAACGTGGACGCGACGACGCGACGACCAGCTGGCGATGAAGGATACCCGCGAGCCTGATTCGACGCTGGCCAGCCCCTGCCTCGGAGAAGACATCAGAAAAGGAGCGCCCACTGCAGCCTAACTCGAACGATAAAATGACGGAGAAAAAATCTCAGAATTACGGGCTACCGAGGACACCTTCAAACTATGATGCCTTGATTCAAATTGACTCGCGCAGAACGCTACCTCAGCCACGTCGTCAACATCATGCGGCTTGCGAACTGCAACATGCAGATCACGAAACGCCGACATCAACGAAGGCAAAAACGACATCATCGAGACCATCGAGACCGCAGCGACCGCATCATTAGGTATCGCCGAATAGTCATCCTTCACAAATGGCCGTTAGGACAGGGTTTGCGCAACTGTTTAGAGGTTTGAGTGGGTGTATTTAATTTATGACGCCGAACGCCGAACGCCAACTCCTTCAACGGTCAACACCCCTCATTCTCTCCAAGTCTCTTCTCGAGGATACAGACGATGTTTCTCGCGCGCGCGCACCTATCGTCGGCATCCAGTTCAGGGTTATCCAAACCCAAGTCCAACTCAGCCCTCACATTTCTCCTGGCCCTCTCATCCTCGTCCAGTATGTCCTCCGTTCCGAGATCCTCAATCCTCTCAACCATCTTCCTCATCCATTCCTCCTCCTTCTCCTCCGCCTCAAGTCGTGTCGCGTCATCGACTAGGGCATTTGGGTCCGTCATACTGATAGTCGGGTGTGTCGACGACATCATGAATCGCTCCTGGAGGGGACATCCCCAATGATTTCATAGACAGGACCATCCGGATTAGGAATTTCGAACATGCGAGCGTCAATGTAGTCATGGCGAGAATGGACCTCGAAGCCCGGCGCCTGCTCCACATGATAAGGGACCTGGTTGGGCGCATTGAGAAACGCACTCGTGTAATTTGCCTGCACTCCATGTCGAGGATAATGCCCACCGTCAGCGTCATCCGCAGTGATTCTGAATCGTAGCGCATGACAGCAGTGCGGCTCTCCCAGAAATGCACACCTGAGAGCACCCTTTGGCAATGAACCTAGCCTAAACTGCGACACTCCCTAGCCATCCATGCAGTGGGATTGTGCACACTGGGTCATAGCTGCTAACTACAACAGAAAATGTCGATAATAAAGGTCTGTCGGTGGCACATTGAGAAGCGCGGAGCAGGGGACAAGACGATCACAGGTGTTGTTCATGCCGACGAATAATAGGTGCGCATGCGCGGGGCAACATCGAGGCATCGGGACATAACTGATAACTGGTTCAATACACCCCAGAGCTTCCTTAGAATGCACAGTTCATGCGTGATATGTGGAGACAGATAAAATCGATCAATATTTAATTGAACTTATAATACACGGTGAAGTGAGGCAACAACAACTAAATCTCTCCCATCATGCTGAATAGGAAGGCATGCAAAATGGGAGACTATCTGATCAAGAGAAATGATTTGCAAATCAGTAAGACAGGCTTCATAGAGGCGGGCGCGCAGAACAGGAAAATGAGCATAAGGATCATCAATGCCATTAACTTGAGCATGCGGTCGAACCGCAATATAGGTTTGAACAGAGTCAGAGACCAGAATTTGAAAAATTTGAATGATACGGCCGGGAGTTATGACATTAGGATCTTCTCTGGCTTTGAAAAGAATGCAGGAATTTCCAGCATGTTTTGGAGCAGTGGAATAGGTGAGTCCGTTTATTTGGATGTTCTGGAGAAACTGAGCTTTATGCTCGAAGTGACAATTGGGTAAGAGCAGGGATAATTGGGCGTTGAGATCCTCAGGCAAAACCTTCGCTGTACGATCGTTCCATATGACGTTAGATTCATCATCATCATCATCATCGAGAGGCATCGTTAAGGTAGTATGCATGTCCGTAATAAGGGTGTTACGGGTTTGTGGATTGACAAGTTTTTCGAAGAATGGCTGACAATTCGATATCGCCTCCGGACATCCTGCCTTAAGAGATAATGCCCGAAGATTGGCTGATCGTGTATATGCTAGAGCCATTGATGCTTCAAGTTTGCCTGTAGATGAATACGTGCATCAGTATGGCAGCAACATATTTCGGTGCATGAAACTAACCTATTTGTTCATTATGAGGCATATGTTGCAACATTCCAATCAATCGTTCGAAGGGGAATGTCCACCATGAATGAACCGGGCCAAAAAGTCGCAAATATTCTGCAATGTGCATTGCCATATGATGATTTGGAATGAGGCTGTACTCAGGAAAGAGCTCTTTGATCCCAGTAATATAGCGTGTCATGCAATCAAGATAACCTTTAGCATGTGCAGGTGAGGTGACATGAGAGGATGCGATGATGACTGCAGACAGCAGGGACAGTGTAACGGATAAGATCTTCACGCAGCGTAGAGAGCGAGGATTCCCATCCACTGGTTTATGCCAGAGCGCAATCAGCGACAGAGGGAGATGGATTGTGCCTAGTGTGCGCCAGACATCCGCCTTCAATTTCCCATGTGCAGCTTCACCCAAGTTTGATGGAACCGAAGGCATCCACGTAGGTGTTAATAGACGATTAATGTCAGATCTGATATGTTGCATCTCCTCCGGTGCGAAGACGTGTCCGTGCGTAGTGCCTGTCTCCGCGCCTACTTCACGAGGTTCATTCTGATCAAAACGCTTCTCGAATGAGTATATGAGGAAACCAATGATTATATGATAAAAACATACCCATCGGACAAGCGCTTCAGCATAAGCATTTTTGCCTCGGGAAGCCAAATGTAAATCAAGACCTATTTCTTTGCAAAAAAATTCAAGAGCCTTTTGATGACAACCCATCAGCTTTTTGATTCCTTTTGCTCGATCATCGTCGAAGGATGCAGACTTTGTTGCCTCCAATAGCCGTTTGATTTTAGCTATGCTTTTTCTCTCGTTTTTGGTAAAGGTCGAAGGAGTGGCAGAGAGGCTGATTTCTATGATAGGCGCTTCGCGATATTTGGAAAGATCAATACCAAGAATCTTCATAAAATGTGTTTTGATCAATCCAAGAAACAGATTATGCATAGAATCAACAACGACACATCGCGATACGTCAAAATAAGGAAGACGAAGGAGCTCCGACCAGCGTACGCCAGATTGCTCAGTAATTTTGAGTCGCTCTTCCTTGGTCTGGGCAGCTTGGTAAGCAGCTGCTGACCGCCTACATTCCTCGTTCGTTCTCCGTTTCCATGACTGATGATCTGTGTCTCCGTATGTATGCTTTGAGCGAGTACAGTGACAAACGGCACAAAAATGTTCGTGTGTGGCGCTTGTAAATCCGGCGATCTTTTTAGCTGCAATAAGATCGCAAATAACGGCTATGAGAGCGCAAAGAACGAGGCGACCCATTGGGTAGTTATGGGTTTTCGAAAATTTGATGCCGGGTTCCCAAAAAGCTAACATTTCATCCATGAGGGGAGTTAGATAATGATTGAGCGCGGTTAAAGGGGGCTCGTTTGGCCCAGGTATGACCCCGGCGAGAAACATATTTTCTGGTTTGTATCGCATTGATGGTGGAAGATTGAGGCAAACGAGAGAAATAACGCCCACGGAGACTTTCTTTCCGGCTTGCTTGTTGGTAAAAGGATTGAAAAAATCTACACTCAAACTGAAAGCGTATCGTCCAGCTTGTCCATCAGAACGGAATGGTTGGCCATCTGGTCCCTTGAAACCTTGGAGAAATTGGCCAGTAAAGATGTCATGAGAAGATCCGTGACTATCCGGTTGCAAATTCCAAGTGGCATCCATTCGACTTTCAAAGCCTGGGCGAGATAGTAGACTTGCTATATAGTCCTTGAAGCTGAACGACATGAATTCCTTTACAGGAACTTCGACGCTGACTCCATTGATTACTCGCATCCTGGTTAAGCGGGTACCGCACTCATCTCCACCATCGAATTCCCGATGCGTACAAAACCGAGGATAAACGAGACCAAGAGAGTTCTTCGAGGATGATGGGGCGTAGGTCTTGTGACAATGAGTATGAGGACAAACAGCATATATTGTGTGCTTTCCTTCCAAACAAAACTTGCTGGCGGCGGTTTCTGAATCTCTCGGGAAGTCTGCGAGAAGTTTCTGATGCTTGGGATCCAAAATGTTGGTGGCGCGCATAAGCCCCAGTTGAACAACATAACGAAACATAGAGAGAATGAATCGGCAGCCCCGGCGACTCGTGTGGAGGATAATCTGAAGTGTGACCATGGCGAAGATAGATACTTGGATGATTGGATCCACACCATTGAGGATTCCTGTATAATGATGCTCTGCAATGTTAATTAGTATAAGCAATACCACAAGGTTTGATATAAACACTCTAACCTGTTGCATACGTAGTTTCGTCGCTGTCTTGGTTTTCGGGAGGGATTGCTTCAGCAGCTTTTATCCATATTTTCTGGGCTTCTTTGAGAGCTACAATAAGAGAGTCCAGGCGATCTCTCAAGGAAGCCTTGAGCTCTTGGACCGTCGACGACTTATTTGTGATACCAATGAGACGATCATGAACACTATATGCGGAAGCGAGGTCCGCGCCAAGGGGAAATGGAGACGATTGCCTTGGAGGAGCACCGATTGTGGAGATTCGGGCGAGCACCGAAGATAAGGACTGAATTTCGCCCTCAATGTCATTCAACACCAGGAGAGAGTTTTGGGCCTTGCTTGAATCGAGATATCTGCGGCCACTTGTTATTTCGGGATTGCCTTGAGCTCCAGGGATCGGGGGCAATGATCTAGACCACAGTCGTCCTCCAGGATGCCCATGACTTTCTGATACATTATCCATTAGGGTCAACGCCGAAATGCGCTGGACCATCTCCTCCTGGGGATCTATTTGAGAGGATTCACAGGTCTGAATACTAGCATTAAGGGCGTCTTTGCGTAAGTGCGCTTGGTGAGTTCTCGAATGGACCTCCTTCCCACCGCAAGCGTTCGATATACAAAAGCATGGAGGCATAGAGTCTGAAGCTCAACAGATCAGGGGGATTCGATATCGAGGAGACCCAAGATATTTCGAGTTCAATGGATGCTAGATATCAAGGAGGCCCAAGATACTGCTGTGCTGGAATTTGAACCAGTCTTCGTACTTATATAGTGGGATCATCAGTTGCGAGCAAACGCTCCACATTGGTAACAAGGAGACCCAAGCCACTATTGACGTTTACAGAGTATCCTGGAAATCGGGATGATACCAGTGACAAGGAGACCCAAGCCACTAGTGGGGTAGAATACAAGGTATCACAGAGACGGCAGGAAGAAAAGAAAGACTCCAAGCAGTGTAACAAGGAGGCCCAAGTTACGCGCTTGCAGGAGGTTGAACAAGACTTCCCCGAAAAGAGTAACACTAACAATTGACGATTCATTATTTGCATTTGCTGTCCTGCGCCTTCGCGCTTCTGATGTCTAAACGTGATCGTCACAGGAATTTGAGGACCGTGGGTAAGTATCAGTCACGAGTCACCTGAAGTCGCTCATCGTCTCGTCGTCGTCTTTTCATCGTCTGGCCGTCGTCTCCACAATCCACGCATCTGTCCTGGGTCTCCTCGACAGATACATTACTGGAAACCGCGTATATAAGAACATCTGTTATGGGTATCCCTAAATAGAGTTTTTCTTACCGCCTTAGAGGTTGGATTCGCCCCATACTGTCAGTAAACCAGGCTGCAGTGGTCCTGTTGCCTCGACATCCACCCCATCTGCCCTGGGTCTCCTAGGCAGATGCTTCGACTTTAATTAAGCGCAAGCTTTTGCTGTAATTTTTTTTTTGCATAAGCTCATTCATGGAGATCTTGCCACCTAAATACTTGTGTTTCCTGATCCTCATATCTGCCATGGGTATCCCTCGGCTGATTTCGCCTCTATACATCATCAGCTAGTCGTTGAATTTCAAAACCAAAGGATACTGGTACAGGAATTTGGTATAGAAATTGTATATTCAGACATTTGAGGGTTTAGTTCTCAGATACTTCGGCATCGTCACTAGGTCTCGACATGCCTAAGATACGCCTCAACGACTCATCGTCCAAACTCGTTATAACCCTGGCAAGGCTAGGAGGCTCAACTATCGTTACTCTCCTCCTATAAGGGCTGCTCGGCTGAATGATGTCTTGAATAGAATTATACATTTTGGACAACGTTGAAGACCCGGATTGGGCATCCTAAAGATTATCAGCTCGTAATATAGAAACACTTTGATAAAAGCATACCGGGTTCAAGAAAGAGACCCATGAACCACCGCATACAGACCATACTACAACAAAGAATAGCGCAACATTCAATGCTACCATTATGCGTAGGAGGGCACTGCCGCCGACAACCTTGTTTTGCTTGCGTTTCGTTGGCACGACTCGGGTTTTCTTTACCTACCCAGTTTACGTGTAAGTCTGATAGTGCAGTCTTGTTCGTAATTTTTACTGACCGGTTGCTTCCAGAGACGGATGAGAAAATTTGGACCAGCGGATGCCGTGGCGATGATATGGTGTTCGTCCGTAGTCACCGTCTATAATTCGTTATGCATAATGGCAGAAGGATAGTGAATACGGATTACCCACCTCGACTGTTTGTATCAACTCTGAATCCTCGCCATGCTTCAACACCTGAACCGGACTGGTTTCTTCTGGCGAAAACAGATAGACCAATCCATGGTCGCTACCACAAGCAATAACTCTACCTCTCTCTCCAAACACTGCTTTCTTGACGAACCTCCGGCTTGTTGGTACCTTGAATTCCAAGGTTGGAGATACCCGAGATGGCGGGTATAAGTCAAAACCGTCTTCCATATTGTCGACGATCACGTATCCTGTGGTGGGGCATTCACGAGCATTACCACTGCAAGACTGTATGAATGCTACAATTCGTTCACGAAAGCAAAACCTTACATTGATGTTTTAAGTGATTTCGTGTACTTCTCGGTCGCAGTTTCAGCATCGCGGCATAAGCTATGAATTACCAATGTAAGTGTTGATAAATGTTGTTCCAGAATCGCAGCACTCACACAATCCCATTCTCTAGCCCATACACTACCACATTTTCTCCGTTGTCGGCAAATCGAACTGCACGAGGAATGTAGTCATTATCTTCCATACTCCATAGCTCCGTCAACTTTCCAAGGCTATATTTGAACATTGTGATTCGACCGTAATGACTCGTTGCAACCAATCTGAGGTACTTGGCATCGAAGGCGATGCTCTCAATGCTATCGCCAGGTGAGAAGGCTCGCATGGAGGAAATCTCAATGAAGGTCGTCTGGAATATGATTGCGGATGTATCATGTCATCTTAAGTGAAGAAGATAAAATATCATACCAGTTTTCGCTTTCGTTGATATATGACAATATGTCCTCTGCCAGTTCCAATGCATAACCAATCAGCACTACCGGGGCCAGCTCCGCAGTTCAAAAATGTGAGGCATGTCACTTGGCCCCAATTGCCAGCCGGATCGTTCAGTGTTTGCAACTGTGAATACGATGCAAGGTCCCATATCTGGACCTCCTCGTCGTCGCCTTCAAGTATTCACAAATCAAATCCACTGCAGAGAGCAAGTTATCGAAATACGCACCTCCGCTGGCCATCACATCTCCAGCAGGAGTAAAGGCGAGGCAGTTAATTGGCCTATCGTGGCCTTGTAATGTAACGCTTAGCGAATACTTCTGCGAATCTCGAATAAATGACTTCGCTATCAACGAGCAATTATCACTTACATGTACTTTGGAGAAGTTGAAGAGATTTCCAAACATGATAGGTTTTGGTACAGATTAGTGGGTGAGTTCTAAGGCTACAGTCATCGATTCATCGATATTTAATGCAGTGTGTTTATTGTAGTTGCAATCGGCGGTTCATTAACAATCAGTTCATTAACAATAAGGGGCTAATGGAGATTCGACCTCCGCTGCGCTGCTCAGATATGGCAAAGACGGGATGTTAGAAATGTAGCGCTGTGTAACGGAGGTCCACGGCGACATTGTGTACCAGCTTGACGACAGGGACAACAAAAGTCGGCCGTACTTTGCTTGAGCGACTATGACAACCTTGTTTAATTGTATTCTGAATGCACATAGACGCTAAGCGCTGATGCTTTATCAATGCCTTCTACTGAAATTGGAATAAAGTACCAAATTTTGAATTATAAGGAGGATGATCTTAGGCTACACAAACCACCAACAGCCACCCATGCCAGCTAACTCCTCAACCATAACCCGCCATCTCCCCTTGATTACCGAAGGATTGAATTTTTTCCCTCTAAACATTTTGGTGCTCCTCCCATTATCACACCGCGCATCGATTTCGACGCCACCATATGCTCCCGTTCTAATGGGGATACCGACTCCACAATGGAGGCTGACTCCGTCTCGGCCCTCGCAAATCACCTCGCGGAAACAGATGTCTCAAACAATAGTGTCGATGCGGAGGAAGACATTGTAGAAGCCGACCTGACCAGTAAACTGATCACCAAACCCAAAGGCCAACCCGGACGGCCGCAATCTGGTGGTTATACACTTGCAGCCAAACTAACCGGATGGAGGCCACAACTCTTAGATGCCGTCACAGTAAGCTCCAAGCCAAGTTCTCAATATCTTGTGCTAATTTTCTGAACAGAACACTGTCAAAGACAAGGCCGATGAAGTTCTCGATCTCAGCAGGAGTTATCGAGGGCAGAAGAAGAAAGATGTACAGCTGATATGTGAGCTGGTGAGTATTGTATTTTAAAGGCGATGATTTAAATGACCTATTGTATAGGTGGAAGCAAAACACCCGATCCTTAAGAAGTATAAAAACTGTTGGCCGGTCCACGATATCCTCAAGCTCCATCTGAAGTACACGTCAGGGAGGCCAGACACTCGCTCAGGCACCAAGAAGCTTCATTTGAGTAGTAGATTATAATCAGTCCAGTGCAATTCATATGATTAACTACTTGATAAATGTAAGAGACTTTGGTATATGTACACGGCGACCTTGAGCGACTCTCCGCACACACCTATGTTTAGAAAGATGAAATTCAGAGAAAGATCCAAAATAAGAGTTACTGACTTTTTGAGAGCGAAGTCCGCCAGTTTTGCATCATTCTGACGCATATTCACAACGCCAATTCCCCGGTGTGAGCCCCGCATGATGACAATATCGCCGTGCCAAGATATATCTGATGTCATGGCTTTGACTGTTTGGTTTTCAGGTAGATACCGATGGTTTTTGAAGAACAAGTAGAATTGATGAGACCGGCCTCGGTGAATGACATTCACTTCCGCCACATGGATATGAGGCTGAAGTTTAGCTCCCTTGATGACGCCTTGAAGGAAGGCAAAACGGCGGGCCCCATTGTCCTGGGTAACAACGGGTACGAACTTCGGACGCGGTGATGAGGTGTTATACAGTCGTGCTTGAATAGTGGGATGCGTGTCCTGTAATAAGTACTATCCATGAGGAGCATGTCTTTTGAATAATGCCAGAATTACCTGCCTTGTAATGAGGAAATATCGGGTCATGCGTATAAGGCATATCTGATCGTCAAGAGTTGAAGAGGAGGGTTGTGAGTGAATTCTCGTTCTCAAAGAGTACTCTTAAATATTGCATAAAACAAAAGTCGCTGAAATGATCGACGAACACAAGCTGTCAATAGGGTTACAATGGCAACAGTATTGTGACGGAGTGAAGGAATATTGTTGACGGTTTTCGTATAGCTGATGATGTACCGATGGATATCGGCCTTTCGTCATCCGCGCAGCAGACGACCATGTTTATTGTGGGTATTGTTCTCTTGCTCCGAAATTGCAACTCAGAAGGGTGTAAAACTTGGAACACAAGTTATAGGCATGCAAATACAATTTAAAGAGCTGATAAACATGGCGCGGTTGTGAACTCTTAACGAACCCCAAACATCCCAATTCTGATTTTCATCATGTCCGCAACTTCCGTTCCCATCAACAATCCCAACGGCGCCACTGAGCCAGTCTCTGGCGACGCTGACGTTCAAATGGAGGGGTCCGGAACTTCCACGACCATACCATCTGCTTCTTCAACCCCTCAGACACGCGATCTTCGTGTCTCCGCAGGACCTAGATATCACAAATTGAACCTTTACAAAGTTAGTAATATCTGCAGCGTTACATATAACAAACATACTGAATACGTGCAATATTGTAGGGCAAAGTTGCTAAAGCACTTGCAAGAGGGACAAAAGCCGCCCTCATTAAAAGGGGGATAGAGCAGGCAAATGCGATCAGAGGCTTGCAGCAAGAGGTACGTCGTGGTTGTTATTATTGTGCATATTAGAAGCTGAAAAGAAACCTAGATTGTCAGTGATCGCGAAACATTGCAGGAGTTCATCACTCAGATGGAGCAAATGACGCGGAATATGAATGGCGATGGCGACGCAGCTGGATCTGCCGAAGTCAGAGCTTTTCAGGCTCTGCGAGAGAAACAAGAAGCGAAGGCAGCCTTGAAAGAATCGCAGAAGCAGGCGACCGAAGCGTTGCAAGCGAAACAGAAAGCAGAAAAGGAGCTCTTCCAGGCAAAGAAGGCTGCAGAAATTGCTCAAAAAGAAGTCGAATGTCATGTCATTGATAAGCAGCAGCATGAAAGGAGGGTATCAGAACTGACGCAGCAGCTTCAGGAAAAGGAGGTAGGCGTTCGATGTAAACACTTGGCATTACCATCACTGACGACATGCAGAAGCCTCTTCAGGACGAAGACGAAGACATGGGCGATGGAATTACTCATGCAAATGCACCGTCAACGGAAGCGCTGGAGGAAGCGAAAAGGAGAGAGGAGGAGTTGAAGACTCGAATGCACGAGCAAGAGAATATGTTGGCGACGTTGAGGCGACAACTTGAGCTTCAGGAGAAGGGGAAACAGAAACAGAAGCCGGTGAGTATAATATCTTCGCGGGACAAGATTGAGACGCCTAATTCGCATGCACCCCAGGACGAGCCCATGGAAGAGGGATATCGTCAACAACCACTGCATGATCAACCTAGCGTGCCCAAGCCCATACAAACTCAGCGACCAAAGGCAGGTGTCGGGCCGTCTCTGGCAGGAACACGCCGCCATAGAGAACCACCTCTTCCTCCGAATTTTAGTCCTCAGGCTTGGGAGGACATTGTTGAAAACACTGAGTTCGACGAGCATGCTTCAGCCAGCGTAAGCCATCTGATGGGTTGTTATGATAGGGTATATTGACTTAAAGTTTCTCTTCTCACAGGCGGCTCCTAGCCTTGAAAATCTCGACGCGAAGGTTACTATGCTTATAAACAAGGTCCTTCCAGCACTACAACGAGGGAATAACATTCCACGACCCAGAACGGCCGGACGGGATTTTAAAACACCAATCCGAAGAGTTACAAATCCTGATAGGAATGTGAAAAACGTAAGCTCGGATTCGAAAAGTCGAGAAGAAGAAACTTACTATTACTTAGGCATGGGTTCGCGCCCAGATGAACGAATTAATTGGTATCAAGAGAGACGAAGACATTAAGAACATTGAAGAGCTGATCCTGCCCAACTCGACTCTCAATTTGGCGATGGCGGCTTTTGAGAAAGATGCTAGGATTGCCGCGCCGCCAACCTTCCTGCCTATGAGACCAAACCTAAACAATATCAACGGGAGGTGGAACGATGTATTGTTTGACCATTTCCTTGATTACTGTAGGCAAAAACATCCAGGCTCCATAGGAAATGATGCGGAGGAAGAAGTTTTCGAAATATTCAAGGAAAGGCTCGCTAGCATGCGGAAGGTGATGAGACGTTATAGCCCTAAAGATGGGGAATCGAAGACTCAGGCCGCATCGAGGGCAGCAGGGATGCATCTTGCTGCACTTGCTCGGCAGAGAAAGAATACAAGAAGGAATGAGGTGAGCACGGATCGAAATATAATTCAATTGCCATGCTAATTTGATAAAAAGACGTTCGGTACTAGATTCGATACGGTTTCGGTCCATATGCAAGTCGCCACCCCTGCTGATGAGTGGCTCGATAACAACAAGGTTGTGAGCTTCCTCGGGTGCGAAGGAATGAGCTCGGATGAAAGTGATGTCGACGACTTCAACCGTAAGGTTTACAAGGTCAAGACAATGCCGTGGCGCAATCCTATCCTGGTTCCCAAGCTCCAGTCTGTCGATGCCGATCGAAATACAACGAACGTCTATGGGAATGCAAAAGGGGGTACGCCGCCTCGTGTGCGCAAACGCAAAGACGGGAGACCTTCATGTCGGAAACCACCCACAGGAAAACCGATGAATTTCTATGATCCGGTATGGTACGAGGGGTTGACTCCGAAGCAGAAAAGAGACCTCGATGCGCAGCCAGCCGTGAAACTGATGGATAACTTGGTCGTCGAATAAATTGTTTCAATGCTCGATGTAAATCAGATTTCAATTCATTTCTTGATCCAACCTGAGAGTAGGATAGATTTAAAGCGAAGGAGGTGAACAAGTGGCTCTTCGACTGAGCTCCATGAAAAGGAACTTTCATCTACCAAGGGATACCCAAGGCATTGGAGAGAGCTGGCATGGAATTGCAAACGGATAAGGCGAACCAAATGATGCTTCAACCAAGTTCCTTAGAAGAGATTCATTTACCGAGGGATACCCAAGGCATTGAAAAGGATCTGCATTGTATGTGAAAGGAAAAACCAAGAAGACCCAAGGCAGTTCGGAGTCGACTTCATCGCGGATTCGATGTTGATTCGAGCCATCCAGTCATTTACCGAGGAGACCCAAGGCAATGAAGGCCACCAGAAAGTACTAGGAACCGGATCCTTGATACAATGCCATATACCCTGGAGACCCAGGGCATTGGACAGAGTACTTCATATAGGTGATGACGAGGCGAACACAGAGGCGATCATAAACGATCACAAGGCGATCACAAAGACGACGACGCGTCACTTGTTGACGCGTCGTCACTGATCCAAACACGACACTTTGTTATGCAATATTGAAGTAAACACGAGATTGCCAAACAATCGCGTTGTTGAGCGCGTCGACCGCGTTATTGTTTCTATCACATACTACATCCATCGTCCTCGCTTTCAGTGTTGGGTCTCCAGCACTCGTTAGCTTTCTATAGCAACCTCCTACAAGTATTATATTTCTATTGCATGAGCGTTGGGCCTCCTTCGCTCTGCATCCAACCTACCAACTGCTATAATCTACCCTACTCAAGGAACTTATCCCTTTCCACAAACTATCCGTTGCATCAGCGTTGGGTCTCCTTCGCTCTGCATCCAACACCTACCAACTCTTATAATCTTCTCTACTCAAGGAACTTATTCCTTTCCACAAACTATCCGTTGCATCAGCGTTGGGTCTCCTTCGCTCTGCTCTTACACCCGCCAAGTACCTTTGATTCATCATCTCGTAGCGTTGGGCCCCCTTCGCTGCTACCCATCCTTCAACTGTTTGCCTTCAGATTCCTGACTCTCCTATCGCTTTGGTATAATCTCGACATTGTTGCGGCCTTGTATCTATCAATTCTCCGAGTAAGCCTTACATCCTTTCCATTCTGCTCTCGCTAACCACTTAATATGTAATATTAGATATGACATTTCCCTTCGATCCCTTGCACGATCCCTACAAACTCTTTCATCAAGTAACGTCCGTAGTGGATATCAATCAAGACATTGAACACGATGGAGGAAGAGCCTGCATCATTAACGGCGACGTTTTTTACTCTCCAAACTCAACAGCCTCTGTAGGACTCCCTCCCCCTGTACAAGCGAACTCGACGATTTGGCGGAACAGCAGAACATCGTTCATTCGCGAGTTTCATCAGCCCTTATGGTGGAGTATAGAGACGGCATATTTGGCGTTTCTTCCCATCTATCCTCAGTTCTGCGGTGAACCTTTTGGAGAACTTCTTGATCTCCCAAACTGTTTTGACCGCATGAAAGAAGGATACATGTTGGATCCTCAAGTTTTACTGAAGTGGAAAAAACTCGAGTTCTTCCTGAAAAGAGTTGCGGAGCTCCTTCTTGTTAAATCGCTCGCTCCTGCCCCTGAATCTATCATTGACACGGCAATTTCATGTACTGGGTTTTACAAAGAAGCTCGTTATTTTCGTCGAGCTATCGGAAGGACGAGGGACTGGTTTTCACTTTGGATGGCCCAAGTATCATATATGATCGCCCTCGCAATGTCTGCCGAACCAAATTCCTCGCCAGACACTGTTCCAAATTGGTGTCATTTCCTTCTGCGCAGAGAATTCGCGCAGGCAGGATGGGATCAGACCTATATATTTGGGGTTAGGCAATCCATGGGAAATTTCTCCCCCTCAGTCCTCCGCTCAGGCATATTTTTGCAGATCGCTTCGCCGCCTCGTCATCAGTTCTCTGTCGACTGGTTTCTGAAATTTCACGTACCCGTTTGGTACCCTTGGGGTCAGCGAGAAGTAGATGTGGCCAGGACATCGCGCCAGGTTGGACGATTGGCTCCTCCAAGCGAAAAGCTACAAGCTCTTGCGACATTCATGTCCAAGGAACCAGAAAGTCATGTCGAAGGCGACATTGATCAACCCGCTCGAGCTGCCCAGAGCAAGCAAGATGTTTGTCCGAAGCCATGGGCTACCTTCTTCGCAGAACGCGCTGCTCGCGCCGAGGAAATGATAGCTTGTGAGACGCCACAAGACCGCCAGAAACGGGAGAACAGAGAAAGAATCCCGCCCAAGCATCGTACTAAAGTTTACGTTTGGGAGAAGGACGACAAGAGCAAGGATGGATATCGTCGAAACCTCATGACACAGAGAAATAATGAATACACGCTCAGTGATTATTCAGACGCTCAGAGAATATATAATGCTGTATTCAACGAATGGGACTGTTGTGAAGAACTTGGAGAGGAAAAGCCCGACTCTGATTCTGATGACGGTTACGATTTTTCCGAGGACCATAATGAAAACCTTGTTAACACCCACGATTTCGCTACACCTGTTACCCATGCCACATCTACAACGTCACCTCTACGCATTGACTCTTCCATGTCCCCACCATTCGCAACTTCAAGCGAGGGCGCGAGGCCAACAACACCCGCAAGGCCAACAACACTCTCTTCAAATCCAACCGGGCACACTTCATCAAATGAGCACCTTGTAACACCGCCTCTCGTGTAGAGGCAGACTATCAAGTCAATTATTATGATGCGGTTGAACTTCTTCAAGACTTTCTAGGCTTCGTTCCTCCTTTGCCCTTCCCTACCTCAACTGATCCTCGTGATCGTTTATCCGAAGGGAAAGTGAAAATTTTGCTTGGCTTGGTTGGTTTGCAGGAGCAAAGACCTGACTGTTCTTCGGCGATGATACCCACCGACATTTGGAATTTTCTTGAGGCATTCAATAGTTCAAACTCTCAGCTTGCTCGAACACCTCTATGGGATCTAGCTCCCGGAAATAGGCGCTATTTGGGAGGGTGTATGCACTTGCGCTGTCTCCGTTCGCTACAAGGAGAGAAAATTGGCGAGACACGAGAAAAGCTGTATTATTTCGACTTTGGACAGAATGCGACTGTTCCATGGTATCTCGCTGTAACCAATATCATCGACGCCCTCTATGTCTGCCGACTGCCTAGAAGATGGAATGACTATCGGATTGTCAAGCACCTGCTTACACGTGGAATTCGGTTCCGAACTTTGCTACCACATACCTTACCCCCACCCCGAGATCTTCCAATCACACTGACTCCCTTTCGCCTGTCGGGATATGTGTTCACTTCACGAGACTATGATATCTATCTCCGTGAACGTGAGGCGCTACTCCGCAATCCCCGCATTGCACGGGCAGCACTGATGAAAGGTGGTATTATCTGGCGCTTGATTGTTGCTTCAACTAGTCCGGATGACATCTTATCTGGCCCAAGTGCTGCCATCTCTCTTCATAATCTTGGGCTAGCACTTGGTGAAAGCAACAACGGACATCATCTCTGGGATGACATTGTCTCCAATGAAGAGTTGGATCAAATTTGTGGCACCTACCTTTGCTATACAGGTGAGTTATCTTCTGATATATCTCTTGATAATAACTGATGCTGGCATGTCAGGTTATGGCTCTCAATGCGGCCCAAGATCCTGGTGGCCTACCTTCAGCGTCTGGCATGCGAATGCGCATATTACTTATTGGTCTGACTTTTTGGAGAAGAAATTCCAAGATAGGCTGGCAGAGATTGCTTCTGGTGTGGCTCAACCACGTACAGCGAATGAGTGGCGCATCTGGATCAGGGGTTCCAGCAGCTCTCGGCGAATTGTCAAAAACGTCGAAGCTGCGTCGCTTCTCTTTCTTGACAATGTCTCCACTCCTGATTCCACGACACGAACACAAAGGGGATAATTATTCGATCCTGTAGCTGTACATATTATAGTGCTCTTCTCATTCTTGTTGTTGCAGACCATTACCTTAGAATTGTCATTGATTTCTTTTGCGCTGAACAGTGATCGTCAAATGAGATGAGTGACAAGATGAGTGACGAACTGATCGACGTACTCATCTCGCAATCAATTTGCCAGGCTGGGGAATGTTCAATTTTATTTTTTATTGTTCTAGATGGAAAATGAATGAAGAAAATTATGCATTCCACTATCAGCGAAATCTTTGCTTAAAATATGAAATTTTCTTAACCAGAAAACTTTTCGTTTATTGATTAGTAAGTCAAACTGGCAAATGAATTGGTAAATCTGACAATACTAGCGAACAAAAAAGTCTATTGTACTCCATATATTCCGATTATTCTCTTGAGTGGAAAACAATTAGTCTTTCTAATTGTGAAACTTTGATAGAATGTCAACTCTTTTGTTATTTTCCCTTCAGGACATACAAAGGAAAATTTCTCAATTGTCTTCCCGTTGAATTTAGGACTAATCTAAGATATGACGACGATATTCCGTAGTCGAAAAGTTCAATTTTTTGGAAGATTTTCCTAACTAGTACATTTTTTGTACAAATGTCACAAAACGTCGAAACATTTTTCCATGCTTGAAAAGATGCCCACCGCAGCAGTGTATTGCCATAATTCTGGTGTCCATTTTTCCCCCAAATTTTTTTCTTTCACCAAAATGGGTTTTCAACGGTTTCGCTCTCGCCCTCGCCCTCCCCTCCCCCCCACCTCCTAGTATCAGTATCAGAGATTTGAATGCTGGCTCCTCTGAGTCCCCGTGAGTAGCAATCCAGTATTTTCAGATTTTAATCGATTAATCTCCACCATTTTAGCAAGGACATGCGGATCTTCGCCTTATTGATTGGTATAAACTATCTAGGAATCAAAAACATCAAAAACTCTGAATCGTATCATCCTCTTTGTGGTGGAGTGGCGGACGCCCATAGTGTCAGAGAGTATTTGGAAAACTGCCTTGGGGTACCTAGCAATCAGATCACCAGCCTCATCGATAAAAAGGCTACGCGCCTCGCAATCATCAATGCCTTCTCAGATCTGAGAACGGACGATCGCATTCGGAAAGGCGATGCGATCCTCATCTATTATTCTGGACATGGTGGCAAGGAAGATCAGATGGGAATTATTCCATACGATGCTGTCATACCTGACCAACTGAATGTTCAGCCCATCCACGACTTCGTGCTTGAAATTCTGCTAGCGAGGATCGCAAACCAGAAGGGGAACAATATCGTGAGTGACTCATTCAGCGCATAACGACAAGAATTGACAAAACTGAATCATATAATAATAACATTTTAGACTGTCATATTCGACTGCAGTAACAGTGCGCCGGGGAGCACGCCCAGTGGCTTCAATAGGGCTTGCATTGTAGATGTCCCTTCACGTGAGGACGAAATAACCGCCGAAGAGGCGCGTTTCTTGCATACCGCTGAGAGCTCAGGCTCGACGTCGCACGTACTCCTCACATCGTGTGGTCCAAAACAACTTGCCAGGGAAAGAAAAGACAAAAATGGCGTCGGACACGGAGTCTTCACAGATGCCCTGCTAAAACTGTTGCAACAGGTTGCGCCATATAATCTGCGCCATGCAGACATCGTCGGCCGTCTAACGATACGACTCGCAGTAGATGGCAAAGGGTAATTATGTTGTGTCGTATATTATCGCATTTCTGTTCATTAATTTGGGCATATCAAAAGACAGGATCCTCAATGTGCAGGACTTTACAGGAACAGAGTCTTGTTCAACCGCGAAGCCTTCAAGTCCAAGTTTCTCGTTCGTTATGACAAGACTGCAAATCACGGAAGTGGCGGATTTTATGTGCATGCTGGCGCAACACACAACCTTACTCTCGGATCCAAAATCGCTATCTATCGCGAGAGCGACTTCAACCTTACCCAACAACTTGGTGTCCTTCTTGTCAATAAATTGTACCCCTTCTTCATTACAGCCAAACTTGCAGCTGGCCATCTAATAAACTTCAAGGTTGATCAATCTATGGTTGCGATTGCGGAAGAAGAGAGGATATATCTTCGTATTCATATCTCTCCTAATGACGACACTCTACGCGCTTCCTGTGATGTGGAAAAGTACAAACCAATGTACCAATTGTATGGTGTCCGTGTCGTCGACGAAATTCAGGACTCCCATGTGGAAATTGCATCAAAGGACATCGAAATCGGTATTGTCACGGTCTGCATAACAATACGGACGGTTACTCATGATAAATTCAACCACATCATAAGCGTTGGCAGGGATCACCGCTTCCTACCCTGGCTTCTGTCCAGAATGGCTCACTTCTATCGGGAACTCGAGCCACCTGATATCTTTGCAGATTCAAACGCCAATCAATTTTATGCCAACATCAAAGTGGAATTCTACCAACTAAAGGAAGTTGTATCTATTATCAGTCAAGACACTGGACTCCTGGATGTAAAACTAGACGCTATGGGTCAAAACTTGTATGTTGATGGTATGGTCAACTTGATAGTTGCGGATCAAGATGGCTATTCTATACCCTATGGGCTCAAGCTTTACAACAACTCAGACCAGGATTTCCATGTGAATGTATTCCATTTCACGAATAGTGATCTCAGTATATGTAAGTCTCTTTGTTCCACTAATAGACTTGAGTTCATTTGCTTTGTTAATTCGGTCAGCATCTTGTGCCGAGTCAGACCCTTCCAATCTCCTCCTCCCACAAAGCAACTTAACTGTTGGCTATGGTCGAAAAGAAGACTCGCCTATCTGCTTTGAAATCTCGGATCTAGACAAGTACCACATTGATGTCGGATTCCTCAAAATTTATCTATCTACTCAACCTGTGAATCTCAGGCTTCTGCCACAACCATCACCTTTCACCAGCACTCCTTGGCTATCCGACTACTATACTGCAATTCCCAAAGTTTCTTGGATCGAAATTGTTATTCCAATTAAACAGAATCACAACGTCAATGTCAATATTTAGGTCGGTGGGTTGTCATCAGATCCAATGGTGTTGGGTACATCAACATGATCATCTCTTGCTTTGCCAGTGTCACAGTAAAGTAATTTATAGCATCTTCGATTTTTGACTATTATGTCGGCTACGAATATTTACATTTCTGATATTCCCTGTAAATGACACTTGAATAACACAACGAGGATAAAGTTCAATATGATACAAATTTCTACTCCAGCAAATAATCAATCACGTCAAAAAGTTGACAATTCAATTAGAGATACACGTTAAGCAATGTCATTTTCCTATCGTTAAGCTCTTTCTTTTTGAGGATGAGATGAGTTTCTTGTCTGGTTGAGTCTGCGGGGTTGTTGGAGACATTTTGATGAATTCGAATTGTCAATGGTTTGCGCGTATCGATTTTAGAAGCCGGCACAAAATGCTTCGAAGAGAGAGAATTGATCTGGAAATTTTTGAATGGTGTTGGAATGCCAAGGAGAATAGCAGATGAAAAAAAAGGGATGTCGACACAATCTGCTATATCATCCTCCTTAAAGGTATATATGCCAATGAAGAGAGTGCTAGCCTGAGAATCCGTGGGCACCACTGAATCATAAATGGCAGAGATTTGGGAAGGCCTTTCCGCAAATCGTTTTTGGTGGAGAATCTCCACTGTTTCAAACGTGGCGGAAGGGAATCCTAGCTTTATGGTGAGGTCGAAGGGTCCGGATTTTCGATTCGAATCATCGTCATGTAGATGGACTGCTGTCACATCAACCTTGATGAGGAGCAACCTCACTCGTAAACCAAGGTGAGTGAGAGTCATGGGCTCCAAGAGAGTGGGAAAAAAAAGAGATGTTTCTGCAGTAGCTTCTGCGTCTCCGATGTAGGTTTCTTTGACAAAAAGGGTAGGTTCTATGCCTTCGGTTTGGGTTTCTTCAACTACAGGGTTTACGGTAGTAGAATCTGCGCTTTTGGCTTTGGCCTGGGATCCTTTGAAAAGGTAGCATTCTGGTCGAGAAGGAATGAGTCGCGATGGATGAATGATGTCGGAAATTGCATCTCCTCCCCAATTCAGAACCTGGATAACATGAGAAGTGTGCCTTGAGGCGATGATTGCCTCTATAAGTCGAAAAAATGCACGTTCGGATCCTTCGCCGTACGAGGTAGAGTAATTGACGCCAAATATCCCCATGAGAGAATATGCCCGATCCTCTCCTCGTGTAGTCTTTCGGGACGCAGCCCAAGACATGCGAGTCGCAACATCACTACCAGCGAGAGGATTGAAAGATATAAGCTCATTTGCTTGAATTCTAGTCGCTTTGAGAATGATTTCTTGGATTTTTCGATCGGCCTTGTCGTTAAGGGCATTGGATGTTACCAGACGTGCCCAGGGATGATCGTAATAGAACTGCATGTTCTTTGGAGCTAGAAGTTCTTGCAAAGTCCAGCCACGTTTAAACCAGTTATCGGCATGCATATTTTCGAAAGAAGTGGTATCGGGAAGATGGGTGATGCATATGAAGGAGTTCTGATACCATTTATACATGGATTGAATGGATTCATCCAGTTCTGAACTACTATCCTTGTTAATGCACAGCGTGTCAATCCACGCAAAGGATACACCATGATCCTTGAGAGCGACTCGGCAGAATTGATCAACTTTCTGGTATTCTGGTCTCTCCTGGTATGGCTGTGCTCCTGGGAGAGTATCTCTGTATACAATTTCATTGCTTTGCCAGGTATGCGAAAGGATAGCGAAGCGTGCAAACTTTCCAAGGAGGAATTGATAGATTGTTTCCATTGGATGTTCCCTGACATCGTCCTCCTGCAAGGTCCTCTGTCGTTCCTCGGCTGGAGACGGTTTATTTCCAAGATCATCAATCGTCTTCCTCATTTTGGACAGCATCTCTGCGTCAATGCCAGCCTGAGCCATTTTGGCTTGGATGTAATTGACAACCTCGTTTCTTTCAACAAGTTTTGGATATTCCGGAAGGTAAATCACGCGAAGAGGCATATTATTGAAAACATGCTCTCGGAGTGCGTCGAATAGTTCCTGAGGAAGTTTGGGTTCTTGCAAAGTTGGTTTTGTCGATCTGGCTACGAAAGGAAGTGCGATATTGTCTTCAACATTTCATATACATCTTCGTTGAGGCAACGTTGAGGTGAAATACCCACCAGCGAGGATCTCGTTGAACAACGGAGTCAATCGTCCCAACGTGACTCTTGAGTATCTGAACCTTTGGTAGGTGTAGGGGCGGCCCTGTCTTAAAAGTGTCAGATCAATTAAATACTTGGGCTCTCGCTATTACATACAGGGGCCATCTTGGACGTAGTACGTGCTTTAATTCAACGATCACTTGAACGATGTTGGAGATAAGCTATAGGATGACAGTGGTTAACGACAAGACTTCGAGAACGAACTCATTTATTACACGGTCCGGTGATGTGGCGGTGTGTGTATAGCGCGCTGCGCCATTCTGGTCTTACCATCACTGCCAGCCACGATGAGCACGACAATGGCGCTCTTCCCGCTCGGCCTCCTTCTTGTGTCTCCCTTTGACCACACCTTACTCACCAACGATGGCTGCTTCTCGCGCAACTTCTTGGGCAACTACCGTGACGGACAGTCGACAATGAGCGTCGCGCATGTCACTGATGCAACTTGCTTGAGCTTCTGGGCTACAGAGGTGGATTCTGTGCAGTTTACTGCTGCCCCGGACGCTGGTCGCCGTCTCGTTTGGGTGGAGAAAGCTTCCGCGGACGAGCGCCTCGTAACAGCATCGGACACCCTCGATGATTTCTTCGCGTCCTTAAACCCCCAACAGGAATATGATTATACAGAGAACCAAGAAATCATATTGCAGTCCACTGAATCAATACCGTATGGAATCCACTATCGCACCAAGGACACCGTGCTTGTGTCTGTTGAATCTGAGAAGGCCATGACAATCGACACCCTCCTCCCGCCCTTTTGGAAGGCCAGGATATTGCCGGAAACACCTGTAGAATATGTACCAGTCCCAGAACCTGCTGTAGAGGCCGTTCGCGACATCCTCTCCAAGCTCGCATTCGACCCCGTTGTCGCATCCATCGTCGGGAATATTTCCATTCCCCAGATCAAGAAGGACATCCGGTATCTTACAGGCGAGGACGAAACGTCCGGCATTATCTCACGACACTCGTTCTCCAACGGTGCCATTGTTGCTGCCGAATGGCTGAAAGCGCGCGTGGAGGAGACAGGTGCTAGCTGCCGCTTGGCGCCATTCCTCACAGGGTTCGCACCGAACGTCATCTGCCGCTACAACGCGGTCACGGAGACAGACGCGACAGTGCTGATTAGCGGCCACTACGACAGCCGTGGCTCGTTCGGCAGCACGCGCGCGCCTGGAGGCGACGATGACGGCTCTGGCATTGTTGGCGTGCTGTCCATCGCGCGCACCATCGGGCGTAAAGGCGTCAAGTTCCACAGCAACGTTGAGCTTGCCTTCTTTGCTGGCGAGGAGCAAGGTTTGCTTGGCTCGAAAGCTTACGCCCGTACGTCTGGCTATCCAGAATTCCGCCACGGCTTCGTTTATTGACTATCACCACAGGCGAATTAAGAAATGCTGGTGCCAACCTAACGCTCATGGTCCAGGCAGATATGACTGCCTATCGCGCTCCTGGAGAACCTCTCCAGCTCGGCCTCCCCGCTAGGTCCGCCAGTTCTTGCACTCCAAGCTATAATTAACGTTATCTTTCTGGCAGCATCGGCACACCCGAGGTCACTCAACTAGTGGCTAATCTCTCTGCCATATACAGCCCCGAGCTCCATGTCGGAGTGACTACTGTACGTTGCTGTATCCCCGATCTGTCTTTTGTTTTTGACGGTGTTTTCGCAGGCATGTTGCAGTGACCATCAGGTAGTCTTTGGGATATGGGCTACTCATTCATCAGCGAGCATAGCTAATAAATTCTTATAGTCGTTCCATGAGCAAGGATTTCCCGCTACGCAAGTTTTCGAGCGTGCTGGTCCAAGTATGTCTCTTCTACTCCGTGCTCTGATATCTTAATTACTAATACATGCCCTCAGTCGCCGACCCGATGTATCACAACAGCGGTACGCCTTGACTTCCTCCGTACTCACACGACCAGGTATCCTAATTCAAACAACAGGTGATCTCAGCGACAGGGAAGGATATGACTTTGATCAACTATTCGCTATCGCAAAAGTTCAGGTACGTACACCGCTACAAGGACTTTTCTTCTCAAGCATCACTGTGGTGCATGTGGGTCTTGTAATAAAAGCTGACTTTTTCTCGCACATGTCTAGTTTGCCACGATCCTCCACACAGCTGGCTACGAGCTTTAGATTTAAATTTTAACGAGACAGTGTATTTCTTGAAAACAAATTATCTATAGAGATGCTTACCTACAAGTGGACAATGCTAGATGATACCACTGATTATTCTGTACCGTGTTTTCGCAGGCAATAACAAATTTTTTCATGCAAGATGAGATCCTGATGAATTTTAGCGAACAATTCTGGGAGTCGTAGCCCATTTAGCTGCTAATAATGCGTGATGGATATCAAGCGGAAATAATTACGGTGTACAAAACATAGTTGAGGATAATATCAGAGTCCGTTAGTGCAAAACTGGAAAGCGAGCGAAGAGAGGCGGTAAGTACACTACTAAGCCGAGCTATAAAATTGTATGTACCGACTGAGAGACACCGTGTTAAAAATGTGATCCAAGAAGTCCATGAAGGTATGTATGCCAAATGCAAGAGAGGAAGACAAAACAGGGCTGTATGAAAAGGGGAAACATAAAACATAAGAAAACAAGATACACCGAAGGCCGAATAGGAAAGACCGCGACATCGCCGCCTAATTTCATCTTCGTTTAAAATCCAATAAAATGAGACGGGTTCCTATCGTGTCGGAGGCCGTGATGAAGATTGGGGGTATGTAGCATTCCCAACAGCCCCGCTGCTACTGCTACTGGCATCCGCGCCTGCACCAGCCTGGTTCAAGCGTCCCATCGAACTCGGCGGCTTGCGGATGACCACGAACGACCTCTGCGGCTGCGAAATACCGCCCACGCCGCCCAGCTCCACGTCAACGGGGCCACCCGCACCCGCTCCTGCGGCGGCGCCAAGGTCCGCGGTCGACGACGTGCGGTCCTCGCTGCTGTGCGCGCGGTTGCGCCGGATGTGGTACCACGGCTTGCCTTTCTTCTTCTTCTGCGCGTCCTGCTCGTCGCCCGAGTCGTCCTCGTCGCCGTCCGCGCCCAGTGTGAATCGCGCTGCGGGCGGGCGCAGGTACGTGTCTTCGGAGACGTGCGTCTGGCGGGCACCGGGCGGTTGATTCTGCAGGTCCCACTGGTTTTGTTGTTGTTGTTGCTGCTGCTGTGGTTGCTGTTGTTGTTGTAGTTGCGATTGTTGCGGTGGCGGGTTTGATCCCGAGGCAGGCAAAGCAGGCACCGGCGCCGGCAGATAATCCTCCACGATCGCCGTCTGGCTCTTCGTGCGTATATGCGCGGGCTGCATCGCGCCCGCCGGCAGCCCATTGCTGCCGACGCCCATATCCACGCTCACAAACGACATCGGCTCCGGCTCTTCGTAGAAGCGCCGCGCGCTCGTCGCCGTCAGCGCAGACGAGCTGTAGTTCGTCGCCTGCGTCGGGCTCTGGCTGTGCCCGACGGCCTGGCTCTGCACGCTCTGCTGCCCGAGCGACGGGAAGGCGTGCGTCGAGCTCGTCCCGCCCGACGAGATCGCATACGGAGAATCGATGTGCGCCCGCCCGCCGCCCACGCGTGTAAACCCGCTCGACGCAGGCGACGCGCCTGCGCCCGAGCTCGCCGCTTTCGGCGTCTGCGCCGGCGACGGCGTGGTCTTGTACCCAGCGGCGGCGATGCCCAGGCCCATCGCCTGAGCTTCCCCGCCAGCGCCGAGCGGCGCATAACCCGGCCCGGAGCCTCCAGTCGCACCCACTGCCGTCCTCGGGAAGGGCTGCCAGGCGCCCATGATATAGCCCTCGTCCTCGGCATCGCCCTCCTCCCTATACGGCCGGTTCGCGTGCTCCGGCTTGAGCACGGACGGCGGCTGCGAGTGCGTCGAGCCCTTGCGCGAGTCCGTGCCGATGAAGCGCGGCGGCGTCGTGGTGCCATCGTGGTGCGCCGCGAGGGCGGAGTGCGGCGGCATATACGAGGACAGGTCCGAGTCGCGGTCCATCGACGCGGAATGCCCGTTCGCGTTCTGGTACGTCTTGCTTCCGTCCTTCCGGCGGTTCTTCCGCGCTGAGCGGCTGCTCTTGCGCTTTCCGCCACAGCACGACCAGCCGAGGAGACCCAGCACGCCGAGCAGGCCGGTGTCTGAGGTGTGGCGAGAGCGGTCGAAGCCAATACCGAAAACGATGCGGAGTATACCTTCAATCATTTTGGCGAGGAGCATAAGGACAAGCGCGAGATAGACAAGGGCAAGGATAATGAGAATGCCGTAGGCGACCCAACCGCCGGGGCCAGGACCGATGGATATCTATTTTCAGAAAGAAAAAAAAAATATTAAGAAAGAAGAAAACCCAAAAGATAGAAGAGAAATACAAACCGCCTGCGTCAAAATAACCAGCAACACCGCAATCACAATCCGCGCAACGCAGAACAAAAAGCTGATCAGGCCCATACTCGCGCCCGCGCCCCACGGCAGCCACAAGCTCGTCACCAGCGCCATCCCCACCTCCACCACCAGAATCACAATCGCCTGCGCCGTGCCGCTCCTCTGCCCCGCGCCGATCGTCACGCCAAACGCGAGGTTCCCGACGAAGAACAGCAGCACGAAGAGCTGCGAGCCCCCGCGGTAGTGCGCGTACAGCGGCCCGAGACAGAGCAGCGTGCGCGTCTCCGAGTAGAGCTTGCTCGTGCTCGTGAACGCGACGCGCAGCGCGAGGTGCGCCGGGATCAGCACCGAGAGGATCACGAGCGACAGCGCCGCGAGCACCATCGCGCCCGTGCCCACGCCCGTGCCGTTCGTGCTGCTGTTCGCGTGCCCCAGCGCAAGATGGTAGCACGCGAACAGCGTCAGTGGGAGATGGAACAGCACGAGCAGCCGCACAAGGTTTCCGTGCAGCGCGCTCCCATGGAAGCCCCCACTGGCTGGGAGGCGCGGCCGCCACCACGCACGGTGCGAATTAATCCCCCGCTCCGAAGCGGCGAGTGGTATAGAAAACCGCGTATGGGTTTGTGTTAACGTCGGCGAAGCCGGCACGCCAGTGAGCGACTTCGTCTCTTCCGTTGGACCGAGCGGCGGGCTTGGGCTGATATCGGCCAGATCCTTGGTCGACCCGAACCCAGGACTTCGCGTGCGACCTGGCGCGTTGCCCAGACGTCCAAGGCCGCCATGCATATCTTTCCTCCTGCCAGTGCCCAGAAGGACATTGGCGATGATGTCGATAAACCAAATCAGCAGGGAAATGACAATGGTTGCTGCGACGAGCCCAAGGAATAATATTAGACACATTGGGAATAGATCCTGTGGGCGCACGCCCAAAGTAAATGCGAATGACGCAATACCAGGTGGTGTTGATTCGGGTAGTGTAAAAATGAAGTTGGGAACAGAAGTGTTGATGAAGAGCGGGGAATTGGGGTCGGCGATTTGGTCTGCAAATGTAGAAGGAGGGGAAAATGGGCCCGCGAGAGTTGGGGAGAAATGCTGCCCATGGGAGGAGGGTGTAATGGACGTATCTGCAAGACAAGTTAGCAAATAAGAAGATTATACTCAATCAAAATGTAGGGAGATGTTCATCATGTATGCTGCAGCGTCTACCCACAGTGTACCTCCAGAGATCTCGGACACATGCATGCGAAGCTTCGCTCGATCATCAAAAATGGACTCAAAGAAAGCAGAACGGAAATAGAAATAGCCAAACAACGGCCAGAAAAGTCCTACTCACTGTAGGATAGCGTTGACCAAGCAGCTTGTGTTAGTAGCGGGTCTACAGAGGGAGACAGGTAAGGACACCGTTAAAAATAGAAACACCGCAGAATACGTACATACGAACTGAGGCCACTCTACAGCCACCATGACCAGAACAGCGCACCATTGCGTGTGGAAAAACACATCGCGCAGCGAAGGCGTGCCTGCCAATACATTAAACACGCGATAGAGAAAATATTACCATAAAGACTCACAAAACCGCATTAGCGCAGGTGCAGTCGCCAGGCGTTCGCCACTAATCGCACTCGCCAAAATATACCCAGCACTGCTCGCCCGCGCCCACGCGCCTTTGCCCGCCCTCGTGGTCCCGCGATTCCACGCAGATGCCACCCGCGCAATGCCCCCGATGACCCAATACGCCGCCGCCATTGCGACCGTGCTCCATAGAATGACGACGGCCCTGCCGTAGGGAGCGCCTTTCCTCGGGACGAGCGGTGTCGTTACCATATCGAGGCACACGAGGGACTTGCCAAAGGGGTCGACGGCGCGCAGTTGGGTGAGGAGGGTTGTGAGTTCGCGGTCGCGGCCCAAAGGAATGCTAGTGGAGAATGCGAAAGGTCCAGACGGGAGGGGACAGTAAGTGCCGTCTGCAGAAGTATTTGCGGGTAGAGGTGAGGGTGGGCGTATGGTTTGACATAGGTAGCTGCTGTTTGAGAAGGAGTTGAGAGTGAGCACCGAAGATGTGGTGAAGAGGGTTGCTATAAGGCGAAGTTATTAGAACAAGATTAAATATTAGAAAATGCGGCTGAATGCGAAAGAAAAAATTGCTTTGCGAAAAGAAAGAAGAGGCCTTCAGAAAGAAAAGAGGTACTCCTTTGTTCCAAGCAAGCCCTACAACCTGCAGAGACTTTACAGTGGACGAGAGCAACATCCTTGTGAAAAGGAAGACAGATCTGCTTGCGTCGAAGTCTTGGAGTGTAAATTCCCACTCGAATCCCACAATGTAGTGGCACTACTCCATGCCCCACGGAAGCAAGTCATCCATTTCCACAGGATGCAGATTTAGGAGAGCAGCATCCTCGGGTTCAAGCACAAAAGATTATGGGGATGTTACGCCACCAACTTCAAAACCAAAGCTAGCATACAGCGCGCTAAACCCACAATGCAAGCTGCTCCACAAAATAGAAATCGGGAATACTGACCAAAAGTGTATGGTGGCAACCGTAACGCATAACGCTCAAAATTCTTGTTGCCTAATTTGTGAAATATAACGCATAACGCAGTGTTGGTTGCTACGAAAATACTAGTCCAAAAAAGGAAATATTTGACAAATGTCTCCGTCAGATTCCACGCTCATTCCTCCACTGGCAGCAACTCTCCCCAGCTTGTCCCATCATCACGAAAGGCCCAGATATCCTCTGTGTTGGATGTTGATCTGAAAACCCCACTTTCTTGAACCACAGCACCTGCCGAGACACAGAATCCTGCCACTGGAACATCCATCACTGCCATTGCCTCGTCATCAAAGCCAGTCTCTGCCTGGATCACAGCAGACAGAGGTATGTCGGATGGAACACCTGCCTCATCGAAAGCCTCGTCTTCATCTTTATCATTTTCTTCTTCTTGTCTGTCTTCTGTTATCTCCAAAGTGTCAAACAAATCAACACCCATTGCGGCTTCAATTTCTTTGCGAAGAATTTCATCAGCCTTGATATATTCACGGTAAGCCCTTTTTGTCTGCGGGCTGTAGAGACATGATTTTCCCAAGTTTAGATCTTTGACGGAGCACTTCTCCCATGCCTAAAGAATATGATGTTGAGGGGCGCAAACTTTCGGAGAGGTTTGGTACGTACTCGTTGTATGATTTGACGGCCACTGGATCCTGACAAGAAGTTATACAAGTTGACAATAGGTTTTACTGATGCATCACGGAGGACTGGGAGAGATGTGGTGAGCTTCACGTTTGCAGCATTTATACCACCTTCAATTTGTTGTGAATGTCTTTCGACAAGAAAGTTGAGGGCTTCTTGCCGGATCATATGTTTTATGATTCGATTTATCCCAACATCTGCAGGTTGAAATATTCCTGTACCTAGTATCATTCGAAGTAAGTCAATCGTACCATCTTCTTATGTTTGTAATGATTCAAAGCACAACTTACAGTTTGCGGGGACAAATATCAAGAAGATATTCGGAAATTCATCCATAACGTGGATTCGGAAGTCTTTCCCAATGTGAACAGGATAGCAGTCAAGGAAAAGAACAGACTTCTGATCTTCCGGTAAGTCGTGGTCGATTATATATTGCTCGATGTATGGTTTCAAGATGTTGGCCATCCACTGATCATCGAAAATAAGTTGGCGTTAGCTGGTATCCAAATGTCTGATGTGTAAGTGGTGTACCTCTTTCATTGTTTTCAACGTGCTAAAATGGCTGGTTGCTTTCTTACTGTTTGCAGTCACGAAATCAAATCCGAGTTCCTTTGCCTCCTGCATCCCTTCAGCATGATCGACAGGAAGAGATTGCTTTGTCTTTCCACTCCAAACCTGCTGGAAAGGGAGTATGTCTCCATCTGGTGTAGTGGCGACGCATAGAGTGTATGCTCGTTTTTCATCCTTTCCGGCTATCGTGACCTGCCGTGCACCCTTTGGGGCGTATGTTTTGTTTTTGGCCATGAATATAATCATTCCCGTTTGGTCCATGTTAACGATTAGGCCTGGACAGATGTCGTAGAATGTAACCAAGTGAACAATACGGAACAAGGCTCGCTCGCAAATTATATCAGCATTATCAGGAATATGCGCCGCTGCTTGAGTTCCGCTTCGAACAGTCCAGTCCATAACACTTTCAAGAAATTGACCGACGTAATGCTGGAAAGTAGGTTCAGAAACATGATATTTTTGTAATGAAGAATAATGACATACCTCACTGACTTTGAAACCTTCTAAAATGTCAGGTTTCTTCTTTTGTAGAACAGATAAGATAATCGATCTTGCAAGAAGACGGTTGATCCAAACACCACTGTCGCGAAGATCTTGTAGGTTTTTCTTTATCTCTTCCACAATTTCGGGATACTTGGCTAGAATCCCAGCACGTCCAGATCCCGCCAATGCCTGACGCCGTTCTACATTCTTCAGTGTTGCAGTTGACCATCGTTTGCGATCGTTTTTTGAGATCCACTTTATGACTGTTCCTCGGTGCAGACGTGCAAACAGTTCAGGGTATTGCTTTTGGAGTGTGATGACGATTGTCTGCGGAGACCAGAACACTTGTGGTGCAACACGATTAATGTGAGTCCACAGAAAGGGGTGGTACCAGTTGATACGCTTGTGTCGTTGCTGGACAACTCCGCCCTTGGTTCCAGTGCGCTTCAATTTCCAGGAACGACCTTCTGGCCGTGATATTTCTGCAAGGTCTTCCATCGCTGCTTGACTCCCAGATGCACGAGAACTTTCATTGGTGGCAGCTCTGATCCCGAGAATGTCACATTTTGCTTTCTTTCCACTTCCACCATCCAATTCTGACCTCTTCTTCTTCTGTCTTTCGCGAAAATTATGTTGACGGAGACGTGTTTGATCCTGTTTTCTAATGATTCTGGCCTCCCTTTCTGCATCCTCTCTTTCCTTTATGATGCGAGGATCTTCGCAGTACTTCTGGGTGAATAGATTTTGCTGCTTGCAGACCTCGGCCATTGTAGCTTTCAAACTAAAGCTTAAGATGGACGTTTGGCGCAGGACTTTTTTGCCATCACTGACTGAAGGATTTGTCGAAAGAGACTTTGCAAGACTCGAAGGGATGGGATGAACGGGTTCCTCAACTGTATCATTGTCCGAAGCAGTAGGAATCTTCTGTTCTTTCATTTTTGGTGTGTCGCCAGGAGGGCTAATTGCTCGCCTATGTTTCTTTAGCATACGTATATTTCCCAGCAAAAAGTACGAACCTTTTCAATGGAATCTTTGCTCCTGCAAGCTTGGCAGCATCAGTAATGCGTGTTATCCACCTCTTGATGTAAAATTCTCGGTCAGTTGTGCTGGTAAGACGCTTGGCACCCTCTCGCAGGAGCTGGATGAAAAATTTCCAGCGTGAACCTCGTTCTTGGAGTATGATCTCTGCTCCGGAAGATGTGTTGAAAGCAATCTCTAGTCTACGGTTGAAGGCATATCCATATCCCTCTTCCAAAATATCTTCGTCGTCAAGGCCAAAGTGATATGTGCTCTTGGAGTCAGGTAGATCCAAAGGAAGAGAGTCGGGGAGATGTAACAGGAGATCGGAGAGATGATTTATGGACGCATTCAGCTCCATTGGAATTCCAACCTTCATTGTTTTTGAATTAGTGGAAGCGGTGTGTGCATTAGACATAGATTCTGAGGAAACTCGTGAGGATGCAAGTCCAACATGGAGCTCCTGCAGTGTTTGTATTCTCTCAAAAAATGTTTGTGCTTCGATATTAGTTAACCTTCGTGCAAATCAAGATCTAGTACACTCAAAGTACACTGGTTGCCTATTTGACAAAATGTAACGCATAACGCCGCCCTCGTTGCTAATCTGGACCAAGCGTAACGCATAACGCAGGTTTGGTCGGTTGCCACCATACACTTTTGGTCAGTATGCAAAGTCTCGAGGTTGCGAAGGCAGGCGATATATCTCCATAGAATCGAAATTGAAAGCGCTACGCCTCGAGCTGCAAATCCCACACAATTTCCGTAGCAAATTGCCGCACACATTCAACGCCTCCTCAATGTCGGAAGATACATCACCGCCCAGATATTTTAAGGAAACTCACCCAAACTAGTACTGTCGTTTGTCACCCCCGTGATAGGCTGTGGACTCGTGCCAAGCACGGTTAGATTGAGATAATTGCCCCACGCGTCATTGCGGAGGATCTGGGCGTAAACAGTGTCGACAGTGAACTTCTGGGCCTCGCTGCCCGGCTCGTCGAAGCAGTCATCGAAGGGGATAGAGAGCGGATCGGCGATGGTGATGGTGGGGAGAAGAAGGAGGAGGAGGGCGAGGAGGGAGGGGGGGAGGGTGGGGCGCATGCCTGCCTGCTGAGGGGAAGCGGCAGAAGGTGGTCGTTGGACTTTGCCCACGACGGAGCAGAAAAGCCACGGATTACATCATCCCACGCGCATCCGCCGAGCAGTCGCCGTCGCGCCGGCGTCATCCATGCTCCCGCGTCTAAAATTACGGATTTCAGGATATACAGGGGATACTCTCCTTGAGATGCTTGTGAGATGCATACGTACATATGCTTATAAAAAAATTTCGGACAGGACGCCTTTATATCTCCGAATAATGAACATGTGTCAAGTTTTTACTTGAATCCTGTGCTGTTTTACGTTGAACTGATGCGTGTTTAGCGCTTAAGATTGTGGATCTACAACGGTCCTGACAAGCTCAATACTAATACAGGTATATGGACCGAAAACAGTCGAGATTAAGCGCTGTGAAAATGATCAACCCCGCGTGTCACGAAAACATAGACCGCCCAACACCTACACCCTGCACCATCCCCAACTCCCACAATTTCTTCACCAGATCCAAAAGCATCTGATCACACCCCTTCCTCGCAACAAACTCAAGCGCCACCGGAATGGGCTCCCACCTCCTACTCAAGTGGCTGAAATACTGCACCTCGCCGATCGGTATCGTGATCTCCGGCAGCTCGCCCATCGACGCCAGGAAGTTGAAGAAATCCGCAAGCCGTGCCTCGCGATCTGCGCTGCCTGCGGCCGTCAGCAGGAAGGGCGTCGCACCGGAGAGATGGTTGAATTCCTCGACTCGGTAGGACGGCACTCCTCCGGTGGCGGCATCGTATATGAAGATAGAATCGGAGCATGAATTTTCATCCTCTTTGAAGATGTTATTTGCGATTGCTTTCTGGAATTCGCGCTTCAATGCCACTGCAGCTGAGAAATCGTCGGCCGTGATGGACTGCGCGCGACTGAACATCTTTTCAGGGATAGGGTCGAAGACTGGAGGTTTTCCGAATTGAGCTACGAATTTCTCCGTCGTCGGCTTTCCGACATCAACCCAAGAGCGATATTCTGCGAGCTTATTGGATGATAGCTGGAATTCTGGGAAGCTGCCATTTGGCAGAAAGGGGATTAGGGTTTCCGTAAAATTGACGCGCACGATGTTGATATCGAGGTGTCTTTTCAAACCTCTAAGGAACGATTCAATCATTCTCTGTGCTCGTTCATTTTTCACAGGGAAATGTTCGATTGGGTACAGCAGTTTGGATGGAAAGCGAGTGGCTATTCTCTTGCTTGCAACAGGAGAGTCGGCATACCTGCGTCCCATATCAATCGAATACACATATATACTGGTTAACAAGAATTACTCACCACTGCGACGCAACGTCATAAAATATCCCAGGATGCCTCGCAAAAATACCAGCAGTATCCATCTCCTCCGACAACGGCACCACCCCCGTAAGCTCCACACTCCCCAGCGACGGCCGGATCCCAAACACGCCCACCAGCGCCGCCGGCTTCCGCACACTGCCCTTGTATCGCTCCCCACCGCAAACTCCAGCCAGCCGTACCCCGCCGCCGCACACGCGCTCCCCGAGCTCGACGCGGACGCGGTCAGGTGCCCGTCGCCGCGCGGGTTCCACGGGTACGGCTCGTCGACGCACTCCCACGGCGCCGCGCCGTGCGCGAACTGCGACGTCCGCGTCTTGCCCACCAGGACCGCGCCGCGCGCGAGGAGCGCGTGCACCGCCGGCGCCGTGGTGTGCGGGATGGGGTGCGTGGCGGCGTAGGCGTGCGAGCCGGCGGCGGTGGGCAGGCCCGCGGCGTCGAAGATGTCCTTCAGGCCGAAGCGCATGCCGGTGAGGGGTTGTGTCGTGGAGAGCATTGGGGTCATGCGGGAGGGCACGGGGATGAGCTGAGAGGATGATCCGTCTTCGAATGTGTGCTTGATGTCTGTAGGAATCCATCCTCCACTGACGAGATCTGGAATGGCGCCGAAAAGGAAGGCGTCGTAGTCGTCGAGGTAGAGGCGGTAGACGGCGTGGAAGGTTAACCCTGGACGACTGACATCGGAAGGAAACACCATCAAAGGCCCCGGAGGCGGCAATTCCGCAAATGTGTATGTTGGAATGGCTCCTTCTGAAGGCCGTTGGATAGTTTCTGAAAGGAATAGATGGGTGACTCCTCGCGATTTGAGCCATGCGTACGCCTGGGGATCCAGAGTTGCTGGTTGACTGCCTTTGTAGGATATGAGTAGGCATCCTTCCACGAATTCTTGGTTCCAGACATCATCAAATCTTGCGAACAAGTTAAGCTGATTTTCGATAGACTCTTTGTTGATATGAGCATCCTCTACCCATATACTCGTTGCCGGCGTAAACGTTACTGCAGGCACGGCCGTAGCTTGAGGTATCTCGAACACTGCTTGAGATGCAGCAAGGTAGAGAGGCTCTTCATTACGAGTGAATTTGAAAACGACTCCTGCTTGATGCTCAGAAAGTACGTCGATGGTTGCGTGTACGTAGAGAGGAAATATGCATAAGGCTAGGGCAATCCTCGCCGTCCAGTCATGGATTGTCCACATCTTCGAGATAAAGCCCAGAATCTAGAATGCGTGTTGGCATCGTCAGCTCCTTGGGGTTGATAATGAAGATAACATACCCCCTTCGCATGTTCCCAGATTCTCGTCTAATGATAACGGTTCAGCGGCCCTTGAGGAAATAAATACCTCGTCTTGCGCTGGGTGACATATGGTGACCTGAGATAGGTACTGAGTACAGGATCTCAGACCGCTATCTTCGTCCGAGATAGATAGTTGTTACGACTTCGGAACATGGATTCTAAAGATCTGAGGATTGAAACCATGCAGGCTGATTGAAAAAGACTTGAAAGCAGTTGAAAGCCCGTAGCCGAAGACTCTTGAACCTAACCGGAACGGTCGGCCCGGCCTATTTCCTGTCCTCCCACATTCCTGTGCATGTTCCTCTCCACCCCATCATCTGCTCTTTTCCTACTACTCAACAAGCTCCGTTCTCCATCCTTGCCCGCAAGGAGGCAAATATCATGTATGCATGCTTGCCTATAACGGCTAGAACCATTGATAGGCATATGAGGCACGACGAGCCAGCAGGACATCATCCATTATCGAGTCCTGGCGCAACGCATGGCCAGCTTCCTATACTTAGCTCAGAAGCGATATCCATCTTATTGCAATGCACGTAAATGCATCACAAGACCGCACAGATACCGCCTTCCAATTGAAAGCAGAACCACGGCTATTATGCTGCTGTGGCGCGCTCCAGCTTTATCTTGGCTCTCACGATTCAAGGACCTCCGGTAAACGACTGCGCCATGTCCGGGACCTCTGCTACTTCGCTACCAGTGCTGTCGAAAGACAGCGACAGAGAGCTTGAACTGACGCTTTCGGAGAAGTCGAAGGAGGCGTCGACAGAGATCGAAAGGGTGGAAGATAACGTTGGCAAACGAAGCAAAGGTCCGACTTTTGTCTCGTCCATCACCAAGGATGAGCCCATCGTGACTCGAAAAGAATTATGGAGTTATTACTGTGCGTTCACCTCCCTCTATCTATCACGGAAAGCATGTTGAAATTTCGACTGCCAAAGTGTATTACAACGGTGACAATGTATGTATCTCGCGTTTATAATTCCATTTCTATCATGAATTTACTGACGAGGAAATAGGGTGTTGGTCCCTTAGGATTCTCTATGACGCTCTTCCAGTCTTTGGCATTTGCAGCTGGTTTTGACCCCGTCAAAGGACCTGGTTCTTCCTGTAGCGCAGCCGACGCCTCTGGGCAATGCGTCCTGCCATGGGCAGGTGGGACCAAGGCAGTCTCGAGTGTCGTGTTGATTGCGAACGGCCTCAGCTTCGCTGTAAGTGAACAAGCTATTTCTCTGCGCACGTCTTATCTTACAACATCATCAGGTTATGACTTTAATTTTCACGACGATAGGCTCTGCTGCAGATTATGGTACTTTCGGACGTTGGTTGTTGTTAGTGATTACTTGCATTTGCTGGGCAGCTCAGTTCGCTGAGATGAGTTTGACAAGTAAATTACATCCTTATCTGCCCCAATTCTTTTTGGCTGAATGTTTTGAACGAAGCTCCGTCACGCTGGCCATTAGCTATGGCATTGTACATGATAGGCTTCATTACCTATGGAGCCACTCTTGTCTTCTACGCTGCTTTATTTCCTCGGTTGGCTAGGAATACCTTGCGTTCTAGGACACTACGCGATCAATATGAGGCAGGGAAAATTACGCGCGAAGAATACGAAGTGGAAGAAAGCCTGGAGAAGAACAGAATCAGCAATATCAGCACGGTGAGTATGAGATTCGAATTCATTATCCTCTTCTCAAATCTCTTTCATTTAGACACATAGTAACATTGGCTACATCGCCACACTTTGCCTAAATCTGTCAGTTTTACTTCCGTTGGCGAACAACCCGAAAGTCAACAACTACACCCTAGTTTTGTACGCAATCATGTCTATCTATGACGCCCTCTTGCTGATTGAAAAGTTACATTCTTGTAGGACCAATGCGTACTGGGTCGTCATGGGCGTATGGTGGTGTACGACTTTTTCAATCCCGGCTGATATAAACTGACTCAAATCCATCCAGTCGTTTTTCAGCAACCACGCCCAGGACCACCCCTTCCTAAAGGCGAACATTACATTACAATCGGATGGAGACAAGTATGTCTTTCCTTGAGTTCTGCCACTTATATGATTGTGAGCTCATCGCGCAACGTAGATCTGGGCAGCATTCAAGCAATATAAGCAGCTGCCTTATACCTTCATCTATCTCTTCGCATTCTTCTTGCTTGCAGACGTAAGCATTTAAATGTCAGATTCGCGTTGAGTAATGAGAAATAATGGTGTGTATAGGGCCTCAATACGACCGGAACTTTGATATCGATTTGCCAGAACGATAAATTCTCATTCAGTTTCTTGCAAAATACCTATCTGGGTCTTGCTCAGGCCATTACGTCGACGATGAGCACTCTCGGCTTTTGGTACTTCCAAAGATACTTCAAAATTTCGACAAAGAAAATGGTATGCGTGCTGCCTCCTCCATAAGTTTGGGCTTTACTGATCAAAATCTTAGTTCATTGTAACGAATGTCGTAACGGTGTTTATACCATTCTGGGGCATGCTAGGCATCTGGACAGGGAAGGTCGGGTGAGTGCCAATCGCATTGCATGCAGTCGAATCCTTGTCTCAATCTTCGTTCAAGTTTCCATAACGTCTGGGAGTTCTGGTGCGTTATACTCTGAATCAGATTGTGGCCTCGCCTCTCATAGTGCTATCTGTTCAGGGCCTACAATGTCGTTTTTGGTCTTTTCCAAGCACCATACTATGCATTCTCGCAGACCATGATGGCGGAACTTACACCTCCAGGGTTCGACAACATGGCAAGTAGCCCGTTGACACCGTTTATCCTACCTGGTCACTTACATTCTCACTTCTGAACTTAGTTCTTTGGTCTATTCGGACTCTCGAATCGCGCTTCATCGATGATAGGACCCAACGTCATTCAAGCCATTATCGACAAATCCGGCAGCAATTGGATGGGATTCCCTTTCCTCTTCGCTCTCTGTTTCGCTGCCTCGATGGTCATATGGTTCTGCGTTGATATCGAAAAGGGCCGCAGAGACGCCGTCGCCTGGGCAGATGGTATTCGCAAGAAGGCGGACTTGGCGGAGAAGGATACGCTGGTTTCGACTGTTAGCGGTTGACTGTGTGATCGTTATGTTAATAGAACGAGTCATTTTTCCTTTTGTTTCCTATTGATATGAAGAGTCAACTTCGTATAATCTCGTCTTAGCGAGCCCTTGAATAACTCACTCAAGTTTTGCTCAAGTTGTTTTTTGGACACAGCAATCCGCCAAGGCGCGCTCGGCATTCTCCGAAATAAATCATGATAAGATGGCGGTCCGACGACTTTAATGACTCGGACTAGATCGTTAAAGCTAAAATCTCCTCTTTGTACCGCTAAGCTTCCTCAATGACATCTCAAAAACCTCTGGGTAAGTGGAGCACGTCAGCATCTTGGTATTAGAGTGACTTATGAAGTACTTTCAATGCAGTATTTGTCACTGGCAACGCCAATAAGCTAAGGGAAGTAAAGGAAATTCTCTCGGAAGGCGGCCATCCAATAGAAATCGACTCTCGAAGCCTCGATAGTATGGCCTTGAATCTACGGGAAAATTCAGCGTGTCTAACGAGTCACAGTCCCAGAAATCCAAGGCACGACAGTAGAAGTCGCCCGTGCCAAATGCAAAGCAGCAGCTGAACTTGTCCGTCGCGTCTTGCTCATTTTATCAGCTTCGGGATGAGCTAATTTTGTATGGAAGATAGGTCGGAGGCCCATGCATAACAGAAGACACTGCTCTCTGCTATAAAGCCCTCCATGGTCTTCCCGGGCCCTACATCAAGCAATTCATGACCGAAATTGGACATGAAGGGCTGAACGCCCTCCTCGTTGGTTTTCCGTCGAAGGAGGCTGAGGCTGTCTGCACCTTTGCTTACTCTGCCGGACCAGGTAAACTATTCACAGCATAAAAAAGCTACTTATTATGGATCCAAAAGAATGACCTTCGTTTTTCTAAGGTACCGAGCCGCTGATCTTCGAAGGCCGAACAGAAGGAACGATTGTCCCCGCACGAGGGCCAAAGGTTTTTGGCTGGGACGCCGTCTTCGAACCATTAAACACTGGTTTAACGTGAGTCGCATTGCTGATTCCATTTCATTGAGTTTAGCTACTGATCCCGGAGAGTAGATACGCAGAAATGCCTTCGGAACAGAAGAACAAGATTTCGCATAGATATAAAGCTCTGGACAAGCTTCGCACTTATCTTCAAAGCCTGTCTTAGAGATTTCTCGAGCGCTCTATTAGGTTTTCAGCCTGCAGCGTATATTCTATGGTCGGCAGCGATTTCAATGTTTACAAGGCACTTTACTCTATGTACAACTTCGGAGATAAAGGCAGCCTGGATTCTCAAGAAATAACGATATAGATCAAAGCTTGCCCGCGGCTGACCTTCTAGGCGGCGGCTTTACTGTGGAATGGACAGCAGAGACACATAGTATATCATTATTCCAGATCTATAAGTTTATATCACCCGAATTAGCGCACTATCCGTTAGAAGGAAGACTTTGCTCGACCAACCTCGCATCTCATTGTCCTGATTCGGCCTTGCGCTGCGACAGAAGTTGCGATTATCCTTATTTTTGCACCCCTTCACAAGGCGTTCATATGAGAAAACATAAAATACGTGAAATATTAAGTTTACTTACCTCGGAACAGGGTTGTGCCAGATGAGATTCATGGATTGCGTAAAACCACCCGCGTCTTTCCCCGTTTTGGTACTTGTAATAAAGAGCGACGCGACAGTGCACCTATTCTCAAATCTGAATTAGCACCCTGGACAAGTATCCGAAATTAAAATTAATCTGCGTACGGGTCTACCATGTATGCTGCACATCCCGCATGCAAGGTATCAAAGGTATTGCACATATCTATCAGTAAAAATTTAAGCGCTGGTATTTTGGGGCTCATCACAAACTGGGGCATAAAGTATCAAGACACACCTTTTTCGACGGTTACCTCAAAGACCGCCTGACCAGTGCAAGTAGATTTCTCGCCCCAGATACTCATTTCTACACACTTCATGCGCTCCCCAACTTGTGCACTGTACACTTGCTTTTCTACATTTCCAACAAAAATTCGAAGAAGTGCAAAGAGAATTTGTTTGTCCTCCTTTGCGAGGTTTCCTTTGATAAAGGAGACGTCCAGGTCGCTGACATCACCTACCCAGCTGTAGAGCTTTCGAGCAATCGAGTGAGGAGTGTCGGTCAGATGGGACATCAGATGAGAGGGGTTTGACTTTGTTGCTGCCCAGCAACTGTGATTGGGCTCTGATTAAATATTGGTACCAGACAGCCGGACTTCTCGGATTCTCCTTGCTTCTTCAGGCCTTCAAAGCTTCACGGACTGATAGAGATGTTCGATATAGATTTAGTACTAATCATAACAAAGCTAACTTCTAAAATATCAGATCTGAGATAATAATCATGACCGTGACGAGCTTCTGGAAACAGTTACTTATAGGACTCTGATGTAGCACTTTGCTTGAGTTATTTACAGAATTTGGGCTACATGTTAGCTGTAAGTTCTACACAAGTAGTATTGCAATTTGGCGTTGAGAATGTGTGCCATAGTTGCTAAAACAAGTAATAGCAAGCGGCATGCCCCTAGTGTAACAGGTTCCGCACCCTTGATTAGGCAGTCCGGATTCCGGAACACATTCGAGCCGGTCCAGGCAGATTTCTCTTCCATCGCCGCCCACCATGGCATCCATCTTTCAGTGCCAATCTAAGTTCTTGCTGTCGCTGATTTCTAATCGGTTCCATCATGTCAAGACTTAACGGTATTGTCGACGTGCTGCAGTTGCCACTCCCGAATAATCTTACAGCTGAAATAACGGGCAATGTATCTTCGGAAATCAAGGAAATCCCGTTGAAATGGCTAGCGATTTTCAGGAATAGAGGGAAAGGGTTTGCAGGGAAGATTGCTGGAAGGCTCCGCGTTGTCGATGTTTCGGTCGTTCCCAATCCAGACGATTCTTCAAAAATGGAGGCTAGAGTGACAACTGAAATAGATGTAACACCAGGTGCGTGTTCATCTCATTCTAGTACGTCCCGCAACTTGGCTAATTCCGTTTCGTTCCCAGATATGTGCAATGCACAAGGTACTCTGGACAAGGGATGTATAGTATTTCTCATCGACGAGTGAGTTCAAACTTTACTCAACTGTAAAACATCTTTACAGCTGGTACCTTCAGATGTTCAACCACTGCCATGGTCGTTATATCGGCATACAACGACCGATACAACCCACCAGGTGTATCACAAACCATTAATACATTGTTCCATTCTGAAGCGATTGTGTACGCCTATATTTGAGCTCACTTTTGATTCTGCTAACATCTCCTCAGAGGAACAAAGTTACGAATTGTGAACCGATCTTTGGAATCTGGTAGAGATGCAAACTCAGGCAAAACCGAGGTATTTTCTAAATCCCAGATAACTCTATACTTGTATTCACTAGTTCTTTAGATCTGGGATACGGCGAACCACAGACTGATTGCGTCTGGCACGCAAATTACAATGCCACCCTCCGTTCCCCCTAAATGGCTTCAAGATTAATTAATAACTCCCCACTAGAATTTAGTAGATACACCGTTTACCTACCTTATATTCGTATTAATCCCCCATGAGGCACCTCGTACTTTAGTTAGTCTCGGCTTACCTTCGGTCACGCACACCCGCCCGCCATATTCTCCTCACCGTTCCAGCAGGGTATAGCATGGGTCATTTGTGGGTCTTCGATCTTCATTGATTCGTTCCATTGTGTATGTCCCTTTAGCCATCAATTCACCTCCTGGTGAAGTTACATGAACCATTGAGCTTATCTTATTTAAGGTTGTCATTATCACTGCTTACAATGGAATGCGTTTATAATTGTCGGCTGTTCATCATGATTTTGGGGTCACTGGTCAGCCGGTTTCTTTAATTCTCCGACCATCGAGCTGGCACACCTCTTTCGGGAAACATCAGGAAACATCTTGGTTCTTTACTAAGACTTGAGCTATCTGGCAATTCGGCGTGCACATTTATATCGCAACTGTTGCCATCTATATGGCAACTCTTCCGAGGAACGGGGCAGAAGAACGCGCGAAGATTCTCGCAGTACCAATCGGAGAAGAGGAGATCGCACACATCTCTGGAAATGCACCATTCCACGTCAAAGAAGGAGCCGTCCGATGGTACAAAATCTTTTCCGGGCAGCCAGGCTATGCTACGTTCTGCAGTACGCCGAGACGAGGGGTCAGAATCCAGGAGGTTTCGCTGGAGCCCTCGATCGATGATCCACAGAAGACGTGTACGAAAATGGTCGTCGAGATGGAGGTCACTCCAGGTGAATTTTCTACTCCTGCGTCGTCTTGCAAGATAGTTTCTTATGTTACCGAATCTAAATTTGGATTGATGTGGCTCAATTAGATATGTGTAATGTTCAAGGTATCCTTGACCGGGGCTGCATGTATGGATTAATCGACGAGTATGAGCCTTCTTCTCTGGCATTAGTCTTGATATTTATGCGCACGTCGTTTCTCTTCCAGAGGTTCTGCGATAGCTTTGCACTTGATGAGGCTCACAGAAGGTGCAGAAGATAGGATCAGTGTTTCTCAAACACTGAATGTAGTGTTCTATCAGCCCGTTCCAAGCATGTCAGTCGCTGAGCTTCTTGAAAGATTTTTGCCTGGCTGTGAAATAATCGTTTGTTTATTTTTTAGAGGTGCAAAGCTGAAAATAATAAATCGGTCATTGTCGACAGGCAGAGACAGCGGATCCTGTAACAGCGAGGTTGGTCTGCCCTTCATAGTTTTTTTTTGCGAGCTCGTTATTGACCTCCGTATATCAGATATGGAATGGTGACCAGCATCGAAGAGTAGCTTCCGGAACCCAAGTACAAATGATGCCCTCTGGGTTGACCTACTTAGGCTCGTGAAGGAATCCTTCGTGAACGCGGAGTATAGTAGTAATACTCTATTAATTCACTATAGTCTCAATTTATTATACGTATGGCCATACGATGTTGAGAAACCATAGGCTTCATTCACTTTTCTCAAGCCAAACAATCCAACGAGATGCCTCCTTGGAGTACCATTGAAGATATTGAACCGAAAAGTGTTCACATTGTTTGAATATGTTAAAGCGCCTGTCGTACTTCAAAGCTTCAAGCTTCAATTTTTGTGAAAGGGTCCGGGCGGCGCGGCGACCAAATGTTCAAACGTCCAACGTTCATGAGTCACTGAGAGAAAGATATGGCGGGCTAGGAATCTGGCTCAGAGCCATTTATTCTTACTTTTTGCTACATGCATTGTAGCCTTCCTTTTCTGTTTTGTCTGGATCCAAATTTAATGCCCTTTGAGGCTTATGTTGGACGTCTATCTTCGCAGCTTTTGTGGAAGATGAAGTGCTTTGATTTCGTGTTTCCTACCAATAGTCCCCTAACCTTGCGTCCCGACTTAAGGCCTAGTAGTGGTTGCCTGTCATTCAAATACAGATTACAAGTTATATACAACAACATCATGGACCGGGCTACGTATGCGAAAGGAGAGGAAATAGATAGGACGAGAACTGGTTGCAATGCGAGACTAATTGTACACCGAAAACCGAACAGAGATGGACAGGAAATCAATAAGGATAGCAGCAGAGCCAAGAGATCACAAAGGACACAAAGAAAAATAGAAATTGCGAAGTTTACTGTTCAACCCATCCATGTCAGCGTATGGCAGCAGGTATACAAAGGAAGTCAGGCTACCTTGTTAAGGATAGATGATATATCGCGCTTGTACGATCGCGTTGCGCCATTGTTCGGAGAATCAGAATCGTAGGTGTACCGCGGTCGGACACCATCTCTAAAGCGTAAAGGTTGCTCTTCGATAGCTTCCTCATCGAGTTTATCCCGAGTAAGGTACCACGAGCGTAGAACCTTGTCACTATTTGGGCGTTTTTGGAAATCTGTAATCCGCATGTAATCTACCAGGTCGCGAAGAAAGTCAAGACCTTGATATTTCTGAGCAATTGATTAACAAAAACTGATATTCCTCATGTGCATGTGGAGTGAAAACGCACCAAGTATATCTCTTTGTATATGATGTTCCCGAGCGTGTATATGTCGAGCTTGAATGGATCGTATGGCTTCATCGTTGATAATTCTGGAACATCAGTATCACTCCCACCGATATCAACGACCAATGGCATTTGTTTGGGCGAAACGTGATAGCAATTCCCAAACCCAACGAAATAGTACCGCACAGTGTGGCTTTTGCGATCTAACGGAGAGATTCTTGTCATCCCATCTGGTTCGCAGAAATGCGAGACAAAGTGCCATCCAGTCGGGATGATGGACTTTGCGTCCATCATGATATGCTCTGCGGTGAGATTACTGATAAAATAAATTTGTCAACAAGGGCGCAGTTTCATCAGTGATGATAGTTCACTTACTGATGAGCGACATTATTTTCGTGAAGGAAGGTCAACCCCTGTTGATGGTCAGAATCTGATTGTACAGAAGCATCTAAAAACATACCTCGAGAACCTGGCTCACAAAATCTACTACATCACATACCATCATGAACTCTGGATCATCGAACCGCCGAAGTAAGGGCGTCACCATGTACTGTATGTGCGGCGAAAAGCTGTCTGCAAAGGTATCGTAAAATGGGATGACATGGTTTCGCGAATCACTCGTCATGCGCCGCGACGAGAAGTACTCCGTGATTTGAATTTGTTTAAGTTTCTTGGGATCTTGAATCATCTTCATACACACGACCAATCCGTCCTCCCTTCTGATTGCGTCTAGCACTTGAGGAAGCTAAAGGCTTCAGTTAGTTTGCTCGCTTACACGCCATGATGATGAAGGGAACTCACTATCTGCATGATGTAATCTTCTCCGCTATGATGGTGACGACCATTCCCATACCGTGTCGGCGACCAGCCAGGCTGATACCGTGGGCGCAGTTGGTATCCTTTTTGATTGAGAAACCCATATCGATCTCGCCACAACTTCTCAGATGGGCTGAGCGATGGAGGATAGTACACTGCGGGAAGCCCCAGCGCTTTTTTTCTTCTCTTGGGCGACAAACCCAATAGTTCGTTGGCCAAGTTGGGTACTTCATCATCTGACGACCTATTCCGCCGCTTGTTTCGTCCTTCGGCATCTATGTCCGACCAGTTTACCGGTCGCAGAGTTAGTTGAACTCCCATGCTCATACTTGGTATCCGACGACAGCGAGGGAAGACTGTTGGGAGTGTCGAGGAATCGTATTCACAACAAAGGGGTAATTAAGTGGGATTCATCTGCGAAAGTGTTGCAGGAGGTGTGCCAAATCTCACGGCCTCGTGGGTGGGTGCTGCAGCTTGCAAGCAAAAATAGACTTGTGGCATGGAAGATGGAAGAAACGCCCAGGAGCGCTGGACGGCTTGCCGCTGATCGGAATCGGTCGGCATGGCACGTGTTCCAGCGAGTTGTGGGTCCATGTTGGACGTGAACCGAGGTCGGGCCCTACGGCCTGAGTACTTCCTGAGCGCTGAGTACTCAGTGCTACTGTGACCGGTGGATTACACTAAGGTCTTCTATCTCAATTTTTTTCTTCTCTCTTTCGTTTCTTGTTCCCCGAAATATTCCAGTTTTCCACCATTTTCCATGTTGCTGCTTCCTTCCAATTTGAAACTCGGCCCAAACGTTGAACGATAATACCTATCATTTCCATCAATACCAACCATCAATGTCATTGTCTGAGTGGAATGTGATGGAGTTTCCGAAGCCAGCGAAACAGAATTATCGATAGAGGCTTTTACGGTCGGTCCCGTAGTATCAAGTGGCAGCTTAATCGAGACAGATACAGCGCAAATAACATTGCAAGAACTTAAATAATAAAGTGATAGACGGCTTGAGAAACGGGGTACCAAACCAAACTAGAGATACCAATTCCAGGTCCTACATAGATGGTAGGAATAGCAAAAAAACAAAACACAGCACCATAAAAACAGAACTGGACAAAGATAAAAGCTATCAAAAAAGAAACCGGATTAAAGACCCGTCGAATGAGAAGAATATGGATCCACATAGTATGACAACAGATAAGAGAGGGTCAATTTCCTTCAATAAGGTCAAAGAGAGAGAAAGGTTCAAATAAAAATAAGAAACACAGCCGCCGCCCCCAATGCTTTCCTCCCTTTTCACTACTTCAGACCAAGGCAGTAGGCACCAAGAATACCGACCCAGGCTGAATCGTTCCTTTTGTCAGCGTATTGGCGAGCGCCTTCCGCTTATCCTCCCATGACTTCAGCGCACGCAGGAGCTGCACGATCTTGTCCCTCTTCCCTTGCCGCACATCGTTGATGCTCACGCTCCCCATCTTCACGTCGTTGTCCAACAGGAAATCGAACAACCTAAACAGTCCGTCGAGCTTGTCATCGTTTGCGTCTACAGGGAACGCGGAGTCTAACACGGGCGGAGAGGATGGCCGGCCCTTGATGGATTCTGCAAGACGCAGGAGCGCGAGGCCGCCACATAGAGAGCCTTGTGAATCTGTGATTTGCAGCTCCTCCGGAAGATGAGTGTTTGCCCATTCGATCAGGACATCGTCGGCGGTGGTGTTTATCTGGAATTCAAACAGGAAGTTCAGTACAGCCTCGCAGATTCCCCGGAGCTAGAGCCTTTACTTACCGTACGCACTGTGCTCGACCTCCGCATTTCTCTCGAGGGCCGCGGGGGTGCTGCAGCTCTTGGGGTCGAGGGCATGTAACCATTGGCTCCATTTGTTCCATTCGTGGCCATTGCCTCGTTGCTAAAAAACGAATCAAGCCGCGTCCGCTCTGCGTCTTTTGGGCTCGCGGCGGCGCCATCAGCACCGCTACCTAAGCCCATGAGGACTCGTGCGTCGCGACTGGATAGCTGGTTTGGATCTTCTCTGCGGAGTGCCTTCTGCGTCGCATCGCGTGCCGTCGGCGACGGAGGGCGCGGGGCGGGGTTCATCGCCTGCGCGACGATAAGCGGGATAGTCGGGATATTGCATGATGACACCACGGGTTCTGATAAGAGTAATAGGAAAAAGATAAGATGTGAATAACAGGGCGAAGGCGTATATTAGAGTGGAACACATACTCGTGTAGTCCCTTCCGATCGTCGCTTTCATGATCGCCTTCATCCAATCACGGATAATGGTCTTCTCATCCGAACTGAAGTAATGTGTCTTGTCCTGATCATGATCGATTCGGAAGCCATATCGCCCTGGATCAACGTTCTCGTCTACAGTGACCCTGTACCCGGTAATGTGGATGTATCCCTTGATGCGCGTTTCCTGTAGCCCAGCAATAAATAAAAATCAGACGCGAAAAGGATAGGAGAACGCAAGACCCACCGTCTTACTATTACCCCTCAGGCAGTACAAATGCGGCCCTTTGAGGACGAAGTACCGCAGTTTCCACGCGTTATACCTGTCGCCTTTCTTCCGCATCCATCCCGCATGGTCTGGCTCTCCGATCTGCCCCAAGATATTCACACCCTGCTGGATCGGCCCTGACACGCCATTCACAGTATCCTGCGCTTTGCTGGCGTTCGCGCTCGCGGCAGCGATATGTGGATTGGACAGCGTACGTTTCCTGAGCATCGAATGATCCTTCTTCAGGCCTTCCTTCTCCCAATCCTTCGGCGAGGCATCGTGGTGAGAGCCGATGAGAGTATCTCTTTGCGATCCGCTGTCTGTCGTGCGCTGGGAGACGGAAGAGGATTTGCGCATGCCTGGCCCATGTAGCCTGGGCAGAGTAAATTTACTGGTCTTCTCTGCAGGCTGACTATCGTCGCCAGCACTATAATTCAACATCATCAACACACAAATCAGCACAGTGAAGAGTTTTCCAAAAGAAAGCAAAACGAACCTTGGCGCGGGCTTCCGGCTCTTTCCCAAAGTACCAGAAAAGGTGCCTGCAAAGATGCTCAGCCTGTCTCCATGCTTGCCACCATCGAGGCTCTTCTTCGTGCGGGCATGCCGGCTACTCAAGCTCGCCGAATCGCGTTTGTCTTTCTCTTTGCCGTCTTTGATGCTGTCCTTGATGCTATCCTTGTCCTTCAGGTCCTTATCAGGGGTATCACGAACCGTCGGAGATGGGAGAGGCGAAGGGCGCCCAAAGGATGCAGTCGAGTCTTGTGAGCGCCCGAATAGGCGCCGGCGCATGCTCTTGCTGGGTGCGATATCGCCCTGAAATGAGATGATTAATTTGAAGTGTGATTTTTCAGTAGGATAAACTTACGTCGCTCATATGCCCTCGGTCGTCGTCCGCAGTGTTGATAGGTACAACAAGTTTACTCTTTGTGGCGGATTCCTTGAGGTTACCTTCACTATTGGGCGAAATCAATAGCTGCGCAGGGCGACCCTTCTGCTATTACAAGTCAAAATGGCAATGTTACTGGTGAGGAAGTAAGAAACGTACCCCTTCAGGAGAATTGTTAGTCGCCATCGTAATACCTAGCCCAACACCCGCAGCTGCCATAGCCGCCGCCGCCGACGCTGCAACAGTAGCCGTACCATCAGGCGCACCGGCGGCAGCAGCATCCGCCAGCATCTTGGTATGATAATGCTGGCCTTCCGACGCGCCCTCCTGCACTGACCCAAACTGCTGCTGATTCCCCACACCAAAGCCCTGCCCGCCGAACGACTGCGGGCTCTGATTCGCCCCTGCGAACGCATGGGCCCCGTAAGCAACGCTCGAGCCCGGGAAGGAGTGGTGGCTCTGGCTCACACTCTGCGTGCGCGAGTGGTGGTTCAGCTGCATGGGAGATGGCTGCCCGGATGCGGAATGAGCGTCGAAGTACTCCACTGATGGCGGGCGGCGTAGGTCGGTGATGGCATTGGCGATGCGCATACGCTTGCCGAACGCCATGATGCCGATCTCGGACTTCAGGAGATTAACGTCGAGTTCGAGGAGAACGTCGCCCGTGATCTCTTGTTCTGAATGATGATGCACAATGTTAGAAGGAATAATCAGGGACACATGGACTGAATGCGTACCAGTGAACTTGTCGCAGACATCTTGATCGAATCCTCTGCTCTTCAACCATTCAATAACTTCTTCAACTGTCCATTCCGTCGGGTGTTTTTTCTTCAAGTCAGAGGAGGTAGAAACCGATTGCTGCATTTGCGCTTGCGGCGAAGCAGAAATCGCCATTGCTTGGGGTGCTGACTGTGTCGACACTATACTGTTGTGCTTGGAATGCAATGTGCTATTGAATTGCGTTGAGATTGAGGGCGAGGGTAAGCCATTCACCAACGGCGTCTCTCGGACCGGTGCACTATTGCGCTTGGGTTCTGCGGAAGCCACGACTGCTGCGGCCGCTGGAATTACTATGGGTGGAGAAATGGGAGTTGGATACGCGTTTCGCAAGGGCGAAGAGGGTCTGACAGCCTCTGGTTCAGGCGTGGGCTCGACAACAGGCTCGGGTGGTGAGAAGACCGGGAAGGAGAGCGTGGCAGCAGTGGCTGTCAGCACATCAGACTCGTCTCGCGGAGGCATGTCCAGCTGGGTATCCGCCACAGTGGTGGAGGATCCTTCTTGAGTGTGAGTATCAGTCTCTGTCTCCGTGATAATCGATGCATGCTTTGAATGTGAGACTTCGGCGTCGACCTCTTCGGTCTCATCTTCTTCTAGGATGTAGGAGTGGGGTCGAGGAAGCCTGTTGGCGCGGGTGTAGTCGCCTTCGTCTTCACTTTCATCGCTGAGCTCGACTTCGATGGGCGGTGCAATAGATCTTTGGATGCTTGACCCGTCATTCGTGTTGATCATCGCCTCGAGTTTCTCTGCCTCTTCGACGGCTCGTCTGGCCTTGGCCGCAAGTTTGGTCCTCGCAGACTTGTGCCAGTCTTCGCCATTCGTGCCTTCAGCAGTGCCGTCCAAGTCACTGAGGTCATAGTCCGTATCCGTATCCGCGCCATCACGAGTGCTCGCAAAGCTGAAGCTCCGTGCGCCATCACCATCCCCTCCACCGGCCCCACGCCCGAGCTGCTCGATTGCCTTCTGGACGTCGGTCATCGTAGCCTTCATGACCTCTCCGTCGGGCAGTGCGTCCAATTTCAGCGATGCATCGTCGTCCTGGCTGCGGCCGAAGTCACTCTCGTACCCGTCTCCGTTGAGGAAAGCGGCTGGCGGTTGTTTCGGAATGGGAGAGACAATGTTCGAGGATTCAGACTCATTTCCCTCATCCAAAGTGTGCAGCTCGGATGTCGCATTGTCGGTGGGGGGCAGATTGGCTGTCTCGACAGCTTCTGCGGTAGGGGGCGCTGGTGCGGTGTAGCTTACTGGAAACAACCCTACTTTCCCAGCTAGATTACGTCCCTGCCATGCTAAGTCAGTAGAAGCGTAGGTAGATCGGTTATGGGCATACCTGCCACCAGCCATCACCATAGAGGTCGTCCTTCTCCACCACCTCAATCCGCTCCCCAGCGTGGAAGCTCACCTCGTCCTCATGCTCTGGAAGGAAATCGTGTAGCGCATAGACGTATTCGAGCATTTACGACACCGTCTATGAGATATCGGAGGAAAGTCTGGCGCGCGCTGCCGCAGGGCGTCGGTCGAAGTTGAGGGTAAAAGGCCAAGAGCAGCTGACGCTTGAGAATGTACCGTGGAATTTGGTCGGTCGGCAGAAATAGCGCAGCCGGCAACTTCAAATTCTCGTCCAGAGTCGTGAATTGGTGGTCGTTAGTAAAGTTAGTGAGACCGTTGGCACAGACAGTGTTAGCGTCGACAGCAAAGTCTGATCTTGTCTTTGAAAGCGAAGTTGCGATTCCACGTGCGTCAGCGTGCGTTCCGCCCCTGAGCGAGATTTGAGTCATCTAACCAGGTCTCTTGAAACAGACCTGAATCATAGCAATGACCCTAGAATTAATGTGCGACAATTAACAGCGACTCGGATGTGCAAGCGGTGAGGCCTTGAGGCGCGGCCTCGCGCAGACCTCAGCGACGAGTTGGCGACGAGAACGTGTTATGCGTCATTCTAGTTCTCGGCGGTTGTCAACACAAGGTCAAAATTGCGACAGAATGTCCAAGAAAGTTACATGCCTTGGCTCGCCATGACGCTGCGGATGGACGATTCATGCAAGATTTCATGTCGACGCTTGCAATTAATGTGACTTAAGGCGTGGATGCCGTCCGGTGAGCGCACCACAACACAAAGGTGATCGAAGGAAATGAGCATTAATATCGAAGCTCGCACATTCAATAGGGTAAATTTCATAACGGAAGAGTATGTATTCTTTCTGCCCATCTGTGCACATCACACAGGCCATATCATGTTCAGCACATGCAGGTCTAAAATCTACGCAGCAAGTCATCTGCACACCCCAAAGCTTAGCACGTCACTCTAGCTTCACGCCTTCTCATCAGCATTATTTGCGGCTTCTGCCAACCGCGCCAGCGCCTCCGCTCTCTCCTGTTGGCGCTTTATCCGGTACTTGGGCCCAATTCGGATAGACAAGTACACCACAGGTATAGCGGTCAGCAGTATGGCGCCAAGTAGGACGTACGTCCATCCAATACCCATGCCTTTTAGCATTAGCTCGATCACGGAGACAAGGACGGCACTTAGCGTGCAACGGATGAGATTGTTCTGTTGGATCGTACGCATGAGCGGCGCTGCATATACATGGAGAATCTATGGACTTACACAAGCGGTGACGGAAGAGCTCTGCCCTGGGACAAGGTCGATCATCAAGGTCGACGCAACATTCATGATTGAGATGCTCATATACCCGACTGAAAGCAATTAGGAGTCAAGCAAACTGACTGGAAGCTTGAGAGGGACTTACTGATAAATTGCAGGATTAGCGGGCCAGCGATGTTGACTTTGCCCTGGACACACCAGCCATATCCCGCAGAGGCTGCAGCCATTAATGTAATGTAAATGGGCAACAATCGTAATCGCGCCTAGGTTGTAGAATGGTAAATTAGCGACCTATGTATTTGATTAGTTTAGACATGCAACTCACCTTTTCGAGAGGAAAATCTTCCTCCTGATTTAGATTAACCTGTTCTCCCTCACCTATCCGCGCCTGCGCCTGCGCCTTGAACCGCTTGTAATCTGCATCGAGAAGACGGCCAGTGATCGAGCTTCCAATGATCATACCGCCGCCAATGGAGAGATAGCATAACCCAATCGTTGTCTCCGTCAAGAACGGATAGGTCTCAACGAACAGTGTTGAAATGGTCGCGGTAACGCCATAGTACACCGCACATGAAATTGCGCTCATTAGAAGTAAGACGTCGACATCGGGATTGAGGAATAATCCAAATGGGTTTTTTGGGACTTTCACTTTTGCCTCTTGGGATGCGGGAGCAGGGGGTGCATTGCGGCCGATAATGGGTATCACAGGTTTGTAGATGATGGGGATGTTCAAACGGCCACTATCGCTTATTGCGCGCAGTGTCTCTGGTTGGAAGCTAGCCAAACGAGATGAATATTTTAATAATCTTGAAGAGCCTCAAAAAGACTAACAGGATAATGATCACGAAGCAAATCGATGCTGAGATGCACAAAAACCAGAATAGCGCTCTCCAGCCTAGACTTTGAGATAGCGCACCGCCAATAATGGGTCCAATTGCGGGACCGACCTGCGCTATTCATAAACAACTGCTGACTCAAATGACTTCATTTACGTACCATGGGACCAAGCGTGAAGATTCCAAAGAATCCTCCGCGTTCAGCTCGAGTAGAGATATCACCAACAACGCCCGCACCTATATTACACCCGAAAATGAGCACTAGACATCCCAACTCGAGGCGAACCATGATTACATACCAATAGCAATGGTGCTCGCTGAGCCGGCTGCCTGCAGGCAACGCAGCAGCATGAGAAGCCAAAAAGCCGAGGTGGGAACTAGAGCCAGCCCAATGCATGATAGCGACAAGATAAGCAGACACGCCGCGGAAATTGGCCGCCGGCCAATGTGGTCAGAGACAGGTCCCCATAGCATAGGTGCTATTGTCTCGTCAAAATTTGATTCTGAGCACACGACTGGCAATGTTCACTTACCAACACCTTGTAGGACCATGTACATTGTGAGCTAGTTGACCGCGATAAATTTGGTTGCTACTAGCCAGCAATAGGTGATGCAACATACAGTAAGATTTATGAGTTCCGTTGATTTATGGAACGCTATGGCGATTGAGGGTAATGCTGGAAGGTAAATGTTTGCTGTGAGTGGACTGTGAAGCCGCATTTGAGGTTTTAGTACGCGATGCAACAAGTAGAACGCGTCGGACGCACCTGAAAACCCCAACGAAAGAAGTAAAGCACACGATGAACCATTTCTCGTTTTTTGTGAATCTGCTATATTCCGATGGTGAAGTAGCGTTGGAGTTGTGGTTATCGTCGGAGATGTTCAGGGCCTCATCTTTTTCGTCGTCGCTTCGTTTCTCTTTACTATCGTCAGTCATGGTGATGAAAGGCGCTCCGTGAATGGGTATAGAAGAGGAGACGTGGAGAGAAGAAGCATTCCCAATGCGAGACTATAAGTAGCAAATCGATCCTGAGCATTGTGGAAGATTGAGGGTATTAATAATTCACGAATCACGGTTTAAATAAACGGATTATTCAAAGCCGACGACTAATACGGCTCCTCAGCCGAAACACGATCGCAGCGGCCCGCCAATCACCAGCCAATCACCAGCTTTCCAGGGCAAGTTTGCATACATACAACCGTACTATCATTGACCCACACATCCGTATCATTGGCCAGACCCACCTTTCGTCCATCTCGAATATTTCGCTCGTTTTGATTCAGAGATACTCTTTTATGAGTGAAGAATGCGTTACAGGTACATTTTTCTTTTGTTCAAATTGACCGCTCGTTACTCTCGCCGAGGTATGCCGTGTCGGAGATGAATTATACCACAGCCACATTGATCGCATTTGCGTGAAAGTCGCGTCTACAACTTTCCATCTCAAGTCAATCTCAAGTCTTCTCAGGTCTTCTCAGCGCTCACTCCAGAATCAGACACATATGACTGTGCTTATTATTTAAGGCAAAGCTTTACCCTCGTTGATCGCAGTTGCAATCATACTCGTATTCGGCCGATTAAACGCGTATCTTCAGGAAGATTAGCATGGATCAGAACTTCAATCCAGCAACACAGACCTTTCATAGCTATCAAGGTAAAGCTGGTCGGTGCTGCAAGTGGCCTTGAAGGCAGGATGTTCGAAAAGGCGCTCTAACCAGGCAGTGAATCGATCGCCTTTCGGCAGCTGGAACCCACGATAGTGAGTCAGAACTATTTTTGCCCTGTACAGAACTGGAAAAATATTGACATTGCCGCAAAAAGGATGTGGAGAAATAGCTTACAAGGACCGGCCATGACGTCTGCCCAGCTAAGATCCGTTTGTCCAGGAATCCATAGTCCTAATCCTCGAGAGAGTGCTTGACGTTCTCCTTCGCCTGACTCTCCTCCTTGGGCCAGTACCTCTCTTTCGGCGCGTTGGAGGAGGGAAACTAGACCTTCTAGCGAAGCGTGAAATTCTTTGCCAGCCTCGATTTGCTTTTCCTCTGTCTGCGCTTGGAGGTAGCGGTAGAATGCAGGGACTAAACTGCGATTTACATGATCAGCTTGCAGTCGGACTAGGCCCCGTTCATCTATGCTTCTCTTTCAACCTTTCAGATGCGTATGCGCTGCAAGGATGCTTACAAGGACTGGTAATGGGAGGTAGTATCCTCCGCTTTGTTGTCGAAGCCGCGAGACTGTGACGCAGTTAGCTGGTACTTGGGAAATAACGAGCTCGAGAAGCGCATGTTATATACGTACTCCTCCAAAAAATCCATGATAACGGTACTCTCGTTGAGAGAACGAGGCGGGTTATACTGGTTGAATCTCAATCCTGGTACAAGGCCCTTTGGAGACACTTCAAGAAGTTCCTTAGGCTTCTTATATGGATCGACTTCGTCTACATAATTCGCGATGAAGTCAAATTGTCTGGGCGCAGAAATGGCACTTACAATACTAACGAGTGCGATATAAATCAGCTCTTCGTTGAATAGTAATTCACAATAAGTATTCAGACCTTGTAGGGTATCCCAAGAATTTCAAAAGCGACCCATACCCTTTGCACAAAGGGACAGAAGCAACTTCCGAACAGCGTTATATATTCGTCTTTCTCGTGCGCCTTGACTGTTTTGAGAGCTTCGCCTGTGCATTGCGTGTGGTACGCTCTCCCTGAGTCGCCCGTAGCAGAGGACATCGTTTTCGATGTTGATGGTTTGGTTCAAGATCTAACTGCTCCAGGCCCCAACTGACAACTGCTCTTCTGAACATGTCTTGGTCATGCCCCTATCCCGGGCCGCCTTACCGGGGTGTCGAACTTCCTTTCCCATTTGCAGCATGTATATATTGCCTCGAACAACATTCAGTAAGAGAAAAGACAGGAATGTAAGGAAAGGAAAAAGGTTCCTTGATTGATACCCGTTTTCTGAGAGAGGAAAGGGAGAAGAAATTCGGAGCTATCGATCTTTCTTTTTGAGCTTTCGGCTAACTCAAATTCATCGCCGCCACAATTCTTTTTTTTCACGAACCACGACGTGGTACAATCGCGTTCCACGCGTACAAAACACTCTATGTGGCTAACAAATACGTTTGACGCGTCAGCAAAGCTTACTTGAAGCGCAGTAAAGTCCGTATGACTTATCGTGGAAGCTTCCAGGCCATACTGATCAAGATGCTGATAGGCGCCCACGATAACAGGTACTTCTAGGAAGCCAACTGTTTCCACGGCGATTCCCGCCATAACTCAACCCACCACCAAGCACCATTCAACATGGCAGCAGTGGACGCAAATCCACCGAAACCTGCGCTTACCGGTGGCTTCGTCAACCCTGTTGATGGACCCTTTATAAGGTTCCCACCGTTCCCTGAACCTCCCCAAAACACAACCGTCGTGTCCTACAAAGAATTCAAGGAAAGGGGGATCTGCATCGAGCCCGGCCCCGACGACACTGAAGTGGACGCCCTGGGCATTCCAACCGTCCCTCTTCCCAAGCGGCACGAGACGGACATGTGCAAGACCAACACCAAGCGCAAGCGAAAGGCGGAAGAGGCGACGGCGCGGAAAAAGGCAGGCGTACCCGCGGCGCACGTAGTCTGGTGGGAGCAGTGGGACGAGACGGAGGTGATCAGGTTCTCGCTTGGGTTCAACCCGTGAGTGCAGTGGGGAAATTGGTGGCGCAATTCAAGAGGATTGACGCGTTTTCTGCCAGCCATTCGACGCGCTTTGAGAGGATCCATGCAGCGGCTGGTGATTTCACAACTGGCCGAACATGGCCAGTTAACTTCGCCTCTGAAACTGGTCCAAGATATATCTGGGAGAAAGTACGCACAGGAATGTGGTTCTTTTCCGTTTTCCTCTTTTCTCACCAGTGTCTTGCAGTTTCAACGCTATATTGGAATACCAGAAGGGAGTGGCGCGCCCCCGAAAGAAAAGAAGAAAGCCGAACAAAAGGACGCTGATGATGACATTTCTGATGATGACATGGATGATAACGAAGATGAAGATGAAGGTCTTGATCAACCGACGGGTCCTACGGCTGCCGATGTTATCAACGACCGCGATCTCGCAGGAATTCTTGCAAAGAACAAGGCTGCAGCGACCAACGAGGCAAACCTCGCAAGGTTCTTCGATAGCCCGGAGAAGTCCATCAGAGTGTTTATGTCGTCTTACGCAAGGGAGCAGGGATATATCTGGTAAGTTATACAATACTCAATTTCTAGTGTGCGTCTCTCTGACTATATTTTGTTCGGTATAGGTCGGATGTTAATCTAACATGCATGCCTCGCGTTCTCTACTTCTTCGTCAATTTCTTGCTGCGCAGCAAAGTACTTCCCGAGAGCGAACGTAGTCTCCGCCGCGCAGTCGAGGTTATACAAACCGCGCAAATCGAACTTCCCAACACTGCAAGCCTAGCGAAAATTCTGCCGGATCGATTTAGTCGGGCGTGTAATGTGTCCTGGGGCAAGAAGGCCGAGCCATACAAATTGCCCGAAGACATCTTTGACGCTGGTGAAGACGCTTCGGAGCCCAAGGTTGAAGAGAGCAAACCAGATCTGCCAATCCCAAGTAAACAAGACTCGAGCTGGGGACAGGAAAACGTCACGGTCTGGAATTCTGCTATAGATAGCGAGACGCCTTGGGGTTCTTCCAACGAATCCAACGTTTGGAATGCTGTCGAAACAGACGCAGCCGAGCCTACCAGCGGCGGCTGGATACTTCCAAATGACGAGAAGCTTTCCGAAGAACTGGGTCTTACTGCACTGTCTTCGACGCATCGCACAGGCATCGTCGAAACTTCTATGCGGCGTGTCAAGACTATCGTTGGACCTAATGCGAACCCTCCGCCAAAACCTCCCCAAGCAGAAGGCGGTTCGGCACCCGACCCTGAGGCCGTCGAAATCGATCTCGATTCTAAATTCACTAAGGTCGTCCTTTCGCCTATGCCAATGGACTGGGACGGCGGGAAATACTCTGTATACTCCAGACCAGCGATTCTCAAGACGTCCCAGGGTGCTGTTGTCGAACCCGGCGTGCCCGTTCCGGAAGGCACTACGCCGAAACCTCACGATCCTCTGAACGACGAAATAACTCTCCTTATCGAATCTGACGTAGCCCACGTAGAGCTCTTGCGTGAGGGCATGTTGCTCGGCGGAATATGGGTTCAGATTGTTCGTCAAGGCGAGGCTGCGAAGAAAAAGAAGAAAGGCAAATCGAAAAAATCCGCACCTGTCTACTGGTACGTGGACGAGTTGGCATCATCGCGCCTAGCTTCTGGGCAGTCAATGTTGTCGACCAAGAGTCCGAATGATTTGCGAACCTTGACTTTTGAAACCAATTCTCTTACCAATTTCATTTTATTTGTATCATACTTGCTTCAGCATTGGCACTTTTGGATTCTTGAACACCTAACTGTACATATCATTATATTATGGATAGTCCAACACTCACTATAATACGTTGCTGAAATTGTGACTTTGACAAGTAGAAGAACGCGAGTCAGACGCGACTGGCAGAAATAACCCCTAATAACACGCTGTTTGCCTTTGGATGTCGAAACCCTTCACACGTGACCCGAGTACGCTTCATCGCTCCTGGAGAAACACGAACGCAGCGCCATCCATCTTCAACCTGTCCAAATCCCGCTACCATTTCCTTTCTTTTCATCTCTAAAAAATGTCGAAACGACCATCTTCACCCACTTCAGGTGGTGCGCTTATGAAGCGCGCTAGGGCGACGCCGCCTCCCTCTACACAAATTGCCATTTCTTCGGCAAACGAAGATCGAAATAAAGGTCTTATTCGGACTGTAGCGCGGACGAGCAATCTTGATGCTCCTATTGTCAGCCTTGCTGGTGCCCATGCGGTATGTCTATCTGTGTGCTTCAAATAAAATTCTCTCATCTTTTGCAACCAGGGTGAAATTCTGAGTTGTAGATTCGATCCAACAGGGCAGAATGTCGCTGCATGTTCAACAGATAGAAGTATATGTGAGGCTTCCATTATGGCCGTATTGTCTTTTTACTTTCTTAAAGTTAACCATAACAGCTCTATGGAGGACATATGCACCCAACACGAACTATGGTCTTCTCTCCAGCCACGCGAAAGCACCCATCCTTGACCTACAATGGTCTCTCTACTCCCCCTCATCTACTCCGTCTCAGCCGACCACACTCTCACCATGACAGACGTCACGACAGGCCAGAAGACCAGAAAAATACGCGCTCATCGCGAGATTATCAATTCACTCGACCGTACAATGGCCAGTGGCTCTGGAACGGAGCTGCTGGCGACAGGCTCGGACGACGGCACCGTCAAAATTTGGGAGGGCGGAGAGGATGCTGGCAAGCAAGCTGTGGCGACGTTCGAAGTGGGCTGCCCTGTGACTTCGGTGTGTTGGAGTGCGGATGGAAATAGCGTGTATATTGGCGCGATAGACAACGAAGTGCATGTACGTCCTCATGTTCAGTTTCTCTCTATTTTACCGTTCTCAAAGAGATTGTGCTCATAGGTATATGACCTTCGGAAAAGCGAGCAAGTCTCCTCCCTTGTCGGGCATACAGACACGCCAACGTCGCTAGCGCTTTCGCCAAATGGCAGCTTCCTGCTGTCGCCTTCTTTCTCGTCACAAACCTTCGTATGGGACGTGCGCCCATTCTCGCCTTCGCCGTCTCGCATACATCGCGTTCTGCAAGGCGCTCCTGCTGGATTGAGAACACTTGTTGAGAGGCGCCTGGAGCAAGGATGATGGTGGAAACCGCGTTGCTGTTGGAGGCGCCGACGCATGGTGTGTATCTGGGATGTTGACAGCGGAAAGATCTTGTACAAGGTCAGCTTCTTCCAAATCTTTCTGTTATTACTGCGAATCAGACTGACGTTGTGTTTACAGCTTCCTGGCCATAAAGGAACTGTCACGTCGGTTGACTTCCATGCAAAAGAGCCCATCAGTGAGTGCTTTCACGATTGTGTTGTAGATTTGTGGACTAAAGCTATTGCAATAGTCCTTACCGGAAGCAAAGACGGTACAATGCTACTGGGCGAAATCGAAGCAGGTCTCTCTGTATAAATACCCATCTGTCTTCTACTGTTAATATATATTCGATGACTGCTTCGACATTTCCATCAAAGCCATTACGAGGGATAGGAATTACATGGATAGATCTGTCTATGGTATACAGGTGCAGAGGCTATGCGTTGATGATGTAGATTGGGCAAGTTGCATGAGGAATAGGAGTACTGCGCGAGGGTATTATCCCCTTGAATCCAGAAGTGTGAACGTGACGGCATGTACAAGAAAGCAAGAATTGAAAAAAAAGCAGGAAATTAGGCGATGTATGCGAATTGGTCTTTGGAGCCTTCTACACGCTCCATATATTCCTTCTCCAGAAGGGTCTCGATGGCCTGATCATAAGTTGTAAGTATGTGTGCCGTGCATGATGTTTGAAAGTAACTTTACCTTCTTGATATCAGGAATCTTGGGCGCAAAACGTTGCGAGATCTGTGAGATGACCTCTTGGATGAGAGCCTGGTTCTTCATCGTCTTCCTGGCCTTCATGATACTGTAGAATTGCTTGAATGAGCAAAGAATGCGAACTTCATGATTACAGGTACATACCGAACGATGGTCGCTTGAATAACGTATTTACGATCCTCGTCAACTGCTTTCAAGACATCGGCAGATTCAGCCTTGACTTCGGCCTTGATAGGCAAGTTCAAATTGACACGGATCTTCTTTGACTTGAAATCTGCAAGATCGTTCAGTACTCTCCATCACATGTGTGCAATGTCCAGTAGACGCACTAGGATTCAAATCATACTGATCCGTCTCCTCGTTGATCAAGACCTTGGCTTTGACCAACACCGCCAGCACCTGCGTCAAGATATCCTTCGAGATCGCAGTCGCAGCGACGAGCTCGTCCAACGACATCGTGTCGTTTTGGTTGTACTGCAGGAGCACCGCCATCTGATACGAGCTCGTCATCAGGATGTACTTCTGGTTGAGGTAGTTCGTCCGCAGCTCGTTCTTGGAGTAGTTCCACAGCCATGTCAGCTTCCTGCCCGAGTGCTTTGTCTGGTAGTACTTCTGGAAGCGGTCGTAGGTGGCGAGGATTTCCTGGGGGATGACGAAGTCGTGAGGAGGGGGGTTGAGAGGCCAGAAGTTGGTGCCGAGGACCATGATGCTGAAGGTGATGTCCATATCGTCGTGATTTTGAGCCATGCGTTCTTTGAACGAGTCAGTGAGATCCTTGCTCAAGCTCATGTCTATTCAAGGATAAATCAGCTTGGGATGAAACGAACCAAATGATGATTATTTCTTACCTGTGAACATGCGCTGGAGTTTGTTGGTATACTCGAAACCACACGCTTCCTTCAGTTTAGAAATCATGCTAGCTTCGCTCTCGTCAGATGCAGAAACACCGTGAATCAAGCGTTTGGAAAGTTTCGTGGTGTAGAATGTCTGGAACACGTCCTTGTCTTCCAGATATTTGAACAGGATCATCTGCAAAAATAATAATTAGAACGATACCATATTGATGAACAGGATAATAGACATACAACACGATTGAGGGCGCCCTCTAGATCATCCTCTTCCGCCATCTTGTTATTCTTGCGCAAGAGCATATCAGCGTGCTTCGCAATCAGCTCGGGTGATTTTGTCGATGACGTTCCAGTGGCAGCATTACGGTTAACGAACTCGCGACAAGCTTTATCAAGACTTGCGGCAAATCCAGCTTCTCCTTTAAAGCTTCTATTGACGATCTGAGAATTCTTCTGATGGACCTCCAACAGCGCGTCACGTAAGCCTTGGGATCAAGAGAGTCGATGTTGGCACCGGCCGCGCCAACAAGTTTGGAGATCGCAGCCAATCCTGCTTGTTTTACATGCCCTTCGAATCGCTTCCTCAACGGTTCTAGACCTTCAGGTATGCGAGATAAGAGCGAGTACATCCGCTGCAAGTCCTCGTCCTGGTCGAAGTCAAGAAGGTTTTGGAAACTCTCCCACATAAGCTCGCCGTGTTCGCGGATGAGCACGTTTTCGCACTTGCTGATGAGCTCCTTGCGCGTTTTGGTGTGCAAGTAGCGCTCGACGCGATTCTCTTCTTCCCGTAGGCGCTCCTCTGCCTTTTTGAGATAATCAGGCACCGAGTTCTCGGCAAGGAACGTTTCTGATTCTTTCTTGTAGTAGGTCTCTGTCGTCTGGATGAAGGCGGTTTCGAAATGTTCCTTGTACACGTCGAGGCATTCCTTGTTGGGATCGGCGATGTCAAGTCCCAATGAGACAAAGGAGTCGACGACTTTCTTCACGAGACCTTGGTCGATGGATTCGCCATTCCGCTGTGCCGTAATCAAGCGAAGGGTGGCGGTAGTCAATTTAGTGTTATCCCGTTGAATGTGCATGAAGAAATGATCTTTCCATTGGGCGAGAGCAAGCTAGGAAATGTTAGTATTAGCGCAAATAGAAGAATGGTATAACTACTCACTGTATAGACTGGGAATACGCCCTTCTTGCCCTCATCTCTTTCACGCTTGACCCAGTACCGATTTAGGTATGTAAATAGTCGGTTGAGGTAGTTCGCGCCGGTCGTATAACGGTCCCATTGGGCCGCATAATATCGTAATAGATCCACGTCTGAGAGCGTTTTCGTTTTCTAAACATTGGAATGAGTTATCCAAATATTGAAGTAACAAGAATAGGAAGAATGGAGAATGACTAACATCCAACATGCCTTGGAAGTGCACTATGAAGTATTCGCTGAGCTTACTGTATAAATCGGAACCCACTAGATTAGCGCCCGCTATTACCGCAGAATAAGCAAGTGGCACTCTAAAATATCAGAAAATGAGACGTACAGCGGTTGCCATCTAACCTTCCATGCATCTTGGTGGATGTACAGTAGTTATACACCGTGGTATAGAGACTGGTATACCCGGTAAATGACAGGCCTTTCTCGAGATCGTTCATGATATGGTCAACACCAGCATTGAGATAGGCCCACGTCTCCTCCAGATCGGCCGCTTTTGCCGGCATTTTGGCGAAATCATTGCCTGGAGCGACGGTCGGTGGAGGAGCCATGGTAGTTGTATTGAGAGATGTAAAAATCTAATGAGGACGTGACTCAAATGAGTGGCTCTTCTTTATAAAGGGTACCGCCACGCGTGTCCCACGCACCGCGTTCACCGTGACTGCCATCACCGTGTCGACAACGTTGTTGTACCAATCTCTGCCCTTTGACTCGTCTTGTTTCGAACAGCCGGCCTATCTCTCAAGTTGCGTCTGCATTCATATGTTCATCTTCACAAGCCTGCAATCTAGAACTGGAAGAGCTCATCCAGTCCAACTTTTCAGAGATGCTGATGATCGTTATGATCTTTGACAGATTCTGATTTTATGGCGCTGCGGCAGCGCGCAGCCAGGCTGATGAGATGTCCGCGTTGTAGTCCACGTTTACCACCTTGCAGCGTTCAACTTCCAACCCTTTGCACGTTTATATGCCCATCTCCTCCAACGCTTCCATTCTAATCCCAATGCAGCCTCCAAGACTAATCCATACTTCAGGATAACTTCAGGGAAAGGCCACGTTTTTTCCCTCAATATAATTGCGAGCTTCGAGCCTAATACCGTTCTTCGTCTCCACCAACGGCACCAGTCGAAACTTCCCTCTCCGATTTCCAATATGGCGCATCCTGTTTTCTGGCCCAAGAAATGGTTTTTTTATCCAATCGGAAACACGCCGCCTGTATGCTTGACTCAAGACCTGTCGCCCGAGAAAAAGCTGAGATACTTCTGCTCGGATGTGGGGATCCAAGAAGCATTTTGTATACCGTCTTTGCAGACCTAGGTCCCAGTATGTGCTTTTTTCCTTCAACCTAATTCCAGCTGATAGATTTATTCAGAAAATAGGTCTTTGGATGTTACATGTGTGATTGGGAACCCGCTGTCCTAGGTAAGATATCCGCAGCTGTTCGGACATTCATTGAACTCAAAAACACATTTACAGCTCGCAACATACTCCTGCTGACAATGATTGTTGATGGCGTGGATTGATGCGGCTGGTCAATCTTCTACCATTTCTTCCTCGATGAAGCTGCCATGCTATTCTCATGGCTCAGTGTCGGACCCTTCTACAGTCATCTTCCAGCATGAACACTTGGAAAGACTCTAAATACGGTACTTTTCTACGATTCTGTAATGAAATCACTGGCGCAGATCAGACGCCATTGGGCCTTGTATTACGAATCGAAAGCGAAACGGAGAAAGAAAGGGAGGCTCTGCAAGATTCGTTTGCCTCTGGAATGAAGTTGGTCCTTGACCGATACGGAGACAAGATGGCTTCTTTCCGAGCTGCCGGTCCTTTGTTCTTTAACATGGTAGCAGATGGCCACATAGGTCGCTCCTATAAGGGTTTTTGGACGACCGGCGTTACCTTGTCGAAATCATCTGAAGAAATTGCGACGCCTTACGTCAATCCGACATTTGCACATTCTGCAACTGGCAAAAACTTCAATGTTCACTACGGCAACGACCCATTGATGGCATTTTACTTGGCCCCTACATTGGCGTCCGGAAAGAGTGGAAAGCAACATGTGTCGGTCACTACTGAGGATCTCTTGGAAAGCGCCAAAACACAATTCTCTACGTGGTGTTCCTCATTCAAGACGCGTCTATCCTTGGGGTCTGCAGCAAAAATCGTCATACGCTTCTTCGTCGGTGAAGCCCTCGCCTTTTGCCAGGCATTGCACGTTTGCAAAGAGCAGAGGACGATGAAAACCGGTGTTTATGCACAACCGTGGGGCGGCTTACCGATCGTACTTGATGAAGATTATAGTAACTCTTCGGCCACGCCAGCTCCTTTGCTATTCAACGTGATCGAGTCCTCCAACCTAGCAGACCATGTCGGCATCGTTAATCTGATGGTTGCAACGGTGCCTCTATTGCAGAGAACGCCTTGGTCGATCATCCATACGAGCACGTTACTTCGGCCAGATCCTAAAAACCCACCAAAATCAGCACTTAGCGACAGCGCCTGTGGAGATGTACCCACTTTTTCCATGCTACTGGGCATCGCGCCTTCGCCACACATTTGGCATTTTACGCCAAGTTCGAACAAGCACGAAGTAATTGCCTCCACCGCCTTCTCCGGACAACTCCACGAGGGCATTTCCTGGCGGTTCGCCTCGTCTTTCGTCCCAAACGCAGTCTCAGCGCCTCCGAACACCGATCTATTCGAGCGTTTTAGCTTTGTATGCGACGAAACTAAATTGGCGCAATCTTTTTTCGCCATGTATCTTCGGATGTTTGAGGAGGAAAATCAAATGCAGAATCTCAGAAACAAAGGCAGCATCACGAATATTAGCAAACAAGACCTTATCCATTACGTCCGGGCGAGCTTTGTTGCGTTCCTTGCCCTTGTAAAGGGAAATGTGAGGGTCGATTGGGCGAAAACTATGAACAGCTTAATCGACCACATCCGATTCGACAAGAGCCTCATGATTGGGATGAACAACTATCAAGACCTCATCTGCAACATGTACCTTCGCAATGTTCATACTCTCTACGTACTCACATCGGCGTATACGGAGAGTATCCGCACGCCGCGAGATAGGTTTCATGGTTGGAAAGATGTCCCTCCCGCAGCTTGCATCGTTCTCGAGGTTCCGCGGAAACAATTGAAACGTCTAGAGGATATGCATGTCGACGAAATCAAGACTCCGATGCTTCAATGCGAAGTCTATGGTTCCGATTTTCACAACATTTACTCATCGATAAACTTAACATTTGGAGACATTCTGGTGTCTGTCGTCGACGGCGAACCTCGAGTTACGATCAAGGACGACCTTAAAGGATGGAGCGGAAATTCCTCCCTGATTGTCACTTTCTACCTACCCTCGTGGACATTGAGCAATGCGCCGACAGCAACACAGCTTGGACTTAACATCCGAAGTACTCCGTCATCGACTTTCCTGATGTCTCGTCTAGGCATGCGCCTCGCCATATTTTCCACATCCATCACAGACACTACCCATGTTCATGTTGTCCGCCATCGTCCAAATAACGTCCAAGAAATCAAGCATCTTCGCAGCACTCCTGGCTATAATACATCTACGGCGTCCGTAAATATTCAGGAAATAACGATGAAGTTCGATCCATCAGGCGAGAAAGCGACTAGTCTGATCATGCGCAAGGACATCATAGAACCTGAAGCCGCCAGGTCGCTGGGAAGTGGAAGCCAGGTGTCAACGAAGCCGATAACAGATTCCACCGTCCTTGTGTCATTTGGCGACCACATACGTCGGTTCAATTATCCTTTCTCGGTTCATATCGATCGCGTGCTAACGCGAATCGCGCGTAAATCATTGTATATCGAGGTAAATCCAACGTACCCTCGACAATGTTTAGAATCCTGATATATCGTCCAAATCTTAGCTCGAATCGCCAGTCCGGCCCGATTTCAGCGACTTTCGCGACCTTTCCATTAACCCCTTCGCAGTGGCGCACGACCACAACCAGATCAACCTGCTGAACAACCATTACCTCAATTTGGACATTCTTCCAGACCTACTCCTTCCGAGAAAAGAAAAGGATCTCCGATGGTTGTCGATTCATGCTACGATGATGTTTTCAGGGGAGGAGAAGAAAACGAGAGAAACCATTCATCCAAAAGACCGAGGGTGGCTGGTCAATATGAAGGAGAGCATCGGCTGCATGCTTCTCAAGTATGCCGGGTTGCAGCTTGATAGTCCGATGGAATGGACGAGAATTTTGGCCTTTCCGATCCAGAGGAGTATGGCATCTACACCTTGATTTTCGTCAATGGAATCAAGTTCGACGTGGCATCTCATACCGTGGTCATCGACGCATGCGTGGTACCTCTGGTCCAAGGAATTATGTCAAAACTACTCCCTGCTCTGCATGATATTACCGAAGCGGTGTCACTAAGATCAATACCCTCGCCGACGAAATCCGAGCATGGAAGCTCCTGTTGCCTTCCCTATCAGAGCGCTGTCGTACATGGACGCACACAGATGCCTGTGAATACCGCACGAAAGGTGTTCCAGCCTCTCTAGACGGCACGGAGCAAAGTCCGCTCTGCAGCTGCGGCAAAGGCAAAAATCTGGGCAGTTCGGGACCGTCGCCGAGTGGGCACCATTCCACGAAGAGGCTACCCGAATCGCGATCGGGCCTCTTTTCACGTTCTCGTTTATGGAGGAGACGATTAAATCCCTGATGGATTCTGCGGTCCAGAGAGTGTTCAGTGGAAATCGCAGTGCGCTACATGTGCTAGGCCGGGGAGGCCTAAGCTTCGGGCATGCGCTGCGTGCTTGAAGACGCGGTACTGCTCGCGCGAGTGTCAAAAGGCCCACTGGAAAACCCATAAGGCAGACTGTGTCGTAGCAAAAGCTGAATGAGCCATCTTTTTCTGTATTTTTGTGACAGTTGTTCAAGTTCATCAATTTGGGATAATTTTTTTGTCCTTCAAGTTAACATTGACTAACATGCTATAAAATTTGACATACGTAGGTCTACCAATTTTGAATGACGCGACATGGTTGTAAGTACTGAGACAGTGAGAAAATAACAATTGAAAGTGGACAGAGCGTGACCCTACTCGTGTCGTACCGTCACGGTGTTCACTGGTGTTCAAGTGCACCTTCAACTTGAACGTCCTCGTCAACTTTCACGAATTTACTCAGTTACAGCCATCGATGTCCTAAGGTCTAGAAATCATCAATATCCACCAATCTATATTCGCTTTCATCCCACTTCATTTGGAAATAGGACAAGCTCTTCAGCTGCGTCTGCTTTACCAACTTTTACCAGCTTTTACGTTAAGTTGCACGGTCACTCCCAAATTTGAACTGGGTGTACTATTTGATAAGTGCTCATCATCAGATTCGGATGTCAATATATGCTAATTTGTGCTCCAGAGAAATCTTCACTCTGAGTGTCCGCATACTTTGATGCTTAACTGGACATCTTTCATGTTCAAATTCTACTCCTCGGACGTCAATATGCTCATTTCCATGCATTTTCTCCATGCTTCTATTTTAATCCCGACGTGGCCTCCAAGACTACCCTTACTTCAGGAAAAGCCACGCTTTTTACTCACATAACCACCACGTCAATCTGAATACCTCACCTCCACCTACCTCTACCGACATCGCCTGGACTCTGGAGCTTATTTTTCCATTTTCTGACATGGCCCATCCTGTTGTTTGGCCTCCGGCATCATCTTTCATCCAATAGGCGACAGTCCTCCTGTGTGTTTGACCCAAGATTTGTCGCCTGAGAAAACCGCGGAGATCCTCCTGCTCGGATGTGGTGATCCAAAAAGCATTCTATACACCGTCTTTGCAGACCTAGCTCCAAGTCTGTTCTTTATTTCTTCGTCATGATCAGGGATTTTGATCTATAGTTCAGAAAACAGGCCTATCGATATTACATGCTGCGACTGGGAGCCAGCAGTCCTAGGTAAGATATTAATCTTTCATTTTGACTAAACTCAAAATCATTGTTCTTAGCCCGCAATATACTGTTGCTGACGATGATCGTCGATGGAGTTGCTGTAGAATCGGCTTGGTCTATCTTCTATCACTTCTTCCTTGACAAAGCCTCCTACGACACTCTCAGCTCTCAATGTCACACTCTTATCTATTCATCTTCCACCATGAAAACTTGGAAAGAGTCCAAATATGGACGATTTTTACGATTCTGCACCGAGCATTCACTTGCGGAGATCAGACGCTGCTGGGTCTTGTATCTTGAATCTCAAAATGATACCGAGGAAGAGAGGAAGGCGCTCAAAAAGTTATTTAGCTCCGGGATGAAATCGGTACACGACCGATATGGAGACGAGGTGGACTCATCCAGAGCAGCTGGCCCTGTTGCTTTCGCTATGCTTACAGAGGGCCATGCATCGCGGTCCCACGAGAATTTTTGGACGACCGGTGTTACCCCATCAAAATATCTCGAGAAGCTACGCCATACGTCAATCCGACATTTATGTATTCCTCGTTGGCAAGAAATTCAATGTTCACCATGTCACCGATCCGATCATGGCATTCTACTTGGCCCCAGCTTTCACACCAGGAAAGGATGGCCGACATCGGCCGTCCAAGTCCCTCAACACTGTCGATTTCGTGGAATGCGCCAAATCGCAATTTTCTGCGTGGTGCTCCTCGTTCGGGCGCGTTTATCCTTAGGATCAGCAGCGAACATCGTCTACGGGTTTTTGTGGGTGAATGTCTCGCCCTTTGTCAGGCATTACACGTTTGCAAAGAACAAAAGACGGCAGAAACCGGGATTTATGCCCACCCATGGGGCGGTTCACTGATTGCGCTTGATGACGACTATCGTGACTCTTCAGCCACGCCAGCTCCTTTGCTGTTTAACGTGATTGACACTTCCGACCTAGCAGACCGCGTCGGCATCGTTAACTTCTTGGTTGCAACGGTCCCTCTATTGCTGAAGACACCTTGGTCAACCATCCATACTTCACTTCCCTTTGGTCATCCCCTGGAAATTCACCCAAGTCGACGCTTAGTAACAACGTCTGTGGAGATATACCGACGTTCTCCATGCTACTGGGTGTTGCACCCTCACCATACCTTTGGCATTTTACCCCTCGTTCTAACAAGCATGGGATAATTGGTCCCAATCGCATCCCCTGCGAGCTTCATGAAAGCATTTCCTGGCGGTTTATTTCGTCTTTCATCCCTAATGTGCCCCCCGCGCCTGAGAATACCGACATGGGATATTTCAACTTCGTGTGCGACGAGCATATTAGCGAGATATTTTTTCGGCATTTATCTGAGAATGTTCGCATACGAAAATCCGACAAGCGCCGACAAAGGCCATGCATCGAACCTTAAGCAACAGGGCCTTACAGCAGCGCATTACACCCGAGCGAGCTTCGTTGCTGTTCTTGCCCTAGTCAAAGGAAGTGTCCGTGTCAACTGGGTGCAAACCATGACCACCTACTCGATTTAATTGGGAATGACAAAAGTCTCATGATGGTATGAATAGCTATCAGGATCTCAGTTGCCACCTCCATCTGCGCAATGTCCATACTTTCCCGGATCTCACTTTGGATGTGGAGCCTCTCCGCACATCCCAAGATAGGTTTCAGGGCTGGAGATATGTCCCTCCCTTGTTTGCATCGTCCTCAAAGTTCCGCGGCGAAAGCTCAAGCGCATCGAGGATATGGCCGCCAATGACATTGTGACGCCGATGCTTCAATGTGAATTGCATGGAATCAATTTCCACAATGTTTACTCTTCGATTCATCTCACTTTCGGAGACACTCAATCATCTATTGTCGACGGCGAGTCTCAGGTCACGGTCAAGGAAGACCCGCATGGGTGGAGTGGAACTTCCCCGTTAATTGCCACCTTCTATGTACCATCGTGGACATTGACCAGTGCACCAACAGCAACTCTAGTTGGACTTCACTTACGGCGCTCTCGTTCGACCCAGTCCCTTTCCATGGCGTCTCGATTTGGCGAGAATGTTTCCACTATCTTTTCTACATCCTTAATGGACAAAAGCTATGTTCAAGTAGTCTGCTATCGTCCTCACAACGCTCAAGAGTTGAAGCATCTTTGCAACACTAATGGACATCGTACACCAATAGCATCCATAAATATCGAGGACGTAACAATGAAATTCGATCCTACGGGCGAGAAAGCGACGAGCCTGATCATGCGGAAGAATTTCACAGAGCCTAATGCTTCAAGGGCGCTAGCAGGCGGCAGCAAGGTATCAACGCAGCCGTTATCAGATTCATCTGTAGTTGTTGCATTCGGGGATTATACGCATCGATTTTATTTTCCTTTCGCAGTTCATGCGGATCGCTTAAAATGCGAATCGCTCGCAAGTCCTCTTATATCGAGGTAGATCAATTGCAGTTGCTGGATTACGACCAAATTGCTGATTATTTTGACTTCAATGACATTTTAGATAGAATCGCTCATTCGACCCGATTTCGCTGACTCTCGCGATATTTCTCGAAACCCCTTTCCAGTGGCATACGATCGCAACCAGATCAACTTGGTCAACATTCATTATCTCAATTTGGACACTCTTCCAGGCTTGTTCATTCCGAAAAATGCACACAAACGCCATTGGGTGTCCTTCCTTTTCATGGTGATGTTTTCCGCGGCCGAAAGGAGGGAGCAAGAAACCTATACCAACCTAGAGGATGTAGCGCCACTCATCAATCTTAAGAAGAGCATAAGCGTCATGTCTACCTTATACATCAAACCGCACCTACACGATCAACGTAAACAATTGAACGTCTTTTGTCTTCTTGATCCAAGAGACAGCTGTATGGACACTTTGTTTTTTGTGAACGGAATCAAGTTCGACTTGGGGTCTCATACGTCGTCATCGATGCATGCGCAGTGCCCTGAAGGCAAATTTAAAGATGCATCCCGCTTTGGCCAACCTCCAGAACAAACCAAGGCTCAATCCCGGCATTAACAAATCTTTAATGAAATCCGCCTGTGGAAGCTCCTCATGCCACTCTCGCTGAACGATGCCGCACATGGAAGCACACAGAGCCTGCGAGTATCGTACAAGGGGCATCCCGCTTCTCTGGAGGGCTGATGCACAGTCCGCTCTGCAGCTGCGGCAAAGGCAAGAACCTCGGGTGGTTCGGGACCGTCGCGGAGTGGGCGCCGTTCCACAAAGAGGCGACGCGGATGGCGATAGGGCCGCTCTTCACGTTCGCGTCCATGGAGGACACTCTCGCGCCGTGGCGAACGAGAAATCGTCACAAGCAACTCTGGTGAAGAAGCTGTGCGCTGGATGTGGTAATTTTGGTACGCTCCAGACCTGCGCTGCGTGCTTGAGGTGCGGTACTGCTCGCCCGAATGTCAAAGGGCCACTGGAAGACCATAAACCAGCGTGCCTTGCGGCACGACCCGCCAAATGAGGAACTCCGTTCTTGCCGACCTTGACACTCCTTCAGTATCGCACCGTTTTACGATCTATGTTGTTCTTGTACTTCCATTCGCCCGCCATATATGCGCAAAGCGGGCGTGTACATTCCCTGGAACGTGAATTCTTACCTGTCTCCTGGTTCCATCTGTATACTATTTCTTCTACGCCTTCAAGACTCACCTCCATCTCCATCTCCTCGAAGAACCAAAGCCTTCCTGTCAACGTCACTCGTTACACATGATGCGATTGGGAACCAGCCGTCCTCCGCAAAACAATTATTAAACTCGAAAAACAAAGGGGGTATGTAAGCTAGATAAAAAAAAATGCATATGCATGTGCGGTAAAATGTGCAGCGTAAAGGCGTAAAGCGCATAGAGCGTAAGCGTAAGTAGTAGTAAGTAGTAGCATTTGTTCGAACGAAGCCGGTCGTCTCGTGTCTCGTGAAGTGTGCGTGCGGTGCGTAAATAAATCAATACGTGGCGAGCGAGGGGTATATCTGTGCTGGGTGGTACAATGGGGGTGGTGGTATCGGTATCTTCACGGTTCGTGATATCGTGAGGTCGTGTACGCCCGGTACACGACGGGCAGGCAAGAAGGCGGGGATAGGCAACGAAAGCAGGCGTCATAGCGAGAGTCAGTGGTGGATGTGCGGTTGTACAATGTGCGTGATGCGAGCGTGTGGATAGAGATGCTGTCACAAAAAATTAGGTAGCAGTAGAACGACATGGGGGCAAGTGGCGGGTCGGGCATGGATGCAGTGGGGGCGGGCGCATGGATTACACGTGGAAGCCGAATCCCACCTCGAGATTGTTGGCCGACGTTGCTGCGCGCGCCGCGGGAGGGTCGTACGCAGGCGGCGCGTACGCGTTCGTGCGCGGGCCCCGCGCGTGTATGGTGGCGATCTCCACAGGCTCAGAGAGGAGCGCGGTCGAGTCTGAGGCGAAGCCGACGGCGGTGAACGGGCAGAGCACGGCGCAGTACTAAACATTAATAATAATGATAAAAAGTTCGGTCAGCATTCGAAGCAAGGGCAGCGCCAAGAAGGATCGAGAAACGCACCGATATGCTGAAATGCCCCATCTCCGACGTCGGCCGGAGGTCCTTCGCCAGCCGGATCTCGCCCTCGAGGTGCCGCGTGTGCGCATCGCTCGGGACGTCCGAGGACGGCCACCACACGGCGACGCCCATATCTTCCACCATCTCGTTCCAGGCGACGTCGCTCCGCGATGACGAGGTCTTGTTGTAGAAGCGCACTCGCCGGCGGAGGGATAGTACGATCGAGCTTGGCACGGAGAGGAGATCGAGGACTTGCGTGTCGTTCCCTTCGAGTGTGAGGAAGCAGGGCATTACGGAGCCACGAGAATAACAGAGCTGGGAAGGTTGTCAGCGTTAGATAGTTTTCAAGCTTTAGGAGAAATAGGAGACATACAGGATTTGCGAGTGACAGCTAGAAGGATGAAGAAGCAAACGATCGTTGCATTAGTATACGAGGGCGGATTATTATTATCAGCTGTCACTTACCGTGGCTTTAGCCTCGGCGCAGTGCACGCAAAACATCGTACCTCTCACCGCCACAGGACGCATCGTCTTCCAACCTTCAGGATCCGATAACGGCCCAGGGACAGGCAGGAACTGCTGGTACGCGAGTTGCCTGAGCAGCGAAGGCGCCTCGGGTCGGGTGCTTGGCACGTAGCCAAACGCCGTCTTGATCCTGTTATCCGCGCGTAGCTTCCCGCGCGACACAATAATCGTCAGATCATACTGCACGCTGACCCGCGTCTGGCGCTCGAGGAACGTCTCGGGCAGGCGGAAGGGGCGCATCTCGCCCGATCCGGATGGCACGGACACCGTCCGCGGCAACACGATGGACAGCGGCCACACGCAGTGTCCCATGAGCTTGCTGCTGCTGGCGCCCTGCGAGGATGAGGGTAACCGCGGCAGGTCAAGAGATTTCGACCAGATTGGTTGGGTCTGGTTGAGGAAGACGAAGGAGTCGTCTATGTTCGAACCAGTGATAATACGGCCGGTTACCTGATAGCGGTCGATTGGGCGTTAAGAAAAATAATAGCATGTCGATAAAAATAAAAACGTACCACAGCCGTTATCGCCTGGATCGAGTCCCCCCGCTGGGCATCGAGCTCGAGCCGGCCGGTAATATTTTCCTTCTCAAAGAACGTGGGCAGCGACTTGGATGACTTTGCGCTGCTAAATACACGAAGCGTAACCCAGGGCTTGGACTTGCCGTCCGCAAGTTGGAAGACGTGCTCTGTGGGCTCGCGATGCAGATTAATGGGCTGAGTAAGGGTATTGCGGCGGGTATACGGCGGGAGCTCAGCAGCGCCAGAAGATGGTGCCGGACCAGGTCTGGTGGAGAATCTCCTGTAGCGGGGCGGGGACGATGCGTCCATTAGGGATGATCTAAGGGGAGGGGATGGAGATATTGGACCCACAGTAGTCACCTAAATAAGAGGGCTTCATAAAGGATAGGCCAATTGTAGAGGCAGTTCTGTTCATGACCGTATGTGAACAAGGGGAATCCAAAAATGGACTGTCAATTACCGCTCTTAGCTAAGCATCACTTTCCACGCTCGACACAATAGCTGCTGCATTTCGAAACACAATTGCACCTACAGAAGCAAGGTCTCTCCGTTGTGCGGGTCCCTGACTGCCTTTTCAGTCATTCCACGTAGAGCCAGACTAATTGTTCACTCACTGCAGCTCATGACACCTTCTATTTCTACCCAGCCTCAGCATCCCCGTTAACTCCCACCTCGCAGTCATACCCGGATTGCATCTGTCATTAGTACCATTTATACCGAGATAGCAAGCACATGAGGCTTTCTGACTCTCTCTGCGATGTCACGTCCTATTGTCTGCGAGCGCTTATGTAGTGGAAAATGGTATTTCTGGTCAGAAACATAGTACTCTTATTGATGAGGATATCGATGAGTTATAATTGGCATAAAATGGTCTATTTTCTGCCTTCTCTACCTAGTCATTGTAAACAAACTCTTGCGTAACATTCGGGGAAAATCTCAACCAAATACATCATGCATAAAAAGTGCGATTTTCGATAACATTCAATTGCTAATTGACACGGGAGATACGCGAGAAATGCCGCAAAAAGTGCCTACATTTGAGCTGCTATATCCTGTGGTCTACAAAGTTTAGATAGAGCATTGAATCTTTCTACTGAAAAGATTTAAAGGGTGTTTCACGATAGGTAAGTTGGCCGACTTGGGTCCCAACTTGTGTTCCCACTTGGTTCCAACTCGACGAAGTTGGGCCCCAAGTTGGACTGCAAATCGTGGGTCGGAGCCGCGAAAAAGCAGCCGTATTTGCGTCTTCTCTTCCCCCAAAAGGGGTAAGAATCGGTTGCAAAAGCGCCAGCACAGCGAACACTCCTTCGAACTTCGAAGTGTGTTAACCCACGGCTCTCTGAGAGCAGTAGAATGCCTTTTGAGTTAAAATAGTTGAGAACTATTAAGGATATTATTCAAAAAAATTTTGTTCAACTTTCCACAAGCAAAAAAAGCAGGAAAAAGTAGACAAGCAAACCGTGAACTTCCTGATGAACCGTAAGTGGCGAAAGTGTCTCGAAAATCGAGGTGCATTCCATGTGCATAATTTCGCCCGCCAACTTTGATCCCAACTTGACCCCAACTTGACCCAAGTTGGAGACCCAAGTTGGGACCAAGTTGGGACCCAAGTCGGCCAACTTAACCTATCGTGAAACACCCTATTAAATGTTAAAGTTAGCGCGGATTTCAAGCGAAGTTTGCCAAAACTTAACGCAGTAGCGCTATATTTGGCGTGGGAAGATGACTCTTTCCAGATGCACCGCCACCTGCGCCAGCACGCGACACATCTTGCCAATGACCAACATTAACTCCTTGTTAACTCCCATGCTTATTCTCAGTTCATTCATCTTCCAAGACCAAAGATCGCTTTCAAGCCTCATTCTCGAATGGAACTGTCTGGATAATGACTAAGACCGCTTCACCAACCATTGAAAAACTCGTGGAAATGCTCTACACAGCTTGAACTTTTTTCTATTAAAGTTTGAGATTTCGCCAAGTAGTCGTCAAGACGCCGTGCAGGAAAGGTTAAACACCAACACGAGGAGCCAGAATGCTTTCCCCGTGGCATATGCTCGAATGTATGTAGCTAAAATGGTCGCTTCCCATCCGAACATCGGATTGGACCTACGTCGTGTTGGCTTTATCTGGCCCAATGCAAACGCTCCCCATAATCAGTGCTTCTTGGGCGTCTATCAGATCCATATCCGCAGCGGTATCCTGTAATAAGAATTCCTCTGAGGTAGTCAACCTCCCGGGTGCCCCAGCTAGCCTATAAAACCGCGAGCAGGACAGCGAAGCCCAGTTCCTCCTTTGTATCCAACGCCTCACTTTCCAGTTTTCGACATGGCTCATCCAGTCATTTGGCCCAAGAAATTATTCTTCTACCCAATAGGAAATACCCCACCCGTCTGTCTTACCCAAGGCCTATCGCCTGAAAAAAGCGCAGAGATCCTTCTGTTGGGATGTGGTGATCCACGCAGCATCTTGTACACCGTGTACGCCGACCTAGCTCCTGGTCGGTACTCTTCGTTTGTGCTTCGATCTTCAATGTTACTGACGTGTATTCTCAGGTAATCGTCATTTGGATTTTACATGTTGCGATTGGGAACCAGCGGTCCTAGGTAAGATATTCTTGATCGTTCACATTAATTGAAATAACACTCTGAACCCTTTCTAGCCCGCAATATACTCTTGCTGACGATGATCGTCGATGGAGTCGCAATAGATGCTGTATGGTCCATATTCTATCACTTTTTCCTCGATAAAACCTCCCACAACATCCTCATCGCTCAATGCCGGACTCTTATCCAGATATCTTCTGACATGAATACCTGGAAAGACTCCAAATATGGCGGTTTTATACGATTCTGCACCGAGCATTCTCTCAGGGAAATCAGGCGCCATTGGGCCTTGTATGCGGAGTCACAGGACCTTTCCGCGAATGAACGAGAGATCTTACGAACATCTTTCCACTCTGGAATGAAATCAGTCCGCGAACTTTACGCAGGAAATTTAATCACCACTGTGAGAGCCGCTGGTCCTCTGTTCCTATCCGTCCTCGAGAAAGACCTCGAATCATATACATCATTTTGGACCACGGGCGTCACTACATCGAAAACACCCCAAGGCATCTCGACCCCATATGTCAATCCAACATTCGTATATTCTCTTTCCGGCAAGAAATTCAATGTTCACTATGGCACCAACCCGATCTCGGCCTTTTACTTGGCGCCTGCGTTTGCATTGAGGAAAAATGGAAAGCCACCAGCATCGACCACCATCGAGGATCTCGTGGAATGCGCCAAATCGCAGTTTTCCGCGTGGTGCTCCTCGTTCAAGACACGTCTGTCCCAAGGATCGGCGGCGGATATCGTCATACGCTTCTTCGTTGGCGAATCTCTCGCCTTTTGTCAGGCATTGCACGTTTGCAAGGAACAGAAGACGTCAGAAACCGGGGTTTATGCTCACCCTTGGGGCGGCCTACCGATCACTTTTCGTGAAGACGATTATAGCAGCGCTTCCCCTACGCCAGCTCCTTTGATGTTCAATGTCATCGAGACCTCCAACTTGGCAGATCACGCTGGCCTTGTCAATCTCTTGGTCGTGACGGTGCCTCTATTGCAGAGAAAACCTTGGTCTATCATCCACACCAATACATTACTTCGGTCAGATTCTCTCGGCCCAGCGAAGTCGGGGCTCAATGAAAGTGCCTGTGCAGATATACCAACACTTTCCATACTGTTAGGTGTTGCACCTTCACCTCATCTTTGGCATTTTACGACGCATTGGAACAAGCATGAAGTCATCACTTCTGGTGCCAGCTCCGGACAGCTTCATGAGAGTATTTCTTGGCGATTCGTCTCCTCTTTCGTCCCGAATGCAGTTGCTAGACCTCAGGATATCGATCCAGGACGCTTTATCTTGATCTGTGATGTGAAGGAATTGGCAAAATTTCTCTTTTCTCTCTATCTACAAATGTTCGCAAACGAAAACCTAACGATGAACTTCAGGAATACTGTACCATTTCGATCGATTCGGCCGGGGGTGGGACACGGGACACGGTGGACGAAATTTAGATTTCGGCCACCCCGACGAGGGCTTTGGGACCAGGTCAAATTTTCGGCCAAAATCTTCGCCCAAGTACAGAATACCGACGAATTTTTCAAAAAAAAAAATGATTTTCCACTGGGACAGTGTCCAGATGTCGGCCATTGTTGTTGGGACACGGGACAAGTGACCGATTTCGGCCATAGACACTTCCTTTGGGACACGGGACGGCCGAATCGATCGAAATGGTACAGTATGGGTATCGCAAATTTCAACAAGCAGAGCGTCGTCCACTATGCCCGAGCCAGCTTCGTCGCATTGCTTTCCCTCATCAAAGGACACGTCAAAGTCGATTGGACGCAAACTATGGACCACCTCGTCGATCTCATTAGTGCTGATCGGAGCCTTCTGATGGGGACGAACAACTGTCAGGATCTCATGTGTCATTTCTATCTGCGCCATGTTCATACCCTCGAAGGATTCACTTCGGCTTACCTGGAGACTGTCCGCACCCCCCGCGATAGGTTTCATGGGTGGAAGGACGTCCCGCCCGTCGTCTGCATCGTCCTCAAGGTTCCCAGGCACCACTTAAAGCCTCTTGAGGATATGGATCCTGATGACATCAAGACGCCAATGCTCCAGGGCGAAATGTTTCCAGGCGCTTTCCATAACATCCACTCGTCGATTCACCTCACCTTCGGCGATATTCAGGGTTCTGTTGTCGAAGGCGAATCACAAGTCACAATCAAGGAAGACCCGAAAGGATGGAGCGGAAGTTCCTCGTTGATTGCAACCTTTTATGTTCCATCGTGGACATTGACCATTGCACCGACGTCGACTCGAGTTGGACTGCACATCCGAAACACGCCATCTACCATCTCCTTGATACCTAAGTTAGGCATGTACCTCACTATATTTTCCGCTTCCTTAACGGACACCGCCCACGTCCAAGTTGTTCGCCATCGTCCGGGCAATGCCCGAGAGGTTGAATACCTTCGTAAAACTCCGAGCTCTAGCTCGGCAACGGATTCCGAAATCGTAACGATGAAATTCGATCCTTCTGGGGAGCGAGCAACGAATCTGATCTCGAGGAAGGATATCACAGATCCTGGTGCGGCGAGCTCACTTGCGGGCGGAAGCAAGGTCTCGACGACGCCTATAACAGACTCATGCGTGCTTGTGACATTCGGCCACTACTCATATCGGTTTACATATCCTTTCCCAGTTCAGATGAAGAAATTGCAAACGCGGATCGCTCGCAAGTCCTCTTATATCGAGGTAAATCGATCACAACTTACATTTACTGCAGTTCATTCCGAATGCTGATATACTTTTCGCTTTTCAGGTCGAGTTGCCAATCAGAGCCGATTTCAGCGATTCACACAATCTATCTCTCAACCCCTTTCCAGTGGCACACAACGACTCCCAAATCAACCTGCTCAATATCAATTATCTCAATTTAGACATTCTCCCAGCTCTATCGCTTCCAGGAAAAGAGAAAGACCTCAAATGGCTATCCATCCATTCTGGAACGATGTTTTCCGACGCCGAAAAGCAGGCGAAAGCACACCCCGACCAAGAGGAGCGAGGAGCATTTGTCAACCTGAAGGAGAGTATCGGCTGTATGCTTCTAAAATACGCTGGATTGCAATTGGACAATGCTAAGGATTGGTCAAGCATTTTTGGTCTCACTGATCCACGAAATGGCGGCGTCTACACCTTGATCTTCGTCAACGCGATTAAACTCGACTTGGCCTCTCACTCAGTCGTTATCGATGCATGCGTAGTGCCCCTGGTCGACAAAATCATGTCAAAAATAAGGCCCGCTTTACAGGCCCTGTTAAACCGCAAGTTCATTCACATCATCACTCACGCGGACGAAAGTCGAGCTTGGAGACTTCTTCTACCCACTCTCTCCGAACGCTGCCGTACATGGAAGCATACAGCGGCCTGCGAGTATCAAGCAAAAGGTGTTCCAGTATCCTTGGTGGTGGGAGAGCATAGTCCGCTTTGCAATTGCGGGAAAGGCAAGAACCTAGGGCGCTTCAAAACCGTTTCCGAGTGGAAACTCTTCCACGAAGAAGCTACTCGGGTTGCGATTGGGCCGCTCTTTACATTCTCTTTTCTGGAGGAGACTTCGCGAGTAATTGCGAAGGCTCTAGATGCTCCGGAGGGTACGCATCTACCCAACTCTGAGCAGTGCGCCAAATGCGGGGGTCCTGGAAAGCCGAAACTCCTGGTCTGCACTGTGTGCAAGAAGACGCAGTATTGTTCGCGCGAATGCCAAAAAGGGGACTGGAAAGCCCACAAGAAGATGTGCGCTGCGAGAAAATGAGCGTCGCCCAGAAGCTGATATCTGATAATGGGAAAGTGGGAAAATATCGAGATATCTTCATGAGTAGCATGATAATTGATTCATGTTGCTCTTTTTTGTCTACGTTTGGCGATAAATTTTTCCTGGCCCGTTTTGTTTTGCGAAGAATTATCCGAAGAGTTCGTTTATTAGCATGTGTGCACTGTGAAACTTCGCCAAGTAAGAACACTCCAAGGCTGCGTCAAGGCCTTTGGATAGAAGCGGGTTCTTAATCTCTCAAGAGTCAAGAGCGCCCTGGGCTCTTAGAAAGGCCCCTGACCTGTCTGAATCGGAATTACCGATATTCCCACCTGGATGATTTTGGCAATTGGGTAACGTTGAACGTTTGGACTTGGTTTGAACATTCGTGATTCCATCCACAACAGACATGACCTTTCTATGTGGTCTATACAGACAATCGACATTGCTATCTTCTTATGTCGCATAACAGGTACGGACTGGAAAGGCAATCTATTCAATCAGTACTGCGGGCGGGTTCCCATTTCAACATCACCTCACGCCGGCCCCTACGGAATGGAGAATAGCACGACAGTTCGTGCATTGCCCGTCTTCCGACTATAGATTAGACTAATTTCGTTTGTATTCAAGCGCCCAGAACGGAGCCGCATACCATGTTTTCATTGTCTCCAGACGTCGGTTCAACGTACTGTCACTCCGCAATCCCATGTCTATCGGTTTGAACGTGTTCCGACGTCCCAAGCCAGTGTGTTACGGAATCCCCTGGTGCCTGGAGAGAAGGCGTTAATCATATACAAGTTCGAATAGATTTTACTGACTTCACTAAGACCTCCCTTTCTATCGACAACCATTCAACTGGCAAAGGAATTTCCACTACTATGGAGTCTATTCATCTTATCAACACAAATCCCTCTCTTTCTATAATAAGAAAACGCCAGCTACTTCCGTATATTCAAGGACGCCCTAAGCCATCCACTTATCAAGAGGCGATCAACAGCACTGTCGATAGTTTCTCTGAGGCCAAGAGAACGCGAGTTAAAATTGCTCATGAACTCCTGCGTGTATATTTTCTGACTGACTTGGACAGTCTTGACTGGTTCTTCGACGTCGCTGGTTTCCAATCATCGTCAACTGACACCAAAGGGTTCCCTTCTCTTGCCGACAGGCAGAAGTTGTACCAATGGGTTGACAATGATTCTTTCCCGCCCCATCTCGACACCATCCCTTGGGTTGATCGCACCGGGATAACCCAGATTTTCGATTTCAAGCGCTTGTATGATACCATTGTCTTGATGTTCCACGCCTACTATCTTGATGCCAACGGTGTGGACAAACTGGGACCCGATGGTGCTGACACCATGCAAGCGCTCGAGGACCGGAACCGCACTCTCCACGACGACGCGGCGCCCGGATGGTTCAATTCTGGCAATATGTTCACTGCTGACAATGTCGGACTTCGCGATGACTGGTACACGGATACGGTTTTTGCCCAGCAGCAATTCACCGGGACGAATCCTACCACGCTCACACGCGCCAGCGAACAGTGGATCCAGGTGTTCACCGAAGCCGCGGCGGGAAATACTGCTGTCCTGAACCTTCTAGCCACGGCACCTGCCAGATCTTTCTATGTCCAGGATTACAGCTACTTCCGCGATACCGCAGGCATGAAGCCCACGGATGAAATCGCTACGAGTGCAGCGGATGGGGTTGCCCACTTCGGGTGTGCATCAGTTGCACTCTTTTACCTTCCCCCCGCTGGCCAAATCCACCCCTTAGCCATCATTCTCGATTGGAAAGGCAGCTTGGCCGCATCCGTCGCCATATTCAACAAACGCGTGCTCCCGACCGACCCGACTGCCAATGAAAAGGAGGACTGGCCTTGGCGCTACGCGAAGACGTGTGTGCAAGTATCGGACTGGACGAGGCACGAAATCACCGTGCATCTTACCGACACCCACTTCGTCGAAGAGGTCGTCGTCGTAGCCGCCCAGCGTACCTTGCCTGCTGACCACATCGTGTACCGCCTCCTCAAGGAGCACTGGACGACGACGCTGTCCATCAACTCGCTCGCGCGCTCGATTCTCATCCCTAAGGTCATCATGCCTTTGTCTGCATTTACTGAAGCGCAGATCGTCTCATTTGTCAACGGCGAATATGAGAATTTCAACTGGACGGGGAAGTACATCCCCAACGATCTCGAAACCCGAGGGTTCCCCATTGCGGAACTTGATTCCAACCCGAAATACCACAACTACGCGTACGGCCGCGAGATCAATCTCATGTGGAACACCCTCCGCAAGTTCGTCGCCGCCATCCTCGAGCAATACTACAAGAACGGCGATACGCAAGTCCAAAACGACAAGGACATCGCCGATTTCTGCGCGGAGATGCAGTCCACGCTCGGCGGCAAGATGTCCAGCTTCCCCACCGTGACCACCCTCGACGGGCTCATCGACATGGTCACAATGTGCATCCACATCGCGTCCCCGCAGCACACCGCGGTCAACTACCTGCAGCAGTACTACATGACCTTCGTCCCGAACAAGCCCTCCGCCCTCTACGCGCCGCTGCCCACGACGCTCAGCGCGCTGCAGGCGTACGGCGAGGCGGACCTGATCCGCGCGCTCCCGGTCCAGAAAGGCGGGCAGGCGGACAACTGGCTGCTGATGGCGCAGGTGCCGTACCTGCTGAGCCCGGCGGTCGAGGAGGCGGTGAGCCTGACGACGTACGCGCGGCAGGCGGCGGCGGATAAGGACGCGATTGTGGCGGGGGCGGGGAAGATGCTGCTGGCGGATCTGAAGGAGCTGGAGAAGACGTTCAAAGGGATCGCGACGGAGCTGGATGATCAGACGAAGGAGTATGATGTGCTGTACCCGGGCCGCACTGCGAAGGCTATCGTCATTTAGATGATTACGCCCGTAGTTAAATCTAAAACCCATGTATCGTTGTAAAAGTTGTCGTCCAAGAACCTGTACCATCTAAGTACTCGCGCAAATGTTTACGTTGGTTGTTGTGAATCATTCATCTGTGACGCAAAAGTTGTATTTGCGCGTTGAATTATCAGTGAGTGCTCATTAATTTGATTGGGACACCATTCCAGCCCCGAGCCTCACAATTTTATCAGTCCCTACAAGTACCGCAATATTTAGCGCAACCTATATGGCGGCGCTGCCTCAACGGATAGGTATTTTCTTACACGGATCAATCGCCATCGCCGACACTTCCTTACCCGAGTCCTCAATGGCACAAGCATTATCAACCATGTCAGGAGAAACGATGTGGATAGGGCACGATGCGTGCAGGGGTTGACGAATGAAGTGATGATTGGTGTAAGCAACACTGCCAATTCCAGACTCTGAATCAGTGGGCGTGTTTATTTCCCAAGTGGGCTGAGAAATCGCCTATGGGTGTTGGGGATGTCTGTGCCGTTTTTGTATGGAATGGACGATCCCATTCAGCGGAGGCTATGTAGGACGAATGAAACAAGGAATGCGAGATACGGGCGATATGGGCGTCTCTTTTTAGAGCTATCAGCCTCGATCAAGGGTGGCTTGGCGCTGAGCGCCCGGATCAGCAGCTCCAGGTACACACACAGCGCCCCGGCATCCCACCCGCAGAAATCCTCTGGAATTCGACCATTTGACGCTTGTCTTATGTATTCAGATTCATGATTTTATCGGGCCCTAAAATCCTTTATTTCTGGTGTCTTGACATGATCCTCATGTTGTCTGTCTCTTTCCATTTCGCAGCTTAGAAACAGACTTGACAGTCCGCACTATTCGAGGGTTGGCCTATATCATCGCAAGTGGATATAGCTCAGTATCATCATAGACACGAGTATATGCAAAGAAATAGCGAGATCTTGAGTTTCTAACATTCATGATCAATCTCGCAGTGAACGCTTGGACGGGAGGCGTGGGCGTCTATTTTTGGACCCTAATCGTCCGTGCCACCGCCGATATGCACAATTCGAATCAGTGCTTTCAGCGGCGCAAGTCAATAAATGTCGGGGCTGGGCTACACAGTAATCTAATACTAGATTCAATACCTATGGAGCCGCCGTTAGTGCTCACCCATACGGTTGTTCGCTGTCACTCAAGTTCCAACGTCCCCGGGATCAGCAGAGGCCATCTGAGCGGAGGTATATACGTCCAGTTCAGTTCCCGGGGCCTTCTGTGTAATGATGTTCTGTCATCGGTGAAGCTCAGCTGAAAGGGTGCGGGAAGAGGTTACCACGAAAGAGCGGTGTGTGATTCGAGTGGGGGAGGTTGAATGGAACACAGCAGCTACATATGATCGCTTGAAGTCGACATTTGGAGGCATGGGCGTCTATTTTTGGACCGCAATCGTCCGTGCCACCGCCGATATGTGCAGATCGGCGCTTAGTGGCGCATGTCAGGAAATGGCGGGCTGGGCTACACAGTATGTAGCTGCGCTAAGTCCATCGGGAGCCCCAGAACAACTCGGAACCATGACAAGTACAATCTAACAGTTACTGGATTCAACACTTATGGAGCCGCCGTTAGTGCACACCCAAATGGTTTGATTGTTCGTTGTGACTCAAGTGCCAACGCCCTCGGGATCAGCAGAAGCCATTTGCGTGGGGGTACGTAAGTTCAGGTTCCCGGGTCCTTCCTTCTCTATAATGATGTTAATGACAACCTACCTACCTCCCAACTCGGCGACAAGGGTGTCTGGGAATGGAACACAGCCCCTACGTATGTTGTACGTATGATCGCTGGGAGTGCATGTTGGGACGCGAGGCATGCGCGTCTATTTTTGGAGCCCCATCGTCCGTGCCACCGCCGGTATGTGCAGATCAGCGCTTAGCGGCGCATGTCAAGAAATGGCGGGCTGGGCTACACAGCAGCTGCGCTAAGTAAGTACATCGGGAGCCTTGTGACAATTTGTACAATCGCATATTGGAGTCAATGATACTGATGGCCCCGTCGTTAGTGCTCACCCAAATCGTTCTTCATTGTGACTCAGGTCCAACTTCCTCGGGATCTGCAGTCGATCTGCAGAAGCCATTCGTGCGGCGTTACGCAACTGCAGTTTCTGGCTGTTTCTCTGGTCCTTCTGTGTCATGATGTTCTATAAATGACGACAATCATTAAAGGTAAGGCCATCAGTGAAATGATGCCACCCAGCTCATGGGAAGAGGTTACCACGAACGGGCGGGCTTTCGTTTCGAGGGCTGAAAACAGTGAGCCCACATTCAGCCCACATTAAAAATCGAATCACGATGATGGTCCGGGTTCTTATTTCGGAAAATCTGAAGCACATCGCACGAATCAGATGCTTGATCATCTGCACTGCCAGCATGGGAAGGGTGGATTGCAGAGTGGCCGATAATCTATCTTTTGACAATAATACGAACGAGAGAGTGCGGGTTAACGCGGAGGTCGTGCCACTCTGCTTGGGCACCGTCGGAGGTGCCGAGTAAATTTGATGCGGCAAGGCTGCCGGGACAAGGTGGGTCATCTTGCGAGTGTGCTCGGCATTCTGACTACACATCGGGGGCCCGTTTAAATTAGTACAGGTGTTGTGGTGAAAGATCTTGAAAGATGGCCTGAAGGATTGGTGACAGCAGGAAGTGGGTGCTAGCTGAGAAGAGGGTGACGGAAGGGTGCTGACTGCATGCAGCCGAAGGATGCGTGGGAAGAGGAATGGTGCGAGATGTTCGTCGCCCGTTGGCCTGCTTCGTCTTGCATTTTGACTCTTTCTTTTGTCAGCGCAATGGCACGACACGGAGCTTGGTAAGCCTCTGCCGATTCTCTCTTTTTTAATATCTGTGTCTTACCTGATCGCCTTTCTCCTCCCTGCCACTCCCTCGCCATGCGCCATCGCTACGACAGGACGGCCTCCACCCTCATCACCGTCTTTGGCACCGTCGCCAATGCCCTCCTCACCATCCAAGTCCTTGCAGCGTGGCGGGCAATCAAGTGGGAGCCCGAGAGCGAGTGGGAGTCGTCGGGCGACAAGTGGCAGCTCACAGGCGTGAAGGTCATCTGGGGCCTCCTCTCCCTCTATTTTGCATCCGCGGCAGCAGTGTGTGCCGTCGGTCTGCATGGCATCCTCAAGGTACGTCGCTGGCGTCGCTCTCAACTCTCCCTTGGTGATGTCTCATATTCCGCCCTCAGCACAAGCCATCGCATGTCCGCTTCTACCGCGACTACTCCATCGCGGATTTCTCCTTCTGCGCCTTCTTCACCGCCGTGGCGACGTACGGCGCCTTCCTCAGCCCCGCCCGCGCGGGCCTCTGCGAGGAGTTCTCCCACCACCCCGAGCTGATGCGGGATATGCTCGACGTCGGGCTCTCCCTCGAGAACTGCGAGCTGTGGCTCGAGCGCGCCACGTTCGCCGGCCTCGTCTTCATGTTGGTTATCATGGTCGTCCGCGTGAGTGTCCCGTTTCAACCCTGTCTCCCGTGTTCATCTCGCAGCCTCGCACGACCCGCGTTGTCTGGTGGTGTGGCGTCGGCCCGATGACGTACTGCACAAAGCTAATTCGAACGCTTGCCCCCGGTTGGAACAGCTGCATTTCCTGCTCGCCGTGTCGAAGTACTACTCGCATCTGTCAAGGCATAGGAGCTACCACCAGCGCAGCGCATCGTGTGCCGTCACCCCCGCATGCCTTTCGTTAACGCCCGCGGGCTCAATGCCGTCGGGATCCTCACAGTCCCTCACGCTCGCCCCGCAATCCATGGAGCGCATCATCGTCGTGCCCCGATCCACCACCGACAACGGCGACCTGGAGACCGGCGTGGAGATGGTGTACGCCGCGGTGCCGCTGCACTCGCTGCCGAAGGACGTCCAGGAGCGCGCGACGGAGGCGTGGATCTCGACGTCCTCTTCAATAACTGCACAACCGCCCGCGCCCTCCGCGCATCGGCACCACCACCACCACCGGAGGCACCACGGGCACGGGCACGGGCACCGCAGCGCGTCGCGCGAGACGACGGGGCGCATCCGGCTGGACATCGCGCCCGAGGAGGGCCTGCTGCCGGTGTACACCGCGGAGCCCGGGGACGAGGTGAAGGCATGATGGGCGCATGGACCTGAGCCCTGTTTTCGTTACCTGCTCTCGTGTATTGTGTATACTATTACTTTCATATTTCTCTCCGCGTTGTGTGTGGCCTCACTACTCTCATTTTGTCTTTTTTCTTTTTCATCATCACCACCGTCATCATCAGACATGTTCTTCCCCCCTCTCTCTCTGTCTCTGCCTCTCTCTCTCTGTTTGTCATGCCTGCGGTGAGATATGCATCCTTATCTATTCGGCTGTCGCACCCTGTCTTCGTGCCAGGCCTCGCGCCTCCGTTCGGCTGGCTATACGTACGCCACACCCCTCTCGGCAGCTTCACTTCACTTCACTTCCTCTATCCCTTCCTTCAGCCCGACTCTATCGTCCAATCCATCCGTCATCCAAGTCTGGATCTCTGTGTATCGTTACATTACATTTCTCACCCCCATCCAGTGCATCTCTCCTCTCCTCCTTCGCTTGTCCGCCTTGGCCCCCGGAGGTGTGATTGGCCCTGCCGCCTCTTATTTATCGTCGCACTGCTTCCATATCCCTCCCAGCTCCGCCACCCCCATTTTGTAACAACACCCTTGTGAGATGACAACAGAGTACTTACTACTTATAAGCTTATTTGTTGCATCGTTGCATTAACGGGATCCGCTGGGTGAGGCGCGGCGGCCTTTTGGTCAGATGCGACACTAATCTAATGAGTATGCGGGCTTTTTGGGACTGGGAAGGAAGGAAGCTAGCCGTGTGTGCGGGTTGTGGGGACTAAGCCGTGCTTTAATTACATGTAGTGGTTTGGGATGGGGGCTGATTTGATTGTAGCTGATTCAAATGAGTTTACGGGTGTCCTCCGTACGCAACACGGGTGTCCTCCGTAAGTGTTCAGCCTTTTGGATTCTGGAAGGAAGCTAGCCGTGTGGGCGCGGCTTGGGGGATTCAGAGTAAGCCGTGCTTACTGCAGCTTGCTGTTGGCCGCGGAAGTGATCCTGTACATGGTGATTGGTGATTAATGATTTGGGAAGGGGGGCCGATTGCAGCTGATTTGGATAAGATTATGGGCTGGTTTATCGAGCTGACGGGATGTGCGTTGGTCATTTGACGTGAGGGCGTGATTCATTTACTTGTGACCTCAAATATTTGGTTCTTGGACCTTGACCGCCATCATGCTCTGCGTGCTTGCTTCCTAGTCTCCGTAGGCAGACTCCAGTGGAAAGCGATTGATGATCGATGATATATCGATGATATTCGATCAATCAGTTGATGATAGTCGATCAACTTACTTGCTTCCCTGCGGGCTCTTTTTGAAGTACTTAACTTGTCGGTGTCCTAGCTAGACTCAGCCAGATCTCGGTTGCAGCCTTGATTCTATTCCGACCCCTCGCATGAATGCTCAGCGCTCAGCGCTCATTCGTGAATGAATCCCGCTCGCCGCTCTGGCTGATGTTCGCCCTGTTCATGGGCGGCTGAGCGTACGGGTTTATGCAATCTATCGAGGGTGGGATGGAATGTGCCTGGTGTAAACAGTGGTCTTGGCTCGGTCTGCTGGGACGTGGGGCCTACTTGATTACTGTAATGCTCCTTTGGACTGGATATGCGTGCATTCGATTTCTAGTCCATGGGCAAGCGCAGTTGCGCGTGCCGTCCTTATCTTGTCGTGTCTTGTGTTGTCTCTATCTGATTTCCAATGATCTTCGTCGGTCACTTCGACATTGCCTTCACACCGTCTGCAACTCGGACACTAGCTACCTCGTCAACAGTCGGCCTGGTGTACTACAGCTATCTATTTGCGCGCTGACAAGGGTGGAGCAGCGAATTGGCGCGACGGGAGACGGCGGTGCACGAAAACCTGCCGAGCGGTGCGCGTTGATTGGCAGTAGGTGTGTAGTGGATATTCGGCCGCTTGGCTGTTTGCAGCCTGTTATACATGCGCATATATCCAACCCTCGATTGTTTTTCGATCCTGGAGGTCGCCTAGAGTGATTAAGAAGGATCGGTCGGTCGGTACGTATTAACTGGTTTCTCCGTTCCGCTTTTCTCGTCTTTGGCTGCCAGACTGAACATACGCATATATATTTCATCTTCCGACCTGCTTGAATTCCAAAGCTTTTTCATTTTCTTCCAGCCGTGCTACCTCGGGTAAACGAGGCGTGCCTCGTCCTGCGTGACCCTACCGCATGGTTTATCATCTTCGTTCTTCTAAAAGCCACCCCGGTGTGCTTGTGGAAGCGCTCGTTCGAGAGCAGACCCAGACGCTACACGTCATGATCATCCGTTCTCCTTGGGGGTGCCTTGCGCGTCAAGGGGCTTTTCTGGCGATTGTAGGCACTGGGCTCTCGGTGGCCATCGATCTAGAAGCATTATCATCGGATGACGGGTATTCTCTTTCGTCCAGACTCAGAAGCTGGAGCCCATTTTTTTTACACCGCACGTAAATGGACAGATTCAATGGAGGAATAAAATCGCTGACGGTTTTGGCACAGAGGAATTATTGTTATTTCTTTGTGATGTACTCGATCGCGCTTCCCGGGATGGAATTTTATATCCATGATCAACTGCAATCTATGACCTCGTAGTTGATTGTTTCCTCGGAGTTGAGCAGAATATATAAGCTGCGGAAATAAAATGGTCCTAAATGACGATAGACTACGCTCTTTGGGAACATCAGAGCTTAGCCAAAGTCGTAATGAGAAATAATACTAGTAATATACATACACACCCTCCTTGAAGATGTAATCGCGGATAACCAAGAAGAAATTACACAAACATCATGTAAAACATGAAAAATTCCTTCGAATTCTATACGAATACGACAGTAGACATGTACAGTGTGTCAAGCATGCTAATTATAACGTTTCTGAACCGTACCACACATGAGCTATGTACCCAAGGCATAATACATAGAGGAGGAAAAGCGAGCAGAGAAAAATACAGCAATACAATAAAGGCGGTGTAGGTGAAGTGGCATGAATCACTCGCTTTCGCTGTCGTCCTCTTGCATCATCCCCACCTCGTACTCGCCGCACACATCCCAGCGCGAGCCCTCAGCCGCGGCCGACACGTATTTCACGAACCGCATCACGCGCTCGTCCCGCAGCACCAGCAGCAGCCTATTGAACCCGGGCTGCACTGCCAGCAGCGTGCTGTCCTCCTCTTCCGCGTCTTCGTCGTCGTCGTCGTCTGCCTCCATCTCCATTGCTTCCGCCTCGTGGTGCTCCTCGGGAGCGTCGTCGCCATTCGTCGTCTCTGTGCGTCCTTTTTCTTCTCGCGGCCGTGAGCCCGAAGCTGTAGTTGAGGATGAGTCCGGCGCTTTTGACTTCTTGTGGCTCCCTGAGCGGTAGATGGCAGGATCGTCTTCCTCGTTGTGTGGGGCCATGTAGCACTGTAAAAAATAAAACAAAAATAGATGTTCAACACGAATACGCAATGAATATAACAGCACAACCGTACCTCCCAGCCACCCCATTCCGCAGCCTGCCACCCCCTCGGGTTGACCGTATACGGGTCATGCAGATCGTCCATCTCGAGATCTCGCGCCGGCGGCGTGAGCCCCAGCACCACATCCAGCCGCGCCTCCTTCTCCTCGCTCGTCGCGAGCGTATAGTCCAGCCCCGGGCGGAACCGCCGCGCCTCGACCGCATGCCGTATCGGCATCAGGCGGCTCACGATCGCGAGCCACGCGCGGAACGCGGGGCTCGCGAAGAGCTCGTCCTGCAGGCTGCGCAGGATGCTGTCCGTCGACGACGCGTAGCGCGGCGCGACGGCCTCGCGCGGCCCGCCCGCCTCGTGCGGGCGCAGCACGCAGTAGCGCCACTTGTGCGGCGGGCCCTTGAGCGCCCAGTGCCCCGCGGTGCCGGCGGTGTGCGGCGGGACGCACCCCGCGCGGTCCGCGCCGAGCCCGTCCTTCGCGTCGAGGTCGCGCAGGCGCGCCTCGAGCGCCGCGGCGAGGTGCGCGGTGAGGAAGGAGTGCAGCTCGAGCGAGGACTCGCTGATGAAGCGCGTCGCGAGCGCGTTCATCGTGCGCGGCTGGAGGTAGACGGGGTTGAGGAACTCGCTGAGGAACGCGATGTGGTCCTCTGAGAGCGTGGTGCTCGGGAGGAGTGCGTCGTCGGCCTCTGGGTAGGATTTGAAGACGGTCGAGGTCGATGTCTGCAAAAATGAATCAGAAAAGCTTTGCATCCCGGAAGCTGGCTAGGAGCCGGAAGAGGACGTACGAGTTGCTCACGCGAGCTCTTCACTTCGACGGCCGCGGGGGGCTCGGGGACATATCCCGGCTCGCCTTCCTGGGCCGCATGGAACCACCCGCTGATGCTCAGCCGTTCTCTTCTATCCTCGCCCTTCGCGCCCACCACGACTTCTTCGACCGAGTGGAACGACTTTCCGGGCTGCACCTCGAAGAAGATGAACTGGTTCCAGCTCGGCGGGATGCTCTTCACCGGGATCGCTTCGGGCTCGGGCTGGCCGTCCTCGTTCATCCGCACGGGGTAGAGCTCGAGCGCCCCGCCCCAGTCCTTGTTCCATAGCTGGTAGTGGGGCAGGGGCATGTAGAGGATGTAGGATACACGTCTTGTGCCGATCACATCGTCGTGATTGAGCAGATGGCAACCGCGGGTGTACGAGTTGACAGACATGTCTTGTTTTTTCCCTGAGAGAGGCCCGCATCCCGTCACCGAGCGCAGGAAGTCGCGGAAATGAGACGAGTAGAGGGCGTCGCGGAGGGCAAGGAGGCTTGGGAGGCGGGCGATTTGAGTAGGTGTAAGGAAGTTGAGCGAGGCCAAATCGCCTGTTTGATTCACCTGTGAGATGCATGAAGGAACAGCGACTTTAACTTTGACATGTCCCAACGATTTGACAGAGTTACTCAAGAATCCATAGAAAGACAAGTACCTTGTAGATGTCGGTTTCCTTCTCCGAGAAACTGAGCTCACTTAAACACTCCTCCTTCACCTGCTTCAGCAAATCGTCCTGGAAGAGCTTTTCCACTATAGCGTATTTGAAGGGCGTGCTTTCGACGTAGTCGGAGTGCAGGCGGGCGATGTTATTGTGATCGAAGAGATCATTTGCGAAGTGTGGCGTTGGATCTTTTGACAAGATGAGCGATTCGGTGCTGATGTCTGTCGGTGGGGTTGGATAATGGGAAGGCACTGCATCTTCGCGCGAAACCGAGGATGGATTATGGGTAACCTTGAGCTTCTTGATCAGCTGTGGTGACGTGGAGGTTTCAGGGTCTGGCGATCTTTCGCGGGTTCTGGTCATACTTGGGGAAACGCAAGTGATATTGAATGTAGAAGATGCCAAGAGCGCCGAGTCAGCTACTAGTCCCGAGCGCAGGGCTTTTTATGTATGCCAGGAATAGGCTTGACGACGTTGGGGACGACGAGCACGGTGAACACGGCTAGGGAGAAAAGAAATGGAAGAGAAACTTGATTTTGTGTTTATAAAGGTCAGTAAAAAATTGATCGAGACCATGCGCGGTCACGGGCGAGGCAAGTCTGGACGCAGAATCAGATCCATCTCTCCGGCCCACATCCTTCATCCATCCCCGCCATCCCCTTCATTACAACACACCCAGTATCTATGCACAAACACGCCTCTCTGGGTGTATCCACCCAGATCCGCCCCCAAACCCCATTGGTTAACACTGCTCGCACACGCTCATTCGCTGGCCAATGAGCTAGGCCCTGGCCATTACTTCGGTTACTTAGAGTTACAGAGTATCCCAATGGCCTCAACTAGCCAATGGCATCCTTGGAACTTTGAGATCTAGGACTCGGAGACATGGGAAGGCGCTGGAAGGCGTGTGTGATAAACAAGCCCGAACGGAATAGCGGGCCAGATATTTATATAACTCGGTGACGTCTACCCTTCGGAATTCAAAGAGTGCAATGTCCATATAAGAGATGGATGTCCTTCTGTGACGTTCTGTCATCTCAACCTCCAAATCGAATTTAAAATTCGATTGATTCCACTAGCCTCAAAAATCTGCGCATTTCCTAGAGATTTCCAAGCGTCGTTGGCCTGTAGAGCCAGATTGATTTCTATGAACTTGAATTCACATCTAGGCGCTCTTGAGTGCCTTGGGGCCTCGCGTCCCTGACACAGCTACCATTGGACCTTGGATCCACCTCTTCGCACAGTCCGACACTTGACATGATAATAATACGCAAATGATGACAGACCTTTTCCGATTCTCCTCGTTCTCGAATCTTGGTCTGAAAGGAATCGCGGCTGCCCGTGGTACCACAGGACTTACATACATATAGCCTCATTCTTGCTTTAGTAAAGCCTGCTTCTCTTGCCTTCCATGCCTGTTTTAACTTCCAAGACAGAAACATGTCCACTGTTCCACGCAACGCTACGGCACGGCAAAAATGCTAGCGCTGTATCCCCACGTCATCCTTTGTGCGAGCGGTCGAGAACGGTCGAGAGCGCGAACAAACATCGTGGACACATATAACTAACCTTCCGACTGGCCGCCTGCTCGGTATGATCATTTATAAGGTTGATTTTTAGTCTGTATTTAGTGATACTGCGTGCACACAACGGCTGTTGTTCCGTGGCCGATTCAGACGCATTGGACGCCTGTGACTGCCGGCGAGGTGTGTCATGCCACTACACGGGCGGTTCATCTGCTCAGGTTGGAAACTGGGTGTCCATATGCGTGAGACTTGGGTGTGCACCCAGACAAAGTCCGAAGCTTGTAGGGCCGCGATTCGGAAGTATTCAGGCGGACCAACCTCGGTGAAAGCGTCCTTGAAGCGTCTTTGAGCCAGGGACGCCCATTTTCATTTCCTATGCTGTAAATCCGGAATTATTCGCCGTCAATGTTCTGAGGCCGTATCGCGCGCGAATTGTACATCCTGAATACCACAGCCCAGCCCAGAAACGAGAAGACTTGACGCTGAATATTTATTCTGGGCACAACGGCATGGATGAGGCGCGTTTTCGGAGAACGCACACGCCGAGCCCCTCCTCCTAAGGGATCATGAATCCAAGGGGTTCTCAGTAAGTAGGCGAGCTTCAAATATTATTTACACACTTATCTCAGCCTAAGGCTGGTCCAGGCCGGAAGACGAAGCAAGTACGCAATAAATCCGATAGTCGATGTTGCGTTTGCTTGAAAACTGTTTTGAGTTAGTGGGTTTCCCTTAATCGAGGATTGTGTTTCCAAATAGTTCTTGGTAAGTAGGCAAGCTTCAAATATCATGTACACACTTATCTTAGCCTAGGATTGGCCCAGGCCAGAAGACGAGGCACGTACGCAATAAATAAGTCTAGTAGCAGGATGTTGCGTTTGCTTGAAGACTGTTTTGAGTTTGTGATTGTCCCTTGATTGACCTATACAGCCTCCACGAGGCCCATGATAACGGAAATGATAACACGAACTGGCTGTTTCTTTTCCTTGAATAGATAAACTGTATTTAGGCGCTGTGTCTAGAACGCACCATCGCTAGAACGGAGCATCGGCGGAGGATGTGATTTACTCACCGCTGACACTTCTGTCGTCTTGTAAAAGAACGCAAGATTTAAAGTTCCAACATTACAGTTTTCTGGCAACTGCGGGGCTGTCAGTCAACGCCGCAAATACACAAAAAAAAATGGCATTCTAGGCCCCGGCGGCCACACGCGTAATGGGTGCCCTTACGAGGAAAAATGCTTGTTCTTGTGACCAATCTGGACTTCATTGTCAAGCCACCGATTTGGTAGTCGCAGCTCCAAAGCCCTTCGTAAATACATACTTCCAATCGGTATATTCAGAATTTCTGAAATGTACGCGGATGGATAACTTCATCAGCAAGAGGTTCAGAACCATTAGAATACGAGCTACACCTATGTTCCCCTTCAAAATTGAGACATCCTAAAATGCAGACCCATGGGGGGAACCTATACACCCGGTCTAGGTTCCGCCCAGCCATCTCGGCGCTCGCAATCGCGTATGGAGGTTGAAGTTCTAGGCAAAGCCGCAACTTGTCGTCTTCCACGAGATGCCACTCCACGAGATGCCAGAGACCTTCCGTGTCCATTTCTGTCTTAGCTCTTAGAACGGGGGTCATCAACGTGTGCGGCCTTAACAGATGTCAGAACTTGGATGAAAGGCTGGACTGGGACTATACATACCGCGGCCTATGAAGCTCTCGAATGCGATGAAATAGGATGTGATCGAACGCGGGGGTTGGAGACTTTGCCGTGGTTGATGTTGGCCAGAGGAGCAGCGTGCTATTATTGGGCCTCGCCGCGATTGGGCGATGCTGGAAATAATGTCGACTCTAGAACCTGGAGAGCCAGCCAATAGCTTGTTGAGTAGTGGCGCAGATTGAGCGCTACGGCTTCGCTTGTACAGATGTCATTTCAGTAGTCTCTACTGCTCTGCCGCCGGTGAATTGAATTATTAATGAAAAGGCGTTCGAAGCGGCTATACAAGTAGCTAGCGCGCATTGAGATTGATTGGAGCTGGGCCCCTCTTATTCTGTGTCTGTGCATCTGTGCGATGTGAATGTGGCGCTCACAAGATTAAAAATAGAAAGACGCCCACGAGTTGTCTCGATAGTACTAGTAAAGGCTGATAAGATCGCCATATGTGCTCTGCGACTCGAATCAGCGGTGCCAGTTTCACGACAGCATTCAACTCCCAAATTCTCCAATGATTCCATGACCCACCGTCCTCGAGGATGAGGCCTACAACAAAGTCTTCATACGCGACACAGCCCTCGCATTCGCACTCCCGCGAAGAAATTGTATGGCAGCAAATATAGATGTGGTATCAGTACGTACAACCCCAACAACTCAAAACGATACATAACGGCTCTCCTAAAACGTGATCTTCTGCCCTTGGCTGGGCGCCCTCCGACTCGCGCTTCGCCAGCGCCAGCGCCGCCCCAGGCTTCGGGCGCGTCTTCGGGCCCTCGTGGCGCGCGCCCTCCGCGGGCGCGACATACATGCGTCTTCGCCTCCCAAGCCCGCTCCGGCCGTGCGGGCGCGTCCGCCGCATCGTCGCCGTCGCCATCGCCCCCGGGTGTTGCGCTGGCGCCGCCGCCGTCCGTCGCGGACGGCCGCATCGCGGCGCGCGTCTGCAGGGGTCCGCGGCGGACCGTTCGCCGGGGGGCCGGAAGGATGCCGCGGCGCACGGTGTCGGGGCTCGCGGATATCATTCATATGTAAACACCATATAACACCCTGTACATTCGTGCCAAATACACCCTGTACATTCGTGCCAAATACACCCTGTACATGCAGCTCATGTGCACACGGTACATCTCTGCCAAGTGCACCCAGGACATTCACCGCCACCTCCCATACAGATATTGCAGGGGTTGGCTCAGCTTCTCTTTCTTTACTATATAATATTGTGTACGGATATCTATGTTACTGAAAGTGATTATTATGACTAGAATACACTTATAAATGTTTAAACTGGGTAGATATAGTACCAGATGAGCTGTGCATGCCCAACTACTGGGTAGATGAGCCCCGACACAGGCGGCAGTGGCTTTGCGGCCGCGCAAGGGATTCAGATCCAGTGGAATTACACTGGATTGGGTCGCGCGGGACTGAATATGCGGCCGCGCAAGGGATCCAGTGCAATTCTACTGGATGAACCCTGCGCGATGGATCCAGTGGAATTTCACTGGATGGGCCCCGCGCGAGGGATCCAGTGGAATACCACTGGATGAGCCCCGTGCGAGGAATGCAGTGGTAATCTACTGGATGAGCACCCGCGAGGGGGTTCGGCCGCGCGCGAGGGATCCAGTGGAATACCACTGGATGGGTCCCCGCGCGGTACATCCCCTCGCGCGCGGCACGAGCCCCAAGGGGCTCATCCAGTGGTATTCCACTGGATCCGTCGCGCGCGGCGCATCCAGTACGCGTGGCGCATCCAGTACGCGCGGCGCATCCAGTACGCGCGGCGCATCCAGTATGCGCGGCGCATCCAGTACGCGCGGCGCATCCAGTATGCGCGGCGCATCCAGTACGTGCGGCGCATCCAGTACGTGCGGCGCATCCAGTAGAATACCACTGGATCCCTCGTGCGGGGCTCATCCAGTGAAATTCCACTGGATCTGTCACGCAGGGCCCATCCAGTAGAATACCACTGGATCCCTCACGCGGGGCTCATCCAGTGAAATTCCACTGGATCCATCGCGCATGTGTGAAGAATACCGAATACAGTGAAATCTCACCGGATGTGCGCCACATGAGCAATCCAGTGGATTTTAACTGGATTGGCACCGCACGAGCAATCTAGTGGATTTTCACTGAATTGGTGCCATACGAGCAATCCAGTGGAAATCCACCGGAACAATGCTGCACGCGCAATTCCAGTGAATATTCACTGGAATTACACCCCGTATACCTAGGGCAATGCGGCGCATGCGCTCAGTGTAGCGTGTACGCGTGCGTGCAGCAATGCGGTACACGTGCTGGTGGGCGGTTATTTGCAGCGCGTGCGCTCGCATTGCATGTGAATTAAATGACTCACATAGCGCCGTGCAAGCAATCCAGTGGATATGCACTGGAATGGCGCCGCGCGAGCGATCCAGTGAGTATCCACTGGATTGCTCACGCGGCACCGATCCAGTGAATTTGCACTGGATGTGTACAGAACACCAAATCCAGTGAAATTTCACCGGATGTGTGCCGCGCGGGCGATCCAGTGAATTTACACTGGATGTGCGCCACGCGAGCAATCCAGTGAATTTACACTGGATGTGCGCTGCACGAGCAATCCAGTGCATTTACACTGGATATGCGCGGGACACTGAATCCAGTGAAATAACACTGGATTTTCCGCCGGCGCTGTTATTTCCACTCGGCATCAACATGATATCCCACCGCGGGATATTGCCCAAATAGGGTGCACCGCGGGCGCTCCCCGACTGATGCGCGCATGCGCATCCGTCCTCCTGCCTGTTGGCACAGAGAATGGGCTCCAGCTCAGCCCAATTACCTTCGTTCCTTTCGCATTTTTGCACATAGATAGACATATTATATAGGAGTATTAATGTATAGATATTTAACGAATACATATCAGGTTATCTATCAAAACAGGTGTTTCTTATGGCAGGGGAGGGGGAGCAGAGGAAGGTATTTGCCTTAAACACATGGGGACTCTTATATAAAGGTACATATAGTATCTATGCTATTATAAGTGATAATCTACTGAGCTATAGCTTTCCAGGAATTAATAGAAGTGACCCACTAATATCCTGATACATATACATAGCCATATATAGCATGTATAGGTTTATTTCTGTGGATATAACGAAGTAGAAAAATACTATATAGCACCTACATTAATTTAACCGAGCAATACTAGTTTTTTTCTGCTTGAAAAGGGTCATGAGGAGGTGAAACATGCCAAGAATGTCTAAAATGCGTATTCAGCCTATAGAACTACCAATAAGTGCTCCACAATTCTGTAACGCTAAGACGTGATAGCCCTAATAAATACCTACAAAACGAGCTAATTTAGAGGACGATCGAATGTGTTAGTGGAAACATAGAAGCTATTAAGTTGTGCGTTTGCGACCAGAGTTTGCGACCCATTTAGTATGCGACCGTGTGTGACCACAAAAAACGTAAAATGTCTGTAAATTTACAACTATATATTCTAAAATTCTGAAATTTCTGCGCTGGGTAGCTCTAACAGATATCTACAAAACGGGATATGCCGGAAGGTAATCGGAGCAGCGAATAGAAATATATGCTGGAAACATTGTTCAGAACATCGAAATACATCATGACTACTCGTGATACAATTATGGAACTATGTTTGGATCATGTTCAAATGATGTTCATCAAAATATTTTCTTCATATCATTTGAACCTCTGACTCGATCTTCTTCCGGCATATCTCGTTTTGTAGATATCTATTAGAGCTACCCAGCGCAGAAATTTCAGAATTTTAGAATATATAGTTGTAAATTTACAGACATTTTACGTTTTTTGTGGTCACACACGGTCGCATACTAAATGGGTCGCAAACTCTGGTCGCAAACGCACAACTTAATAGCTTCTATGTTTCCACTAACACATTCGATCGTCCTCTAAAGTAGCTCGTTTTGTAGGTATTTATTAGGGCTATCACGTCTTAGCGTTACAGAATTGTGGAGCACTTATTGGTAGTTCTATAGGCTGAATACGCATTTTAGACATTCTTGGCATGTTTCACCTCCTCATGACCCTTTTCAAGCAGAAAAAAACTAGTATTGCTCGGTTAAATTAATGTAGGTGCTATATAGTATTTTTCTACATTGTTATATCCTAAGAAATAAATCTATACATGCTATATATGGCTATGTATATGTATCAGGATATTAGGCCTCATTGGGGGCCTTTGTCTATATGTTCCAACCATTTTAGGTATATTTTAGCGATATTAATAGATAGGTAGAGCCAGGGAGAGCCTTAATCCAAAGACATTAGAAAGATATCTCTGTTTGATGCTGAGATATAGGCCAATGTATCCATAGGTAGATAAGTCAATAGGAGTGGATTAACTGTATCTATGGCACTTCTGGCTGCATATATTAAGCTACATAGGTATAATACACCATGTAAAGTAATTGAATTGATAATAAGAGCATTGGAACATGTCACTTTCATACCCTATGACACCCTCCCTCTAGATCTCCCCATGGGTCACTTCTATTAATTCCTGGAGAGCTATAGCTCAGTACATTATCACTTATAATAGCATAGATACTATATGTACCTTTATATAAGAGTCCCCATGTGTTTAAGGCAAATACCTTCCTCTACTCCCCCTCCCCTGCCATAAAAAACACCTCTTTTGATAGATAACCTGATATGTATTCGTTAAATATCTATACATTAATACTCCTATATAATATGTCTATCTATGTGCAAAAATGCGAAAGGAACGAAGGTAATTGGGCTGAGCTGGAGCCCATTCTCTGTGCCAACAGGCAGGAGGACGGATGCGCATGCGCGCATCAGTCGGGGAGCGCCCGCGGTGCACCCTATTTGGGCAATATCCCGCGGTGGGATATCATGTTGATGCCGAGTGGAAATAACAGCGCCGGCGAAAAATCCAGTGTTATTTCACTGGATTCAGTGTCCCGCGCATATCCAGTGTAAATGCACTGGATTGCTCGTGCAGCGCACATCCAGTGTAAATTCACTGGATTGCTCGCGCGGCGCACATCCAGTGTAAATTCACTGGATTGCTCGCGCGGCGCACATCCAGTGTAAATTCACTGGATTGCTCGCGCGGCGCACATCCAGTGTAAATTCACTGGATCGCCCGCGCGGCACACATCCGGTGAAAATTCACTGGATTGCTCGCGCGGCGCACATCCAGTGTAAATTCACTGGATTGCTCGCGCGGCGCACATCCAGTGTAAATTCACTGGATTGCTCGCGCGGCGCACATCCAGTGTAAATTCACTGGATTGCCCGCGCGGCACACATCCAGTGAAATTTCACTGGATCGCTCACGCGGCGCCGTGCAAGTTATTTGATAATTCACATGGCACATGAGCGCACACGCTGCATAGTCCCCGCCAGCGCACGCACTGCACTGTCACACGCGCGCGTACGCGCCATATTGCCCTACGTCCGTGTACACGCTGCAACCCAGCGGATATTCACTGCAATGGCACTCGCGCTGGCGTGGGACAATGCGGTGCGTGCCCTCGCGTGGGGTCGTGCAGCACGTACGCGTGTGCGAGAATGTGGCGAGTGCGCTTGCGTGACATAGGAACCCAATAAGTGGAATGCAGGTGCGCAAGCGATCTAGTGGATATTCATTAGATCAGTGCCGCGCAAGCAATCCAGTGAATACTCACTGGAATGACTCAGCACAAGCGATCCAGTGGATATTCACTGGATCGGTGCCGCGTGAGCAATCCAGTGAATGTTCACTGGATCGGTGCCGCGTGAGCAATCCAGTGAATGTTCACTGGATTGGTGCTGCGCGAGCAATCCAGTGAATGTTCACCGGATCGACGCCGCGCAACCTAGCCTGTGGACATATATCTTCCTGGACCGCTCGCGCGGTACTATGCCAGTTATTTTATGCATATGTCATGCGAGCGGATGCGCCGTATTGTCGGACGCCAGCGCACACGCCGCGTTGCCCCACGCACGCGGGCGCCATTCCAGTGGATATCCACAGGATCGCTCGCACGGCACCGATCCAGTGAATATCCACTGGATCGCTCGCGCGGCACAGATCCAGTGAACATACACTGGATTGCTCACGGGGCACCATTCCAGTGGATTTCCACTGGATTCTTCGCGCCAGTGCATGCCACTGCACGCGCCGCATTGTCTCACGCACGCGGGCGTCATTCCAGTGGACATTCACTGGATCACTCTCGCGGCATAGATCCAGTGAATATACACTGCATTGCTCGCGCGGCACCATTACAGTGGATTTCCACTGGATTCTTCACGCGGCTGTGTTTCAGTGGATTTTGCATAGATAGCATCTGAATCGGATAGCATGGGCTCCGGAAGCTCGCCATATGGGAGAATAACTGACTGTAACATAATTTACTAATATACTTGACATATAGTATGTACCTAGACTGTATAAGTATTCAATTGGAAGCCGGCGCCGCTCAGAATGTCCCTATGTGATGTCTAATAACTCCTTATCAACCTAACCTTGGACTGGATTATCGCAGGCGCGGTGAGCTTCACGTGACTATGTTCCTGGCGCTGTTGTGTGAGATGTACCGGGCGAGTCTTGGGGAAATGTACAGGGTGAGCTTGGGTGGTATGTCCCGTGCGTTATAACGTTATTTATGTTGCACTATACCCCGGGGCTCGCGTATTCGACGAGGAGCTTCAATACCCCTGAAAGCCACCTATGATGTTGACGAGGGCGGCGGTGGCGTGTTCTACAGAGAGGAAGTCGACGAAGGCGAATCTGGAACATTAGGGGGTGCTGTTAGCATAATGAACAGCTTGGCTGTCGAGAATGGAGGTACCCTGTGCACATTCCGAAATCTTCGAAAGTGCCCAGGTCCAGGGATGTTTGGATGCAGAGCGGACCACGTACAAGCAAGTACAGTGGCAAAGCAGCTCCAGATAATGGCCCATATCGTACGGTTGTTAGAACTTTGAGAAACAGCGTCGCGAAATGCTAGAAATGCGCAATCTCCAATGCTCGATTCCAGGATTTCTGGTGAAGGAAGAGGTGCGCTACGAGTTAGGGTAAAAAACAATGAATAAAGCGTCAAATGCAGGATCATTGGATGACAATGGGTGTTGGACAATGTTTCGATTTTGCTTCGAGCTGTTGTAAATATACGTACGCACCGCTGTGGGCGCTTGTTGTTCGCTTCCGAGTCCCTTCAATTAATTCGTTTCATCTCGCATACACTGTCCTTGATAAACACTGTCTCTCGTATGTATAGAGTGTACTTTCCCACCACAGCTCTCCTCAGTTCATCTCACACGTCGACAGCCGTGTAAGCCAATATGTTGCAACGATCCATTACAATTTTGATATTGCAACAAACAACTAGTACCATTGTAATGGAAATTATTGCACCACTCTTGCCGTCCATTACTCCTTGGTACTGGCTCCTCCTCCCTTTTCTGTGGTGCGACACTGTTGCTCCCTAGTACCGCCCCGCCCAATTCTGGGGTCTAGTGCGCCATGCGTCTGATGCGCCTCCTCTGTTTGAACTTGGTTTTCTCTTCAGGCTATAAATAACTTGAATGCGCGTCAATTGTGCTCTGGCCTATAAATAAATTGCTCCCCATATCAGGCGCACTTTCCGTTTACTGAACCGAAAAGTATACTGGATCGATGGAAAAGATGCCACAAACCCTTCGCGTAGCACGCGCACCACCAATGGGTACCTGTCCAGAAGGCCAGCGTCCACCAGGGCATGCCGCCATGCCCGCCACAAATAAGGCGTGACGGGCTCAGACCTCTGCACGAGAACAAGCGCTGGCCCCATGCGTGGAGCCGCAGCCCGAGCATTTGTGTCGAGCCCCATGGCGGGAAACTGAGCATCCGAGTTCCCGCTGCCAGTCGACGCAGAGAGGCTCATTGTCGGTACATAATCGTGACGAGCACACCTCGCGAGCTTCGGCGACTGAAGGTGTCGTGGGCCTTGTCACATGGGCTCGCGGTATCGGTGGGTCGGATCGCTCGGTTCATGGGTCATTTTGCTCGACGCCTGCATTCTTTGGGCTGCGCATGCATATTCCTTCGATTGATACATAATTCTGTAGTAATTGATAAAAAGTCGCTGCTTGAAAGCCCCTATGCAGATATGCCATCATTTTCCATGCTTTGCGGCGTCATCACCATCTTGAATAAGATATTGTAATGAGCGAATCAAACCTGTACAATGTTGGCAAACAAACTTTGGGCCCTTAATTTGGCTAGCTTACTTGCTTTGACAGAATTCTGATAATCGCACGATCCCAGAGGTGCAAAGACCAGTCTGCAATGTGATCAACAGCGATGAAATTATTTTATGAGCAGTGATAGTTGAAAATGTAACAAAGGGCGAGATAAGATGTGAATTGTTAAAAGAAGACACTCATAGCAATAAGGTTAGATCCACGAAAAAATTATTCCTGGAAAGGATAGCCGAATTTTCCCTGATCCTTGCGACGCCAGAGCTTTTTCCTGAAATAAAAAAATTAGCATGGATATTTTTATGTAAAGAACAGTAGAACTAACTTCTTCTTTGTAGGGATATGTTCAGCAAAGACTTCTACGCAATACTGCGCCTTGAAGTCGCGGATGAATCGAGGATCCCTATCGTCGCGTGAAAAATATGATAAGTGCATATTGCAAAAGTCAAGCTCGACATAACGCACCAAAGCTCGCTGGCAATTCCCAGATCCTTGCAGCACCGCATCAAAGCATTGCTTTTGCAGCCCTCCGTGGCGGTAGGAATGCCGGAGGGGTCAAAGTATTCTTGCTCTCCCCTGGCAATAGCGACAAGTCTAGAATGTACGACCATGTAAGCAAAACAGCCTTTTCCATATCACGAATAACTCACCTTCCAAGGCAGACAAGGGCGTACTCACGACTGACAATCTTCGGCCCGACGTTCGTTTCGCTGCGTGGCGCGAGACCCCATCCGCCAGGCCCGAAAGCCTTGTTCAGGATTCGTCGATATTTGATTTCAGGAAGGTATATCAATCCATCTATTACAGAGCTCAATATGAGTACGAATTATGAAAAAGCGGACGTGTGGGGGCACTCGCCTGGCTTCATTTCCACGTCCATGGGCTCTATTGGAGCCATCAACACCTGCGTAACCTCAGGCGGGAATGGGCTGGTAGACAGGCCGTGGTAGCTCCTCGACCAGTCAGTAGCGCCGTCGCTTCCTTTCGCGTCTGGCAGGACCAACTCTGCGGCTTGCGACGACGAGGACTCCTTGAGGGTGGTTGCAGATGGGGCCGACGACGACGGTGCTGGTGCTGTGCTGTACTTCGCCGCTAGGAGGGTTCTAGTGAAGACATATGCATTTCTAGGTTGGGTAGACGAAAGACGCGCCAGAGTGCGCGGTGCTGACGCGAAGAGGCGGCTTGGGGACGCCATGACTGGCTTCCGGAGAGGACCTGCGTGACGAACGCGACAACATTAATTTCATCGTGAGGTAAATGTTCCCACGATTGGGCGGCGCTTATAAAATGTTTTCACCGAGAATTGGACAAAAACTTAAGAAGAATAGGATATGTATAAGTAAATAGGCTGTCGCGGTACATTGTACATAGAGTGTAAGTACGTTTACAATGGGTCAGACCTTTCCAAAGGCAATAACGATAGTATTCTCAGATCATGATCCTGATATCCGAAAAAAACATCAGTGTTTCTTCGCGCGACCGACAGTCTTCCGTGTTTCAGGAGCCTCAAGAAAACCTCCCAAATCAAGTGCATTGCGAGCTGCTTGATTTATGTGTTTGAATCTGTCAGGGCCAAGGTGGATGCCCCCAAAATATCGAGTCACCACAACCAGCACGTTGTTGACTTCCTGTTGTAGAAGTAAAATTACTGGTTTGTATTTTCATGGTGAAATGAGAAGGAAACCCTCACCAAAATCTGGAGAAGATGGGCTAATCTACCACCCGCAGCAGTTTCGCCGTCGTCGTCATTATCTATCACGGGGCGTTCATGAATATTTGGCAACCATAGAAGAGATGGCTGCAAAACAAACCTTGGTGAAGGACACCTTCACTTTGACATCGCCATGCGTTGATGATAGGATGTGCTGCCCTAGATATTCGACGATCTGACATTAAATGGGCCAGCACAAGAGGAACCTATTCAGATATTATTGGAGAGATTTACACGAGTAGAACTTCGATGAACACTTACCTCAGATGGATGATGAATCCGACAAGCTCGCCCAACAAAAGCACTTTTACGATCCGTGATCGGTTCAGCCACGTATAGGTTGACACCAGCAGGCAGTTCAAACGGAGCGGGTTCGATGATGCCCGATATTCGATCCTCATCTGGCACAATGCGAGAGTCTGTCGAATTTTGTTGCGTGATGTTGCTAGAACTGGACGAGTCGCCTTTTGCATCGTCTCGCACGAGTTCGCCGGCTTTTTCTGCGCTCAGCTTTTGCTCATACCATGACTCGCACCGATCGAGTACGTTTTGTAGCCCATCGAAGACGCACACCGTGTCCTCGGACCATTCGACCCCGCTGATAGATATATATGTACGCAGAATAGATCCAAAGAGATTCGAATCGGCGCCAAACGATCCAATGTACTTCGAGAGTAGTTGTAGCTGAGGCGGAGAGGATTTAGGATATGTCTCTGGTAGAGAAACGAGAACTTTCAAGGAAACGCCCTCGTGGGGTGAAGAAAGGCTACATTTTATTATCCTGTCGCGCAGATCAGCAAGTAGGGCAGCTCACCTCAGGACCACTTCATAGCGTATCGTCCCATCAGCTCTAGCCGGCGATCTCTTCCCATTAGACGGCGACGGATGCCAGAGCCGTATCGCTTGCTCGCCGTAGATGGACTGGAGGACTACGAGGCAAGGTTCGGTTTAGAAAACTTTGCGGGCGGGGTCACTCGCCAGAGTAGTCCTCACCCTCGATCTCCGATGCTACGGCCTCGCGTTCTGGGTTCTGGGCGAGCTCGGCGAGGAAGTTCTGCAGCTCGAGTTGGTAATCCTTCTCATCGATGCTTGATGGTGAGAGTGAACGAGGCATGGGGATGCTTATCTTATCAGTAACCAGTTCGTCACACTTGGTTGATCTTGCCGGAGACCACGCTTGGACCTCAACTGCGTCCATCACTTGCTCAATGCCAGTTACTATCTCATCACCGTCCATCTAACTGGAAGAAGCTACAGAAAATCCACAGCGAAAACTTACACCCATTCCAACCTGAATTTAGTCGCAGGCGCGACTCAGAATGCCACCTAACATTCGCGTCGTTGTCAATCTACCATATAATCGACCGGAAAATCCACCAAACGATCCTCCGCAGGTGAATACACAATGGAATTCAGAGTATTCAATCATTTAAATGACAAAGTCTAGATAGAGTGGAATGCCGAAAAGGCCAGCATCTTGTGGGAGGTCATCGAGAAATCGCGCGCCGTGGACAATGCTGCTACAGACTGTGAGCCAGAAATCCTAAACCAACAACTCATTCCTTGGAGTTTAATCTTCACCTATTCTTAGGGACAGGCCTAGCTGCCCATCTCCAAGTGCCACTCCCGTATCTCCTCTATCGTGTAAACGCGCGCTTCCAAGAAGAGCTACGTGGAATAAGAGACATTGGTGTTCTAAGCCCAGCAACCGCTCAGTCCCCGAAGGGTCATAGCTTTCCTATTGGGGACAAGCAGCCAACATTTCATACCAATAGAATGGCTGGTAGCACACGGCTATCGAGTTCAAGGCACGGCACCCCGTTGGGGGTGCGAGCTCGACTCAGCTCTCTTGGAAGTAATGCACCACGGCCAAGGAAAGCAACCTCCTCATCGACATTAACACTGCAACCGGTGGCACCGAAACTTTTCAGCCCCCTCCGACCTACGTCCCCTTCATCTTCCGGAGGCGATACAGATTCCGAAGAGGAGGCTATCAAAGAAGAGGAAGCAGATCGAGACGCAGAGGAGGAGGAAGCTCTCGCGCGAAAGCTGGAGGAGCTGCAGAAGATGGTGACGACCGACGGGTTGGGCCTCGTCAGCGGCACCCGGCCGAAGGACAAGGATAAGGGCAAGAGCAGGGACCGCGGCCGCTCCGCGCCCCTCTCGCCGCGTTCGCTCGGCAGCTCGCGCGTGGACACCCTGTCCAGCCGGAGTATGAGCCAGAGCATATCGAGCGCAGGCTCGCCGCACGGGTCGGGCTCGATTCCCGACATCCCCTCGCAGTCGTCCGAATCCCAGCCCCAGTCGCCGATTGGGAAGGACCTGTCGAACAAGTCGTCGAGTCCTCCTGCTGTGTCTTCTCGGAGCGCGGTGGGGGTTGTCCATAGGCGCTTCGATCGCTTAAGTGAGTATGGGAGCAATCATGGATCAGAGGCATCCAGTTTTAGTGACCTCAGTGGTACGTGATTTTTATTTCTCTGACTTGAAAGGACCTCTCTAATAATTCTTCAGATGCCAGTATCTCTGCATCCGTTTTGGAGAGCGCGCTCATGTCAAATTTGGGAAGTAATGGGTCACGGTTGTAAGTTTTGGACGCTAGTTCGTCCATCAAGTCGAGCTAATTTTTTCCTAGTTCTCAATTTACAAGGACTAGAGCCTCGAATAGGATTCACACTGTTGTTCCCCAGTGAACCCATCTCCTTTTCTTCGTTATTATCTTTTCTTGGATGGATCTTGGCTACCGTTGCATCTTTTGTACAGTAAGTTGTATAATATTTACAGATATCCTAGTTCTATCGTTTTGGCCGGGGGATCTTGTGTGACTCCGGGGAGTCTTCTCATTTGTGAGGCGCGTACCAAAAGTATTAGCGCTATACACGTTTTGAAGTTCCTTGCTCGTTATTCCCTCTTCGGTATTGTCCATGTTCCTTTCGGTACCAGAGCCTCAATCGTCCGAGTCACCGTTGGATTCAGCCACATGTAAGTGACCGTATTTAGCTTCCACATCGCCTTTGACGCGTAATCCGTATGTGGGACGCGTCAACCATTTGCACAGTAAGCATGTCGTCTTTATGACATTCTAGCACATTCCTGCAGCCAGTGGCAGATCCGAGGAGGCAATTCAAAAGATTGACCCTGCATAACTGCATTGCGTGAACACCTCTCTGACTTGCTTCGGTCACATCACCCACCGCTTTGAATAGATCGCACTTCCACCAAACCACTTCTGCCACGAATAGCCTAAACATCACATCCAAGCGACGACTATAGAACATATACCCCTCACGATGGAACTGACATTCGTAACCGATCTCGGGCAGACATTCGTGGTCGAGATCGACCCGAACATGGAGCTCGAGAACGTCATGGCTCTACTCGAGGCCGAGGTCAGCCACTCGATTCAACAGGGCAGATAGCACCATTTTTGAATCTGACATATATATGCGATAATAGTCCTCAATACCCGTCCATGAACAAAGCATCTCTTATGAAGGACGAGAACTGAGCAACCCAAAGGCCACAATCCGAGAATTGGGAGTGCAGGGCGAGAATGCGATGCTTCTTCTTCGACGGAAGGTGGCTAACGTCGGCGGGCGGTGCACAATCTCTCTATCGCCTACATGGCTGCTTGTACTAACGACTCGATGAGCTAGATCGATAGAACAGGACTCGGAGATGATGCGCCTCCAACTCCTCGGCGACCCCCGACTCATGGCTGAACTACGCACAGTGCGTCCCGCCCCCCTCTCTCTCGTCACCCCCAATTGACCCCCAGCCAGACTCAGCCAGAGCTCGCGGAAGCCGCCCAGTCCAACTCCGCGCGCTTCGCGGAACTCCTGCGCCAGACGCGCGAGCGGCAGTACAGCGCGGAGCTCGCCCAGCAGCGCGAGATCGAGCGCCTGAACGCGGATCCGTACGATGTGGAGGCGCAGCGGAAGATCGAGGAGGCGATCCGGCAGCAGGCGGTCATGGAGAACATGGAGCATGCGCTGGAGTATTCGCCGGAGGCGTTTGGGCGGGTGACGATGCTTTAGTGAGTTTGTCTTGTCGTGCTCAAGGGCCGCAGTGCAGGTCTAAATTGGGATGGACAGTATTCCTGTTGAGGTGAACTCGCATCCGGTCAAGGCATTCGTGGATAGTGGTGCTCAACAAACGATCAGTAAGTCATCTCAGGTGCAAGCAAATTAATATACTCATCCAGATTTTCAGTGAGCCCGGACACTGCAGAAGCATGCGGGTAGGTGTTACTAACAAATGTTCATTGTCTCCGTTGCTCATCCTCTAACTTCTGTCGTCTTTGATAGCCTAATGCGCCTCTTAGATACGCGATTTGCAGGCATCGCTCGCGGTGTGGGCACTGCAAAAATCTTGGGACGCGTGCACAGCGCCCAAATCAAAATCGCCGACCTTTTCCTACCCTGCTCGCTCACAATCATGGAGGTATAAAATCTATCCAAATGATATCTAGACTCTAGCACTCAATCCTTTGTCAGGGCCGTGACGTCGACCTCCTCCTCGGGCTCGACATGCTGAAAGCCCACCAGGCGTGCATCGACCTAGAGAAGAATGTCCTGCGGATCCAAGGCAGGGAAGTGCGCTTCCTGTCTGAACACGAGCTGCCCGAAAAAGCGCGCGATCCCGTGCACCTCGACCCCGCGACAGAGGGCCCGGTGCCTCCAGTTCCTTCCGCCCCGGGGCCAGCATCAACGTCGTCGGCGCCTTTCCCTGGCGGAGGGCGGACAATTGGGCAAGCGCCGACTGCTGGCGGCAGACCAGGGGCACCGCCGAGGGCGCCGAGCAGCAGTCATCCCGAGGCGAGTATTCAGATACTGATGGACCTCGGCGCGACACGGGAGTTGGCAATCAGCACGCTAGATGCGTCGGGTGGGAATGTGGACGTTGCTGCGTCGCTACTTTTCTAACTTCGCCAGTGTCAAACTTAAAAACATGGCCTTCACATTCGCGATGTTATGGTGTGTAAGATGATATATGTAACAGTAATGTACATGTGTGTAATGCTCAGTAGACAAAGTCCTGGGTATGTAAGTGTAGCAGTATTGGTAGCAAAAATACAACAAAACGCAAAGAGATAATAAACAATGAGGGCAAAAATAAGCATATTTTCAAGTTGAAACCTCCAAGGCCAGAGATAGATGATGTTGAATCTCAACCGAATACCTGAATCAAATGAGACTGACTCTCGTGCGCACAAGCCCCCCGCGCCAATTATGCATTCCCGCCGAGCGGTGATGCGACCACTCTCCCTGCATCCTCGCAAACGCATCCTGGATATGCTCCGGCCGCAGCGCCGTGCGCGCCTCGGGCGGGGGCAGGAACAAGGAATTCACAGGCAGCGTATACTCGACGTCGTCGTCCGGGCTGCCTTCGCGGCGCCGCTTCTCCGGCGAGCCCCCGAGGGTGTTGTTGGCCTTGCGCTTGCCGAGGAGGGGGGAGGTGTAGTCGTCGCGCAGGAAGGACTCTTCGAGGGATTTCTTGACGGCGAGGCCGGCGAGTGTGAGGGAGCGCACCATTTCGAAGGCGAGGAAGCCGACGATGTCGACTGTGTCGTCGTTGGCTTTGAGATCGAGCTGCGACGGGAGGTTGAGGAAGTCGCGGAAGCGTTTGGCTGCAGACAAAGCACATTGAATCAGAGATTATTGACCAATGCCAGTTGGTAATGAAGTAAAGTACCTTTTCTGTATGTGAATGAAGCTTGACGACAATCGGAGTAATGTTGATACTCTTCTCTTGTCATTTGTCGGGTGGCATCATCAGCTTCCTGATTCACAAGTCAGAACTGTGAACCAGTCAAGCTGCGCAGTGGAAGAATGGCTAACCTTTAGGCGCAGTATAGAAGCCTCGTGAGCTTCGATGTCATCTTCGTCCTCCTCGTCATCCGACTGATGTCCGCTTTGTTTCAGCACTTCAGAATAAATTGTGTTAATTTCCCAAGGAAGCTTGATGGTAATCTTCTGAGCCTTTGCCGTCAACTTGTCTGAAAAAAACACATGAGCATGAGTACGCAGAAAATGGCAGAAGTTAAATATGAACTCACCGTCGGGACCATCATCTAACGGTTCCACATCAACCGCCGCGCCGCCATCTCCACCAGAGTCTTTTGCGTGTTTCCGCACATCTTTCCAGGAAAGGTACGTCCGCAAACGATTCACCTTCCCTCTGTCGTGCCGGATAAGGAATATGAGATCCTCTGCATTGAGATAGCGCGCACCCCGTCTGGTGGCCAAAGCTCGCGCCTGGACAATCTGTCGGTAAAGAGGCCTATAGTGAGAAAGAAAACACGGGCTCATTGGAAAAAGAAATAAACGTACAAGCTCAATTAGCTGACTCCGTACAATGTCCTCGACCAGGTTTACGGTTTCGATATTGGGGTCCTGGACCTCACCAAAGACGAACATCTTGTTGAAAGGGGAGAGGTGAGTTGGATTACAGCAGGGTCGAGGAGGTGAGGCTTACCATCTGAGAGATTTCCTGGGTATATTTGTACTCTCTATTGCTGTTTCCTTCCCCTGTGCCTGTCTTTCGCGTCGAGGACATATTGAAGGTTCTGGGAAAGGTTGGGCAAGGACGTGGGGAGATACTTCAGTCCCCGTCCTTGTCGACGATTAGATTGCCAGTGCAGTATGGCAATAAGTATCTATGATGAGGGGACGAGTGTCAGTGCGCCATTAAATGCAGAGTTAAGTAATGTCAGTGACAATGACATTATCAAGTCACAAACGTACCATCACGTGAACGATGAGACGCGGTCACGCCAGCTCAACACGTGCTCCCGGGCCGGCTATTGCAGCCGGTGTACATCTGGGAGATGTTTCCTGCCTTATGACTTTGGATTAGCTCTGCCCGGCAGAGCAGCACAGATCGCCCGGATGCGTCTTCCAACCTCTTTCCGTCTCTCTACATCCTACTCCTTCCGGAACACCTCGTTTAAATCATCCAAAACCATCTATCATCTCAGCATCGCACAGCACAGAATGGCTAGCTCGCAAGCGGCGGTGGTGCGTCGCTTCGCCTCCTATTCTCGAGATTCGCTGCTGATTCCGCGGGTTTTGGGCTGCAGTTTGGGCTGAAGGAGCCCAGCCTGATCAAGTTCCAAGGGCTCATCGATGGCAAGTGGGTTGACGCGAAGAGTGGCGAGACCATCGTCGTTCGAAGTGAGGCTCCTCGCTATCGCTTGCTCTCCCCGATGTCGCTGACAACGGCTGCACTCCATCCCAGACCCTTTCAACCAAGAAGAGCTGGGAACGGTCCCGGAAATGGGATTAGCCGAAACTCAAGAAGCTATTGAGGCTGCTGCGAAAGCCTTCCCAGCCTGGAGCACGACCACCGCCAAGGTTCGTACTGCTCAGGGGTATCTCTTTACTTTTCTTCAACGCTAACTCTACATTTTCTGCACTCAGTATCGTCATGACTTGCTCATGAAGTTCTTCCAACTTATGCAACAGCACCACGACGACCTTGGACGACTCATCGTACGACCGTGGTCCCCTTCTCTGACGTCATATGTGAAACTCACCTCCCATGAATAGACCCTCGAGAATGGCAAGCCTCTGGCTGAAGGAAAGGTGAATACTCCTCAGAATAAATGTTGGACCTGTCTAACGGAAACCAGGGAGAAAATGCGTACAGCGCCTCGTTTCTTGAAGTAAGTCGTTTTCAATTATTTCCGCCTCACAATTGCTAAAATCAAGCAGTGGTTTGGTATGTGATACTTGATATCTAGAATAGAGTGCGGGTATTTATACCTATATTACAGCCGAGGAAGCCGTTAGGACCTACGGAGGTTAGTTGTTCTCGTTCTGTTCAGATAGGCAATTGACTTAACTGTCGCCGCAGAACAAATACCTAGCCCTTATCCTGGAAACCGCAACGTCGTTATTAAACAACCCATCGGTGTCGTGTATGTATCCTCGATACAGCCGGACTTTTTACTGTTTAACAAAGTCGCTTTTCAGCTCGATTATGACACCATGGAATTTCCCTTCGGCCATGATTACCCGTAAACTCGCTGCTGCGCTCGCCGCCGGATGCACAGCGGTTATCAAGCCACCTCCAGAGACACCGTTTTCTTGCCTTGCCCTTGCAGAAGTAATTGTTTTTCTTCCTTCTCTATACCCTTGAGGCTCTGTTGAATGAACGAACAGCTATCGCAACGCGCTGGAATCCCAGATGGTGTCATCAATATTGTTACCACCCAAAAGAATGTCGTCGAAGTCGGTAAAGAGATGTGCGAGAATAAAATCGTCAAGAAAATCAGTTTCACGGGATCTACGCCTGTCGCCAAGCTGCTCTACGGTATGGCAGCCTCGACATTGAAGAAGTACGTGTTTCGCTTGAAACACAAGGACTTGAGGTTTACTTATCCATTTTACTTTAAGGGTCTCTTTGGAAGCTGGTGGAAACGCGCCTTTCATCGTCTTTGATGATGCGAACATTGATGAAGCCGTCGACGGTATTTCTTCTATCAAATTTCGCACAGAGTTGACATGCTGATATATCTGCTGTTAGCCGCAATTTTGTGCAAGTTCCGCGGCAGTGGCCAAACCTGTGTCTGCGCCAACCGTATCTACGTCCAATCTACCATTTACGCCGACTTCGCCTCCCGCCTCGCTGAGCGTGTATCCAAATTTAAACTAGGCAACGGCCTCGACGAGGGAACGTAAGTACACGCCCTCTTCACTAAACCTCCCCTTCACTAACCCCACCCACCTACAGCACCCACGGACCGCTCATCCACTCGCGCGCGGTCGAGAAAGTCGAGCGGCACGTGAACGACGCGGTCGAGCGCGGCGGGCAGATCCTCGTCGGGGGCAAGGCCGTGCCGAACACCACCTTCTTCCAGGCGACGGTGCTCGCGGACGTGCCGCTGGGCGCGGCGATCCACACGGAGGAGACGTTCGGGCCGATCGCGGCGCTGACCAAGTTCGAGACGGAGGACGAGGTCGTGCGGCTCGCGAACGACACGGATGTGGGGCTCGCGGGGTACTTCTTCTCGAGGGACGTGGGCAGGGTGTGGCGCGTCGCGGAGAAGCTGGAGGTGGGGATGGTGGGTGCGAACACGGGGATTATCAGCCAGGCGGTGGTGCCGTTTGGGGGCGTGAAGGAGAGCGGGCTGGGGAGGGAGGGCGGGCATGGGATTGAGGAGTATATGAACACGAAGTTGATTGTGTTTGGAGGGATTGGTGCATGAGGTGCTTGAGATGGTTGATTATTGCTGCAGGAAATAAAAAGTGTAGTTGTATGAATCTTGTGCGCTCAATGCTTATCTATCTATCATTTCTTTCGCAACTCAACATTTCTACCTTCGATACAAATCAGCTTCAGTCAAATGGTAAATTCAGCATTGCAATATCATGTACATCCACTAAATATGTAACAACCACCACACAAAAAAACATACATAACATGTACACATCCACTCATACATCATTCTACAGCTTCGCCTGGTACCCCGTCGCCTTCTCCTCCTTGACGTCGTTCACCAGCGTGCCAATCCCATTCCCGAGCCACACGCTCATCCGATCGCCGTCCTTGAGGTACTGCGGCGGGCTCTTCACGAACCCGACGCCCTTCGGCGTGCCCGTCAGGATGATCGTGCCCGGCTCCAGCGTCGTCCCCTGCGAGAGGAAGGCGACGGTCTGGCGCACGGTGAAGATCTGCTCGCTGGAGGGTGGTAGGGTTATGGGCGTGACTGGAGAAGAGGCCGGGGTGGATGACTTACGCGGTGGTACCGTCTTGCAGTGTGACGCCGTTCACGACGGTTTTGAGCAGGATTTGTTGCGGGTCGGTGATGATGTTGTTGGAGACGAGACAAGGTCCTAGGGGGTTGGTGTTATCTAAAATGAAAAAGTCAGTAATGTGGTTACACGGCCAATTCAACAAACAAAACACAAAAACGGTGGTCTGGATTTAGATGATATTGAGGCGACGGTAAACGCACCGAATCCTTTGGAGAAGCCCCATTGTGAGACGGCCAGTTGGTGTTTGCGGAAAGAAACCTGTCGGAATATTCAAGTAAGTTTCGCGGTCTTATTACGGACCCATAGGCATAGCTCACATCATTGGCGCAGGTGTACCCAAGCACGTAGTCCAGTGCATCCGCCTCGCTGACGTCCTTCGCGGCCTTGCCGATGACGATGACGAGCTCGACTTCGTAGTCCGGCAGGTGTTCTTTTGGCGGCTGGGCCACGCGTGGGATGACCACCGTCGCGAGGGGCCCGATGAGCGATGTGACGGGCTTGTAGAACAGGATTGGAAAGCTGTATGGAGTTGAGGAAGAGATGTTAGACGGTTTGTTAGGCGCAGAAGAGATGCGGGAGACGCACGCGGGCTTGGCCATCTTTGCTTCAGCCTAGATATTCATCCAAAAGGTGAATCCTTTGCAGAGAGTTTAAAGCAACATGAGCACGCACTGCATGGTCGGAGTAGTTCAACCCAAGGCAGCGCACGACCTTGATCTCCTCGTTCGAGAGCGGCGCGAGAAGCTTGGACACAGTCAGCACCTTCTTGGTGACCTGCGCCGCGGGGTCCAGGGCAGAGCCCACGATCTCGAAGGCTTTGATAGGTTTGCCTTGGTAAGCTGCCAGTCCGACTGCGAGGGTGGTCATTGAACATGCTTCCAAGTCCATGGACGGTGTGGCTCACCATCGAGGCTGGCGTCAACTGGCTGGCCGACATGGACGCGGGATGTTTCGGCGGCGACGAAGCGTATGAGGCGGGACCATTGCTGTGGTATGCAAGTGCTAACTGTTAGCTTCAAGTTTCCAGTCGCTGATAACTAGGAGTATGAACGCACCGTTCTGATTGGGGCCATCTCAGTCGACGCTGGGGGATGCTAGGGCAGGTCCGCTGAGCTGTGGTGGTAAGTGGGAACGTCCAAGCCAGACGGGAGACGCGCACGCTCCGTTTCCGAGGTGATGTGCACACGGGTAAATATACGCCATGCCCCAGACGCGGGACCCCCGCCGCCGCGCTGACGGAACGGCAGTGCGCGGCCCGGCGTTGTTCTCGGTCACCTGATGCGGTGGCCCACACGCGATCAATTCCTGCAACAAAAGTTGAACCAGGAATAGAACCATTCAAACAAACGAGAACAAACGGCCTGCATCCTCGTGGCCGCCCACGCCAGAGCACGCCGTTTTGACGCCCCACCACGGACTGCTAGGGATGGCACTGGAGGACGCGATGAGCTCCATGCGCGCGAGCCTGCAGGCCGCGCTCGACGAGGTATGTGGGCGGCGCTCAGGCTCTGCGCTGTGTCACCTGTCCGGCGAGCTGATAACATTTTCGGATTTCACAGCTCGCATCTCCGCGATCCTCCTCAAAAGATAAGCATAAAGCGCTGCAGAGCATCGAGCGAAGCCTCGCGGCGGCGCTGTTCAACACGCAGAACAATTCCGAGGCGAGAGACTGTTTCGTCGCACTGCAATATACGTTCGAGTGCAATGGTACGTGGCGCGGTCGTCTTTGTGGGTGTGCAACGCTGACGTGCGCGCAGTGCCCTCGCATCTCCTTTCGTGGATGATCAAGACGACCTCGCGGTTGGAGGCTATCACGAATAGAGGCTCCATGGACGGTGAGCTCATACCAGCCCCTTTCGCAGCCATGACGCGTGATGCCAATGTTGTCATAGTCGAACAGGGGTCTGAAGCCGAGGAACTAGCAGCGCAACTGGCCCTCTGTCTTTCGCTCATACAAGGGATCGTTCTAAACCATGAGGCCAGCAAAGTATATCTGGGGAGGAAGCCAGCGCTCGAGGTATGTGTTTGTCCCAGTTGTCCTCTGCGGAAAATTTTACGTTTATGGTAGACCTTGTTGGATCTTTTGCTTGCATCTCGTCATATCTCGTCTCCGCAAGAAGCTTCTGAATCCAAGTCCAGACCCGCTTCAGGCTCACCACACCTCACTTCGATCATCCTTGATACCCTATTATGCGTTTTGGTCGATTCTCCCACAGCGCTTCGGGTCTTTGAGGAGGCTAGCGGCGTCCAAGGAGTCGTCAAAATTCTCAAACGAGCAGGCACACCTCGCGAAGTTCGGTAGGTCTATCCCCCATCTAAAAAGCACCATATGCTGATTGTGAATCCACCCTAGCATGAAATGTCTCGAGTTTCTCTATTTCTACCTCCTTGACGAAACCCCCACATCTCCGACTGCCCTGACCCCCACCGACCTGGTATCCGACCGCATCGTCAGCCAATCCACGCCACCCCCAACAGCACCAGCGACGCCCATACGGCCGCCCAAGCCGTACTTATCAAGCGGGCCCAAGCACCCCACCTCGCGATACGGTTCATCGACGTATCTATTCGCGTCACGATCCGGCAGCGCCGCGAGCCTGTCCCTCTCCGCGTCGTCCGCGCCCTCCTCGCGGTCGACCTCGGGCAGCTCCACAAAATCCTTCTCGTCGACGTCGTCGAACGCCTCGAGCCCGACGCCCGCGTCGTCGCTCGCCTCCTCCCCGGTGAAAGAATCCTCGGTGAAGGCATCTCCGGCGAAGGAGGAGGCGTCCCCGACAAAGGAGTCCCCGCTCTCGGCCGGCGCCGGGGGGAAGACGCCCGCGCGGCGCCTCGCGACGCCGTCGAACCAGCTGCAGCGCACGCCGCCAGCGACACCGGCGGCGCCCCCGTTCTCGTCCGCGGCGCGGTTCCCGCAGATGCGCACGCTGATGCTGCTGCGGAAGGACGTGGAGTACGTGCCGCAGAGCCCGAAGAAGCTCCCCCCGCCGCCGACGGGGCTGGAGAGGAGGCCGACGCACCAGAAGAGCCTGTCGAGCTCGGGCTCGCTGATCCCGCGGACGAGTGCGCTGGGGCACGCGCGGGTGCGGTCGCAGGCGACGCTGGTGGGGTCGTCTGTGGAGGAGATGGGGGGAACGCGTCCGGCTGGGAAAGAGGGGCGGGGGCGGCACACGCATGAGGGTGGGCGGGATGCTGCGGCCGCCGCCGCCGCGAGGTGGAAGACGACGGAGGAGAAGAAGGAGCTGTTGGGGACGATGCTGGGGAATGTGGATGCGCTGGTGGAGGGCGTGCGGAAGGCGGGGATTTGGGGGCTGGGCTGAGCTGCTGATGCACGCTTGGATGGAGTGGTGGAGGTCGATAAATTATTTTGCTGTCGAGTGTTTTGTGTTTCCTGTCGTTTGCAATTTGCTATCGTTTGCTATCCTACACGTTGATCATCTTTTTCTTTTCTATACCTTTCAATCTAAAATATCTCCTTTTTTTCGCACTGTTCTCTGGGACGGAGTAGAGTGGGGAAAGCATCTGAAGAAAACCACTATGATATAATTACATCCTCGTATATCCATTCCAACACATCAACATCGGCCAAAGCCAAAGCGCAAGTTACGACGACTTGCTCATTTTTCCAACGTCGTCCACCGGTGGTGCGCCCCATACGAGCGTCTTCCGCTGCGGATCGAGCAGCCGGGGGAATCGATGATCGAGGTGCTGCAGGATGCCTCGTGCAGGCGGCGCCGCCGGCCGCGCCTTCTCCACCTCCTCCAGAACAAGCAGGTCGCTCGGCGTCGCCGCGCGCGCCATCAGCGCCGCCGAGCTCGACGCAGACGACTTGGCGGCGAGCTGGCGCTGCTCCGCGTCCCCGCTCCGGTTCATCGTGCCTGCTGCTGGTGCGACCGACGCCGTCGCCGCGGCGGGCGGGGCGGAGAGCACGCGCGCCTCCTCGTCGACGTCGTCGAAGATGTCCTGCTTCACCGCGCTGATGGAGTACGCCCAGACGCCGACGGCGAAGGCGCCGAGCGCGAGGCCGAGGAGGGCGTTCTTGATGCGGTAGGGCTCGCGGGCGCGCTGGAGGCCGGGGGACATGCTCTGCGGGTGGGGGCGGGCGGGGTCAGTGGGAGGTGCGCGGGGGGAGGGGGTGGGGACGTACGCCGGCGACGGGCCTGTATGATTTCTGCGCTTCTCTTCTGTCGATGTACTGCGACATGGTGTTGGGAGGGTGTGGAAGCCAAGTCTGAGGTGTTCCGAATCCTGTAATGATGTCTGCACGTGACGTCGAAAAGATTTGTGCGCGTTTTGGGAGCTTCAGCATTTGAATATCTACGATTTCTTCCTTTCTTTCCCCTGTTCTCTTGTCTTACGAATTGTACGTTAAAATGGCGTCGTCGGCCTCCTCATCCAAGAGCGCCAGCCCGGAACCACCGAAAGTCGAGAAGAAACTGAAGCGCAAAAGGAGAGAAGCCGCCAAGGACGCAGAGGAAGCTGCACCTACCGAAGAGGCACCAGCCAACGACGCCGAGGACACCACCGATGCGCAACCCCAACCCGACGACGCCGACGCCGACCCCGCGCCCGAGGTGCCCGTCCTCTCACACGCCGAGCGCCGCCGCCAAAAGAAAGAAGCCAAGCTCGCCGCCGCACAGGCGAAAGAAGAGGCCGCCGCAGAGGCCGCCGACGGCGCCGCCGCGGTGAAGAAGCGCAAGCTCAAAGACGGCTCGGCGAAGACGGTCGTCGCCGCCGACGCAGATTCGGGGAAGCCGAAGCCGCGCCAGAACTCGGTGTGGGTGGGGAACATGTCGTTCAAGACGCAGCAGGAGGATCTGCGGCGGTTCTTCAAGGATGTGGGCGAGATTACGAGGATCAACATGCCGACGAAGGCGCCTGCGGGGCCGGGCGTGAGGCCCGAGAATAGAGGGTGAGTCTGGGACTGCACGATGGAAGAGTGTTTGGATGTTCATGTTGGTTTGCAGATTTGCGTATGTGGATTTCGCAACGGTGGAAGTGAAGACGAAGGCTATCGCTCTGTCAGAGCAACCCCTCCTTGGTCGTAAATTGCTCATCAAAGACGGTGCGCACTATATACCCCTGCGTAGTATTATATACGGGACTAACATTTTTTAGGTGATAGCTTTGAGGGTCGTCCTGCAGCCACCGCCGCTGGCGAACTCACTCTGAGCGACCCCGCCCTCGTACAAAAAATCCACTCAAAAACTGCCCAAAAAATCCTGCGCTCCCAAAAACAACCTCCCGCGTCTACGCTGTTCCTCGGAAATCTAGGATTTGAAACGACAGAGGCCTCAATCCGCCAGCTATTAGATGCGCATAGGCCGGGGAATAAGAAAGGCAAAGATGTTGCCAAGGACGCCCCTGTGGAAAAGGATGCCGCCGAAGAGATGGACACTGCTCCAGATGGCGAGGTGGACTCGGAAAAAGCGAAGCCCAAAGACGAGTGGATACGACAGATCCGCATGGGCACCTTCGAAGATTCCGGATTGTGCAAAGGGTACCTCCATTCTCGACCGCTTACCTGTTGATTTTGCTAATAACAACCCTGATTTTTCAGCTTCGCTTTCGTCGACTTCCTCTCTGTAGAACACGCCACCTCCGCCCTCATCAACCCCAAAAACCACCACCTCGACGGCCGGAAGCTCCTCGTCGAGTACGCGAGCCCCGACGCCGTCCGCCGCGGCGCCAACCCCTTCCGGCCCCCCGGCGAGCGGGCCGCCGCCGCGAACCAGGGCAAGAAGCGCCCGCACCGCACCGAGCGCCTGCAGGCGCGCGCCGCGATGCGGCCGGCCGCGACGGACGACGGTGCCAGCGCCCCCGATGGCGATGGCGACGACGAGGCGGCGGATGCGCCCGCACGGCCGAAGCGCACCTGGGAGGCGAAGGCGCATGCCGCGCCCGCGGAGGGCGCGCGCCACAAGGGCCCGAAAACGCGCCCGAAGCCCGGCGCGGCGCTGGCGCTGGCGAAGCGCGAGTCGGTGGCGATCGTGCCCAGCCAAGGCCAGAAGATCACGTTTTAGGAGTGGCTATTAGTATGTCTCTTTTTGCGTTGTTGGGGGTACTCGGAGTGGAAAGAAATTTTCGCATAGGGCTGGAACGTACCGCAGCCCGTTGTGATATAGATGGCGTTGCTGTTTGCGAGTTGAGAGAGAAAGATCGTGACGGATGTGAGCTGTAGATCAACCCGGAATCAACAACGATTCGACGGATGGAGTTGAGAGGCGAGTTTCTCTTCGATGGTCGACTCCCAGCGTGGGTGGCAGGCTGAGCATTATCTCGTGCGCGCCATATCGCACTATTTGAATATCATCGATCAGCGCTTGCGTCGATCATTAGCCAGTGAAATCATACCCTTTTTAGTAAGTGGGTTTCCAAAATAAGATCATCCACGTATGTACCTCAGGCCAGTTTGCGCTAAATTCAAAGAGTGTGTATTTTAAGTTTGGAAGACTATCACTAAATCTAATAACAGTACATAGTAGCGTATAAATTAAGATGTACACAGTAAGAAATGTAAACTATCATCGATCAACTAATCCTATGGGCGTATATATGGAATTTCGGTATTGTCCATTAGCTGCACTGATAGGCATTCAGCACATTGATGTCCGGTTTGCTCAGTCAACTGACGTCGTCACGACAGTGCTCATAATAATGCTCGTCTGGCCATTGAAAGAGCGCTTCTCGTCCTCGTGCTGTAGCAAAAAGAAATTCATCAGAAAAGCAGGCAGAGAAAAGGTCAACGGACCACAAACCTGTACATCAGCAACTAGAGTTGAATTTTCGCCTGAGCCGTATGCAGCTATCTTTCCGCGAGATGATTCTGTGTCTCCTAATTTCACAGAAGTCCCGAGATGCTTTGCCTTGAGACGATCTCTGCCGTTCAACCTAGAGTTTACGAATTACAGTTAGTTAATTTCGTAGAAGAAAAGGATGTCTTGGAGCCTACATGGCGACTGATATAAACGAGCTGGTGAGTAAACCAACCACATAATATTAGGTCTAAGACTTACAAAATGTGTTGACATATAGCTTCGGCACGTTGATGTGAAAGACAACCCTGATAAATAGGGTCAGTCTTGCTTGCACTGCTGGTAGGTGAATTAGCTTTACCAGGCCAATGATCCCGGTGTAGCATAGAATGTGAGAAGCAGCAACGTTTGAGCCACCGTAACCAGTATACCTCGACTGAATGTCAATCGCACAAGGGCATCAAGGAGAGAGTTCGTCCTAAAGTCGAGTTGGATAAATCAGAACAATTCATCCGACATTGGAAAACGAATATAATAAACGCACTTGGTCATTCCCGTACGCACTGAGTTCAGGAACATACACATAGCTATTGTAGCGACGATATCAGCTGCCGCGCCGAATCCTTTCGATGCACCAAAAGATATCTATTAATGTCAGACGGATGATTAATTAATCTATTGGACGATGTTGCTCGCTGGACTTCACTTACCACGAAAGTACGATTCCTGTCATGAAGGACACCGTTGCTAAATATGGTCATTGTTACTACGCAAGCTTATGATATGTTCAGCGATTGTTTAATGTGAATATCAAATCAATTAATTACCTATTCCGCCAGCAAGCGCAAGTAAGGTCAGTACACCCTATATTGGATTCTCGGTGAACCCAAGCGACTGAGATGTTCAGCAATGAAACCTACAATTGCTCCAATTATGGACCAGTTGCCTTTGCCGAGTCGTTTTGCTACGTAGAAGTCAATAAAGTATCTCCCTCAAAATTCAACATTTGACTGACCTGTAACCAGCTGATAAACAAAAAAGCATTGCGAACTTGAAATTTGGTAAATTAAATCGAATAAGGGACCGAGGCGAAGTTCAGTACATACACTGTGGTGATAAGCGTTGCAATGAGGCATTCAACAGCCAGCTCGCTAGGAAAGTCGAAAAGTGGTATCAGTATGGAGAATTAAGTGTAGATTAATCGGCATGGGTACTCACGTAGGTAGCGTTTGCAACCGCGCTACCAGTCCAAACCGAGGTATCTAACATCTAATGAGACTTGGGGGAAATTTTTTTACTGAACACTCACTAGATAGTAGTAGATCGAATAGGCTACCAGTGCGGAGTCCACAAAGTCGAGAAGTCTGGGGGAAAAATCAGCTATCATACGCGCACAGATAGGTTGAACCACCCATTGTTCAGTCGCTACTTACAAGATCCCAGCCGCCTATCGTGTATTACAATGCAATGAATTTCGGAACAGAAGATGGCCAATGTAAACATACCATTAGTTTGACGAAGGTATGATCTCTTGCTTCGCGGAAGTAGATATACGCCTGGACGATTGTCACCCCGCCAAATCTGTATTAAGGTAAAGGACCGTGATCAGCGCTAAAGCGCTAAGGAATGATCAATATAGTGACGATAAGCGTCAGACATACAGCAAAGAGATAACAAATCCTACACATGAATTTTACAGGTGATCAGTAGACGTTCGCTAGTTGGAATATTGAACCTAGATTGTTAACTCACCCCAGTAGACCGGAGCGAAGGGGGAAGCAACGTTCGTGTACACTTCATCGGAGGCCATTGCAGCGGGTGAACAAGCTGGGAGATGTTCTCTGGCGTGAAGGAACACCGGAAAGGACGGCCTTGAGTTTCGATTGTGCAGCGCCTACTTATATAAAGCACCGTCAGATGATTCCCTTTTGATCATTACATACATTCTACGTAGTGCCACGACGTTAGTTGAAGCTTGAAGGCTGTTCAAAATATCCGATGCCATCATGGCCGTTCAATGGGCCATCAGGCCGGAGGACTCACCGCCGTACATACAGTGATATCCACATGATGGATGTTTCCCAAAAAAGTTAAATCCATGACAGCGATATGCATTGAAGTCGCATGGACATTGAAGATGAATATTGAACTCCAGGGCAGAATTCATCGATGAGGAAAAATCAAGACGCTGTTAGCTCGACCCCGTTGAGTTGGATATATGGAATAAGGGATCCGAGGCGGCCGCGAGGCCGTTCCGAGGCCGTTCTAACTTCTGAACTTCTTATCAACATTACCCTGAGTCTCTGAAACACGGAGCGGAGTTCATGAGGGTTCGCAACTTCGCATGTGATCTGCGCGGGATGTAAGTATCTACATAAGTAGCTAATTTGAGAGAGGAACGCATTCAAGAGTAAAGTTTATGCATGCTAATTATAAAGATAGAAGATATTATCCTACTAGGCGAGTTCCAATGAATCCAGGAATAATCATTGAATCTTTTCCATAATGTTTGTGAGAATCCACGAACCAAGTACTAATACTGTGAGTAATTATGGATTGTGAGCTTGATCCACCGTATGATGAAACATTTTGGGATTTCGGACTCGGAGCATGAGCGGCTCTGCGCGACGGTGCCGCAGCTGCAGCTAGCTGCAGCCACGAAATTTGGGAGGCCTAATAGCCGAAAATGACGGTCACTTATGTAAATTGATTAATCGACTATGGACATGGTATAGTTGTACTGCTCGAGGCTCGTGCCACCGAATTACTGAATCTTTAATTGCTTGTGGCAGAATAGCTGAAGACGAAAGGCAGGAAAGCTGACGACGTAGGCATGTACGCGTGGTCTCTTATTTGAGCTTCGACAGCGAGAATGCAATCCGGACGAGTCGGATTCGCCAGAAGCGACAGCATCGGCCATGCCATCGTGGATTCTATTCGGCATCCATTAATTGAATAAATCTCTGCGTTGTACATTAAGCAGTACTTATTAAGCTCGTTCCGGCGCTTAAAATCGAAGGGTCATAAGAAATACTAATGATTCCTGGTATCAGGCAGCAAAACCCATCGGTAGATCGCATAATAGTAACATTAGTTTTAGAATACCGCGGCCACCCCCACTCATTCAGTAAAACTAAACTCAGGCTACTAGTTACTACAGAATTATGTATCGATTCAGGAGATATGCATGCGCAGCCCAGAGGGGGCGGGCGAGCAATGACCCATGAAACGAGCGGTCCGAGCCACCGATACCGCGAGCCCATGGGACGTTGCCCACGACACCTTCAGTCGCCGAAGCTCACGAGCTGTGCTCATCACGATTATGTACCGACAATGAGCCTCTCTGCGTCGGCTGGCAGCGGGAACTCGGATGCTCAGTTTCCCGCCATGAGGCCTGACACAAATGCTCGGGCTGCGGCTCCACGGGACATGGAGCTAGCGCTTGTTCTCGCGCAGAGAAAGTCTGAGCCGTCACGCCTTATCTTATCTGTGGTGGGCATGGATGATGGCGGCATGCCCTGGTGGATGCTGGACAGGTACCCTTCGGTGGTGCGCGTACTACGCGGAGGGTTTATGGCGTCTTTTCCATCGATCCAGTATACTTTTCGGTCCAGTAAACGGAAAGTGCGCCTGATTTGGGGAGCAGTTTATTTATAGGCCAGAGCATAATTGACGCGCATTCAAGTTATTTATAGCCTGAAGAGAAAGCAAACGGAGGAGGTGCATCAGACGCATGGCGCACTGGATCCTCTGATCCAATACCAGAGGGGTAAAGAAATAATGACTGATTACAACAAGATAATTGCGATAAGTAAGCCGATTATATAATTTTCTAGCCACGACGAAACTCATGACATTAAGAGCCAGAGAAATAGGCAAACCCAAAGAATGGACCATTTCTGAAAGCATAACGGAATGGTTTTCGGCGCGCCCTCGGAATATAACGAGCAAGTGATGGAACCATGGACGATGCCTCATGGATTTTTTGTCCAAATGGGAGGATTTCTTCTGAAAAACCCATTCAGGTTCTCAATTACGCACGGTTGAAACGATGTATCGGTGACGGGACAATCGATCCTCCAGACATTACTGCGGAAGAAATCCAGGACCGGGCCAAAGGTGACTTCATATCCAAAGGGCTAGTCATCCTCCAAACGTCGTGGTTCATTCTGCAATGCCTCGCCCGATGGTCCCAGAAGCTCGCGTTGAGTGAACTCGAAGTGGTCACTCTTGGCCTCGCGCTCTTGAACGGAATCACATATGCGCTGTGATGGAATAAGCCACAGGGGGTGGGGAAAGCCTTCCACATTCCGAAAAAGAAAGCCGCTCAGAACAGTACTGTACTATTTTGACCGATTGTTCACGTCACGCATCACAGGCGCTCGTGAACTGAACAAATAGTGATTTCGTCACGCATCACGGGCATCAGTGAACACCTCCCAAACCAAGGTTTTGGCAGGCTCCAAATGCGAAATTTTTTCTATGCTAATTTGAGGCAATTTAATAAAATTTGGCTGGCACAATGAACAATTTTTTTCTCCGTCACGCATCACTGTGAGGTCTGAACAATCGTCCCCGTGAACTTTGGGCATCACGCATCACAGGGCGTGAACGATCGGTCGAAATAGTACAGTAATGATAATCCTCCTGTCAGTGAATCGGAAAAGGAGCCCACCGATTTCGGAAATATTGAATCCCCAGCGGGAGGGCCACCCTCTGAAATGCCCACAAACCTCATCGCGCCCACCGTTATCCAAGTCGACAAGCCGGATGTCGAGTTGTTGTCTGCATCCGAGTCACCAATTAGGTGACTACGGGCGATGCTCCTACAGAGAAAGTCGGCGATGGCAAGAAGCAAGGGCCTGACAACATTCTGACTGGGTCATCAGATTCAGAGGCTGCCTTTTCAGGGCATCCTCCGATGCATGAAAAGGTGAAATTCATTCGCAGAATGCTAACGTCCAATTATTCAAAGGTCGATGAGGAGCTGGTCTTTGTGGTCTTGCGCGTTTTATTCTAATATTCGAGGCGCTCCTTTCCCTTCGTAATTTGCCACTGGCTGTGTATCAAGACGTTAAATGGACAATGGTGATCCCTCACTTGTAGTTAGTATAGATGGATAGCAGAGGACAGTACAGTACTATAATTAGAAAATTCCAGCCCGCAATTGATGTTTTTCTGCAGTCCCTTTTCTTCCCTGGTATCGAATTCTGTCAACCATTTCTAGTCATGCTGCGTTTTGCATAGGCGCTTAGTGCTAAGCGCTAAGCGCTAAGCACTGGCTCGCAAGGTAACTGAAGTAATTCATCTTCGAAAATATTGCGTTTCCATAACATCGTTGCGTCTCATCCAAGATTCCCGAGAAACTCAATTTGTAGAAACGCCGGAGAGATGGCGTTGGTGTATTGTGTGGTCGAACCTGTATTTGTTGGAGGTCAACCTTGTAGCATGTCATGACTGACTCTCTTTTCAAACAACAGCTCCGTTGACGTGTATTGGCTTTCTTCATTCGCGCTTATGTTTCTCAGAAGGATATTTGTATTCGTACTATCCAAGCTAATGTTTCCGGTCAAGGCACAACGGCCATAGTGTCATTTTGGAGTATCTGGGCGGGAGCAGGATGATATGGTTTCACATGCTCTATTTTGAAAAAAATTGAGGCGCTTCTTGAGTCTTTATTTTACACCTGTACCAAAACGTCGAATGGACGATATTTACCCGCCGCTTATAATAGTTACATACATGAATAGAATACAATGTTATAGTTACAGATATCAAGATCCAACGCTACGCGTCAACCTCCTTCTGCAGCTGCTCTAATTCCTTCTCCTTTTCAATGAGCAATAAGCGCCACTTTTCTTGTTCAGAAGCGACCGACTTGCGCGCTTCCTCGAGTCTTTCCAGCTCCTCTTTCTCCATATCTTGATTGAATTCGGGGGTGCCGCCTTTAGACGCGGAGAACGAACTGGGGTTGGCAAGATGGTACGGGACGGGCTTTCGCTTGGATTTGGGGATCGGGGTGGGCGGATGTGCGGTGAGGAGAGTGAGGAAGTTCTGGTATGGGTCGTGGAACACGATCTCGTCGTACTGCCATGCGTGCACCGGCCCCATTTTCATGGCGACATCTAGAGGCGGGATCTCTGGCTCGCCGCTCTCCGTCCAGGGATGGAGCTTGAGGTGGTGGTAAAAGGAGATGGCTTTCTCTCCGGATTCGGCGATGAATGTGATGCGAATTTGGATCTCAAATTCTCCCCACCTGAACAAAGAGTGAGCATAGGTCGTATAGAGAGACAAGGCAGCGTACCCTGTTTCCGTCAGCTCAAATGGAGGTTTGTCGACATCTGAGACGAGGTAAGCCAAGTGGTCCGTGCAATATGGTCAAAAACGCACTTCGTGAGGGATTGGCGTATGTATCATGCAGCTTGAACGTTACTCGTTTGATAAAGTAGCTCAGATCGTCCGCCCCTCCGACTTGGTCAGAGTCAGGCAGCGATGCCGCGCTGCGAACAGCGACTGTCCAGCGATGCGTGTGGTCAGGATGGTGTGACGCATCCCGCTCTTTTTGGGTTAGAACTGTCGCGGTGTTGCCATAGATGAATGGGCGATATATGCTGACGCCCTGTCGACAGTTATCTGGTCAGCAACTAGCAAAGAGGGGCGAAAGTGGTAGGCGCACTCTGACGCGGACGCGCTCATTGGCCATCGTTGGTCGAGAAAGGTCTCGGCTGTCGGAATGGCAAACTCCGCAACAACCCGTGGCCAGCCACCAACAAACACTCTCAACGAACAACCACCACCCACTCCAGCAATGGCCATCCTCGAGCCCATTTACAACTGTATATCTCTCTCATTGATGCTCGGACGACACACTGAATCCTCTCTGTAGTGCCCAACCATGTCATAGAGAAGCAGAAGATGTACCAGGTGAGTGCATAATACACACCATTCACCACCTTTTCCGTAGCTCATATGACCTTTTAGAATTCCACGAAGCCTATCATGCTCCGTGGCCCCCGTGGGGGTCTCTACGTTGGTCAGCACTGGTGTTTTTGTTTCGCATTAGCTCGAACTCAAGGATACATGCGATTTTAGGCACTTTCGGTGTCCTTTTCGCTGTCGGCATGGCCTCGACCGTGTACGCCTTCGGCTCGTTGATAGTGGTACGTGCTTGCCTGATAATTTGTGTTATGCATCTGAAGCGGGATTACTGCAGGGCAACAAAAAGGCAGAATAAACGCGCTGTTATTAAGATTTAGACGGGTCTACCCTCCACCAAATGCATACCTGTATTCATGTGCAACGCAATAATCTCAGTCCAATATCCTTCGGCTATATCTATATCTGAACCACGATTCGATCAGCCACCTGCTATTCAAGTGTTCACGATGATTTGATATGTTTGCAAAGCACGCTCATGTGGGCGCGCCTTGAAGGCAACGCGCCTTCCTCGACAATCAATTAAACAGAGAGGTGGATCTGTAACACCTTGAGTGGAGCTGTCAAGCTATGAACTTTCAACAGGCGCAAGGTTATATTGCATGATAGCAAACGAAATGCCTCATAGCCCTGTCGCATTTAATCAATGCTCCGGGTCTGCTTGACAACGTCCATGTCAGTGAATCTTGATAATATTCCGCGACACAGCATTGCTTTGTTTTGCAGCTTACCGGGAATACCTGTTTCTGGTTGAACATACATTAGGGAAGCAGTATTTCTCTCTCCTCTTCGATCTAGCAGGCCCGGAGCATATATGTATTCAGACGAAAATGGTGCTGTACGATGTTGTGTACAACTGCAAGGCTTGCTGTGCTGCCAATTTGCTGCACATGATTGTGATAAGTCAATCTGGGGTCAGTCTCGTTCATCACGGCATCCAAACGGCCTCACTATCCTCTATATTTCTGTATCAATAAACACATACTGGATCAACGGAATCACAAATGCCATCAGCACACACCGGTATCGTGGATCAAGCCTGAGCTCCATTTATATACCGCCTGAAATTCCTGTGCTCTAGTTCGCTGCGCTCTCTCCGAGATATGTCCATCTCCATACTGCCCTCTGCTTCTGGGCGCAGCGAACGACGACCAGCGCCTCCGCCGCCCTCTGAAGACGACGACTGTCCGAATTACGAGACTGCTGTGAGCAGAAGGTGTGTCATCCCTTCCTTCTGCCTGTCTCCCTTCCGTGGGATGCATCTCAATTCCTGTGCTGATCACGAAACGTTGATCATTTTGACTCCCTCTTCGATGTCTTTCCATTAATCGTTTGGAATATCGATGCCTATGATATCAGCACTTCGAATGGCACAGGACGAAGCGTGCAGTTTTCGCCTATATATGAGGACCCGCGAATAACATCGCCATTAAAGTAGGTGCCCTTACCTCACTCCCACCATCCTTTCAAGCGGCAACTGCACCGAAAGTGCAGCAAAAACCCGTTCTTTTCTACTTGAGGTCGATGCCTAACTCACACCGTCGCCATAGCGTTTCCCGCAGACAGAACCGCCCACTTCCTCGACATGAGCGATACATGTATACCTACCGCCTCGCAGCGAACAATACCCCTATGCAATTTGTGATTTCGTACGTGATCGATTGATCTCTCTTTCCTCTGGCAGGATTGCAGAGGGAAGCTCCCTCGCGAAAGCCGGCCCAGCGCTGATCTACTACCTCTCTCTTTTGGATATATTGCAGTGTCGAACCTGAGTCTGGGAAACCGAAAGCGGGAAATTATGTCTTCAAGCTTTCTTTCAAAGCGAATGGGATCGAGCGATCTTTAGGAGAGCCGATGACGAAAATATTGCGAGTGAACCCTCGGGAACTTGATTTTGTCGTCTTGTGAGTATCGCGCTGAATCACATTGTTTGGTTGATGAATTAATTAAGCGCTCGTTCTTCATTTTATCTATACTTCCTTGCCGGCGCTTCCTGTCTTCTTCTATTCTATATGTCATTTTACAGCATCTTCCCTGGCAAAGCAAGTCTACCTCCAGGTTGCCTATGGTCTGTCCGTGTGTGGTTACGCGTAAACTCGGTTGATCACAGGATATTCGGAGAAGACGATTTGTGGATCGCCAAAGATCCTGACTTCAACTCGATCGCAGAGGCGTCCTTTGCGCGCCTAAAGACAGCGGTGGTTGGGGAGCAGGTGTATAACGCATATGTGGGGCGGGCATTAGTGGCATTTACAATCAAGTACGCTGTTTTCAATTCTGAATTTCGATGCGGTGAAAAGTGACTGACATTTTTGCGTGAAAAGATGGCAATGCATAGTAAATAATCTATACAAGTACTCGTTGGAGTATGATGCGAACGGTGTCGGAGAACTGCTATTCGAAGACTTCAAACTGCGGTTAGAGGGGGATCCGAGGTCGATAACGTTTCTCATATTGTGCGTGTCCAATATTCCAATATCTCTTTCTCCTTTTACTCGTATTAACACTTGGACTGCTAGCACAATGCCCACACAATGCGTCCCAGCAGGCGCCTCGCACAAACTACGAGTGTGGCTCCGCTCCCTAGTGCCGATCTCCTCCGTCGACCCCACTACGTCCTATGCGCTCCCCTTCAACGACTCGTACATCTACCAGCGCGTATGGAAATGCGACGCATTTAAGATCGGCTCACGGCTCGACTTTGAGTCACTAGGCCCGAAGATGGTCATGGCTTTCTCATCTGGGATCCCGGAGACAATCATGGTACAGAATCCCGCGCCTGATGAAGAACTGAATACGGCGAAAGCATTGTATAAAGAGAAAAAGGGGTATGGTTTCTGAGATTGTGGCTTGCGTCACGAGCATGCGGCGGGTTTTTCGGCCTGGCTATGCTAGCTTGTGGTCATCTATTTTTTTTTACTGGATATCATACACTAGTTGTTGTACAGTATATCATATGTAATTCAGATGTATCCAATATGTACGACCAAGTATACGGTACGGCCTGTTTTTTTCAGTTCCCTAATTTTGTATCGTTATCTATGTAAAGCAGATTGTTTTGTATTTGCCGTACTTGTCTTCAATGAATACATCTGGTGATAGATCTTGCGTGGCGTTGGATGGTCTGTAGTTCATGTGGGCACTGTCATTGTATTTATACATGCATACATTTATCGTGCTCTTCTTTTACTTTCCGCCCATGCAATTATAGTTCGTGTATAACCTGCAGACCCGAAACTTGGTGTTTATATTCGACTGATTGATCTCATGGTGTGTTTCGAGATATATGGATGCTCTTGGGCGAAGAGCTAGGCAACGACCTGCTTGGCAAAGAATTCCGACCATTCCTTCTCTCCCAAGCGCTGCTAACCTGGTTCTGAACAATTCCGTCCCAAAGCACCGTGGGGGTGACATGGATACCATTCTGCCTCCCGAATTTGACTTGCAAGGGAAAATGCTCTGGTTAGCGTGTGTAATGCTATATTTTATAAGGAACATAGCATACCGTTGTATTTCAAGTCATCGCTGACCGCGTTCCCGCCATTTGGGCTGCCTTTTAACGCGAGCAAATCTGAGAACTGGTCGACGGCATTTGCTGGGATGACATTGGCAGCGAGGTCCGCGAGCTTCTGGCGAATCTGGCGGATGGTGAGATCCTGCGATGGGATATCGAAGTATCTTCTTGGTGTTGAAGAGCTACGTAAACACGAGACACGGTCTCATCAGCGATGTTCACGGAGACCATTTGAGCGTGGGTGTAGAAAACATACTTCAAGGCTGAAAGGCCAAAATTCTCAGGCGATACACGGAGAACCTGGATATGAAATCACAGGAACGATGTTTCAATGTACACGATGCGATCGGATGGTGGATGACGGTGGCGTTATAAGCAGAAAGAAGGTCAGAGAAGCAACGAACACCCACCGCCAAACCCGCCTCATGTGTGAGGGTGGACACAGCATGCCAGGGCTGTGGTTGAAGTCTGAATATGACTTTCACTTTGCCGGCATAGGAGCCTGTGGGTGCGAGAAGAGGCTTCAAAATCTTTTCGATCTTAGAGGCGATTTTCGCGCTAGAATGTCAGAAAGATTGGGGCGTCGCGTTCCAGCTGTTAGACCTTATTCCTTCCAGTCAAAGGCGTATATATAAGCACCTAAATGGGCAAACGTAATCCACTAGGTTTGAGTGAGGTAAGTGAGATACCGCGGTTGAGATGATTATGAGGATGAACATACTGAATACATCGAGAGTGTGGGGGGCTTCAAGGGCTCCGATAACGATTTGGGGACGTAGAGATGGGTTTAAAGACATATCTGTATATTTGTGGTTATGTCAGCGCAATGCCAGTGGATGATATACAGAATTGTAGGAAAGGCAAAAGACCTCGCAAAAGACCTCGATGGCGAGTATTTATAGCCCCTAACGTTGTGCTCATATCTCTAAGCTATGACGCAGTCGTCTGTGATCTAATCTTATCAACGGTCTGTGATCACTTCGTACGCTGAATCGTCGATTCGATTTTAGAGGCGCGCAAAGTACCTTGTGCTATGTTGTGCACAGCATCCAACTTCTTCAAGAAAGCATATAGAGTCCAGAACGAAACGAAACGGTATCATGACCCCAGAGAACGAATGTCATGGGATGTACGATGTATACCACACGGCAATAGTGATGTACACAAAGTCAACATCCGAAATGGATGATGCTTGAAAACTTGCATGCATGCATGACTGGAAAATGATAGACTTGCTATATATTTGTTCAATGCCAGGGTGTCCAACCTGCATACATCTTGGCCTACGACACATCAGAAATGCCGAGCAAATATAGGAACGAGCAACATACCAAATTGTTGATATCTGATGCATCCTGAATGAGTAACTGCACGAGATTGCTGGTCGACATAGGCCTTTCCTGCCTCTCCCTTTTGATCCATGGTACATATATTCCTTTCAACTTCTTCTCAATCGGCTGAAGAGCATCCTGAGCTAGTACTTTAAATCGATTCTAGCTGGGTTGACAGAGTTCTTTGCTGCGTCGCGGTCCTTAACGTTCATATACTTTTAGTCACAATGCACTTGATCAAGAAATTGTCGCAATACTTACTCGTTTCCGCTTTTCATCTTCCCATTCGACAAGAGGATCGTGTACAAATGCATCTAGGACGCTCATGAGAGAATCTTTGTTGTCGCGCAGGAGCTGCATGGTAACTTCACAAGCGATTCGGTAGACACCTAGAACAAAGTCCATCAACATGGGATAATGGTGCATGTAAATTAGCGCCTATGATACCTTCGACACCACTGACGCCAAAGCCGTCAACAATATTTTGCGTCAATCTAAATGGTACTCTTTCAGGTGTCTCCAGACTTTTACCCTGTATGCACAATGATTTGATTGCTGTATATATATATATGAATATGGCTACGTACCCTTTCGAATAGACAATTGAAATCGACATGAACGATATCTCCTGAGTTTGTATCCAACAGAATGTTTTCACCGTGCCGATCGCCAAGTCTGTAATGGATGAATAAATATTTGAAGGCTTTATATCATAAAAATAAACTTACTCACCCAAGAACGAATCCCACCATTGACATAACAGCAGCTGTACGACCATACGTCAAGCGACTTGCCAGCCAGGCTGTAGGCTCGGGAACGTCTCAACAAACCACTCATGAAAACAGGCTTGAATCTATCATTCACCAAGAGAAGTCGTTCAACAAAAGGATCCTATGAATAAACGATATGACACTCACAAAGTCAAGACTTTGGTTTAAAAACCTCAGCGGCATGCGAATCATCCAGTCTTTTGATCTCCGCTGTTATTCTAGACATTTCCGGACCCTAATTCAATGGTTTCAACGTAAATATTTATGAAGACATCATAATCTTACCCAACTCTTGATCTTTCTTGCATCGTAGAGATCAACCAGAACAGATCGTACAGCAACTGTGTTGGAACCCATTGGATGAAGCCGCATTCCTCGTTCAGGGCTACCACACCATATGTTCGGATATCTGCACAAAATGGCATGTAGTTAGAGGCCATTTTCCTCAGCAAATTCGAAATAATTTACGCAGTTGCCTCCTTCGTGATTCCGAATTACCCTTCAAAGCTTGTTGATAATCGAATTCATTTCCATTAACCGCGCATCTTTGCGTAGGTCATCTTTAGGTTTGCCCAAGAACATGTATGTCTGGCCGTTATTTCCACGAATGGTGATTTTTCTTGGCTTAGCAAGCGATCTCATAATTTCATTTCATCCGCGAAATCTGGTACCCCAAATAAGTTTGTTTACCAAAATAGTAGAAAAGGCCGAACTGACCTTGGAACGTAGGTGTATCTAAAGGGAAGGTTGATGCGTCGATTCAGACGTGGAATCAGGCGGTAAAGTGGCCGTTAGAGACTCTTGAAGCGGGATAATCAGATTCGAACGTCCCAATTGTTTTAACTTGGGAAAGTGTTTCGACATGCTCAAGGAAGACTTGTTCTCCTCGACATGATAATCACAAAGGTTGAGCAATTCGTTCGTCATGCTGAGCGCTCGTTGATGAGCTTGGCCACGCCATTATTGAATTCATTGGATTAGTCTAATTTTGAGCCAGGGAATTAGAACTGTGTGCCTATTTCCGTGAATAGGCGAACTCACCTGAAGTTGGCGAAGTATATCCTTCCCTCGTCTCTGTCGATTGGACTTGGTGGATTTTATGACCGAGGTAAAAAGCCAAAGGGATTGTCGAGGATAATTTTGCATGATGGTGACGATCAACTTCGATAAATGGGCAAAAATTTCCGTGTTGTTGTGGCCCACTCGAGAAACAATTTGTGGAAACGCGGTAAACCACTTGCAAAATCAAATAAGTATGAGAACACCCTGCGAATGGAAAGGATAGCGCACTTTATATACAGGAGCGCCTCTGATGGCTCTCGCGATATCTTCAGTCATTTGCTTGAATAAATGGTGGGAAGCCGTCAGTGGCTCTTCTCCTAAATCCAACCATATCGTGAGCAGTCGCGGGACAGTGCGATACGTGAACTTGGATCCATGCATTATGGACTTGGCAAACGTTTTGACCGTCATTTGAATCATTTTTAGACCTCTAAGGTCGGTCTTAGAAAGATTAGACTAGAAAGAACGTTAACATACCTTGTAACTTTATCGGCTTCTGGTAGCTCTTTGTAACAGTCGTCGTAAAATTGTCCGACATAATATTGAGCACTTTCCCATCTAAACCATGTGGTGAGCTCGTGCTTGTAGATTAGGCAGCCACAAAAGGCATACGTTTTCTGAAACTTAGCTGCCTCCTCCAGAACATTACATATCGTCTTTGTGTCGAAACGGTCTGATTCATCCATCCATCGGCCGCGAAGGAGTTGTATCTAAAGGGTAAATGTCTTTAATGGAGTCCTCATAGACAGATGTGTGGCGTACCTTAGCTTTCATTCTCTCTGAGTCTGTGTCCATGGTCAAATCCAACACATTGTCATCGAATAATCCTTCGTGCTTGACGGAGTTTTCTAGATCATGCAAAGCACGGAGGGGTTCTCCGGACGCCTTCAACAGCTTTGCACTTTCAATGAAAGAATATGTCGCTTTTCTTTGCTGCGCCTGAAGTGTTGCATTATATGCCGTTTGCCATTGTCCTGCCTTTCTCGCAATTTTAGCACTCATAAGCCACGCTTTTCCGATTTCACGGTTAAACCCTAGTCGTGGATTTTTACTGTCGATAGCATTAGCGGGGTAAACGCGATACAGAAGACTGAATAATCTTACGAAAGAGTGAAAGCCGTTCGCCTCATGCTCAGGAGAGGTTCACGAATTCGGAACGTCGGAAGGGTGGTGCTCAACCTAGCTGAAAGTGTGTTGGATAATTCTGTAATAGCTTTGCGGCGTCCTTGGCGAATGCTGTCTTGCGAACCTGACTCAAGAGAGCCGGTTGTTTGGTAGATTAGCTCCAGCTCGTGAATTGAATGGAGGTCAAGAACTGCTTGATAAGAGCGACGATAGCCTTTGGCACCACCAGCAGTGATGGGAGCTCCTAATGTAGAGCGAGCATGAGATAACGCATCCGATATTGCTTTTTGTTCTCCAGTGCGCAAGGCCAGAATTACTCGAGCAGTCACCATGGACGACGAATCAATCTTGATTTTGTCTGCAAGTCTTTGGACATCGTCCCAAGCACCGACCATCCAAGCGCTTTCTATCTGGAAGTCTGCCAAAGTCGTTTCCCATTCTGGATGGCGAGTAAGTACGCCGGTGACATGAGTACGGAGCGTATCTTAAAAAGTGCCAGAGTGGGTTTGTCAGTACAAAAGGAGGCAAAGGTAAAGCCTCACCATAATGGCCAAGGTTGCGAAGGCACCGCAATAGTCCAAGATGAAACTCCACATTATCAGGAGACTCTTGAAGACGCAATTCCCAGCAGCTCTGAGCCGACGTCCATCGCCCTGTGCTTTCATGTTGCCGAATTTGATGTTCCAACGTCGGAGAGACTATCAAGGTTGAAATACCCTCCATACCATCAGGTTCATCGAGATGCGCATAGATTTCATGCAGCTTCTCATAATATCCAGGCAAGTCGTCTTTGCCAGATCCTCGATCTTTCAGAGTAACGATTTGCTGTTCGAAGTCCATGAGAGATCTTGCGAATGCCTTGCATTGGAAAGCGGCTTTAGCCATCAGACTTTGGTCGATATTGGCCAGCACAGAATCCAAACGAAGGAGTTGATCTTGCAATTCCCCAGAGCGCTCGATTCTCTGACGTTTGGTGTCGGCTTTCTTAGATATTTCCTGACGTACAATCCTAACCCACTTGTTCAAGTGGTCAAGGAGCATAAACACAGCCTATCATCAAACTCAGTATCCAAAACAATATAACAACAAAGAATAATAACTACGCACCTGAGCGCTGAGAAGTTTTTGTCTGAAGTTGAGTTGCTCTCCATATCCACTTGATCGTTCAAAACTGTAATCATTTCTGTTCGAATTGCGAGCGCATCATCATCATTTCCGGAAATGAGGATATTGAGCACAAGATGCGGCAAAAGATGATGGGCGACGACCACATCCTTATTACGAACCGCTGAACGAAAGACACCAAACAGTTGCTGAGCAACTGGACCTGAGACCTTCGTGATCAAATAAGACGCCCAGAGTTGAATCCACTCGCGATACGTAGATTGGGTGGGGTAGATAGGATGCTGGATATCCGACGTCGAACTCTGATTCAGTGTGAATCTACCCTCGAGAAGTGGCGTAACAGTCTCTAGAACATGCTTAGGGAGTGCATTCCATCGATTGCGCACTTTGATTGGAAGCGAAGTTGTTTGGCCCGCGGCGACGAGAGCAGGCGTGAATTGGCAGAACTTAAGCAGCTCTTGAATACTGTAGGCAAGATGGCTTTGATACTTGATGTCGCTCGTGGAGCGGAAAGCTCCGACGAGGAGATCTTGGATGAGATGAAGTGCGAACAGCACGGCTTCTCCTTCATCGGCGTATTTTTCATAACCACCATGCTGGTGTCACGATATGGTATCTCGCAACGATCCGGATCCACGGCGCCCAGCACGCCGATACACTCGAATGCGAGGAGGTGCAGATTTCTGAGCCCTCGCCATAATCACGGCAAGCTGTGGAAAATAAAGATGCAAGAATTTGCCCAATGCTCGGATCGAATGAATCGCCAGATGTTATTCGCCGAATGTAGTCCTTATGGCCCCGAAGCATGAAAGAGATCAACTCGCGCAAAGCAAGCGTCGCACAGTAAGGTTGTCACTCGACGTCTGCTTGAGGATCCTTTGCAACTCTTGTTCAGGTGTCAATGTTCCGCGCAAAGTTTTCAGACTCTTGTCCAAGGGGTCTAGTTGCTTAATGATCGAAATATCGACGATTTCTGCGATGTATTGCTTCAGGCTTGTGCCCATCGTGCAAATGAGGTATTCCAGGATTGGTACGCGGTCTCACGAGCTTGGTCTGAAAATGATGGCCAGGAGGTGACGATAGCTGCGCTAGTAGGTCCCACATGCGGTCCGAGTTCTGAGGAGTTTAAGGTCGTCAAAAATCTATACCAGCTATCGAGGGTAACCTCAGACAACTCGGGAATAGACACCATCGTTTGGAAAGTAGCCATGATCTATAGAAATATTAGTACTGTTTTCACTCTCTGGATAGCTATGGGACTAACCTGGGGCGAGACGTGGCTAATCATCGGACCAATTTGTTGCACTAGTGCCCCTAAGCTACGCAAGATTTTGCGCTTCATATTGACACTCTTCTTGCCTTGGACATCCTGGAGCATGTCGTTGATATCTGAGATCAGGCCGAGCATATAGGTCTTCAGGAACATTCCCAGATCAGAATCCTGAGGAGTATTTCTCCTTTTTTGCGTCAGGATTTGCTCGACTCTCTTTAAAGCGATTATCCCCTTGTAAACCGAACATCAAAATTAGTAATATGGAATAGAAAGGATATATACATGCTCACGCACCTGTTTGGCCATGTCCGTATTTTCATCACCCATAACTACAACCAATTCAGCAAGCAATGGTACTACACAACTCTTGACCACGCTCTGTATGTCGATAGTCGAACTGGTAGCGTCCGTCAAAACTTTGATGACAAAATTCAATGCCTTAGTTGTCGCAGCCTGACTAGGAAGCAAGAATATATGCGCAAGGATTCCATGTGAATGTTTCAGAAGCAGCGTCGAGGCCTTGGTGGGGAGGGCTCTCGTAATCTGATCCAGCACCTTCTGGTCACAGCTCGCGAATATCTGAGGGAGCGTGTGCGGAAGGGTGATGGTAATAAAGTCGGCAGGCGCAATCGCCATAACACGACACGCTTCGCCCAGGATATCGGGCTGAGTGGACAGGCGCTTGATGATGAAGGGGGCGATTTGGTCTTGATATGGATGAATGAGTTTGTAAGGAGCCATCTGCCAGTGTTTGGCGATTGCTAGAATCTTTGTCGATTGAGAAAAAGCATCAGAGAAAAAATCATGTACTTACCTGCATACATGCAGAACCTTTGATAACGGGGTTCTGTCGTCCCAGTTGTGCAACTAGAAGGCAGAGGACCTGACCCAGGATATCCGGATTGCTAGTCCTAATTAAAATTCAGTATAAAGATTTCTGGCTATGAAAAAGGTCTCACTTTCCCATTGCACCGACAGCAACAAGCAATGTCTCCCTAATAGGATTCTTCGAAACTTCAAAACACTGATACAACCTCCGAAAGATAGGCTCTGCATTCCGAAACCCATCTTTACCATGAAGGCTGTAGGTTTGAATAAGACTATTCAGAGCGTATCTAGCAGGATATATGAGCATGGTTCTTTCATAAAAACAAAGCCAGTCCATGAACATACCCGGCACTGACGCGAACACTTCGATCTGCATCAGCCATACCACGAAAGGCGATATCAACCGCTGCATCCGACACCTCTTTATGATGATGATTGTGATGCTTGAAAATCTGACACAAGGCCTGATACGTTTTCTCCGAACATCGGAAGTAACTTCCTCTGGTGGGCCAACAAACAAACGAGAGATGATTGGAACATATGGATCGACTGTATGGTTTATGTGGGCCTGATTCTGCGCTAGACAGTCTTTCTTGTCGCATTGAACAAGGAGACATGGCAGGGATGTAATCTTTTCAATAAGAGTGATTCGGTCCTTGGTCCAAGATTCCAGAGAGCGCCTATGAAAATAGAATAAAATAGTTCAAGGATAAGAACACAGGAAAAACGTACTGTTCGTATCTGCTTTGGATATCATACAGTGCTCGCCGACATAACAGGGCCGGGGCTAATTCTTCATCATCGTCCATCCATGATAATGCATCTGGGGCGATGATCTCCGCAACAAGAACTTGTAAGCGTTGTCTCCAAATATGAGGGGGCGTAGTCAGTCGACCGTGGGTAGCGTTGGGTATGATTGTAGGTGGGGTATATTGTTAGGAGTGAGCTCCTTGAGGAGGATGTTGCGTTCAGGGCTTTCGTTCATTGTCTTGACGTCTTCCATCATCAATTCTCGGGTTTGGTTGTCCATTCGAGGAACAACGTTACGCAGATATGACCAAAGCACCTCCTTAATACTCATGAGAACATAACGTCGATTGTAGTCCATGTTACATACCTGTTGCGTTTTATCACCCGTTCCACGGAGTTGTAATCGATATAGGACGGTATGGACCACAGCTTTGGAAAACGGCATTTCTTCCGTCGCAAAGAATTCACGAGGAAAGGGTCCAATATTTCCCATTCGAGCTTGACTATCGAGTCCATACGGATTTGCAGCAGGTATTCTGGAAAATCCCCAATTAATCCTCGATATTCGATCATTCGACGTAGAGGGGTCGTCGTCGAAAGCATGTCCATCAACACCTTGGTTCTAAGCATCGACGTGGTAGAGCAGGAGCAATCCAAACAGTGGAGCATGAATGCCTTCGACAATTCGGCAGTCATGCGGAGGATATCGGCGAGAAACAATTGGCATTTGAGGCGCGGTATGAGTAGATTTATAATGACATCAATGAGCATGGATAGAAACGAGGGAATGCGAGCCAGAGATACAATGGCGACATTTAATGGACTTTTTTCAGGTTCCTTCGATCATTCAATCACTGCATAAGAAAAACGGATGGAAACAACATACCTGCTCTTGGGAATTCTCATCCTTGAATTCAATTATACGTGGCTTCTGGAAGAAGCGCAAGATGTTAAAATTGGAAAGCGGTGTTGTGGGTGCAATAAATTCTGGGGATTGTCAGTGCGAGCAATGAAGTGATTGCATGGGGCTCACCTTCCCCCATATCGACACACTCCTTCAAAATTGTTTGAAGAGTTTTCCAAGAGGGATCATGTTCTCCCGATAAAACGGGGCTGTTGTCGCCGAGTCCTCGAAAAACGGAGATTACAGTGCTGAATGCCTTTTCCTTCATATGGGAAGGCGAGAATATTCCGTCCCCGCAAACGACCTCCGTTTCCCGCCACATGTCAAAAGCCCTGCAAAGATCGAGTAGTCTTACAAAAACCTTCTTCAGGAGTGTTTCTGATCCATTGTATATGTCGTCGACGCGTAAAAAGACGCGTCTTAAGACATCCAGCGTAACCTCAGTCATCACGACTTTCTCTTCCATCGTGTTCCAGGAAACGATGTCCGGTAGAGGGAACGATCCCAGAAAATGGTCGGTGAGTCCATCGACAATGGTCACCCACGCAGTCTTGTTCTCTGCAATTCGAGGACAGTTGTCGCCTAGATATTGGGTTACAAGTGATCGCAAAAACTTGAGGAACTCTGCGGGTGACGCGTTGGTGTTTGTACCGTTGAAGGCTGGCAGCGGGAAAGGGGTCGAGGGAATGGCGCTCATGCTATTTCAGGGTTGGGGTCATGGAGATGCTTGTATTGTGCTCGACGGAGACCCAAGTTAATCCTAAGTACTTAGTGGTTTGTAAAGGGTTTGTCAAGGTTGAAGAAGCCTATGGTGGCATTTGTTAATGCGGTCACACGGTGAGGCCTACAGGAGTCTCGGCCCGGCCCCATGGCAAACGTTCGCCAGAACACCTGGATTCAAATACTCCTGTTCTTGTCCTCCATCACCCCATCCACCAGGAGCATGTCCCGATGCTTCTAATATTTTACCACTGACTATACGACTCTATGGTATACGAACATAGCGCATCCTACTTTACTAGTACAAGATGAGGCAGTTCCTCTCGTTTAACGCTTCCGGTGGCTACAGCTACGACGATCTACCTCGAATAACAACACGAACATTTATCGGAATAATGGTCGCAATATCTGGGAATGTTCTTATATCTCTGGCTCTAAACTTGCAAAAGTTAGCCCACAAACGAGTCGAGGAACGCAAGGAGGATTCAGATGCCAATCAAGACGAACGAATATGTGAGGCATCTCAATAATCGTTACTTAGCGGATGTTGATTGTTTGTAGCTACCAATGACTCCACTCTACAAGAAAGTGACGAAGATCGCGTGCGTTCTGAAGAGGATATTTTTACGAGTCCCCAAATTCACGCGGACGGGGAGCTCCAACCCCTCATAGCCCGACACCACAGCCCCAGTGGATCTGCATCTACTCCACCAAAAACCAGAGGGTTCTCCTTCAACCCCTTCCGAACTCGGAGAAAAAAACCATTGAACAAATTCTTGATACCTGTGGATATTATGACGGAGGAGGAAGCTTTGCATGGGCTTCCCATGAGGCATAAGCAGAGCGGGCGGGATGGTTCAACAGACACAGTGGAAGAGAACGAAGGCGAATATTTGAAATCAAAATTATGGTGAATTTTGCATTCGAAGTATTGCACTTAAAGGATTGAATTGTTTATTTAAGGTGGATGGGATTCCTACTCATGAACGTTGGCGAGATGGGCAACTTCATATCCTACGCTTTTGCACCTGCATCTGTAGTAGCTCCTCTCGGTACGGTACGCGTCTTTTATTTCTTTCAAGCGTGTAAAGTAGAAACTGACCACGGATTTTTTCTAGTTCGCGCTGATCGCCAACTGCTTCTTTGCCCCTCTATTACTTCGTGAACACTTTCACAAGGTCACTTATCTCGCATTTAGTTCTGTCAAATAACTCTTGCCAATTGCAAATCTTAATTCACAGCGCGATCTATTTGGTGTCGTCGTTGCAGTCATCGGAGCCGTAACTGTCGTTCTTGCCTCCAATGCATCTGACACCCGGCTGAATTATGACACGCTACTTCGAGCTATCTCTCAACTTCCTTTCATTTCTACTCTTGCATCTACATAGTGGGTGCCATCATTTTAGCGACTCTGTCGGAAGGGCAAATTGGGAAAGACTGGGTTTTTGTTGATATCGGACTTTGTGCCCTTTTCGGTCAGTCTTCCGCTTTCTCTTAACCCGATTCAGAAATCTATACAGAGTCCTCACACGTACCTTTATTTATTTATTTAACAGGAGGCTTCACAGTACTCTCTACAAAAGCAATATCGACTCTTCTTACCCTCCAATGGATCGAAATATTCAAAAATTGGATCACATATCCTCTCCTTGCAGTATAGCCCTTTTCTCCTTCCTCCTACCACATCTCACGTTCCATGCTGTATAGGTCCTGATCCTGACAGGAATCGGCCAAATTCGCTATCTCAACCGCGCTCTTATGCGCTTTGACAGCAAAGTAAGCATGCTTTCAACGCCCTACATCCAAAATAGTGCTCACGTAGAATCTATTCGTCCTTTCCTTCAGGTTGTCATACCCGTTCAGTTTGTCCTATTTACCCTATCCGCGATTATAGGCTCCGCAATTCTCTACGGCGATTTCCAAAAAGCCAAATTCCACCAGGTTGTCACCTTCCTCTACGGCTGCGCCGCGACATTTGCTGGCGTATTCATTATCGCATGGACCCCCAAGCCCAACGGCAATATCCTTGCGTATAATTCGGAAGCATCGGAGGATGTGACTGTGGCCAGCGACACTGCACCAACGAGTCCAGAGGGAGCCGGAGCCTCACCGAATTTGGGGCTGGGCACCCTCGGACGACGGGGCAGGGCGAAGCTCGTGCTGCCCAGCGGCGTATCGCCTAAAGATACCCCGGCATTGAGACACCAGCGAAGTGGGGTTGGGATTCTGGGCATTTCGCCTGGCCAGGTAATATACGTTCTCCTTTTGCTACATAGTGGCAACTTGAAGTTCAACTTAACTAACAAATTTTCTTTACTCGTGATTTAGCGGCTGCTGCTTGTCCACAGCCCTCCCCGCGATCCCTCTCCAATCCCATTGCGCTATCGGGATAGCGAGAGTGACGTGGAGCGCGGAGCTCGCACACCTGAGACTTATGGGCGACGGCGAGCGTTGAGCGGGTACGGACCGTATGATTCGGGGAATCGAAGCGGGAATCGCTCACGGGATAGTAGCGTTACTGCTGGTTCAGGGCGTTTGCGCAGCGGTGGTGGTGCTACTAGAGTCGGCAGCTTGGAGGAACAATCCAATTTTCGTCGGTAATGCACGCTGCACATTGACGATATTTTTATGAGCATCTTTTGGATATTTTCTATTCTATTCTATGTATGTGCCCTCAGTACTCATATTAATTAGATATCTATGTACACCTTGTGCTTGTCTTGTGCATTTCTTATTGTCATATTTAATATTGGATTATTAGCTTTATTGCCTGCCTATAGAAAAATGCTTAAATTAGATACTGAGCCGCTACAAACGCGCATAATTTCCATTCTCCATAATGCAGGTGATGTGGAATCTTACGATATTTTGTTGATTAGGACGTGACGTCAAGTTGATGTCGACTTTTCAACTGTGCATGCATCAGCGCGTGCACTCTTTGTGGTTTCTCCGTTCCTTTTCCTTGTGGTAAGTATATATAGCTCATTCATAAGGTCCCTGGATAGATGCTAGGGAGCTGACTCGAGTTTTTACAATTTACAGATCTCGGCCGCAGCGTCCAAACATGCCCTTTCTTCCATTCCAAATCACAGAGGAGATCATCAACGTTGCCCTTTTTCAGGACGATCTATCTTTTTCTGCGACCAAAACATGCGCTCTTGTATGCCACGATTTTCTTCATCTCTGTAGAAAGCATATCTTTGCCTCCATTAATCTAAACGACTGTGATGAACCTCCCCAAGGAGACCCAAACCACCACCCTTATGCTTCAGCAACTGCTCGACACCACCCCAGAGCTGGCTGATTATATTCGTAATCTGGTCTACAACGTCACATCTGACGATCTTGGAACGGTTCACTTGTGGAAACCTTCAGAAAAATCACTCGCTTGAAATCTTTCTGCGTTCAGAGTCACCGCTTACCCAGGTTGCAATGGGATAATAATTCACTCCGGCCTGCGTTGCTTCATCTGTTACATCTTCCAACACTCATCACTTCAAGATGCAGTTTATGACAACTTTCTTTTCTCTGATCTGGCGCCTTGCATCAATTTGGAGCAGTTGAATTTTGCGCACCTTGCGGGTGAGAGTCCGATACGGCTTCGCGACATCTCGGCTGGTTTTGAAAGTAATGCAGCTGTCAAGAAGATGTGTGCGATGCATTGCGCAGACGGAAAATCATTCATCAATTTCAGTTGCGTCAATAATCTAGCAGTAAGGTTGCGTGAACTGAATGAAGTTCAAGCGTCACTTGATTGCTAAATCGCTGCAAAAACCTTGCCAGTGTCAATCTAGGTATGCATACCACTTACAGGATTTTTTAAATCTCATACCCTACTCTTTTCTTTTTAATAGTCTGTGATTCCTGGCCTAGGGTGAATTTGACTCATATCGGCCTTGTCAAAATCTTGTATCCTACAATGCAAACACTTAAACATCTTCATATGAGGATTTTCTTCGACGAGCGCTTGGAGGCGATGACCCCTTAGCTGGCCTTTGTAACATGCTCGATGAAATGAAAAACAAAAACATCATCGAAACTATCACAATTGGAGTCTTTATTGGTACCGGTTCGGATTGCACGAGGGGAGACGAATGGGGTCGCCTTGATGCTGCTTTAGAGCAACCAGGGTGGCCAAAGTTGCGGCAAGTTTCATTAGGATCATCATTCGGAGGTGGGAAAGAGCCAACGATGATTTGGAGTGCGCATTGAAGCAGTTGCCTCAGACGCAGTTTCCCAAGTTGTCATCGAGCAAATCCCTTTCATTCGGGTTTTCCGTTTGCGAAAAACGAGTGTGAATATCGACAGTTTTCAAGTACTTACACATTCTGACGAATTTTTTGATCCCTGCCAGTTGGGCGCTTATTGTATTCAATACTTGGAGTTATTTAATAATTGAGCCTATCTCTTTAAAATTGTCATATATTGATTACTTTGTGTGCGGAAATCATAGTGTGGTACACAGTTGATACATAAAGGGTCGACCTTCGGTCTCCCCGACACCATGCTGACGTAAGACAATTTCTTTTGCAAGAGTAGAATATATTATGAACTTTATATTATGATTCTATGCAGACTCTATGTACAAGGCTAGAAATTAATACTATCATCGACATGTACTACCGTATATCTTCCGCCGGGCTACTTCACGTCAACAGTTCTTAGCCACTGTCTCACGGATGTAGCCGACTTGCTTCTTGTGCTCACCATTCAGTCCATGCTTCTTGTACTCACCATTCAGTCCATTGACTTGTCACCATCCTTTATTTCTCTTGTTTCCCTAGCATAGATTTGTGAAATGTATATTGTATTCCTAAATTCTAATATGTTCCTCTGACACCAGTTTCCACGTTAAGTATTTAGGTCTACATTTTATGCGTAAGTGCCAACCAATATCATTGACAGAATCCCTTTCTGGACAGTCAAGACAGGTTTCTCTTGGGTTTCTCGGATTTTGTTGTGAATATCATGTGATCTTTCACAAAAATCATCGCAACATTTTGTGGTATGTCGTCGGTCAAGCTATTATTTGGCCATGTGTACGCTATCATGTGAATGTCATGTGATTTTTCACAAAATCATCGCAACATTTTGTGGTATGTCGTCGGTCAAGCTATTATTTGCCATGTGTACGTTATCATGTGATTTTCATCTCACATTGCAATTTATGGAGTATGGATGTGGGGACATCTTTCAGATGTGAATCTTCTCACGATATATTGTGCCTAGGACTTCTGTTCAAGTTGACTTTTCAACGTTCAACCGTTGTGCATGCACCAGCGCGTGCACTCTTTGCGGTTTCTCCATTCTCTTTTCCTTCTGGTACGTATATAGTTCATTCATAAGGTCCCTGGATAGATGCTAGGGAGCTGACTTGATTTCTTACAATCTACAGATCTCGGCATCAGGCGAGCAAGCATGCCCTCTCTTCCATTCGAAATCGCAGAGGAGATCATCAACGCCCTTGCTCAGGACGATCTATCTTTTTCTGCGACTAAAACATGCGCTCTTGTATGCCACGATTTTCTTCATCTCTGTAGAAAGCATATCTTTGCTTTCATTTGTCTAAACGCCCTCTGTGATACACCTTCCCCAAGGAGAACCAAAGCCACCACCCTTATGCTTCAGCAACTGCTCAATATGACCCCAGAGTTGGCTGATTATATTCGTAATCTGGTCTACAACGTCACGTCTGACGATCTTGGGAACGGTTCACTTGTGGAAACCTTCAAAAAAATCACTCGCTTGAAATCTTTCGGCGTTGAGAGTCACCATTCTCGATTACCCAGGTTGCAATGGGGTAACAATTCACTCCGGCCTGCGTTGCTTCATCTGTTGCATCTTCCAACACTCATCAGCTTCAAGATGCTGTTCATCGACAACTTTCTTTTCTCTGATCTGGCGCCTTGCGTCAATCTGAAGCAGTTGAAATTTGTGCACCTTGCGTTGTCTGACGACGAGATATCGACCTCGAACCCGCCTAAAAAGTCGATACGGCTTCACGACATCTCGGCTGGTCTCAAAAGTGACGCAGCTGTCAAGAAGATGTGTGCGATGCATTGCGTAGACGGAAAACCATTCATCAATTTCAGTTGCGTCAATAAACTAACAGTAAGGTTGCATAAACCAACTGAAGTTCAAGCGTCACTTGATTTGCTAAGTCGCTGCAAAAAACTTGCCAATGTCACTCTAGGTATGCATACCCGACTCATACCAACATACTTATAGGATATCTGAAATCTCATGCTCTACTCTTTTTATTTTATTTTTATAGTCTGTGATTCCATGATGAATTTGACTCACATCGCCTTGTCAAAATCCTGTACCCCACAATGCAAATACTTAAACATCTTCTTATGACGATTTTCTTCGACCAACGCACTGGAAGCGACGACCCCTTAGCTGGCCTTTGTAACATGCTCGATGAAATGAAAAACAAAATGTCATCGAAACTATCACAATTCGAGTCTTTATTAAGAGAGATTCGGATTGCACAAGGGAGACGAATGGGGTCGCCTTGATGCTGCTTTAGCGCAACCAGGGTGGCCAAAGTTGCGGCAAGTTTCATTAGCGATCGTCATTTGGAGCAAGGCAAGAGCCAACGATGATTTGGAGTGCGCATTGAAGCAGTTGCCTCAGACGCAGTTTCCCAAGTTGTCATCGAGCAAATCCCTTCATTCACGTTTTCCGCTTGCGAAGAACGAGTTTGAATATCGACAGTTTTCAAATTTTTTTCTATGTGCTGGTATTCTGACAATTTTTTGATCCCTGCCAGTTGGGCGCTTACTGTACAATAAAAGTGTTATATTCGATTACTTTGTGTGCGGCGTTTTCAAGAATATGGTGCTACGTATCCATACTATACATAGCCTGCTTCAATTTGATGTCATTGGAAATCATTCATTCAGATAACTTCAATTCAAGATCTTCTTATACATACAAAATATATATCAATGCCACACTCCAACAGTCCATATGTATCAATACATGAGAAAAATAGAAGGAAAGAATGATGGAAATATGTGGAAATTTATAAAGAAAGGAAGAATTGCTACATGGGATAAACCAGCTCCCGTATCTACTTTACCAAATATCTACCTACTTAGATCAAATAAACATCCTCCTGTAAGCTGCTCGTACATCTCCTACACTATACTAACTATACTACCAAACACCCGCTAACCCAGAGCCTATCCCAAGAATCCCCATTGCGCCGATGCCGAGTAAGAGCCATACACCTATATCCCATACGATGCGTCTTCTAAACTGTTTTCTTTGTAGGGCGCGCTCCTTGCGGAGAGTAACTCGTCTGCCTCTGCGCCTATTCCGCCTTCAGGGCTGTGGGATGTGCTCCTTGCGCCAGAGGGCGTTTGCACCAAGGGTGTATGCGGAGGCGGCACAACAATTGCGAGCGGGCGCTTGAATGTGTGTGTGAGGATATGTACGGCCGCAGGAACAATGTAGGTACTTGTGAGCACCATAAGTATCAGCGCCGCCGTCAGCACGCGGAAACAACTGGCGCAGAGTTAAAGTAGGAGTCGTCACTTGGCGGGGGTTTTCAACATCTGAGGAGGGATAGGGGGAAGAAGAGAAAGAGCGAGGACGAGAGAGTTATAAGGACACGGGAGACATTGAATTTTACAGAACGCAGGGCTGGGAAGAGGGGGCAAGGGGTGGAGCAGTGATGATGAGCGGAGGGATGCCCAGAAGGAGGGTCCAGAGGCGAGTAAGGTGCGGACAGTTTGGATCTGAATCGTCGGGAGAGGTACTTCTGATGGCAGAGGAGGACTAGCGAGGGAATGGAAGAAAGTACAGGGATATGAGTTACATTTGGCGTGGATACAGTAGTAACTGTAGCTGGGGATGTAGTATTTGTGGCAAGAATGATAGAATTGTTATAGTTTGCTGGGATGATCTGCAACAAAGAAAGAGAGGACTGATAGGATGAATACAAAGATGTATGTGAGAAGAGGGGAGTACTCACAGTAGCTGGATTGTCCGGGAAGGCAGCAAAGATGATAGAAGGGATCAAGGCGACGACAGCTACAACGACGCTTATGAAGGAGATGATACGGAAGGAGCGCGAGCGCGGTGTTTTGGCGGTCGAAATGGGCTGTGAATTGCCTCTGAGTGACGTGTAAAGAGGGAGTGTCGACGAGGAGCAGAATGCGAATGCCGTAGTGGCTGCAAATTAATATTAGCACCTGACCAGGCAGATGAGCAATGCAGAAGACGTACCGAGGCCCTGCCACGCGGACCCGGCACCCAGCCATCCCGTTTGGACTTCCTGCAGTCCGTGGGCATGTGCGTAAATAGTGCACCCTAGCCAGGCAGTATAGGTGGCAATAGACAGCCAGGTCGCATATACAACCCGCCTCGAGGCGAGTGACCGTGCATAGGAAAGATACGCTATCACGATTCCGAGAATGAGTACTGTCAATACATATGTCAACGTCGGGTGTTGACTCTTGGACATCAGAGGTTGCAGAGTATACATCGAATCTATGAATAGTCGTGAGCAATATCCTAGACCTTAGTTAGACCACACCTTACACCGCAAATAAGTCACGGAAAGCAGGGTGTTTATCGTCGCAGTCCCGGTCCGCACGACGACCCGTATGACTGCCCTTTGCCGTTCCTTCCCCCGGCCCTTTGCAAGCGTGTCCAGCAGAATGTCCGTCAAGTCGGCTTTCCGCAGGTAGCGGGCGAGCATGTACCAGATTTGTCGCGCAAACGCCGATGCCAGTGCTGAGAGCAGCAGCGCAGGTAGCCCATATTTCAGTGGTAGCTCAGAGTTGGGGAGTTCCAGTGCACCGAGTTTGAGATAAGGAGCGAGAAGGTAGAGGAAAACGAGGGCGGGTGATAGAGGGGGGAAGACAGCCGACTTGCGCACTTCGAAAAGCGGACTGACAATGTCCTGATTGTCGTCTCTATCCTCTTCGTCATCGCTGAAGTCGAATGGACTCTGCGGGTCGTCGTCGTCGTGCACGAGGATAAGTGCTGCGGACGAGTCGAGCGCAGAGAGCGCAGGTTCGTCGTCGTCCGTGCCCGAACTCCCGGAATCCTGGGTGCTATTCGAGAACGTCATACTCAGCGCCGGAGGCCTCTGGACGCCGCGGCTGCGACGGCGGCGGTTGTGGTTACATGGGCCATGAAATGATAGTGGGCAAAAGCAACTCGCAAACTTCAGTTACGTTCATTTCCCCAACCGATCATAAACAAAACAACTATTTACGGATGCCGACAGCAGGCTTGAGTCTGGATCCGTTAATAACTACGGCGTGTAGGCGTGTATCTGGGTCCGTAGTATAAGTAGACTTTCATGGGTAAATCTTCCCAATTGTATTTTGAGTCCTCTCAGGTTAAAACAGAACCTAATTCAATTCTGATCATGATCATGAGATCTATTTAAACAGTTCCGAAAATGTACTCCGGGTAATGTGAGGATCAAGTACTTACAATCAACTCCATACACCACGAATTTGAGGCCTTTCTATGTCTTATCGAGGGTTGAAAGATCCAGGAAACGGATTGAGATGGCAGTTCCAAGTGATAGTACTACACTCGCAGATAACAATTGGACAACTAAATAAAAGAATAACAGAAACTGGATGACGACTGAAATGAAGCAATGTTGCAGATGATGTACATGTATGTCCATTAAGAGGAGGGTATGCTATATAGTAGATGGGCAGGGACAATGAATGGATGAATGGGCGAGGAAGGATGGCAGTCTCGTAGGAATGTATACTACAACGGCGCAAAAAATTGGAGGTTGAGATTGTAAAAGAATTAATTTGCACTTCAAAACTATAGGCATCCCCGTCATAACTTTTGTTCTTTAAGTTCGTCTTCTATCTTTCGCGAAACACTTTCACGTTCTCACTATCGACCTCATTACTTCTGCTGATTCGCAGTCGAGCCGAATGCACCTCCACCAAACACGGATGGTGCATTACTAGTTCCAAACGCTGATTGGGTAGAGGACCCAGCCGGGGCGCCGAATGGCGAGGACGCAGGCGTTGTACTCGTCGCCCCAGGTGTAGGCGTCGAGCCAAAGTTGAATGAAAACGGCGAAGATGAAGGACCTGAAGCAGGTGTCGACGCCGCCGCCGTGCTGCTACCGCAGCGGGCGTCGATGACGCGGGGCTGCCGAACGAGAATTTCAGAGGCGCACTGGCTGGCGTAGTGGTAGAAGTGGAGGAGGAGGAGGCGTTTGTTGTGTTTGGAGTAGAAAAGTTGAACAGGGGCTTAGACTCTGCTGGCTTGTTGGTGTTGGTATTCGACGCAGCACCACCACTGAAGGCATTCTGGGTCTGCGAGGCTGTAGCTCCGAAGGGCGATGGAGTGCTCGAACTTGCATTTCCTCCAAAAGCGGACTGTCCAGTCGAGCTTGGCCGTTGCCACCAAATGCCGACTGCCCACTCGAGCCTGCGTTGCCACCAAATGCCGACTGCCCACTCGAGCCCGCATTCCCACCAAACGCCGACGTCGTACCAGAGCTCGAGGCGCCTCCGAACGCAGACTTGGTAGATTCGCCATTGCAGTCGAGCCGCCGCCAAACACCGAAGGACCACTAAAGTTAAACTTGATGGGCGCACTCGTTGTCGAGGTGGAGCCGTTGCTGCCATTCGTCGCTGAAGCAGGCGCCCCAGGGGTCTTGAATCCACCAAACGGCGACGACGTCGCAGCAGAAGCAGCTTTATTGGCGTCCGGACCCAAAGCGCCGCTTAACGACGACGACGACGGTGCGCCAAACGGCGACGGTGCAGGAGCAGCGCGGTACTCGTGCTTGTGGCACCTGCGCCAGTAGTGCTCTTGTTGGAACTCCGAAGTTGAACTTCATCGGGGCAGCGGACGTTGCCGGGGTAGTGGTCGAAGACGAGGAGAAAGCGGATGCACCGACGTAGGGGCGCCAAATGGACTCGATGTGGAAGGAGCGCCTTCCTGCTTGGGCGCGTTGAACGAGAAAGCATTCGAGGAACTGGCGGCCGGTTTAGGCGGCTCGTTCGAGGCGGGCGCGGAAGGTGCCTGAGCTCCCATGCGGGTGAGTAACGACCCAGAACTCGGAGCGGCGGGAGCAGCACTCTCGTCTTTCTTCGGCTGCTCAGTGCCACCAGAGGAGGAGCATCTCCGAACGAGAACGGTTTTGTTTGAGCAGCACTTGAAGTAGCGCTGCTTGTCGAAGGGCCGAATGAGAACGCCGACGTTGTAGAAGCAGCGGGCTTGGTTTCTGTCTTCGGGGCGCCGAATGGTGATGACGCGCAGCTACAGACGCTGTTGTCCCAGATCCAGGGATGGAGAAATTAAACCTAAGCCTGCACCTGAAGGCACTGCAGTAGTACTAGCGGACCGGTCGACGGCGCCGTAACCGTTATCTGCGGCGCCGTTACCGCCGCCGCCTTCTGCTGCTGAGCCTCCTTCTCCTTCCTCTCCTTCTCTTGTCTTTCCCTCTCCTGGCGCTCCTTCTCTGCCCTCTCCCTCGCCTCCCTCTCCTGCCTCGCTCTCTCTTGTCTTTCCCTCTCCGCCCGCTCGTTCCTCTCCCGCTCGTTCCTCTCCCGCTCCTCCTTCAGCTTCGCCTCATGCTCCATCTCCTTCTTCCGGTTCGCCTCGCGGATCTTCATCATCGCCCGGGCCTCAAGCTCTTGCTTTTCCCACTTCGAGAACACCTTCATCGTGCGCGGGCTTGCGGCGCCGCCTACGTTGGTGCTGTCCGAGAGCCCAGGGCTAGAGGGTACTGCGCCAGCCCCAGAGTCAGCGGGCGAGCCACTGACGCTCGCGGCAAGGCTGAGTGCGCGCGAGGTGGACGCGATGCGCTTCGCGGTGGGGATTTGTGAGGTGTAGAAGGGGCTGATGGGCAGGCCGGCGCTCGTCGCAATTGAGTGGCGGTAATTTTTGCCTTGCCTCGTTGCAGGTGCATGTGTGGGGGTAGCGACGCCGGTAGTGGTGGGACATCGGCTGCGGAGGGTGGCGAGGGTGGCGCAGGTGAGAGAGTGGGGGTAGTTGTAGTTGAGCTGCCCCAGAGAAGACTCTTTCCTGGTACGTTAGCGCCTTGTGGGAAGGGGACGGTGTCTTTTGGGTAGACTGCAATTTATTAATCAGCATATTAATATGATTATGAGGGAAATAGCCCATACCAAAATATCCAGTGTCAGTTTCTCCGGATGCTCAGAAGGGGCAGGCGGAGGTGACTCGTCCTGCCATGCAAGCATGTGTTGGGCCTTGGCTTCCTGGTACTCTTCTTCTGTAAGCCATGTTTCGATGCATACTTGGAGATTAGCATCACGGTCCGGATGTTGCGAGTCTTTGGGCTGCAGAAAGAAGAAAAATGAGTTAGCGATGCATTCAGGGTTGACTCGAATTTTGCGCAAGGGCAAAAAGGAGGGTCGCTCACCATCACAAACTTTTGCCTAGCCTTCTTCACAAGAGCCTGCCGCAGCCTTTGGAAGTTAGGGCCGATTTTGTACCTGACACCGTTACTTTCCCACTCATCGCCCACATTCCGACCCCTCATTCTGACAGACGTCGACACGGATTCGCCGCCGTCCATCGATACATCGCTCACTGCGTCAGCTTCTCCTTCGCCGCGATGACGAAGCAGAGCCTGCGCCTGCCCTGGAGCCAACGACCCACGCTTGCCTCTCTTCTTCGTGCGCGACAAGTTCGCGCGTCGCCCGGGTGAGCTTTCCCCACTTAATTGGTGATCGCTCGCCTCACCCGACCCTTCCCGATCGCGTTTCTTTCCTCGCGCATAGCTAGCCTCAGACTTGCGCTTCGCGACTGTCCGCCTCTTCCGTCTACGCCGGCGTGCCTTGTCGTCCTCGAACTCCGCCGCGCTTCCAGCCTCCTCCTCATCGTCATCTCCCCCGAATGTCGAGCCTGCCTCGGCGCGGTCGCGCTTCTTTCCGCGCGCCGTCTCGAAGGACCTGAGATCCGCGACTTCGTCAGCCTCCTCATCGTAGGCGTCCACGTCCATGCTCGAGTCGGCCTGTGAAACTTTACGCGCGCGCTTGCCGCGGCTGGCCTTGGATGTGGACAGACCATCTTCTTCGTCTTCTTCCACATCCTGATCCCTAGCACCGCGCTTCGAACCTCTTTGCAGAGGGGGCTCATCTTCGTCCATCAGCTGATCATCGCCTTCAAGCCGGGTCTTCTTGGCCTTCGCCTCGTGCTCGTCATCGACCATATCTTCATCAAAAGAACGCTTCTTGTCGCTGCCTTCCGCATCCTCGATGATGTTGAGGTATCCGCGATGACGCGTCAATACTTTTTTCGCTCCTTGTATAGGGGCATGAGTGAATTGTCCGTTTGTATTAGGTTCCAGGTAGGACGTTGATTGCGTGCTATGGGTGATAGTATTCGTGTAGATATTAACGGGAGAAAGGAAGAGCGTTACATAAGCATTAACAATGAAACTGTGGCACGAGGAAAGCATGAAAATACGCACAAGTTGATGTCCCCGTTATTCCGCAAATGTGATGTCAGATAGGCGTTTGAAGATCCAGAGTTGTAGCCGCCGGGCAAAGGTAAGGCTGTGCTCCTCATCCCGGATCCGGCCTTTGTGGGATTCCTGCAAAGTTCGTCAGAAATGAGTCATGCCACAAGGAAGAGAGGATGTAAAGTGTTTATATTATCTGTAGAAGTAGTTCTGAATGGACGAGGTGAGACATGGTACACACCTGAACGATTACGGACAATGTGGTCTTGCGATGCCTCGCGCAGGTCCACGACGGAAGCCTGCGGGCGGATGGGCCTAGGCTTGAGCTGGTTCTCTTCTTCCCGGGCCTTCATCGCAGCTTCCGAATATGCCACGTTAAATGGCCTGAGATCATTGTCGGGGATGCCGTGCCTTCGCCGCGTTGCCCTAGACGATATTAAAAAAGTAGAACAAGCGTGCAAAAGAAGAAGAAAAAGCAGACACGTAAGGCCAAAGATGAGACACATCCCAACTGAACAGGAATTATACGACTTACAGTCTGTAGGACCGTTCCCTCCAAGCAGCACGCGCTTCCACAGCCTTATACCGACGGTATACAGCCCAAATACAACGGCGGCACGCAGACGTATTGAGCGGGCGTGAGTGAAAAGATGCCGTGCCGCGCCGGGCGAGCGGCGGGCATCGATGGCTGGCCGAGAATGTCAGAGGCATCGAGCTCCATTATAAACGGCGGCGAGGTCGAGGGACGTCTCGCGAACGCAGGGACTGGTGGTGGCGGAGAGGGGCGGTGGTGGTGGAAGGGAGGAGACGTCGCTGACAGCCCCGTGCAATCATTATTCTCGTGTTTGGCCTTGTTATTTTGCGGAGCCGCTGGCATAAAAGGAAATTTTTCGCAGCCACGTCCGTCGCCTGTGCTCTTCCTCCTACGACGATGAGCGTTGAACGCAATCCAAGTATTTTCTCGATAAACTTCTCCCTTTCTCGTGTCTGTTCCGTATCTCACCCCACCTACATACGCCTAGGGACACGGCTTCCAGTGCCTTCGTTACCTCAACTTGTGCGTGGAAGATGGAAGGCTCTTGGTCCACGCTTGAATGTCCAGCTACTTCGTGGCTTGACATGGCCATTCGAGTACTAAACCGAGACAACATCCTACCTTGTACATCTATACTTTGTTCAGTAAAATAGAATTGAATCAATCTACCATTACCGCAACTCACGTGTTCGTCATCCCCACGCGTCTGTTTACTTCCTTGTATGTCGGCGCTATGGTCGTACCAAGTTTACTGTGGTCCCCACTCGCCCCGTAAATCGAGGTGTCCACCGGCTTTCTCAGAGTAACGACGAGTAAACGATTTCAGGCGTTTTCACGTGGGAAAGTTGTGTTGAATTTAATAGCAGCCGACTTTGGGGGAGCAATCTTCTTCGCCAGTCACACCCTACTCTCTTCAGAGCACCACCATCACCCCGTCCTCACTCCTATTTCCAATGGCCACCAAAATCGTCACCCTCGATGAGCTCCGCGCCAACAAGTCGCGCAGCAAGTTCTACATCCTCATCCACGGCAAAGGTAAGACGCGTAGCCAATCAGCGACTTCCGGTTTCATCCCAGACCTAGCTCACCACTTCTTATTTTTCATTCAGTCTACGATGCCACGAAGTTCATGGACGAGGTATATTTCATCTTCAACCTGGATATTCATCAGCGGATGCTAATCTTGGTCATGAAAGCACCCCGGAGGCGACGAGGTCATTCTCGCTGAGGGCGGTACGTGGCAACTATTCTCGCTTATGCGCGCCTCCGCGGCGCCCGAGTACATACTCATCCCGCCCCTCCCTTTCATTTGTTCTGTTATCTAGGCCAAGATGCCACTGAGGCTTTCGAGGACGTAGGTCACTCCGACGAGGCCCGTGCTCTCCTACCCGCCATGCTCGTCGGTGACTTCGAGCAAGGAGAGGTCAGTCCCCTTTCCTTATCATTCATTCATTATCGGCCCACAATGCTAACCATGTATCTTTCTCTTTCTTTTACTTACAGAGTTCAAATTTGAAGTCCGGTGCTGCCGCCGCACAAGCAAGCCGTGTGGCTGGTGCTGTTGAATCAGGATCCAAGTGCGCAACTGTCCCTTTTCGTATATACCCCGGCATCTTACTGACCCAACCTCTTTCTGCCCTCTCTCCTCCTTTACCACTTCTATCCCTGCACAAACAGCCTCATGTACTTCGTCCCTCTCGGTCTTCTAGGCGCCTACTTCGCGTACCGCTTCTACACCACTGGTTCAGCCTAAAGAACTCTACCTGGACCGTACATACATAGTTTGCACCGGTCTTGTCGTTGCTACCCTACTCGACGTGATCTACGTGTTTTCCCATCCTACTCCTACCTCGAAGCTCCAGTATCTCCTTGCAGGAACATACTCCCTGTATCCGCTATTATCACATCTAACCCATCCTTGCTTCGTCCGCCGCTCAAGATTACGATGCATTATTTACTTCCCGCCATACCTGTTTACCCTTCTGTTTTATCACATTTATTTGCTCTGGATAACCAGGAATAGACTATTTTCTGGGCCTTTGACGCGGGATTCAAATCTTGTAAAGACGCGTAAGAGACTTGACATTGCAAGCCTACCCGTGTGAAGTACGTACATATCAGCACCCCCGGCGGAGGCGCACTCCGCTGTGTGTGGATGCATTCCCGACGTGATAAGCAGCAGCACGTACATACATAGACACGCTTGGGAACCCGGATGCTCGCGCGATTCGCGTACATTCGTGGGTGTGGATTCACACCTGGCTAGGTGCCACCGCGGCACACCCACCCATTCAGATTCCAGAAGCTTCGAGCTGGGGCCAGGAGCTCCTGCGCTGCGGGGACCTGGCCCGCGCCCATCAGCTTCCCGGGAGCAGCCCCGTCCCACTGCCGTATCCGCCGCTGTCCGCTGACACAGCGCGTCTGACAGAGCGCCATGGTAGTAGACGGCACATTTCCGACGTGAACATAGTACTTACGAACTACATAAACGTCTAGTTCTTAATATTTGCGTCCATTCCTCATGATTGGTTATCCAAGTATTCGCGCTGTTAACTTCGAACTTCGATTTGCGTTAATTCGCGGCGGCCGCTGGTGAGGCGATCCGAATTGCGAACCTCCACCGCTCTCGCACGACAGGCGCGGGGTGACAGTGATGATACATCCATATGCATCAGCTTGCGCACGCTTGAGTGTAATTAATGGCGTGCAAGTGCGCCGTTATGTCAATGACATCGTATGTACACCCGCGAAGGGTTTGGTAAAACTGAATAGCAGATGCAAATCTAAAGAACATATATTTGAGTACACAAATAGATCGCGGTACGTAGAGGACCTGTAAGCAAAACGAGCTGGCAGATAGATCATAAATGGGTAGATAAGATGGGAGATAGCCATGATGATGAGAAGTAAGAACAGAAACGGTAGATAGTGCCTATAGGCTATGCTACCGATTCGGAAAGAGGAAGGAAGGAAGGATAGAGGCGAAAATGGATATGACGTTAGGAGATCTATTCAAAAGAGAAGGGAAGACACGAGGTACTGAAGATAGAAATGAACACAACCAAGAAAACCGAAGGCATAGAAGAGATACTAAAAACAATGACAGACACCATACAATGCATCTACACCGTGTCAACCATTTACGACAGCGCCGGACGGGATCAAGCACAAACACAAAAGAAAAATCAAGAAAACACATAACGAGAACGAAACCGATAACCGGCGATCTAGTGTCGAGAGACACATGACGAGCCCAGGGAATGGGCTTTGCCAGTGCCATTACCACTTCGATTCATACGCACGCACGCATGCACGGCACCGCCCACCAGGCCCCACCCACATCCACTGCACACCTACGCTAGCCCAGCCGGTTGTCTAGCGGAAGTCTGCAGAGAACATGCCAGGCCTCGAAATTCATTTCGGGGATCTAGGGAAGATGAAAGGACGCCGTTAGCATGGTCTCATTTTTGCTTTCGGCATTCCATTTAGATTTTAAGATGAAAGCCGGAGAGCGAGGTGACGCAAAGAAAGAAAAGAAGAAGAAACCGAGAGAGATAAAGAAATAATTCGCATCTGCAGTAGGAACTCACCAAACAACAACACCCATTTTCTTCAGGCCCTCCTTTGCCGCCTCGTTCCGCGCTGCTTTCTTCGTATTTCCGCGTCCACGTCCATAAAATTCGCCGTCGACCGTGACTTTGACATACCAGACAGGCGTCGCCTTCGTGCCTTTAAGGAGCACATCTCCCGGCGTCATGTCCATGTCCACGTCCCCATCTCTGCGCACGGCATCCCCGTCCGAATAGATCCACTCGACCTTCGTGTTCGCCTTCTGCAAATGCTGGTTGAACAGCGCCAGATGACCTATGGTCGGCATGTTCATGAGGTCGCCTGGCTCAGGGTGCGGCGCGTGGCAGAGGCCGCGGCGGCCATAGCGAGTGCGGCGGAAGACGAGCCGGACGAGGCGCAAAGTGCACGCTGGAAAGAGTCGGGGAGCGACGGGAGGCCATGGTCCCGACGGGCGATGTTATATGCAGCTAGCGCGTATGGTGCAAAAGAGCGTTGATCCAACGCTTGACGACTTCGAGGCCTTGTTCAAGATAGAGGCCACCTATGAAGGCCTATATGGTGCGCGGGTAAGGGTTAGATCCACGGGTGTATGTCGGTAATTACACGGATTTGATAATTTACCTCGAATACGTCGGCTAAAGCATAAATTGTTTAACAGAGATAAGAAACATAATGCAATATTTGACCGACCTCGAATACTCGTCGAAGCACGGAGTGTAATGGCTTGTGCAGGATGCAGGCGCAGGCGTTCAGGAAGCCTGTACTTCACAGATCTGTTCAACAACCATCGTTAAAGATGATAGAGACTAAAAGGGTAGCCGGTCAAATACATTTCTGCCAGAGTGGGATTGCCAACAATCATAGCCCGAATTTTCTGAGGAGTGATGCCGTTAATAAGTTACGATGAAACGTGGTGGTTTAATGAAAGAAGATGATGCCTCACAGTAGATGGTCCTACTCGCAAGCCGGGGAACATATCGATGAGGAGGCTGGTGATAACTAACCCTAGCACAGTGTCACCTAGATGTTCGTATCTAGCGAGCAAGTAAAAGTGCACTCCAGTTAAACAAGGCAGGCAGTGCATTGTCTATGCAAAAAACAGTCACTTTTCGTTGTCGGGACTGAGATCATCAGGTTGATCTTCAAATATGTGCGTCGGCCGGGCATAGAAGCTACGATGGGTGAAAATCTGTTGGCGGATTGCGGGGTTACGAATTTCGGGGAGAGGTGGGAACAAGGACCCATCCTGGCCGAAGTCTGGTCTACAACGATGTCAGGCATGAAATTCCGCATTTTCTGCGATGAACATCACCTAAGGCTAACAGTCATGTCAATAAGATCAAAAGATGACGAGTGGTGGAGTCGATGAACGGTATTGGGACTAAGGAAGCGGATGAGACAAGATAACCTGTGGTGGAAGAGAGGCGCCCAAGCTGTTGTACTCTGGGGAACGCAGAGAGTATGCACTCGTGGCCCTGAATCAACCTCGACCCCATATTGAAGCACAACTTCAACTCCGCGCCAAAAAGTTAAGAGGCAGAACAGAAGCCGACGCCAAATCTCTCGGAAGAGCGTATGTTGGTAGCACGTGATAATTTCTTCGGGCCTGAAGGGTGGACACTGGGGAACAAGTCAGAGTTTCGTAAATTGGCTCGTAAAGGTCGCCAAAGACGACAGCGGCGATAAATTTCAGATCCGGGCCTAGGTACAATGAAGCTCAGCTGTGATGCGTACTACTAAGACGTCTTTTGCAACGGCCAGGATTCGCGGAACGGCCTTACCAATGTTTGCAGGATAACGAAGAGCCAATCAGTGAATCCTCTTGTTCAAATTTTGTTCAAGCCACTCCCATCGCCGAATCAAGATGAACTAAAATAGATACGAGAAAAAAACACTCACGGATCACGGCGCTAGTCGAAGACTGCTGGTTTACTCGAGTCTTATGAAAAATGATGAAATGTATTGATGAGATAGGAATTTTTGCGGAAAACGAAGGGCTGACCTTGTGGAGCGGGTCCTTGAACAAGGTGCATTTTATCCAGCTATTGCACATAATTCAGAAGGTGTCAGTGGAGACCTTTGTCAGGCAACATATGGGAAAACTTGGCACCAGTCTCGTGAAGATCTATATCCAAAGTTTGTCCAGAGTTCGTTATCAGCCTGTCAACGCAATGATGTCAACGAGAGTTATGGAATTATCTTGAGGTGGCAGGTTTTAAATTTGGTTCAGAAATCGATCAAGTAGATGGTGGAAATGACTTCCAAGGGCGAAAGAACGATTTGGAGAAACATTTTGGGAATGACAGAGTTGCCGTGAAGCGGACGGAAGTTTGAACAGAACGTTGAACGCTGAAATGTGACATGTGACATGTGACGCTGTTCACAAATGTCACTGTCAATACATTCCCGGTGTTCATCGCCTCCATTGCGCTCGTAACTTATTGCGTACATACTCCACATCCCCAGTGCTAGACGCTGGCCGTCGACCACGGACCATGGAGTTGATAGTCTGGCTCTGAAGATCTACACCACCACTGTTCCTTGACCGCAACCTCCATGGCTCTCATCCAAAACACCTCACATTCTCTCAATGACCTCTTCTCAAACGCCGAAAATTCCCCTTTTTGTGCACAATGTGCTATCGGGGCATCACACAAGGGCATCCTTACCGCACAAGGTACCATGGAGCCAAGGCCTTCTGGGCCAGTTTTAAGCAAGATCTGAGCTTCTGGAGGTCCTTGGTGCGATTTTTATTTGCCGTACGGACAGAAGAGCAAATAGGCAGCTATTGGACGGCTCAACCACTGCTCATGTCGGATGAACGATCCCAAAATACTGGGCTATCATCGACGCGGTCGATTTGTAGAAAACGAGCTTTTAAAGCGAACGGGTGTCGACGTCCAAACGCCAGCCATTGCTTTCATTATCCTATTCTTCTGCCACCTTGGGGCTGCATTAGATACAACTCACCTTAAAGCTGTGGCCAAGCGGACTGCTGGGGATTGGCCTACATGCCCCCAGGACCTAATGCCATTCGGGCCAGAAAGCCTGATCGAGAGCTTCATCATATGGTCACGCTTTATACCTGATATCATGGTATTCAATGTCGCTGCCCAATGCATCCGATTCTGTGGCTCGCTCCTCGTTCCAAGTGCCGTTGAATCTGCATTGACTCAGCACGTCATAGATGCTGGGCGACAGCTTTTTGACCGTACATGGACTACTATTCGTCTACGCGCCGAAACAAGGCGGGCAGCTATGGGACGAGCGTTTACGTCCCAAGTCGAAATGCTTCTCAGTTATTTCAACCTTTTTTACGATCAACAATATCCTGAAAACAAGATGAAGATGATGGACGGAATTGAAGTAAAAGCAGTTCAAGTGTTCTCTTTGCTCTGTTACGTTGCGGACGATCCTCGTTTGTTTCTCCAATCTCCAAGGATTCTCAGAACCCGACTGGCACAGCACGGATTGGAAATCTACATTAACATGGAGCGATACCTTGACCCCCTACCATCCATTCTACTCTTTCCAGGCATTTGTGCGCTGAATGTGGCCAAAGTCAACAACAAGGAGAGTAAGTTGGCTTTTCATAAAGGGAATAATCACCCAACATTAATATCATTTATAATCTTAGTAAAAGCGATTGAAGCCCTCAGCCGTCCGTCAGACGGCCCAGAAAAAGACATGGCACTTACCTTTTTTGACCAGGGTAATCGTAAGCACATATTCGGTCTCACTCATATGTGATTTAAGTATGTTCATAGTATTTTAACAGATCATTTATACATCTCAATGGCGGAAATGGCTATTTCCCATATCCGCGCTGCACGCTTTGATCTCTACTGTTCTGCTCGGAATTGTCCAAACTCTATCCAAAGCACGGGTAGGCAATTCCAGCGCTGCGCCCGTTGCAATGTCGCGGTGTACTGCGGTAAAAAGTGCCAAATAGAAGCATGGAGCGCCCAAGAGTACCCGCATCGGAAAATCTGCAAGATCCTTCAGAGTCTTGTAGCAATAGCAGGAAGCGAACTCCTCTTCCTTTGTCCCCGGTCTGCGGATCCCACATATTATCCAAAAATCTATCGGCGCTTGTTATCAAAAATTGGAAACAGGCGAGGGTTGCGGAGTTGGAATTTCTACAGATATCTGGATGGGGATCATATAGAATGTTACCTTCCGTTCTACCTACGAGGGCCGAGCACGCACCGGGATTCGCAGATTATGAAGAACAACTTACAGAGTTGACCAGAAGAGAAGGGGCGCTGCCAGGTACGCCTTTCCCAATCCTTGTTACTTTTCGGTTTTGTTCGAGCGATGTTTCTTTAGCACGATATCTAGTTCTGGCAAACACGGCTCCAGCAGCCGTCTACATGATGAGATGAGAATTGCGCTTGGCCAAAGTTCGGAGGGGTATTGGACGATAAAACAAGAGATGACAGGCGACTTGGAAGGCAGCAATGACCCTTTATTAATAACATTGTAGGGATCGACCTCGGCGACACAGCGCGTGTGACGCCACAGACTCCACGCACCAAGCACGCTTGCGCATTTCAATATTTTGGGATAACCGATTTCTTTTTATTTTCTTTAGAACCTATCATTCACTGTATTCTCAAAACTATCATTTCTCAAATCAATCCATCCTTCAAACGAACAAGAAATTTTGGTTGTACCCCTTCCCGAACTCTCATGAGCTCGAGGATCCAAGTATTTCCCAATGTTTTCTGGCCATTGCACAAGAAGACGGAGTGTTCCTGGGAAGTTTCTGTGATACAGCTTTTGCCCTTCACCACTGATCCACAAATTCCCCGTCGTTGTAGGTGTCTAGTCTCTGAAGAAATCTCAATATCCCTAGACATGTATTACGCTTCTACATTGCAGGAGGCAACATGCGACAAATCTGACAAGCGATTCAGCTGAGGCCGCTGTAACACTCTTTGGCGATCCTGGGTCTCCAAGAACATCTGGCGACGGAAATATTCACGCAGGCAGACCACGAGGTTATCCTCATTGCAACCCTGGCGCACCCACAGGGCGGATACACTTATCGAGCCGAAATCGAAGTCGACTATCCAGTGGGGCCGTTTCCATTTCTGAATCTCATTCTTGTCGATCTTCAGGGCTTGGCTCCGAGTCGACGTTCTTACAATCGTCTGTCATCGTCCGGCAACTTCGCTCTATTCCACTCCATGGTCGTCAATGTGGCGCTTCAACTGGCGGCGAGAGATGTGTTGGAAGCGAGCCTGCTCACATTGCACTGTTTCTCGAAATCTGATCAGCAACGCGTCGGACGCAGGCCGCACACCTGTGTTGGTTGGGGCTATGGATTATTCCTGCAATTGTCATATTAGCGCTCCGACATTAACAGGCTTTCAGTGGCCAACAAGTGTGCTGCTCAAGGAAATCCTTTTTTTAAAGGTGCATGCATATGTATTCTGGTTTGATCCGATATCTCGTTCACGTTCTTTCCTCGATTGGCGTTTGATTTGAAGCGGAACGGTCGTCATTGAGCGCCGTGCGGAGCACAAATCCTCCGCTTTCATCCAGTCCTATCCTACGATTCACTCGGAAGCTGTATATTCTATCTAGCCACACTAAACTGGGTCTCAACGCAGCCCTATATTTATTTAGACGCTGAGAGAATCCCGGAACCGTGAAGTTTCGTCTCCGAGCCCCAACGCGGATCTTGCAATAATATGGCGTCCAGCATGCCAGGAGAAAGACCACCACCAACATGTTTTCCTCTCGCTGCGACTGATTGACGCTGAATTGCCCCCACGAGTAGTATCCCTTGTTGGCTCTGAATCCATCCTTCATTGGTTCGGCTGTACTCAGGCTCATTCAAAAAAAATGCGCTCTGCCTCGTTTACCGAGGCAAGGACGCAGGTATGTCAGGAGGTCAGGGGCGACTGACGACTGCGTACGGTGAGAATATCAAGCATCGTTGGGAAGATGATTACTTCTCGAGCAATTGGTCCAAAATAGATGTATAAATTAACATTGTTCTTTGCAGGTTCATACAGTTTCATACGTCATAAATTAATTTGTACGCCTAATCCGCACTTCTTTCCTCGACATACCGGGGTTTCATTCGTAGACGCCCCGTCTCCGTGGATCCGAAATTATCACGACAATTTCCACGGCGCACGCCATGATGCACTATCCCATTTCATGGCGAAAACTCCATGAGGACGTCGCCCTACGTACAGCATGTCTTCGATCACCACGAGGATATCATTGCAACTCCCCAGTATCAAGGAGATATGTGGCCTATCGTGGTTTTCAGCGCCAATTCTAAATGAATGAACGACGTCAGACTTCACGATAGGCTGCAGCAACTGTGTTCGCCTACACAACTCCTCCAGTCCGTAGCCACTCAGAGCGTCAACGCTATGACTATAAGAAATAGCAACTCTCCCTCGGCGCTCGTCCATCCAAGAAAGATCGCCAGCAATGCTCCTCATCCTGTTCATCCTGGGTGCTCTATTCCGCAACCTCCACGGCCAACCCATATCTTCCCCACACCTACCTGACGCCGATTACGATGCCTTGATACTCGCGCGGCCGGAGCCGAAAACAAGCTAGCCAACCTCGCCCTCTGTATCGCCGCGCGCTCGGATTGGAGCATCATTCGCAGCTGCCTTGTCACTATCCTCGCCTGTACCTGGAAGGCGATCCATCCCAATATCGGCGCGCCGGAAGACACCCAGTGGATCACCTTCCGCCGCAGGGTATTCGTTATGGTGTGCGCGCTGATTGCGCCGAGGTCATGGTGCTATGGGCGATGAAGCAACATCGTGGCGCGGAGAGGATAATGAACAAGTACAATAAAGAAATTTACGATAAAAAAATCGGTCCTAGTAAGTGTCGGTCATCTTTATCATCGCTTATTTTTGCTTACTTTCATGATATGCGTGCATAGAGGTGGCATCGAAAAATTCAATATTTATTCCTGACTGTGTCGCGGAATGGCTCTGGGAATCACCATTATCGGAGGTCAAGGACGGACTGGTACGCTGGTCCATGGCCACGGCTTCTTCCTCCAGATGGGCGGCCTGCTCCTATACAAAAACGGCCAGCCTTTCCAAGTCCTAGATTACAAGCGGCTGAAAAAACGTATCGACGCCGGAGATATCGACATCCCTCTCGTGACGAAGGCCGAGATTACGGACCGCAGCAAAGGAAATGTTATCGTGAAGGGGCTTGTTTTCCTCCAGACCTTGGGATTCGTCGTCCAGTCTACAGCCCGACTAGCGAAGGGCTTGCCGCTGACCGAACTCGAGGTCGTCACATTGGCATTCGCAATGCTAAACTGCATCACCTACGGCCTGTGGTGGGACAAGCCCCAAAACGTCTGCGTCCCTATCCGCATCGACCTGAAACAGAAGAAAGAACAGAAGGACGACCGACAACTGAAAGTTCAGCAAGGCCGCCAAGAAACAAAGCCTACAGAGAACGAGGAGTCGTCGACTGACGGGAGCGATGATGATCAACCATCCAATCCGCGATCAGTCCTCTATAGGATCTCTCTTGCGAATCCTCGAGGCGAGACGATGATGTCGATGTCGGAAGAGACCTTAATCGGCGACTCACCTCGACAAAATGCAATTCAGAAGGGCTCAATCGAATCTATTGAATCCATTCTAGACCCCGTCGAATCGTCAGAGATCCGCCAACTGCCAAGAATCCAGGAAGGTCGAGGAGTACAACGAGGAGTGGAAGGATGGGTCTGGTTCATCGCCGTTCAAATGCCATACCGATGCGGTCAAATCCTGTGCCGCCCCTTTAGCAAGATGGGGGGTGGCGCCGTTCTGCTCAAGGGAAAACACCGGGTGCCATGTTCTACGCAGAGTGCAAGGCCAGCGATGGCGTTCTTGCTCTATCCGCCGGTATTGCCACCGGTTTCGGTTTGATTCATTTCCTCGCTTGGTCGGCCGCCTTCCCTTCACAGACAGAAAAGGTGCTATGGCGTATCACTACGGTGATTATCTCGATAGAGCCTGCGTGGTTCACGATAGCAAATGTTTCCTGGGAACCTGAAATATTCAAACGGTGGCCATGGGTGGAAACGGTTGTTATAGGTGTAGCGATGGTCGGGTTGCCGCTTTATATTTCGCGCGTCTGGCCTTGCTCGTGTTGGCATTCCTTGCGTTCCGAGACTTACCACATGCCACGCATCAGACTATCGAGTGGACGGGATTGATTCCTCATTTATAAGTCTTCAAGCACCAAGTACCGTCCGCTTAACTTAGGTCCCATATTAATTGAATGTCGCGCTGTATATTTATCTGTAACACATAGTTAACTTCCGTTTGTCCTTATTTTGTCTGAAGTTTGGCCAGTTACAAGGCATTGCAGAATTAAATAATTGATTGTGAAACCAAATAGTGATACTAAACATTTCGTGTGAGCGAGAGAATGAAAGATAAACAGAAAACATACCAAAGCCCTAGAGATATTTTATAGTGGTATGTTCTGCCTGCAGTTTAATGCTGTTTCTTTTGCTCAATGTATCGGGCGTTCACTGCCACAACATGGTACCCTACTACGGTGAGCATGGCGAGCATACCGAGCGAGTTGGCGATGTAAGGAGTGTCTGGTGTGAGATCATCCTGTCTCTGCAAGGCGTTGAATAAGTGCATGTGAGATATATGGTAGACAACGTACCTCAAGCCGGTGGTGGAAGTTGAATCTCAAGTCGCGTTCAAGGCGGACACGTATTGGCTGGTAGCGCTGACGTAATGCTTACATAGATGGCACCATGGATCTGGGCGCACTGCCCCTGAGAGTTGGGTAGGCCCGAAATCGGCACGACAGAGCTCTAGGCAGTAGACTCGTCTCTCTTTTCCTTTTCTTCCCTTACTTTCCTTTAATCCCCTTTCTATTCTTCTTATATTTCCGTTCACTCGGAATTTCCAATCTCATTCGCCCGGCATATCGCAACTATGCCCATGCAGCTGAACGGTGTCGAAGCGTGGATTACAGGCGAGGACAAGGTGACGCTCCAGGAGTACGCCTGTGAGGTCGACAAGGAGTCCAATGTGGTGACTTGCTGGATCGGCGGTGAGCCTGGCCAGGTGCGTTACGCGCGGCGTTGTGCGAAATCTCTTGATCATGAATTCCCGATGTTGAGGGGAAAGGGGCGGCCCCACGTTTTTCGATCATTTCTTGCCTTTGCCTCCGCCTGGCGTCGATCCGATCACCAATGACCTCGCACTAATCTCTATATGATTTATTTGCTATGTAGACGTTCGCTATTCGCTGGCGGGACATGGCTGATCCCACTACTACGGCCGGCCATCAACTCGATATCAGTGGCTTCGTGACAATGGACGGGTACGAGCTCGGCGGACGAGTGCTAAAGGCTCGCAGCTATGCGCCTGCGATTTTTTCTCGCATTGCAACGTCGCCAACGGCGTGCTTACCATTGTCGTTTGCTAATCTTCCCAGATCGGCCGGTGAGCCCACTTCTGACATTTAATTCAAATTTTCCAAGTATTCCTAATATCGAACGTAGGTATTGGTGCAGATTGGAGAAACCTTGGAACCATCTCACTTGACATTCACGTCGTCCAAGTCGGAGAGGCCAACAGGTTACATAGAGGGTTCTCCAATTATCTCCAAAGGAGTGAAGGCAGCCCTCTATCTTCGGCGACACCTTTCTCGTCCACGGAGGTAACAAGCCTGTGGAAGATAGCCACATTCATCTTCAAGTATCGGCCATTGGGTGGGTGCATTTGCTATCTTTTTTTTTCTTTTTAGGGATCTGCTGCTTAAAATACGTCCCCGTGATCTGCAGACGTTTTGCGATTCCACCGCATCGCCCCGTCCCCTGTGGCATTACCCTCTTCTGGTGATTGGACCACTGAAACTCGTCTAGGGATCAAACGGGCTGCTGCAGACGACTTTGATGACGATTTCGACAGCCCGCTCGCAAGCCCGACTACCCCGACAACTCCAGGCTTTACTTACAGCAGCGGCGGTTCGGACTCCGAATCATCACAGGTATGTCCTTTATGTCCAGAAATACTTTGAGGAACATTGTTAATCTTTATGTGTCAGGACTATATCCAGAGGCTGAGACCCCGGACATATGCCAAACTCCCCAGCCACAGTCCAATAAAAAGGCAAAAAATCAATCATTCGCCCTAATCTCAGACTGCCTGTACCAATATGCCATCCATGCGAAACCATCTACTGCCTAATATTCCGCCTCACTCCGTCACTCTTTATAATTCGTAAGTAATCGGGCTTCTTTCTCTTCGGGGTCGATTTTGACATCATATCTACTCGTCTAGCGCACTACCACTATCGTTATCCTCGCTGTCCTGCCTGCATCCACTCGCTAACTCTATGTTATAACCAGACATTTAACCCTCTTAAGTTAATTCGTTTTCGTGTCATCTGCTCACTTCCACCTCGTCTAGTCTAGGGCGGAATGGCGGCGTGGCATCTCTACGCTCATTCGTATCTCCGATGTATGATTCCCTTTTCTGACTCCTTCTTTTCGTCCTTTATTTGTTGTGACTGATCAACCAATGTGTTTACTGGCTAAAATACTGATACATAGACTTGCTCTACTTATTGCTCAACTAGTATTTCCTTATGTACCGATTTTGTTCGGATATACTCGTTAGGTACTACTTTCGTGTTTACGCTGCCCTGTTTTTTCTTCTTTAGTTACATCGCTGTCGTCGGGGCTGTGTTGATAAAATGGGGTGTAAAATTATAATCTGCCATTCGTGATTGACCCTCTGTCAATGAGTGCTCGTGTTGAGGCGGATGTCGAGGAGAGGCAGGTATATATTATTGGATTTCTCATGCTCTGCTTGAAATTGGCTCATGTCTTCCTCGTAGCCGAGGAGTGCCAGTGGCTGTCTACCACAATAGGGATGTAGAGCTCACGTATATTGAAGGTAGGTAGTGACAATTTTAATCTATAGCAGATCGTGAGAGTTGAGATATCTTTTTGTGGATGACTCTTGTCTCAGGCTGCCAGTCCGCACGGCACCGAAAACGCATGTCAATCCGCAAACTTTTTCTACTATCAGCAATTGAACTTGTAAGGTTACTTCGACAAAGAAAAGGGATATGACCCACTTGATCTACACTCACCAAGCGGTCCTGCGAAAGAATCGGCGACCAAACATTGTATGTCCAAAAGGGGGAATCCAATGTCCAAATTGGACAGCCGATTTTGATGTAAATGCAACTTCCAGAACACAATTGAGCAAGATGCATCAGGCTATATTGAACGTTTAACGACTAATTAGCTAACAAAAGAACGATCCAAGTGATATAGAATTTTGCAAATTTATGTGAAGATTCAAGGTTTACATAGAACATTTAATGTGCGCCCCTAGTAACGCGTCGCGGCGTCCGTATCTAGATTCCTCGTGCAACAAGAATTCTCAGAAGGTAACATAGTCGCATCCGGAGGCCATAAACCCAGACTGCGAAACATAAAATGAGCTCTAACGACAGCGAATTCGAAGTAGAAATTAGTCAATCACTCACAGAGATATACGAGGTGCAGCACACAGGCGGGGTAGCGCTAGAACCAGCGTAAAATAATAAGTACCTTGCGAGATTACCAGCATCTGGTATGCCTTTAGTATTTCTAAAACAGCTCGTACCAGCTTTCAACACTGACTTCACCAATACTACCAGGACCAGTGGCAGAAAATGCGGTGCACCCAGCTAATAAGCCGATGTGGCCATTGAATTTGAGAATGATCATCACAAAGAGAAAGATAATAACTCACTTCCAATAAGACCTTGTAACGGCGGTGTTCCCAATAGGCTCCACAGTTCAATGTCCTCGGGAGTCGGCTATGTTGAAATTCAGAGATGTTTTGGAGGATAATTTGAATTTAAATGATCTATACCGGTCCAACAGAACTGCAGCACAGGATTGTGCCCACATTACAATTGCCAACGGTAGCGACAGCAAGGATAGAGAATGCCAAGCATTGAACGCTCAAGAGTGCGACTTTATTACTGCTGGAGACGCATGATAGTGGTAGAAATCTGGGAAGTAATGGCAGCTCTGTTGGTCAAATTTGAAGGTAAGCTAATTTATACTCTTTGGTATCTTTCCACAACACACAACCCTGGTTTTGCTTGTGGATACCTTTCAAACTTATGGCAGATAATTCGGGGATCGCTGGATGTCCTACCTAATCTCCGCTTGACCTTCCGAATCAGACTTGAGTGGCATCTGCATCATGCACGTCTTGCATAGACCCAGTAATAGTATCAGATGACTTCCAGTACTGCATAATTCGCGAATTAGGTGCACCTCCAGGTCGGATCGCTACTCATCTATATGCACCCTTGATTAACTTCAAGTTAATTGTACAAGTGACTACTAGCGCTCACGAAGACTACAATCCAAAAATAGAAAGCTGAAAATATAATCCATATCTGCGGACCAAACTGAGCAGAATATCTCAGATTTGGAAAAGCTGGCGGGCCGGCTGGCTGGCTGGCTGGTCGGCATTTTCCGTGGGCGGGTCCCGCCATGCGCCAAAGGCGATCGATCGACGTCGCAAACCCGTCCACGCCGCCCACCATCCACGCCCACGTCTCCCGCCATCGCGTGCTGGATGAAGTAGGGTGAGAGCCCATGCCTATGATCTTCCAGCGCTCGCACTACCGTGACCACCGCAACACCATGCATAGCAAAGACAGCAACCGCATATGCCACTAGGCAACACTACTACACCAATAACGCAGCTTTTCTATCCACGCTCAACGGTAAACTTCACCCAATCGTCCTCCACTGCACATTGACTTCCTCTGTTCTCTCCACCAGTAGTAATGCGTGCTGCACCCCTCGATCTTCTCGCGCTCGTGGCTGGTGCACACGGCAACCACCATCGCCCCGCTGGCGACGCCGGCGCGGATGCCGCTCGCTGAATCCTCGAAGATGACGCAGCGCCCCAGGCATTCCACAGCAAGGAGGAAGGGATCGGGCGCGGGCTTGCCGGCCTTGAGGCAAGTCTATTCCCAACTTCATTGGTGATGCAGTTGGACGATTGTACATCGTGCGTTTTCGTTATCATGTATTTTTTATCAGAAGCTCATACTAATAGTATATTGAATCAAACAGCCCCTCCGCCTCCACAGCCTCCGGATGCCCCTTTCATCTCCAGACAAGCAAGGAAGCGAGGAGTGAAGCTCTGAGCTGACGAGGGCTGTTCGAGTGACCGCTTCGCTCGTCTCCAAACCTTCTACCACCTCGTCCCTCTCCTCTACTCCAGGCTCCTTGGGCATCCACCTAGTCAACACCGACCACTATTACTCCTTTCTAGGGTCAAATACATATCAGAAACTTGTCATTAAAGACGTACGAGGAAGCGAGAGGGTAGGTACTAGGGACAAAACTCGTGTCATTAAAGATGTATAGTGCACATGTGGAATAGAAAAGAATTTCAAATATGCAAAGTCCCTTCTGAACCTGCAAGTACATGCTCTTTTGATAGAGCACATTGTCATCTGTATTCTATCTAATAGAAGGTATAACATTGGGAATTCAAGTCTATATATCTAGCTTTCAAATTTTATATAAATCAGGTCAAAGGCAGCGGCGAAAATTAGTACCATCCTGTCACCTTCAGATTGCTTCAATGTCTGATCTCGAACAACTGCTCAGCCTACTAAGGAGCAATGCCGATGCATTAAACTCCTTGACACTTGCAAATATCTTTCGCTTTGTAACCTATGCTGCTCGTCTCAAGGATGATATTTTACTCCCCCAATCTGCCCAACATTCCCCTTTCATTGCACCTGCTTTACTACCGGCCAGTGTCTTGCAATTTCTGGCGTCTGCATGTGGATTTTCTCCAGAAACCACCGAACATTGCTGGTCCATCTTGAAGGAAACGATATGGAACTCGGTGGATTTCTCACCTGAAGAAACAAATTTCGAGGCATGTTCCCGTGTCTTTTTGATGCATGGCCATACATTTGGAATATGTAAGAGTTGTTAATTTTTCCAATGAAAACAAGCATCTATCTAATAGTAAAATTCATATTCAGTACCACGCTCTATCTACCCCCCGCAAAAGCATTGTGTAAATCCTGGTTGTCAGCGTACAAAAAAGGGACTCGCTCTGAAAAAAGCGGAGCAACGTCAATGTGTTCTGTACACGCTTGATAGTGGCCCTCTTCCTGTATGGTCAGTTCATCTGTATTGTGAAAGTACGTGTTTTTGTTGCAAAAAAATCTACAATATACCTCAAACTGACATATAAAATGTAGAATGCAATATCAATTACCATCACAACTTTTCTATTCAACAAGGAAAAAGAATATATCATGATACACCAACTATTCCTGAAATTCTTCAAGTTGGAGAGCACCAATTTGTTGAGCAGAAAGTTATCCATCTCTGGATTACTTTGATGGTTGTGTCATGGACATCCGCCACAAACTGTGCTCGATTTTATAATTCTGCACTTTCTGGTAATCGCAAACCACCTCCTGGTTGGTCACTTGGGTTCACTCTAGAATCTTCACATGTTTGGAATGGATTTATGATTCTTTCTCTGCTTGAGGATCTTTTTCCCCGAAAGCAAACACTCGCAGTACCTCATACAGGTCTTGATCAGGACCGATACAAGGAAGCTATCCGCCAACGGAGCCATCGCATGCGGCTTTACAGTCAGCCTGAGCTCCGGCACTATTGCAATAAATGCACGCGCTTTACGACAGATGGTATATCTACTATTTCATTTACAAGAGATTTTTATTCATTAACTGCTACTTGAACTAGGGAAAGAGAAAGTCTCTGTTGTAGTCATTGACGGTGTTACAGTTGGACATCCGTGCTGCAGCATCCACAATTGCCATACACCCCTATCCAACAATCGTGACCGCTTTTGTGAAGACCATCAAGATGCTGCTGGCATTTGTGTTATCATTGGCTGCTCCGAGCCAATTGTTCAAGATAAAAGGACGTGTGCCAATTCAGACCACCAAACCATCGAGAAAATTTATCTTGAGCGTGGCCAATCGCGATTCCAATTGCAAGAGCGTCTTGCTCGTGCACGGGTCACGCATCCTAATGATTCAATGGGTCAAGAAGTCACTGATATAACTGAACTTGCCGATGTTGAAAATGAAGAATTTGAGCTTCCAACTGGACAAACAACACCGTTGCATGCCAATCATACTGCGGGAAATGTTCCAAAGCCCAAGCTTCGTGCACAGTTTGGGCGAAAGCGAACACATAACGAGCAAATCATTGTTGCTCCATGTGGAATGATAATTGCTAGAGAGACCTTTTTTGGCGCTGAAGCAGTCTCTAGTGTTGTGGTGAGTAGTCTATCATGAATGTCGCTATATTCCTCTTTAAACCTTATCTATTCTCTATTTTCTTTTCAGGAAATGATCAAGCGGACATACCGTATACGAGGCACAATGCCTGACCACATATTCTTTGACAATAACTGTCAGCTTGCAAAAATTGTCCAGAATGATCCTGACTTTGCAAAAGTCGGTCTTTCCGTCGATGTTTTCCACTTCAAGAGCAAACACAAGCTTACCGACACATTTTGCCAGGCAAATTGTAATCCTGTTAATTTTCCCGAGCTCAAGGGACTAGGAAACAAAGCTTGGTACTTCAATTCTTCAATAGCTGAACAAACCAATGTGTGGTTAGGTGGATATCATTCTATGTGCCGCGAAATGTTGGTGGACAAGTATAATTTCTTTCTCGATGAAATGATTCTTCGCCGCAACCGAATGACCTACAAGAAACTGGAACTTGCTCGGGATATGCCAAATCATTGGCCTTCTTAATTTCTCAGTATCGTAATTATCTTGGACTTCTTCAATATATAATGTGCATGGACAGACAGTACAATAAATAACCTACAAAACGAGACATATAGCTACAGTTCAAACAAAAATATCATGTACAAATCAAAGACGTGGAAATATTTGATAACGTGGAAAGCTACATATTCATTCGGGTTTTCTTTTGAAATACAGTCCATTTACCTTCATCTGTATACTTTGCCTTCAAAACACTATCCCGAATGTGCTGAGGTGCTTTCTTCCAACGACGCCGGTTTTCATTAACAGTAGAGCGACGATAAGGGATACCAGGAAAGTGGCGGCCGAAGATGGTCTCGAGTTTGATATCAGAGTGTTCTTCGCAGGCAGCAATGAAGTTAATGATATCAATGGCGTAGAAGTCGGCGGGCCATTGAGAAGATACTGTGCTACTCGAGGATGCCTCAGCACATTCCTCAGCCTTGATGATGGCCTCCTGTATGGGTTGGGGGGATGAATCAGAGTTGTCGGATAGTTCGATAACATCGGAAGCAGTGGTACGAGAGGTATGGTACTGCTTCGGAGTGAGCGTATGACCAGAATTGGATAGCTTTCGCTTTTTTGAGACCTGCTGCGGAGCGGCAGGGGAGTCGTCAGATGAGAGTTCGAGAATCATGGGTGTCTTTGCCTTTGGGGTCATCAATGGAGAGGCAGTGGTTCGGAGAAGGGATGGCGGCATAGTCGGCTTGCGGAAATGGCGTCGTGAAGGAGTTGGTGTGTTGGTACAGCTGCTTTCTTCATCCGACGATGATGCGTAGCCAGGAATTTTGGTTGTCTTTTCCTTTTGTAGTGTCGCCCTGTCACGATACCGTTGACGAAGCTCGCGGCGTTCCTCAACAAGATTATGGCGAAGATGGGGATGAGATGTCGAGTTGGGTTTCAAGAGCTGGTCAAAGTCCACGTAGTTGGTAACATGGCTAGCCTTTAGAAACAGTCGAGGGTCATCTCCAATATCAACAATATGGCCTGGGCAGATATTGACCCATGTGCCGAGTGACTTGCGATAGAGCTGAACACACTTATCTGGCCCCGTTAACAATACAGTCGATAGAATGGACAGCGAGAGGGGGAAGTATGGCCATGTAAACGAGATGCTGCCCTGAAAATCCTGGATCATGGGCGGCATCGAATTTTCTAACCAGGCGTACACGGTAACTGTGTTTTTGACCAGCGCAGCATGAACCTTCTGTTGGGATTCGGTCCTTTGCTGCTCTTCCAACAATTCCTGTTCTCGTTGCCACTGTTCTGTAAAAATAGGAGGCATATGCGACCGAAAACGGGGGTTTGGGCGAGCATCGAGGCTCTGGAGATCAGGCGATGAAAAATGGGCAGGCGTAAATGTAGTGATTGCTGGAGTTGATGGTGATAAGGCAGGTAAGGGCGGGGTGTGAGCTGTCATAGGGTGAGGTATGTAGCTCGGAGATGGACAACGTGGAGGAGAAGGGAAGCGCAAGGGTTGATGCTGAGGTGCAGAGATAGGTCGTTGAGACGCAGGGATTGGTTGGGTAGCAGAGTGAGAGCCTGTGTGCGTTTTCGAGCTGCAGCCGCCATTCACAATGCAATGTTTTCGGCAGTACCTACGCTGGCAGTCAGACGCAATACGCGACTGCCCGCATCCGCTTATAGGACAGCGAAGGATTCCAGGAGGAGCACTTGTGGCAAAAACACTGCCTCCGACACTTTGCGACGTGGAAGAGAATGAATTGCTAGGAGAAAACGACCTTGTTGGTTCGGTGAAAGATTGCGAAGGCGGCGTTGCGATATAACCAGAAGGGGAGTGAACTACAGGCAGCACAGGATATTGGGATGGCGGGGTTGGGGAGACGGGTACTTGCTTCCAGTCTATAGTTCCGCAGCTCTCGCCTTTTGAGTTAGGCCCATTGCACTGATATATTTATGTCAGTATTACAATAGGAATTATCCTGAATTAACTCACCACAGCAACAAGACGTCCCCGATTTCCGCGTGCATTGCTTACACATGGTTTAAACTCTACAAAGCGACCGCAAGTACAAGTGATGCCCGACTTTTCAGAGTCAAAGATAGGAGGTGGAGGCTTTGCGAGGAATGGTCTTGACATTTGGCGAGATTGAAGGAGGCTGCATATTGAGTGAGTGTGGGATAGGCATAGCGATGTTGAATAAGTGGTAGTTTAGCAAGTCTGGGCTTGAACTTGATAATTATAAGCAATAGTTGGAGTTGACTGGGGCTACGAAATCAAACTTACCTGAGTAGTGTTCGAACATACCGTTAACCGTTAGGCAGTGCGACGGACAAGAGTTGAGGGACGCGTGGATGCGGCAGGCAATTTTGGCAGACAACGTGGATGGGCGAAGTTGATTGCCACGCGGGCTGTGCTCACGGAAAATGCCGCCGGCCAGCCAGCCAGCCAGCCGGTCACCCAGCTTTTCCATTATCGACATGTCCTCAAACTGAGGACACTGGACAGCTTTCATTTCATGACATTTTACTTTGCCCCAGTAGATCTTAGTCAATAGAGAACTAACCAAATTGAAATTCCTGAAAGACAAGGAATCCGGCATGTCATGAAAATACAATCAACTTAAATGGTTTCGCAGGTAGCTTGATCCGTGCACATGCAGGTTTGATGAGGTAGATTCCCCATATCGAAGGATGCTCAAATAGGCTCGCACCCTATTGCGAATTCCAATGTAGGCTAACAATTCCATATGAATGAGCTCTAACAACCTAAATGGATTATTTTGAATACTCACGACAAACGTCGTACAACAAGCTAGCGTCCCAGCACTAGCAAAGGAAACAGTTATAATCTAATCAGTCCTTTCTGCGATGCATTTAGCACGCACCAGGGTTTTAGGACAGTATCAATGACGGAAGTCTCGCTGCAGCCAACTGAGATGTTCGTTTGAGCAACCGAGAATGTTACAGTCAGGAGAAAAGGGTAACTCACGTCCAGCATCACCTTCAGGTATCATTGTTGGGATAGGAAATATCTGACTCAGTGATATGACATTCTGCGGGGTGAGCTGTTTTGAATGCAGGTCAGATATTGGATGTGCCTTGGCAGACAGGCAAAGCTTGAATGGTTCTCACCGGCTCAATGGTAGTGCAGCAGACGAGTGCACCCGTAAGGCAGTTGGAGATTTGGGCGGCAGCAAGGATAGAGCAAGCAAGACATTGAATGCTCAAGAGAGTGACCTTCTGATGGAGGCGCATATGTTGTACGTAGTCAAGATTCAAAACGGCGAGTATCCAAAAGTTCACACTTGACAGGTCAAACTTGAGGCAACTTATAAACGCATTGGCTTTTTTCTACTTCACACGAATGGCCCGCTTCTATGATGCTTTACACCCCGTTCGTGTGTCTAGGCCCGTTTAAAATTACTTCGTTGTTTAACGTTCGCTGCCACACGATCTCCGAGTGGGGTTTCTGCATGTGAACGGAACGTCATTGATCTCACTGCTTCCCACATAAATGCTAGGTAGATCCACTTCCACGCCCATACGCTCAGAGACTGTCAAAAGGCCCACATCCCGCAGCGACTTCGAGTGTCGGCTAATAATATGGTATAAATGAGCCTCAACAGGTTCAAGTGAGGTGATTTAAGTACTTACAATAAATGTTGTACAGCATACTACTGTTGTAGTGCTGAAAGAAACGATAAGTTATAAGTGTTTTAATATTTACTAGCTTCTGAGAGTATCATCGATCCTAGTAGACACGTACCACTGTCCGAGGAGGACATCAAGGGCAGATATTTGAGTGCATTCAACTGGAAAGTCCGTTTGAACAATGGGAAATTTCACCAAGAAGATGAAGGCAACTCACGTCCGAGTTCGCCTTGAGGTATTGGGCTAGGAAGTACCGAAATAAACGGCAAAGAGTTCTCCGGGGTGAGCTGTTTTTTATGCCAAGGACAGAGATTAGAAATGCTTCGATAACAAGTAAAGCTTGAGCTCTAAAGTGAATGATTCGTACCGGTTCAACAATACCGCAGCATAGAATTGTGCCCGTCACACAATTGGTGATCTGAGCGGCAGCAAGGATAGAAGAAGCAAGGTATTGAACGCCCAAGAGAACAAATTTCTGCTGGAAGCGCATCGTAGTCAAAAGGTAGAAATCGGGGTCGGGGGAGTATCCGAAGGTTCACATCCGAATCGAACTTGGGCAAGTTATATACGGGTAGGCATTTTACCATTTCACACCAAGATGCTTTAATCTTCCATAGCATGCCTAGACCCGTTTAAAATTACTTCGTCACCTCCGCCGCCACACGGTCTCCGAGCGGGACTTCGCAGTGTGAACGGAACGTCATTGATCTCACATAAATGCCAGATATTTGACTTGCATGCTGATGCACTCCCAGGTGAAGCCTCGATTGTGATTGATGTTTCCCACATTTCGTCATGAGCATGCATTAGAATTAGTGAAACCGCCCAAGTAAACCTTAAGGTAAGAAATTAGCATTTCAGAACCATTACGAGCAAATATGATTTCTCCGCACCTGCGAATCAAACCCGTGGTCTGCAATTTCCGGGTTTCGAGTTCTTGACATTTACCTTTAGTTCAATAGCGCATCCCAGAAAAAGGATAAGATGTCCGAGGTTTTTGCGAGACTCACAGAAGCGTCGGTCACGTCATCCAATGGTCATCGACTCAAAGCGTAGGCAATGGCATCTTCCGAATTCTTTTGTGATTGAAGATGATCCTGTTCTGATATATAGAAAGATGCCGAACTAACGATCCGACAGTGGTATCATGTTGAAAAGAGAAAAGGATTTATGCTGTGGCATCAACTGATTTTTGACGATGAATTATCAGTCCTGATTGTCCGCGCAGATAATCTGGGAGTCTACGAACCTGCTTGTGCCTTAGCCTGCGCCTTCATCTTAAAGTAGTCCTCGTGTAGACCACATTCCGTCTTTTCCTTCCCAGCCCACCTCCCAGCCCGTTCGTCCTGTCCCTCGGCAACCTTGCTCGTGCTGTGCCAGTCGCCCACGCTGCGATATCCCTGATCGAGCAGTTTGTTACGTGGGACGTTGTTCTCTTTGATATACCATTCTACCAAGGCAAAATTCCATGCGAAGAGCGGGTTGAGCTTGAGTAGGCCCGTGGTGTCGACTTCGAGCGGTTGGAGAGAGGCGCGTGCGCCGCCTTGAGATGCGCGTCTTCCAGTGATTACTGATTGGACGTTGAGGAATTTGTACGCTCTTTGGGCTGGCTCAACCTATACTCCGTTCAAGAAACTGAGGGTTCTAATTCTAGTAATGAGCGAAGTATTTACTGACCTTGACGACGTAATCATAGTTTGCCTCGTCCGCCTCCCAATGCCGTTCCCCGTATTTCTCCTCAAAATCTTTCACTGTTTCGCACGCTTCAGGCTTGAAGACATGTACAGGCACGTTGTATCTCTTCTTCACATCCTCGACGAGTTCGTATGTTTCTGGGAAGTGATACAATGTATCAAGGAAGATCAGAGGCGGCGGTGATGTAGTCAATTTCGACAGCATGTCGATCGCAACAAGTCCAGTGAGCCCAAATGCCGTCGTTTGATACAGGTTTGGAAGGTAAACGGTCCCCCATTGCAAGATCTCCTCTGGGTCAAGGTAGAAGGTACGCATTGATTTTGGATAGATCTTCCTGGGTCAAAGGAAGTAAGAGAGGTTTTGGGAAAGCTGGGGCGGATGACGAGGCCATTGGAGGACGAATTTGATTTTTAGTTGATAAAGCATGATGAAATAGCCTAGAAGGAGGACGGAATAGTGATTCTGTGTAAGATACGCCAGCGCCTTCATCTTGGATTTGTCAAGTTCTGATTTTACTCGATGGCGCCAATGTGAGAATTGAAATACCACGTGACGTCATAGTGCCACCGAAAAAGAGTTGCATCAGCATCTTATCTTATCCAGTCTGGAGGAGGATGAGGGATAAAAATGGCGTCTAAGCTGGAAGGTCAAGTGCATAGGTCAGGTATCGGTATCATGTTCGAACAGCTCCGTGATAGATGTACAAGTAATGATAATATAGCTGTCTCTCTTTTTCTTTGTATCCAGAGCGAATGGTCAGCATGCAGCAAGCAAGTCTGCAAAGACAAGCATGGTTCAGTATCCAGATGGACATTAAAAACAAAGCGATCCTCACATTCAAACAAACAGCCATTAAATTGCAGGTCACTCGCCAGCTTTCTTCTTCTTATCCTCTACAACCTCCACATTCGCAATGGCACCCCCTTGAGCACGCCCTCACCCTTCTCCAAGATCTCAAGGATCTCATCCGACACATCGCCTTGCACGACAATCTCGTCTAGGCCCTGCGCGTTTTTCGTCACCGATGCACCAGTCGCAAAACGTCCTGCGAGCTGCTTCGCCGCCTTCTTCAGGTCGATCGAGAACGCCTCGAGGCCGTGGATGGCGGTGACGTGCTTGCGCTTCGTGCGCTCGATCCGACGGATCGTGACCTGTCGATCGTAGTCAATGAGGGAGCGATGTGAAAGGGATGAAGATGCGACGCACTTGAGATGCCAGTTTCTTCTTCAATGCAGCATCGGCCTTAGCCTCAGCCTTAGCCTCCTTCTTCGCCGTTTCTTTCTCTAGTTTCGCCTGTGCTTCAAGACTTAGTGTGCCGATCTTCGATGTCAGAGCCTCTGCGTAGTTGAAGTAATTTGGAAATGAATCTCCAACAACAATGTTGGCCGTACCTTCTGAATAATACTTGTCATAGAGCTCTTCGTTCTCTTCTTTCAACCACTCTTTGCATCGTGTAAGGCTTGAGCCAAATTCGCAATATTCCAGAGGGAAAGAGCACACTATTCAAGGGATGAATGAGCGTCAGCATTGCGCCAAGTTCCAGAGACGGACAACAAGCGAATTGATAGCCCAGGAAGCCGGATATACGAGATCATGAACATCAGATCGAACGTTGGCCATTTGGGCGATAGGTGCACGGATAATTGAACCTCACCTGCGCAATAGAAGACCTTTTGAGGAGGCGTAGGTTCTTTCGGTGGCTCGCCAGCCGGTTGCGACGTCGATGCTTCTCCTTCAGCGGGTGCTGGTCGAGGTGGGGAGGCTGCGCGTTGTTTCCTGCCCATTTTGAGGTTGAATATTCGATTTGAAGGGTCTAGGTGTCGTAGGGTAGGATTGTAGGAAGTCAATTCAAGAAGAAGCGCTAAGATTGCGCCAAAGGTATATGACGTTATGAACAAGCAGGAAAGGATTGAAATGAGCTCGGCAGTCATCAAGATCTAATCTTATCTAATCTCATAAAAGCTCCACGCGACGAACCCAGCACTCGCCATCATGAGGTTCGAAACTTAGGAAATTGGCCTTGTATGTATTGTGTCTCTGACTTTCGTACACTTCATTTTTTTCTATGCTACAATTCCGATACTGCATTAATGGTATATATTATATCGGTTGAAGCTGGGATTGTCAAGAAATCGCGACCACCTTAATTGGGGCCAATAAATTGGTATAGAATCCTTCTAACAAACCCTGAAAGATGTTGAGGGTCATTTTGGTACGTGCTCTGTAAACACCAGTCAGCTCACAAACCACCAAAGGAACAGTGCAAAACCACGCACCATGACCATCGCCATTCCAAGAGCAGTAAGCAACGTCTCGCCCCACTTTCCGGTTCTAAACGCCCATCCCTTACCCCTGGCCATAACCCAGGCACTCTCGAGGCCCTTGGGCAACACGTACATCGCGAGCTCACCGCGTCTCCTCTTCGCCTCGACAAACAGGGACAACCCGGCGACAAATCCGGGGACCCAGAATGAGAATTTGGAGGCGAGGAGATCAATCACCCATTGAGGTATCTTGGTGAGCGGATGAGTCAACAGGGATGAGGGGAGGGCTCCCGTGCGCAAAAGCGTCAGGATTTTGTGGAGTTTGTGCTTATAGCAATAAATAGCTACATCCGAAGTTAAGCGCTAAATAACAATGCTATGAATGACGAAACGCACTTTGATAAATAACCACGAAAACACCTAGGAATGCAGAACTCCGCATACTACCGGTCGTCGCCTTGAAAAGCATCTTCGCCGGGTCTTCCATGAAAGCCTTACGCTTGAACAGCACCGCAGGAATAAAGTGTAACGCGCCGTAAATGGGCAACATCCACTTAAACACCGCAAAGAATCGATCCAATGGCACAGATGTGCAGGAGGAAAGTGCAGGATGGACAGCGGAGCATGGTCCATAACACGGCATATATGCCGGTATGCCATTGACTGGGGCAGACGGGCTGAGAAACTCTGAACGCAAGGAGAGAAGGTCGGCCTTGTTCCAGCTTGTAATATCCTGACAAGGCGAGTTGGAGAGAGACTGCAATGACTACGAAGGGACAACGTACGGGTCTGCGGAGAAGTTGGTCGACATCTTGTATGTCGAAGGTTCCCTTGCGAACGAGGTCATGATTCATTCTGATGCATTCCGCAGGAACTTTGGAGGCTTGCTGGATCCTAATACATGAGTTAGAATGTAGAATTAGGAATTGAATAAATACAAATACAAGCGTACCAGCCTCTATATGATTTAGGTAATGTATCGGGTCGTAGCAAGAATCCGTACAAAATTTGACCGCAAGCAAGGGCGAAAACCAGAACATCGCCATTAGGCACACGGAGGCCTCGTTTCGTCGTGAATGAATTATAGGAACCCTGCAAACCTCTGGAAAAGGCCGAATGAGCTCCTGCGGTTTAATAATAATGTTTAAAAATTAACGCACCGAACAAACATTTGCTGAGCAATAACTCCTCGCCTGCTTCTAGCCTCCCATATAATCGCGAGACCACCTGCAACCGCGCCTGCAAGAGCTGCATGCCATCTTCGAGTTTGCTTACGGATGAGCACTAATTGTGCGTGCTTGGAAAGTGACATGCGAGCCGTGCGCCTTCCTAAGGGAACCTTGGAGGTCATCTGGCTTTCGAGTTCTATGTCGTCTTCTTCTTCAATGGCGGAAGACTCCTTAGATATATGCCGCGGATTAATTGCGGGAATGAGAATAGGAAGAGCATTGATGATGAATTTGTATAGGGATGTAAAGGTGCCTAGGTTAATACAATTTAAGCAAGAGTCAAAGAGGTATAGAATATATTACACACCTAACATGGCTGCAAATCTCCATGTATCTGAGCCGAAAAAAGCATGACGTATCATGGCTAAGCGATAATCCCTAGAACACGCGTCAAACAGCAGACGGGGAGGACTGCAGTAAAAACATACCTTGGGACTCGGTGGATTCGAAGTAGAGCTAATACCACATTGACCGAGGCGCGAATGTTAAAGGCAAGAGTTGCAGACCCTGTGTCGTTCGACCATCCATGACGAATGAACACAATAGAGCCAGGAAATCGAGGTAATAAACCACTCACTTAAGCCTCCAGACATAGCGTGGGCTAAACAGGCCTCAATGGTATCCAGCTCAACAACTGGTTGTCCTTTATCTCTCCATACCATCTTTCTGGCCTCCCTCAGGCGCTCTTGGTGGTTTGCCATCGCCACTAGGTTCTCGAAGGACGTCATTGCACGCTTGGGCATGAAATTGATTCCCTCGTTGTCGGACCTCTCTCCAGGCGTCGGTGGATACTCGATGGCGTGAGGCTTCCCGCACCGCTGCCGCTGCCGTTGGCTGCAAGTCCAAGTGTCATCACTCCCGGTGGGTCCTGTCGCTTGTCGTTGCCCATTTGTGGCACGGCGTGGGCTGTCAATGGGATAGGTGGTATGTAAGCCCACAAAAACCCTGGGGTCGGGAAGAGTCTAGGTTTAGCTAGAGAAGACTGGGTCTGGGGCTGTCTGGGATAGACACGGATCTTGCCTTGAAATTTGAATGTAGCAGCAGGCAAGCGGTTGCGGGGGTGGGGTGAAAAGTTGATTTCTGATTGGCTGGAGCGTCGGCATTCGGCTACTTCCTATTACCTTGCTGGGCGAATCATATGGACTGGTGGTGCACTTGAAAGAAAAAAACAGGGCGAGCATTCAACATTTCAATATTTCTAATACATTCCAGATTCATTCCAGCCTATTGAAGCAATTTTATATAATGAGATTTTGTGCTACTTAGTGCTGGGCGTCTAAATTGCGGAATTTTCCGGCCGCCATGATTTGACATCAATGCATCAACTTCATATTCAAAGTGCCTTGAAGGATGAAGGATATATTCTACAAGGGCGGTGGGAGATGTAGGAACACTCCACTCGCTACAGCCTAGCGCAATGATGTTCAAGTGAATCGAATGAAAGGACTATTTGTGTGCAGTGACTTGTCGAGCGTGGTGTGCAAGTTCGAGTATGTTATACATTATTTAGGACAGTTAATTACGCATATTAAGGAATGGGTGATTAACCCCAGCCGCCTGATAAATAGATAGATAATCGAGACAGGTGAGTGACAAGAAATTGAAGGAGTGACGGCGCTGTATCAATCAATAGCGTACAGGAAGCGGAGCAAAGGAGGGAGAGTGTATGAGTATGTAATAGAAATAAGTATCCAGGTATCGAAAAGTAACGATACGTGAAATAAATATCATGCCAACATCATACAAGTAGTATATCATGCAAGGTCGAGCGTTTTCAAGAAGAATATATATCGATGAGTGTATTACAATATGACGGTGATTGTCATTGGGTAACCGAGATGGTATCGCTAAAGAAGGGTTTGATAGGAGGGCGGGAATCAAGCTATTTGCTCAGCTCCATCCCTCTCCGTCCACGCTCGTATCCACGATCTCACCAAGCGCCTTGGGCATGGGGTGAGCCGCCTTCAAAGACGACATGCTCCCTTTGGCCTTGGGAGCCTTCAAGCTCCCCATGCTCGACTTCGCGCTCAGAGTGCCTTTCGGCGTGCGGGAGATGAGTTCCACTTCCACTCGATTCTTCGGCCGGCGCGTGGGGGACTCGGAGCGCGCGGTAGGAATTGCGGTGCTAGGGATAAATGAGGCGGAGAGTGGACTTCGTTGAGTGGGTAGGGAATTGCCCATGGTGCTATGGGGTTTAGGGGTCGGGGAAACGGGTTTTGTTTTCGAAGTTGCTTTGGTTTTTCGCTGAGGGATTTGGGGGGCGAGGGCTGTTGCGAATCATCCACATCCATCGCGTCCTCGTCCTTGATTTTCGCAGGAGGGACGATAGCTGAAGACTTGCGAGACCGGACGCGCTTCGCAGGACGCGTCTTTTCTTCTGCGTTGTCGTCTCCATCGGCAGTTGCTTTCATTTTGGCCTTCTCTTTCATGCTGGCTGTGGAGATGCTCCGCGTGTGGGATCGAGCATGCGAGGACGCGACGGACTGAGCATCGTCGTCATCTTCGTCCTCTTCCAAGGTTTTCCTGTTCCGCTTACGCGATGCACGACCAAGAGAGCTGCGAGGTGGACGAGGGGGCATGTGACACCGTAGTCTCTCACAGGAGGTGAGTTTGTCGTCTTGTGGGCTGGAGTCAGCGCGAAATCGGGCACGTTTAGTGTCGGTCTGAGGGTCCTCATTAGCTACGGGAAACAAATTATTTAAATAAATTTGTTCACCGTATGTGCGCCTTCATAGCACCATCCATCAGGCGGTCCCATATCTCCATCGCCTTCGACAGTACTACCACAGCATCCCCAGAGTGTCTCGTATTCGGTCCCTGCACCCCTCCCAAGTCCTACGCGCTCTACGATAGCGCTATCGTCATCATGGGCTATACGGCAGGCGGTATCATTGTTCTCGAGATCGAAGTATCCGCGATGGCAACGCACGCAATGGAGCTTTGGCGGCGGTGCAAGAGACGAGAAAAAAGTGGTCAACGCGGTCAGAATTTGCGAGTTCGGAGGTTCGGCAGGCAAGGGGGACGCGATATGGGAAAGAAGTGGATATGTAAGAGATGATGTGGGGTTTAAGCGCGTCAGTGCGTATGCGTGCAGGGTTTGAGCAGGTACTGAGGCGATAAGGGCGTGTAATGATGAAGGATCTGTTACGAGGGCGTCTTCTGGGGTTGGCGATGGCGTGTTGACTGGTCCGGGGGCTACCTCTGACACGGGTGGAGATATTTCTTTGGGTTTGGCCTTTGGCTCGGTTTCGCTCTAGGCTTCTTGGGCTTGGGTTTGGAAAGCGGCTGATCGTCCTGATTGAGTTGATAAAAGCAGCCGAATCATCGATGGACGGTGCAGGCGTGTGCAGCTGCAGATGCTTTGCAGGAAATTCGAATTGGGTGCCATGGCTCCAGAATTCGAGGGTCCAGCCTCGGTTATCTGTGCAGCCGTGTCCACTGCTCCGTCTCCGCAGTTACTGCTGGCGTCGCGGGCGCGCTATAGCGGGCTTTCTCGAGAAGAAACCAAAAACCATATCTGATGTGCGTGAAGGGATGGAGATGAGGGTGGAGGGCAGGGACACGCTTTTGAGGCCCTCTGTCCTCGAGGCATTATGCCAGGCTTCCCACGGTCGGCTACTATGCGTTGACAGCACGCCCACGTGACTACAATGTTCGCGATTGTTCAATTTGATTTTTTTTTCATTATTCTCCTCACCACGTCAAACAATTCCAAAGCATTGAAAACCTCGCCCTGCATCGTCTCCGTAATGAGCAAATCTTGGTCACAGACACGGAATACGACGAACTCACAATGCGGCCGTCGTCTGGTATCCTGGTGGCACAACCAACAAACACCGGCCCGGAGCATAATCTGATCCTGAAATGGACATGAGCGATCTCAATAATCGAAGCGCCTTGCTTCGGAACCGTATCTATATTCTTTGCTTTCGAACCAACTCTAAGGCCTTGAGCTTGAGCTCTGACGACCGAAATTACCCCTCTAGTATGGCTGATCCCCAGATCAAGCTTCATCCCCGCCCACTGAGCAAGCTACAAACGAGGCGGCACCGACACCGACCGCCCTCCGGCGCGATACCCTCCCTTTCCGCCCGTACCGCCAGGAGTAGAGATTCTACCGTTCAAATCCTTCAAGGAACATGGCATCCAAATATTCAGTTCGACCAACGTCGAGATCGACGGCCTCGGGATTCCAACTGTGCCACTTCGCGTCCCGCACGCCACTGACCAGCGCAAGACGCAGCCCAAGGACAAACCAGCCGATAATCAGACGGCCAACTACAAGCAAGAAGCGATGAATAGAAAGGCTAAACTGAAAGAGGAAGCCAAGCTCAAAATGGATCCTTTGTCGAAAGCGCAAGAACAAAGACGACTGAGAATCATGCTCTTTGCGAGGAAAGAATGGTATAACGTGTGGGCTGAAGGTGAAGATTTACGAGGAATAAGGACATATGATACGTACGCTCAAATTTCTTGGCTTTCTACTTCTTCAATGTAATCCTTATCTATTCTTTTTTGTTGTGTAGGAGCCGATCCCCTATTGATCGAATCCATCTAGCAGCTACCGAGTTTCGTACAGGCAGAATATGGCCTCCGGCTTCAACTCAAGTGCCTTATCTTTGGGATCAAGTACATATTCTTTCACAGCCACTTATTAAAATGTATCACTTATCCATTCCACTCTATCTATAGTTTCGTTTGTTCGCGGGTTTACTAGGCTCACCGCCGATATGGATCCGAACGGATCAACCGCAGGCAGAAGACAGCGATGAATACGACGACGAATCCGACTCCGATGTAGAACTCCCTGAAGCAATCCGCGGCAAGAAAAAACCAGCAAAGCAATCCGACAGCGACGAACCTGATTCTTTGGAGGACTCCGACGATGAATTCAGCGACTCACCTCCCCGAAGATTTAACAGCGCTCTACCAAAGACACGGTGGACGTCGATGAAGAAACACGACAACCAAATCAACCAAATAGGAAGCGCATCCCTCCTCGCACTCCCTACGCGTTGTATAATTTGGACCCCATTCCCGTCTCCTCCGACATCGAGGTCCGCAACTCCTCAGCCTCTCCGGAGCCGCCGCGAAACCAGACTGCTCAAATTCCTCGCCGATCCAGATTACAGCGTCCGCGTATTTCTTTCTTGGTACTTGCGCCACGAAGGCCTGATATGGTCCCCGTCCACCTCGTTGCCCTCCCGCACTTGCTCTCGTTCTTTGTTTCATTTTTGATTCGAGTCAGGGCCCTCCCGAGTCGGAACGGGCGTTGAAGAAGGCCAGTGAAGTGGCGAAAAAGGCGATCTTGGAATTACCGAGGTCAGGAAAATTGTGCAGGGAGTTACCGGATAATTTGGCACTGGGATCCTAAGTATTTGGGGCAAGCGTTGGGAAGAACCGAAATGGGACTTCAGTTTGACCGCTGGCGCAGTTCCAGTTAGCGCTGACAACACGGAAGAAACCCAGGAAGAGGCGATGAAGCGTTTCGAGGAAGAGTTGAAGGCTGCTAATGTGGAGATATTATCCGCTGATCCTGTCAAACTCGGAGTGCCGTCTACGGATCTGGACATAATATCTGAAGTCCCAGACGAGGAGGCTTCTGACATCGTCAAACTCGGCAGCAGCCGGTTATCGAGGAAGTCGCAGCCTCGACAGCTCCCACAAATTTGGACAGGGAAGCGGCTCATCCTCCTGAAGTTTGTCCATACTCACTCTGAGCCGAATCACCGTCGGATTCCAAGTCGAACGAACCTCCATCGTCGACCAAATCGAACCTGCGAAGGCTCATACAACTGACCAGCCCAACTGGGCCATTGCTCCTTCCGATGAGGCAGAGCCCCCGCCTGCCACGCTTGACTGGTCAACGCCCACCGGCAACGCCAATCCCAGCGACGTCGAGGCCGCAAAGAATGCGTGGTCGTATCCCGAAGCCCAACCACTAATGGAGCTTTTCGGGATGACCGTCTTCCCGATGAAATACGAGCTCGGCGTCGCGGAACGAAGCATGCGCAGAGTCAAGGCTGTTCTGAAGCCGGGAGAAATCGACAGGGAGAGGAAGTTGCGCGGCGTGGAGGAGGATTTGGCCAATAGGCTGTCGAGAGTCATCTTGACGCCTTGGATCGGCTGGGAAGAAGGTGGCGTTGCGCCGGAGTATCGCTCCCCAAAGTACACATCAAACCCCGACCAAGCCCAACAGTGGCGAAGCAGGAGCCTTGACCCGGAGCAAGGCCACAAATCACATTCTGAAAAATACGCGCACGATCCTGAGCACGACGATATTACCGTGCTTATGGAACCGGGCCTTGCGGACATGGTCGCCGTAGGAATGGGCATGGCGGGCACTTGGGTTCAACTCGCTCCCATCCGCGATCCATCCTCGAGGTCCCATACTGGTCGCGGTCGAGGACGAGGAAGGGGTAGGGGACGAGGAATGGAGCCGGCCACCTCGAGTTGCAGCAGCAGAAGACGAAAACGGTGCTGAGGATGGTTCTGCTCCGGCTCAGCCACTGAGGACGGCAGCGGGAGGGGGACATTCCGTGGAAGGGGTCGCGGACGGGGTGGTTCTCCAAAGGGGGCGCATCGGGAGATGGGCCGCAGAAGGAGTTCACTTTCTGGTATGTGGAAGACATGCACATGATCATTCCATCGTTTTGGACTGTGGGCGAAGAGGAACGACATCTCACCCTGCAAGATTTGGAAGAAGCACTTGAGCTGGATGCGGAAGAAGATTGAATATTCAAAAATAATCATGGCTGGCTGTCTGAAAATACAGCAATAACTTGTGCTGTTGTAAATATGCGATTTAGTAGTTATATAATTAGCTTTTGTTATTGGAAGTATTCTATCTCCATGCTTGACGCTTATTCTGGAGTCTTCAGATAATTAATACTGAACGCGTTAAGTTGCGTTGAAGCTGACTGAGCTGAGCGTTGGCGAGCGCGATATTGAATGGTCGCTGAGTCAGCAGTCGAGTGATCTGATCAGTGAAAAAGTTGCTTTGAGTTTAAACCTTGCTGCTTGTCATAATTCTATTCTCTCGATGATATGGGCCTACTACTCACATCTTCGGAAGCACACTTGGGCTACTCTGCAAATGTGATATTTGGCCAATATTCGGCCTAGGACCTTGCCCGTCGCGTCACACGAGTCACTTGCGAGTCACGTAGCATGCAGGCCTTGCGGTTGCCTTGCGGCGCGCCCAAGAGTTCATACATAACTTTTCCTTATGCCGCCACGTCGAAAAACTAAAGGCACTTCTACGCTTCATATCATCCCAGAAAATGTCTCCAAATCCGCTGAATTTGTTTTATCCTCCATACGCGATCCGCATAATCCCAAACACTGTGGCGCATGCCTAAACGGAGCTTTCTTAGAGGGTACAGCAGCGGACAGGATTATATCCTAACATTACGACGTGATCCAAACCATCGAACCATGATCCCAAATTTTGGGAAGGGATCTTCGCATTTCTGCTGCTGAAACGCCAGGACAAGCAACTCGATAGGCTCTTGACGCGTTGTCGGAATGTTCCTGCCGAAAGGATGATCCCACCATTGGAAGATTTCACGAGAAAGGATTGCAGTGGGCTCGGTACAAATGTCCAGGATGCACATGGAGGAAGGCGAGTCAGGAGCATTTACGTCCAATCGATGTGCATTTATAATCGATATATTCTATGTCTTGTGCTTCCTCATCCATAACATTGGAGTCACATCTGCCGCAAAGGAACATCGCAGACTTGGCCATGCAATTCAACGGATCTCATCCCTTACGGCGCCGATAGCTTCGTGGAAAGCATGCTTCAATGGTATCGCTTCGTACCCGATACCGTAATCTTTCATATAACCGGCCTCGTCTTGCGCATATGTGAAACTTTGGTCATTCCAAGCCTCGTGAAATACAGATTCTCACATACCGTCGTGGAATCTTGCCGACAGCTCGTTGATTTAACCATGGGCGATTTCACAAAGGACTTGGACGAGCTTGGTCGCATCCGCCTCATGCAGAGATTCCATTTCCGCGTATTAGACTATGCGGCATATCTTCAAAATGTCGAAGATTTGAACGGAGCACATTGCGACTGCTACGGGGAGCTCATGCGCGGATGCGAAACGAAAGCCATGCAGCTGTGCTCAATAATCAGCTTTCTCACTGTTTACATACGCTTTCTCGTTTTTTTCTTCTTCTTCTTCTTCTTAGCTGCCCTCCATTTCAGCTCTCTGAAAAAGTCCTGCTTTATGATTACAGCTTTTTGATTATTTCTCAAGACCCAAGCGCGCGTCCTTACCTGCAGCCATCGATACTTGCGAGTTGCGCAGTGCGTCTTCTATATATGGGTGTGGATCCGTGACCAACTCCATTGAATGCAGCAAAATCGTCTTGCTCGATGGCAAAGCTTCTAGGGTTGCTAACTTGCTAAATAAGATGTTCTTCGAAAACTCAAGCTTGCTGGGGAGATGACATCGTTTGTTGATTGTTTCCATGTTCACAATTTACTCGAGGCTTTATACATATACTTGCATGGTTCGATTATATATGTATGATGATCAATATCCACTACAATGAAGACCCTACAAGGCTACATCTGATATCGAAATAGGAGAGGGAGGCCCAAGAAAATGGTCAGCAATGTTGTCCTTGAGATCATCTACTATAGATTGTATAGAATTTACTGCACAAGGAGCCCGAACATCATTGCGACCCACGATTTGAGTATAGACCTTCAAAATCTCTTTCAATGGATCGAAAGGACTTGAATCCCATTGATTACCGTCAATTTCTTTCCAAGCTGCTTTCCAGATAGCCGGGCAGAAGTGGCCGCTGACACCATTGGGATCAACACATTCAAGTCGTTTAGATAATTCTGGCTGGGACTGTGCCATTTTTAGAGTTTTTGACCAGTAGTACCGAAGCGACCAATTGCCCTGATATAATGCTAGCTTTTGATGTGATTCCAGAGCCGAAACAACCGGATGAACGTAGGCAGGAGAACCTTGGAGTGGCACTGGTTTCATCCTAGTAAGTTCAATGTAATAGAGTTCACCGACGAATTTTCGAAGTCCTAGCGCGTCTGCGACTCCAAGAGCACATGAAATCGAACCCTTTGTCTGCTCTAAACGGTTGGTCCAGATATTTTGGATTGTGGAAGGGTGCAGAGGGAAATTCCGAGTCTGACTTGTCAAAATAACAATCCGCAAGATGGCTTCAAGACGACTTTCGGGGCATCTGTTGAAGTAGTTGTGTTTAGAGTTTGGCTTGGCTATTAAAGTCCGGCAGTGTTTGGAAAGCAGATCCCGTGCAAATGTTTCGTGCGCTTCAAAGTGATATTTGTGAGAGATCAGAAATATTGAGACGAGTTTCTGTATGTCGGCTGTGTTGATCGAGTGCTGTCGACTATACTCTGTTGGACTTGAGGTACAAACTCAATGAGAGGGGGAGGGCAGAGTACATGAGATATAAATCTCACAGTGCATACATAATCCAGCAAAGAGCCCGGAAGTCGTCGACGTCGTCGTACAGTACGAGAGGGTGCTCGTCCGAATTTGTCTGATTGTTTGCATTTTCTTGTGGCAGGCTGAACATGTTCGCGAATGCAGACGCGTCTCTCTCTAGCAAGACACGGTGTATCTACAACCGTTATTTCAGATTTCATAGAATCGAGGAGCGGAAGATATGCGAACCTTGAATAGCACCGTATCCACTAGAATGACACAATCCCCCGTCTCTCGATAGTAAGTCTCATCGCGGACAATTGGCTTTTCAGTTGAGGCGACCGGAATACTAGCAGCCGTAGTGTCCACCCCAGCACTTGAATCACTTCTCTGCCGTTTGGGCGAGCGTATATCCATAGGACAAAGTGGAGCGTGGAAGAAGTGTGAATTTCAATTTGGTACTATAGTAGTAGTGCGCAACGTTCACGTGTCATTGGCTCTTACTTCGATTTGCTCGTAACTCTAGTCTCTGACCCCAAAGCTAGCAGGCGAAACCACTCTGGATGCGAGATACTAGGCTGACAGCTCTCAGTCTCGTTCTCTGGCCTACGGAACTTGCACTGGCCCCATTCGCAATCAGTCCATTCAAACCAGAATTCAACATATTAGTCCAACTCCCCGCGACATCTTCCGCCTCTTCAATTCATAACCCATCTTAACCCATTGTAAACCCCTAAAATGCTTTCGAGCTTAGAAACACCACGTCCATTGCCGCCAGCCAAGGCGCGAAGGGCCATGCAGAAGCTGTCGTCGAGCCCGCCGCCAGCCTATGGATCTCCTTTTACATTCCCTGCCCGTAGTCATGTACGGCAGGACATTCTTGGATCACCTATGACGACCACCTTCCAGATGGTGGGCTGGGATGGGATTGGCGAGCATGCCCTGCCGACGGAGACGCCGGAGGACATGGCATGGGTCAACGAGAAGTCGCGCGAGGAGCTGAAGGGCCTTCTGCTCAAGGCGGATGGAATCATCAGGGAACGAGAGAATGGTGCGTGGGCAACTACATAATCAAGCAATCAATTCATGTGTCTATGAAGAGCTTGGGATTACGTCTGCCGTCTGCAAGGGTTTATACCAAAACCACGTCGCCCTCAAGTCCAAGCACGAGGAGTTGCTTACCCGCATTCCGACGTCGCCCCCTCGCTCGGTATCGTCTCCCGCAAACCTCTACCACCAGCCCCCACCGCTAGAGGATGATGATAGCTGTCTCACTGCCTCCTCTTCTGAATCTGCTCTGGATCTCATCAGATCCCCCGGCGCGCCTTCGTTCAAGAGACACGCACGAAAAGTCTCAATTGCCGTGAACGACGTCTCTCTTCTCTCTGACCAGAACGCAGACTTTTGGACAAACTAGAAAAGCTCGAGAAAGAGGCGACATCAACCGACCAGGCAGGCCGACGCGAGCTCAAGCGGTTGGAAAAGGAGATCGCATTCCTCCGCGAAGAGCTGGAGAAGACCCAGGCACGGGGCGATGAGCTCGAGGAAAAGGTCCAAAGCACAGCTGTCTCAGAGGCCTGGCGGCGGAAAAAGGAGCGCGAGGCTAAATTCCGCGCGATGCGCAACAACCGTGCACAGGACGAGGAACGCAAGGTCCGCAATTTCGCCCGGAGGGGTCCAGGTTCGGCGGGCCATCTGAAGCGTTCTCGTTCTTCCCAACGGCTGAAAGTCCCGATCCAACCGACGCCAACAACTCCTCCCTACCAGCACCGTGGACGATGCCCCTCGCTCGATACACTTGGGTCTCATGAGCATGACATCATCTCGCAATTATTGGTGAAGGTGAAAGAGCTAGAGGAAACAAACGCGAAAATTCTGCAACAGCAGTCAGAAACAGCCAACCAACTTTCGGCGGTGCAGCGAGACACAGCGCACATGACCAGGGTATATGACTGTCTTTCTGATCAGAAATCCATAGACCTTCAGTTCTCAGAAGATCGCGAAGAGGACGAGAAGGAGGAGAGGGAGAAGGGTAGCGTGGTATCTGGACAGACAATACGGTTTATGAGCCTCAAGCGGACGCTAGCAAATGACGTGTCGTTCGAAGGCACTTGTATCGTCCATCCCGATTTTACCTCGTCTGGGAAAACGCGCAAGACCGTCATGGGGCTCTTCGATGTCCAGCAAACGGCCGCCGACGAGCAGGAGGAGTCTAACAATTCGAGTATCGATGAGGAGAATGTCGGCTCCAGGTTATCAGTTGCATCATCGCCCTGGAGTGAAGGACACGGCCACGACGAAAATTCAAGCTGGTCCTCTCTTGGCGGCAGCGGCGGCACTGTCTCACCATCTGCCCGTCTCTCTCCTCTCCACTTCTTCTCCCCTCCCTCCCACGCCCTCCCGAACTTTCCCCGATCGGTGACCGCGCCACACTCCAGAGCGAGCTGGGCCAGAGCTGGGCGGAGATGCAGCAGCGCAACGACGCGGCCGGCCTGGACGACGCGTTCCGCCACAACCACCACCTGCGCGCATCCAGTCTGTACGACCTGAGCCAGATGTCCGTCCCGCCGTCGCCATCGCCGACCTCGCGCGTCGCCAGCAGGCGGGCGTCGGACGAGCTGGACTACCAGGCCGTGCAGCACGCGTTGAGCCAGGGCAGGAGCGGGCGCGATGGACACGCGTCGAGTGCGAGCACGCCGCGCACCGCGACGCTGCTCATGCCCGCGAACTCGCTGCGGCTCTCCGTGGAGCCGCCGACGCCGGAGAGCAGGCATGGGTTCGCCACTGCGAAAGCGCAGGACGATATGTCGGCGAGTGCGCGCGGGTCGCCGCCGCCGCGGTCCCCGCGTGTCAAACTTATCTCGGAGACCCTGCGCTCGCGGGCGAGCCGCTGGGCCGATCGGAGGCTGCGCAGGAGCCGCGAGCGCGAGGAGCGACGTGGGTCGGCGGAACGCGCTGAGAGCAGCGACCGCGCGGCGGTGGACGCGCCTGGATCTTCGGCGATTCACTTGGGGATTCCCAAGCACTTGATGAACGCGGTCGACATGATGGTCAGTGGCTTTGATAACGCGCTGCGCGTGGGCGAGCCTGCGGCAGACAGCGACGCTTACAATTTCTCTGACGCCGACTATGAGGACGGAGATACGCAATCCTCGCCCCTCGCACGATACGGCCGGTATGAAAGGGCGCATATGCGCAGGCGCGATGTCGGGCGAGGCGCATACCGCGACGAGTTCGAGTTTGATGACGCCGCCGAACCAATCGATGATGCTCGTGGCACTGAGGTGCAGCTCCATACAGGAACGTCACTCATGAGGGGCGGTGCGGATCTCGAAAACCAGGGAGTCATGTTGAGGGTCTGGCTGTGGATCCAGTTCGCGATCGTCGTGTTTGTGTTCCTATATGCGATGGCGAAGCGCGGACCGACGATTGTGCTGACGGAGGAGAACAAGAAGGCGGTCGTCAAGCGCAAATGAGGACGCGCTCGATGCTCTGCCGATGTGCTCGCTTTGGGGCTGTCCTTGGATTTCGTATGCTGGAACATCGACAACTGCTGCGTGTGCAGTGTACCACCTTGTAAGTTTAGAGTCTAATTTGGCTCGTTCTGGTTGGATATCATATGTCATTTATTTTTCATCATATTTCTTTGCCTTATTTCTGTCAACATTATCCATTACATATCCATCTTGCATTCTCCGTCACGCCATTGCATTCTTCTGCATGTTGTCATTTTTTCCCCGGATTCATTCATTATCTTCATTCACTTGCTTACAGACGTTCATTTCAATTACGTTTTCATTGATATACATAGCATATAATCGTATCTATCGGGTCTGATATTAATATGCTAGTTAGATATAGTGTCGTATACCCTGGATATGGATGGCTATTGTACACTACCATTTGGTTCAAGAATTTAATATGATGCTTGATGTATTTATTTCATTCTTGGAAAGTTCAAGGTTCACGCTCCCCATGAAGAATAAAACGCTATGAACTGTAATATAATGCGACAAGATGATAGCTACAACAAGAAAACTGGGCTAGAAATGGTATAAATGTCAAAATGTGGATGGTATAGAAACAGCAAAATGAAAATGAGAAGAGCAATGGCTGAGTATGCCCAAATCCAATAAGTAGGCGCCAAAGAAGACAACTCCGCCCCACGATGTCTGCCGCATACAACACGGCAAGAAAGAGAAAAAAAACCAAAGTCATGCCAGATATCCGCGACATTCCGCCGCTTCGCACAAGCACTCCTTGGAGCCCTCGGGAATAGATATCTTGACCTTCTTCCCTTTCGCTTGAAACCGCTCCAGCATGAGCTGCGATGCCACCTCGGGGTGGTAGTCGAATGCGAGTTCGGTATAAGCGGGTATGTTCTGGTTGGCCACGAAGGCGATGTACGGCATGCCGGACTAATGTTCGGGATGAAATGGGTGGGTGAGTGCAGGTGATTTGGAGGAGGAGAGACATCGAGGAAAACATACGCCTGCAGGCCTGTCGTGCACGACGAGGTATATTTCGAGATTGGGGGAGCAGGAATGGCTAAAATGAGACAAAGCATTTGTTTTGGTTTGACTATGAATTCAGCGAGTAAAGGAACTGACTTTATAAATCGGGTCCATTTCCTGTTGCATTGCGACCAATAATTCAACCAATTCACGAAATTACAATACTATACGTACCTTCCCGTCGAGAATCAACGGAATATTTCCCTTGCATACCCTGCGTGGATTGAGATAGATCGTTATTAACCATCTCGTCTCCATCAAGGTCAAAGCAGTACGACGACAGGTCCGCAGAAAGGGCTCGCGATGTCTCGCGTCGGCTGTATCCATAACCCATTTATCGATCATCAAATGGAGAACAAAGACAGGGTGAACCTCACATCAACCGCCTGCCGATTCATGTTAATAATATACTAAATGCTCAGGAAACAATTGAGAAATTACCCAGTATATATCCCTACTACCTTGCCCCGTTTCAAAGATACCATCGCGCGGACGCCCCATCCGCGATGGTGCGTTTTGAAGATCTGGATGGGCACATCACGCGGACGCTGCGAGACACGGTTCATGCATTCTATCGAGCATGAGCAGAGCTAAATGGGTTGACCACGCAATCAAACTTGAACGAGGTCGTAAGGTCAGCAATGGATGAGTTGCGCACCTTGTTGCACTCGGTAACCTCGATGTTGCTAGGTACATTAAATGCCCAGAGACCCTGCGACCGAGTAAACACAAAGTAAGCAACGCATGGGATATGGGTGCATCAAATAAGAATAATCCGATACGCACAGAAGATGTGTATGCAAATTCTTTTTGTTCCCAATCGTCTTGACAGCTACAGGTTGTGGGGAGAGGCCCACATAATCACAGCTACACTTTGTGAGAAAGCAGCTGTCTGGTCTGTCAATACCTTTGGCACTGAATTAGGAGGGATGTGGGCTGTGATCAGAGCGATAAAGCGTTATGCGAGGGCAAGCTTACAATAGGTATGAACACTCAAGGTATCGGAAGGAATCATTGATCAAGGGAATGCCTCGTCGTCCACATCATTGAAGAATGAGATACGGGCCCCACCTCGCTCTCTTGCCACTTGGTCCATGCATCGCCCAATTTCTTCCGCTGAGCTTCTGGCGTTTCTTTGGCAGGTGTTGTTTGATGGACAGGAGTTGTGGATGGCATTGTCTTCGCCTTTGCCATCGGTGTTGAAGAGGCGGAAGCCGTTCGACCGCTTAGTGTGGAGGAAGAAGACTGTTGAAGTGCCTCTGGCGCATTAGACTGGCCAGAGGAGCTGGTCGTTGCTTCACACGTTTGCGAGGCATTGAAGTGAGGTCCTTAGCGTAGGAAGAGCATTGGAACCGAGTCCAACATGCGCCGCTTTCCCTTGTCTGCTGGTGTAACTGAGGATGAAGGATGGGGGCTTGAGTGTTAAGGGGGTTTTACAGTTCCCGAAGGTGAGCAGACTTATGAGATGCGCTCAATGCAACAGCAGATGGGAGACCAGGCCGAGAATTAGCGGAAGCAGAAGCATAAGAAGGGTCAGAAGTTGCTGAGCTTTTGCCTGAGTTGTTTGGGACTCGAAGAACTGGCAGTTGTAAGGGAAGGTTTGGTCGTAGTAATTGCACAGACCCTTTCGACGATCCCCGCGCGCCAGGCGTCGATGAGCTAGCAATAGAATTCAACGTATGCTGTCTTGCACTCGTCCGCTGACTGCTCCTCAAGGACTATCCGACGTCGACGCGCCTTGCCCCATGCCCATGCCTGGAGGATGTATGTGCGCCTGGTGCTCTGCCAGCAACCTCCCCATCTCCACTACCAGGTTAGGCTGAGGCTCCTTCTCCACGCGCAAGAGCTTCTCTTCATACGCCTGGCTGCGCAGATACGTAGCGTCGTTGTGAATGTCGGTCGTCGATGGGACCTCGATTGAAAGGGTCTCCGCGGCAAGCGAGCGCCTGCGCTTGCGCTGCTCCCTGGTCCATTGCGCGCTGTTTATTCCAGTGTTTTCGGGGCCTTCCCAAGTTGTTTTTGTGCCATCAGAGCGGTGCCAATCGTCCCAACGCACCTGTATGTGAACATGAATTAGTGAATCGTGTGTGGAGGCCTTAAGTAAATACCTCGTGTCTGCAATGCAATTAGTATGGTAAATTTGGGTATACAGAGAGACATACTTTATATTCCCTTCATGATCTATTCCTCTCCAATGATCTGAAATCGCCAGTTGCCCTCTTCATCTGCGCCGTCTACATCACCCCACGGATCGGGCGGAGGCTCAGATGCCCTCCATCTCTCATTACCTTCGGCGTCCGACTGAAGCTGGTCTATGTCATCGGAATCGTAATTCGGCATTTCAGGTGGTATATTTGTAGCGCTTCCGAAGGCTCTTCAGTAAATAGGCTGGGAGCGGACGAATTGAATACTGTGAATGCGGACCGGAGGCGATGATCAGAGTATGAGCCACTGGAGTTGGACTGTATTGGGAGAACGCGAACTCTGTCACATCACGCTTAACGTAACGTGACGTGAGCTGCACTGAAGTGACTGAACGATGAGTCGGTCGCTTGAAACTTGCTTGAAACAGTACATATAGGGCCAGAAATGTCAAACTATATTCCACTTTTACCTTTCCTGCACCATAAACTTGTGTCTACTGCACGCATTCCATGGAGACACACTCGCCCAAGCAACAGAGAAGCGATGCTGAAGTGGACGCTACGACCGGTAGTACTATTCCTATTCCAGTCGCTTCCGAGACTGTTGAAAAGCCCATTATCCGCGATGAGGTTTACTATCGAGAGATGGGAGACTGTGTCATTCTAGTAGATACGGTGCTCTTCAAGGTCCGTATTTTTTCTGCCCCTTGATTTTCTGAATAACTGAAATAACTGTTGTAGATACACCGCCTCTTACTAGAGAAAGAAACATCAGCTTCTCGAACATGTTTAGCATGCCACAAGGAAATGCAAACAATCAACAAATTCAGATGAAAATCCTCTCGTACTGTATGACAACGTCGACGATTTCCGAGCTCTTTGCTGGTTTATATATGGACTGTGAGATTTATGTTTCCTGCGCTTGTCCTGCCCTCACTTATAAATTTTCATCTCAAGTCCAACGGAGCACAGTCAACAGCACGCGCTTTACACAGCCGACATACAGAAGCTCGTCTCATTATATCTGATTTCCCACAAATATCACATCGACGCTCACGAAAATTTGCTCGGGATCTGCTTTCCAAACACTGCTTAGCTCTGAAATCCGAGCCTTCAAGTGAATACAACTATTTCAACGAATGCCCCGAAAGTCTTCTTCAAACCATCTTACAAGTAGCTGTTTTGACGGAACAGACTCCTCGACCCCACCCATTCTCTTCCAGACTTCAGAATATCTGGACAAACCGTTTGGAACAAACAAACAGTTCAATTTCATTTGCTCTTGGAGTCGGGGAGGCGCTCGGACTTCGAAGCTTCTTGGCTGAACTCTACTATCTTGAACTCACCAGGATGGAACCGGCGAGACTCCCACGTTCTCTTGGATATGCTCATCCGGTCTCTGATCTGGCACCACACCAAAAGTTGGCACTATATCAAGGCAGCTGGTCACTTCGATACTACTGGTCGGACGCCCGACAAACAGTCCCGCTGGAAGACGAACACTTTGATTGCTGTGATCCAGATGCTCAGCACAACTGCCTCGTTGTCTGGAATGAAGGTTGGAAAAAAGCGGCTGATTATGAACGGGGCTTAGAACTTTTCGATCCACTGGGAGAACTGATAGATGTCAGATTAGAATCTCAATGCCGTCGATGCTTGTGGTTATGCTCCTTGTGCGGTGGACTTTATCTCTCGCACGATAAAAGCTTAAAAAACAGTCTTGCCGACCATTTTCTTGGACCCTGCCTGTCTCGATGCCAAATGCGGAGTCTTCATCCTAGTTATGTTAATGATCATAGATCTAATCGAATAACGTGCATGTGTATAAATTCTCATGTAGGCATCGACTGAGAGCTGTCAGCCTATCTCGCATCCAGAATGGTTTCGTCTGCTAGCTTCGGGGTCAGAAAATAGAGTAAATTAAAGGAAGAGCCATCGACACGTGAACGTTCTCGATCGATCAGTCGACTGACTGTCACTTATTACTAACTTCTTCGACGCTCTACTTGTCCTATGGATGTACGCTCGCCCAAACGCCAGAGAAGTGATTCAAGTGCTGGAGTGGACAGTACGGCCGGTAGTATCCCGGTCGCCTCACTGAAAAGCCAATTGTCCGCGATGAGACTTACTATCGAGAGACGGGGGATTGTGTCATTTAGTGGATCGGTGCTCTTCAAGGTCTTTATATCTTCCGCTCCTCGATTTTCTAGATATCTGAAAAAATGTTGTAGATACACCGTCTCTTGCTAGAGAGAGAAACGTCTGCATTCTCGAACATGTTCAACCTGCCGCAAGGAAATACAGGCAGTCAAGTAAATTCAGACGAAAACCCTCTCGTACTGCACGATGATGTAAATGACTTCCGGGCCCTTTGCTGGATTCTGTATGCACTGTGAGATTTACATCTCCTGCACTTCATCCTGCCGCTCTCATTCAATTTGCACCTCAAGTCCAACAGAGTATAGTCAACAGCACTCGATCGATACAGCCAACATACAGAAACTCGTCTCATTATTTCTGATTTCTCACAAATATCACTTCGAAGCACACGAAACATTTGCTCGGGATTTGCTTGCCAAACATTGCAGTACTTTCATTGCCAGGCACCCTTTCAATCCGAGATTCCTGATTCCGAGACAACGCCACTATTTCAACAGATGCCCGGAAAGTCGTCTTGAAGCCATCTTGCGGATTGTCATTTTGACCGAACAAACTTTTGAACTACCTCCTTCCTTAATTCAAAAAATCTGGAAGAATCGTTTAAAAGAGGCAAATGCTTCGATTTCTTATGCTCTTGGAGTCGGAGAGGCGCTAGGACTTCGAGAATTTGTCGGTGAACTCTATTATATTGAACTTACCAGGATGAAACCAATGCCACTCGAAGGTTCACCCGCCTATGTGTATCCAGTCATTTCTGCTTTGGAACCCCACCAAAAGCTGGCATTATATCAGGGCAGTTTGTCGCTTCGATGGTACTGGTCGAACACCCTACAAATGTCACGGTCCCAGCTGGAACAATTCAAATGTGATGATGATTCCGATGGTGAATGGCACCACTGTCTATCTGTCTGGCGAGAAGGTTGGAAAGAAGTTGATTATAATGGATGGGATTCAAGACCTTTTGATCCATTGAAAGAGATGTCAAAAGTCGTCAGTCGAATCATGGAACGTGGCCACGAGGAAGGGAGTTGGGCTCCTTGTGCATTACCTCTTATAGCACACATGCAAGAATGTCTAGAAGAGAATATTGCTGACCATTTTCTTGGACCCCCCCTTCCTATTTCGACATCAGATGTAGAGGCTTCATTGTAGTGAATACTGTTATCATACATACATAATCGAACCATGTCCACGTGTATAAATCCTCGAGTAAAGTCAAGCACGGATTTGGTTCATTGGGCCTATTCAAAGAAACAAAATTTTTAATCCTAATAAATGATGTCTTCTCCCCAGAAAGCTTGGACTTTCAAGAGACGTTCTTCTTTAGCAACCTCAGAAGGCCATCGAGCAAGACGATTGAGGAATTTAGCTACAGAGATAATTAGTCCACTAGTCGAGAACTAAGAGCCAGTCAGAAGGAATACCTTTTGGACCCCGACCCTGCGCACTAAGGTCCGCAATTATTTCATTGTAATCATCGTATCCAGGCGTCCATTCAGTTCCGTCAGGCATAGGATATCCACGACCATCCATAATTGCCAAGTACCAATCCTCAACGAGCATGAATTCATCTTCACGAACCCCCGCCTTTTTCCAATTCTCAATAATCATTGTGATATCTGGACAGAAGGATGCCCCGGTTCCAAAAAATAATGCTTCTCCGCCTCCCTGCCCTATCAGGCTGCGCAGGACGGACATATTTGCTTGTGGGGTAATTCGGACCCTTCCATGCGTCGATCTGGCAATCGCGGCTGCAATAAGAAACAACCTTGCACCGCGAGCAGCGCTGGAAATCTTTTCCTGCACTCTGGTAGGAATTCGAACATTTGTAGGCTGAGCAATGGCGGTCTGTACGAAATGTGCGGATTGCAAGCAGCACCGTACGGTCAGGATCTCGGCAGGCCGCAGAATAGGGAACGTATTGGAATCTAGACGCTCCACCTCTGGGTGCACAGGCATATCAGGACGAGGATAAAGGTGCATATGGAAGAATCGGAAAAGGTTCTGTCCCAACGCCATGAACGTATTTGCGTCTTTAATTTCATAGGATGGTATTTTCGGGTCACGACATAGATAAAGGAGTATTGAGCAAAGCTGCATGACTTTAGTTTCGCATCCGCGCATGAGCTCCCCGTAGCAGTCGCATTTTGTCTTGGTCAATGCGAAGACATTTCGAAAATACGTAGCGTAGTCCGATACGCGGAACTGAAATCTCTGCGTGAGGCGCATGCGACCAAGCTCGTCCAGACCCTGGTAAAATCAGCCATGGTTAAGTCGACGAGCTGTCGACAAGAGTCTGCGACGGCATGCGAGAATCTGTATTTCACGAGGCTTGGAATAACCAAAGTTTCACATATGCGCAAGACCAGGCCGGTTATATGGAAGATTATGGTATCGGGGACGAAGCGATACCATTGAAGCATGCTTTCCACGAAGCTGTCGGCGCCATAGGGAATGAGATCGGTCGGATTGCATGGCCAAGATCGGGATATTCCTTTGGCCACGGATGTGATACCGCTGTCGCGGATGAAAGTGGACAAGACACAGAAATATCGATGATAAATGCACATCGATTGGAAGTAAATGCTCCTGACTCGCCCTTCTCCATATGCATCTAGCCATTGGTGCCCCTGCCCACAGCAATCCTTTCTCGTGATACCTTTCAATGGTGGGATCTCCTTTCGACAGGAACATTCAGATAAACGCGTCAACAGCCTATCCAGCTGCTTGTCTGTGCGTTTCAGCAGCAGAATGCAAGTATCCCGTCCCAAAATGTGGGATCCTGCTTCGGTATTTTGGAGAGAAGTCCCATGTTTACCGCCCTTTCCAATGCTTTGCACTCTAAAAAAGCGCCATTCAGGCATGGGCCGCAGTGTTTGGGTTGTGCGGGTCGCTTATGGAGGACAAAATAAATTCAGCGGATTTGGCGACATTTTCTGAGGAGCTCTGCGGCGTAGAAGTTTTTTGGTTTTCGACGTGGCGGCATAAGGAGAGGTTCGATATAGGCGTGTCCTGGGCGTGTCGCGAGGAGCCATGTATGTACGTGACTGACACTGGCTGACATCCCCGAATTTTTTGGATCATGGATTGGATCTGTGTTGAGCCACTCGACAGTGGATTCTGCTTTTGCAAAGCTTTAACAATTGATAGTTGAGCTTCGATAGCTATAAGGCCTTCGATTTGGCCTCGAACTGTACACGGAATGCCTTGGAACGGAATGCGGGAGTTGGCGGGAGATGATGACCGCGAATACTTGAATGAGTGTCACGTGCTTATGGGCCTTGCTGAAACTAAGCAGAAACACACTATGACGTCTGTGAACGTTAAAGCACGGCACCCAAACACGACACGACGACGACAACGACAACGACAACGACCACATAAGAGCCTATGTCGTTTGAATTCATTCCCCGCTCTGTAAAAAAGAGGCGAATAGAGTCAGAAGCATCGACTTCCCTTAGCACAGATGACAAAGTGAGCACCCAGTTTTCCATGTGGCAGCATCCAGTATGATCTCAATTCGCAAATGAGAATCTAGGCCCTGCTCAACAGGAAGATCATAGACCGACAACCACCAAAGATACAATAACTAAGTCCATTTCAAAACAAGCATATGCTGTATCATCGTCAACTTCTGTCGCAAAGTTGAAAGACACCGGGACCCGACTTAGAACAACTGGCTGCTTTGATTTGGCTTTCATTGTCAGACTATGCTACATGGGCCGACGTCGATTGCGTCGGAAGATAGACTGGAGTTCTGATGTACAAAGTCATAAGGATCGAGAGCAGGATAATGCCAATGGTACATCAAACGAAGGTCGCGGATGTATGTCTCTCTCCACTGTTCTTCTTCGCAACCTAATGACTAATTATGATCTTTTGCAGATACTCCTCTATCTTATCTCTTCCAATGTTCACCCGTATTCGTCCAAGCGTCGTCTTCAGCTTCTTTCGTACATCACCCAGAGACGATATATGTTAAAGCTTTGCGTACCCATGCTGCCCAGCTCTTTGATGTCCGTCTCGTTCTATCTTCCGAAGAACCTCTTTTTGGCCACGAGGCCACTCGCAAGTGGTCCAGTTCTTCTGGGACGCAAACGGGCTATGAAGTTCGTGTTAAGCCTCATCTGACAGCAGGCGGAAAGGGCTCGAATGAGTATGGAAAGGCTGACTGGGACAGGCTCACAGTCTATGTGGTTAGAATCCTTCTTCTGATGATCTGCTATAGCCAACTGATAGTATTTCAGGAAAATATTCCGATCCAATATCGAAGCTTGCCTGGTACCATGAAATTTATCACTACCCTCTTTTCTTCGGTACCTTCCTCAGAGGCGCAGTACTCTAAAATCCAACGTATTACCTTCCCGCCTCATCATCGAGATCAGCCCAATTCTATACCGACATGCAAAGGATTTGCACTCATCACGCTTTCAAGTTTACAAGATGCGAACTTTTTGTTGGAAAGATGGCCATGGGATACACCGTCAAAGAATCTCTACCCAAAAGAACAGGGGGCAGACCCGAGTTATTCTCATACGCTGCATGATGCTGTCAAATTTGGCTTCGCTCCATAAGCAAAGAACGCTGGGAAGGGCTGAAGGCCGAATATCTGCTCTTTCGACAGCAACTAGTTGAAGAAATGAATGAATTCCAAGAACAGGAACGGACTATCCGCGGCATGCCCAAGGGAAATCGGCCAAACCTGGTCCGAACATAGAACAAACTATTGCTCCCTCCGAAACCGGCCAAATTCAAGTAAAGCTGCGCCTAGAGGAGCATCCTTAATTCATGCCACTTCCTCGTATCCATCGGGATGTCTGGTCTTCGTGCGGAACCTGCACTCTCAAACAAATAAAACTACGTTGCGAGCGTTGTTTGCGCAGGCCTGGAAAGACAATGATGGTAAACCTTCCAGTAGCAAGTCCGACGATGGCATAGACTACCTCGATTATATGAAAGGAATGGACAGCGTATGTTCAATTTACTTTCCAACTATCCATTGAGGTCTGACTCTGCTACATTTCTCAGTGTCACATCCGTCTGAGCACACCGCTGCACGCCGAACAATTCGTTGAATATTTCTCAACGCACCCCACGGTGCAGTCATCTGGCTTAGACGGTACTGGATCGCCCTTGGTACCCTCCCAAACTTCCTCGAAACCGATTATGCCCGAATTAGTATTGGGAAAACGAGAAGAGGTGTATTGGGAAAAGGTGCCTGAAAAAATCCGAAAGCAAGCGGTAGACAAGGCTCTAAAGCTCATGGGCGACGGTACTGGAGGAGAGGAGCAAGATGCAGATGATACAGGAACAGCGAATAGACATAAGAAGAGGCGAGGAAAATAGGGCATTCAATACTTAGGATGTATAGACCTTAACATTTACATCAGACGGAATGGACGCATACATAGCCGCAAATCATTAATATGCATTATCCATTGCATCATGTATCATCTCCCATACCACCGTTTCCTGTTACTCGGACAGCAATGATATTCCCTTCAGCATCCTTTGAAACCTGCACCAGGAAACTGCCATCACCTCCCGTGTACGATGAGATACCACCCGGAATATGGTATCTGCCATCTTCCGATCCAGAAAGCACCAATCTCGCCAAAAATCCTTCATAGTCACTCTTGCCAGTCAGGGCTACCATCGAACTTGGGCGCAAGGTTCCACGAGACACGATAGCTGCCACGCCCGCGTCTGTCGAGACCCATCCTTGATCCTCCCAGGTGAGGTCTGAAGGCAAAGGTGTCGGTTCTTCTGTTTGGGGTCGAGAGAAGGCAGAAGCGGGGGCGGTCAGGTCGATGGTACCGGACCTAATCCATTGGATCCAGATCAAGAATTCCATGTCATTAGGGCCTTCCATTTCCCGATAACCACTCTCCCATATTCCCACTTTACAGTTTTCTACCGTCACTGTTCCAGAAGATCCTGGAGGATGGATCATGAGATCCCAATGACAAGAGCACGGTCGCCCTCGATACCGATTTCAAAGAGCGGCGGCGCAGCAGCGAGTATGTCGGAAAAGCGCTTGCGCATACGTACAACCTCTTTCTTAGTTGCTTCGGCATCTTCGGAAGGAGGAGTTGGCATTGGCAATTTGACCAGCCCAATCCAATCAAAAGTCGCCACCTTACGAAGTGGCGGGTAATCCTCCGGGAGGGAGGTGGGCTGTAAGAATATAGGAAGAGGCGTTTCAGAGTCATCGAACTTGAAGGTGCGACAAAGCTCCCCCGAGTCCTCGTTAGCAAATTCCACCGTTTTAATAATTCTTGCGTCGAGGTCCAGCCCCCACACATAGGCCAGGTAAACTGGGTCCAGTTTTGGTTCCACTTTGCGACGTTTGTTGTGAGGCAAGCGCATTTCTGTGGTTTGTACCTCTGGATCGGCGCTTTGATATAACACTGTACGTCCTAGAAGCGATCGAGCTTGATCAGCTGTAAGAGGAATGCGAGCCTTGCTTCCAATAAAGTGGGTGATATGCGCAGCCGACGAAGCTGGATGGAAGATGTAGTAATCATAGAATAGGAGGACTTTTTGGGTAGAAGCAAAGTTCGAGCAATGAGAGGAGGGTACGTTGACCGAGCAGTCAATTCTACACCATCACCGATAAACTGTACGGATGAAATTTCTTGCCATGGACCCGGAACATTTGGCGTTTGGATCCAATGCGGTGGAGGCTGAGGAGCCGAGACTGAGTATTGACGTTGAAAGGGCCAAAGAAGACGAAATGGCGGTTGCTGATGTTGAAGGTCCTGAGCGCCATCACGACGCGTGTACGAAATCGAAGTACTCTCCAATAATACGTCTGCTACGGTCCCCTGTGTAAACCACTGCGGTCCAATGTGCAACGCCGTCGCTGAGCTATCGGTGGTGGATTTGTTGGTAATGAATAGGTCGAAGTTGGAAACAGGGAAAAATGGATGTCTGTGCCTGCCATTTATTTCCTCTACAAATCGAACGAGAAGGGCTTGAATTGGTTCTAATGGGCTTGCATCCAAAATCAAGTCGTCATATTTTCTACGATCGGCATGTTTGCTGAAGGATGCATCCTCCACCGATGATGTATCTCGGAAGATTACTTGGAGGCGTTCCTTCGAATCGAGCGAATACAGTGATGGCCTCAACAACAAGTTACTAGAAGGGTGTTGCATCCTTTTGGCGATAGAATATAACCTGCACACAAGATCTTGCTGATCTGAATTATTCGATTTTTCAATATTCGACGCAGATTGTTCAAGAGCGAGTTTGATACCAGCAAACTGCAAAGTCATTGTTGATCAGATTGCAGCGGAAAGCCCATTTAAAGGATGGTGTTGTAACACTTACGACTATGTCATCAGCTGTTTTTGGCAGGGCTTCGAAGTAATCGGCCAAGGTTCGCACCGCCTGAGATCATTTAGGACATCATTTAGTTTCGCCAATCTTATTCTATGCGATATCCACGCTCACCGAAAAATCGCCGGTCTGACAAGCTAATTCCATAGCTTCTATCTTTTGCTGAATATTGGCCCTGGAGAATTCAGGGATCGCCCTAGGATCCACTGCATCAGAGAGCCTCGTCGCGTAGATAATCTTTCCATCATCGTCAAGAGAATCTGATTGTATAAGAATTTCGTGGACAATTTTGAGATGATCGAAATGTGGAATGTAAGGGACTTCGAGTAGTCTTCGCAGAGCGGGAATTATTTGAGAATTCTTCTGTATCTGGATCCAATTACATTTAGAGCAATCCAGCCAGTATTTAGACGATGGTAAACATACTTGAGATGACGCATCAAAAAAACCAAGGATTTTTCTAAACTTTTCAATATACCACTGGCCGTAAGGCACATAAGTAAGATAAAAACTATGGCTTGCGTTACAAAGTATCCTTACCGACAAAGCGTGCGATCCTGGACTCAAAACATGGCTCTCTATGTCAGCTGTCCACTCAGACGCTTTGACCAAAAGATCTAGATTTCTGAAGGATAAAAGATATCAATAGAGTAGATATAACATGCTGTTCAGATGACACACCCATTAGTACTCAAGTCTTCATTCAGAAGGATGAGATATATTTTCTTTTGGAGGGCCTTGCAACGTTCCTGCAGTAAACTGATATCGAGGTCTAGACCTCCGGGATGTGCCAGGAGATATTCTGTGGCTAGCAGCATTTCATCGACGAGGTTTTTGGAAGGCTTTTAAAGACACTGAATGAGGGATAATGATAGTATTTATACAGCCAAACGTACCTCCGTTACATATTTCCCAGAGATTTCATCCGATTTCTCCCAGATTGCAAGGGCTTCACTAGCGTTGGAGATATCCTACGTGATAGTATTAGAAAGTTTATCCATTTCCAAAGCTGCGAAAGTCCAACACAACGTACCTGCTCGTTGAGCTCTTGGACAGGGAATCGTGGCAAAATCGCCGTCTTGAAGGCGGTATAAGCATCATCAAGTGATTGGTTGATGAAGGAGGTATGAAGACGTATTGTTCCCTGGGTGGGCGCGTTGCACGCTCGGCTTTGGTCCTGGGCGCCATAAGAGCAGTTGACCTTGTAGTTCAACCAGTTCAACAAGGCTTCCCGCCCCCTTAAATAGATGACCCCGCGGCGGCAAGATGCGTTCTCCATCCAGCAGCTTCTTCAACTTGGAAGGTCATCAACTACAATTTTAGAACGGCGAGCAACGATGATTCTTGTGCAATGATCTTCTTGAAAGGAATAAAAACGAGTCAGGAGGGTTTCAAGCTGTTGATTACTCGCGGATTCTGGTCCTTGAAATTTGCTTGAAGGAGATTCGAAAGAACTGCACCAGCGACCATCGACGTTCTGATTATATAACCTTCATGTTAAGCGGCGGGAATAGCCGAATGTCTGTGTAGACTTGAGTTTGACAATGATTCTGAGGCTCGACTTGGGCTCGACCCACTCGAGCACGAGTAGGTCGACAGATTCAGAAGATTGTCTAGTTAAGTAGACTCTTGAGAATTTTTCTATGTCCGGGGATAAATCGTGACGGACGGGCGTGAATTGCCTGATGACATACAACTTTCCCGCTGTAAACTTTTTTGAGTTTTGCATGTAAACGAAGCAGGGATCACAAATTACAGGAAAAATCCGTCAGGAATTGGGTCGATCTACTGATGAATGGAAGAGGTTGAGGTGTTCTGCGTTGCATGAGCCGATTCTCTATACATATGCCACCGAATTATGCACAAATATGGAAATGAGCAAATTCAGTAACCTTGGTGTTCGCGCCGCGTCGGAACCACGTGGTCGTCCTGAGAGTTCATGACATCCCTCTCTTGTTATGGGACAGTTATATTGTTCGAGTCAACGTCGTTTCGGCCTATTACACTCGACAACGTCGCCCAATCAGTAGATCTCATCGCTGGTTTCAAGTGGCTCACCCGCTGGAATCTGGCAGCACCATTCCTAGGTTTACAGAAATCTATTCCTGATTGTATTACTGAGGTGATCAGCACTTGCTATCTTGCCGATATTTCTTCGTTCCAACAGACGCGAAACAACGCGTCATTCGAAGGGATATCCTTGCTTGTATGAAGGGGAATGCTAGCGGATCGGATATTCTGATAGTCCCGACAATCCTCCTACTGGCTCCTTGCACTTCGCAGAAGTTCCGACACTGGCAGGCACAAGACGTAGTCGATGTTTTGCTTGCGGCGGAAGGATTAAAGGAGGAAGTTTTGGGAGACTTGGAGGACTGTGGATGGAGTTTGCAGAGACTACGGCTGAACGAAGTGGTCGACCTTGGGAGGAAGAGGAGCTGTTGGCTCTTGGAGATGGTTAGTATTTCATTATTCTATTCACAGTGAACGAAGCTCACCGAGTTCTAGGTGTCGTGCCGCCTAGCACTCTCATAGCCCCAATTGTTACCAACCATGTTCAACCAGAGAACCTCCAACGACACTTCTCCACGTTCCCGATGACTGGACATCTTCATACGCCTGTGCTTCGGCTAGTGTCTCTCAACCCCCTACTGTCGGTCATGGTTTCGTTCCTGCGGGTACCCGAAATTCATGATGGATTTGAGTATAAGGTCTTCATCTCTCGAACAACAACAGTAGCAGACATCGTCCAGTCGATAACTGAAGAGCTTGGATTATCCAAATCCCTGCCTTTTCCCGGAGCAGGTACCTTGGAGTATGTCGTTGAAGAGGTATGGATGCATGGCGAGGATGAAAGTAAGCACGTAACTCCTTTCATTGTTTCTCCGCTTATTGTGGATACAGAAACTTCGAGGCTTCCCGCGATAACGTGTATATTCGACGTTCTTGGATTCCCGTTTTCTGCAAACCCCTACAAGTCCACTGCGAAGCGCCAGTTCCGATTCTGTGTGCCTGATGAATGGTATCGACGATCAAAATCGCGCGATGTCTCGCCCGCGGCAGGCCCATCTGAACAGACATTGAAACATCTGGCGTCGCTGGAAGAATCCGAGGGGAGAAGAGGAAGAGGGTGAAGGAACGGCAAAAGCTGGCGATCGCATCAACCCGCCGCCTCGGCCCAATTCGGCAAAAACGATCGAGCAGCGGGGACTTGTCACACAAGCCCGTCTGTCCAGCTTTTTCAACGGATGGGGGCAGAGTTCGCCAACTCCTTCTCGTCGCAGCAGTACCGTAGATGGCAGGAAGAGCGTAAGCGAGCCAAAGCTTGTCGAGCAGACAGCCCAAAGCAACCTCGAACGGAAGAGCCTATCAAACATAAGCGATGACGAGGGAGAGGAAGAGGGAGATTTCCAGGCGGATTTTGAGGATATGCTAGTGAGTCTGCTTGATCCTTTATTGTTTACAAGGTACAAGACTAAAGTTGGAATAGAATGATGCGGTTTGGGAGGCGAGAAACGCGATAGAATGTATGCGCTTTCCCCTGAACGCAAGAAATATCTTGTTCGTCAACATCGCCAGTTCAAGTCCACGAACCAGCAGGTTCCCGGTAGTCCTAACTCAACATCCACCTCTTATGGACCGTCTAGTGCAGCGGCCTACTGCCTAGACTTATTCCTCAACTGACCGGCGATGCTGGTCTCATCCGTCGCTTCTCTTTTGTCGGATGGGGTTCAGGGACTTCTGCTGTCCCTCCAGTCATATCGACAGAATCCAATGGTTCAACAGGAGAATTCAACAATAACAGTAGCCCCAAGGGAATCTACAAGCCCAGATCACGAAGGTCGCCGAAGACATGCAGCCTCTTCAGCCTCAGAGCACGGGTAGCCTTTGGACCAGCTGGTTGTCCTCTGTCGGTGGCGATCGTTCGTCAGAAAAGGACGACGACAAGGAGTCTGTTAAATCTGCCAGGTGGTACATCGACGGCCTGCGCATAGGCAGACGCCCGACATGAAACTGGTGAAACACTTGATGACTCTGCGGGTTCATCTTTCAACGGCGAAATTGGGTTTTATTTCGGATTTCGTGGGTGCTGAGAAGGGTTTGACTGGGCTGGGGGCACTATTATCGGGCTTAGTGGGCAAAGGCGGTAAGAAGAGAGCGCTCAGTGAGATTGAGACGATAGTGCTGTTGGAAGTTCTTAAGTGCTTGAGAGTTCTTTTAAACACCGCAGTGCGTATTTATTTTTCTTCGATGTCAAAATTATTTATGTTGGTTGTCGATCGATAGCCTGGTTTCAATGAAGTGTTGGCGTCACCAAGAGTGATTACTCATATATCATATGCCCTCCATGCATCATCGCCCAAAGTGCATACATTGGCTTCCGAATTGCTGGCTGCTATATGTATGCTCTCAGTGACAGATGGCCATAAGGCAGTCCTCGCAGCACTCTCGGATTTTCGCATCGCCTTTGACGAAGACTTCCGCTTTGAAACCTTGTTATCGACACTACGCGTGGCTGATGTCGATTTCGACAATGACAGTGATAGTGGGGTTGGCTTTGGAAATGAAGAAGATGGGGTTTGGGATGCACGAATAGGCACTATGACCCTTGTAAATGCCGTCACGAATTGTCCAGAAGATTTGGAAGAGAGAGTGCTGCTTCGCGAAGAACTCGGTCGTAGAGGCTTGAACGAACTGATAGTCGTACGTCGGTTTTTTTCAATCTAATAGGTTCTGGTTCTCAATATCTTTAATATCAATCACTAGGCCTTCGATACATCAAACCGCCAGATTCGCTCCTTACCCAACTCAACCTGTACACAGAAGAGAAATTTGAGGATGAAGAGGACATGCGAGAGCGAGCTCGAAGTTTAACAGACCAGCTGAGAAGGGGGCACCAGCGTTCGCCATCAGATTCAGAGGTTGCGCTTCAGGATCTTGTCCAATTGGCCAAACAACATGGCGAACTTTACCCTACAATGCTCGGTATCCTCAAACATTACAATCAAATCCTTCAGAGAGATGTCGGAATGTAAGAATTTATGAACCATGTGAAATATACCTTCGCTAACCACAAATCTTCTAGACAATTGAAGGCGGACTTGTTCACCATCCTTGACCGTTTTGTGGAGCAGGCAGCGATGCTAGATAGTTTGTAAGAACATTATTTCTTCTATTTTATCGTGGAATAACTCTTTTGCCAGTGATGAAAGTTGGCGTATCTTCCTCAAGCGCTTTTCTACATCCGTTCAACATATTACAGGGCAAGAGATTGAAGTCAAAGGCGCAGGCGAAAACGATGCAAGAGATATAGTTGAACAAGAACTTGAATCTCTTCGAATGAAGGTCGAAGAGCTAAGCGATGAGGTTTTTTTCTTGCCAGAGTCGACATTTTTCGTTTCTGATTGGATCATAGCGAATTGAACTGCGTAAGGAGCTCAATCAACAGCTCGCCGAATTGAACACACTGAAGTCACTACAACCTGGTAGTCAAGTTCCTAATTCAAATAATAGCCGCAAAACAGGCCCAGAGGTATTATACCATCCCTTTATCACAAACTCTGAACTAAATTATTTCAAACTTAGCAAAACTTTCAGGGTCTTGTGCAGCGTCTTATTACGAAGGAAAAGCAAGTGATCCAACTTCAGACTGAGCTTGATCAATATAAAGTTCAGAACCTTGGAGAATTGCGGGATGCCGTACGTATATTTTTGTCACAGAAGGAATTTGACTGAAAATGGTGTTAAGGACGAGCGTGCTAAGAGGGAACGCGACCGGGTCAAATGGAACACTTTAATGGAGGAAATTACCAAGTTCAAGGCTAAGGTAAATAATCACCTCTGATCCACTCTTTTCTATGGTTGAAAATAGTTTAGATAAGCGACTTAGAGAATGAGATGGTTATCAAAGACAAGGAAATAGTCTACCTCAAACGCGCTCTCGAATCTGTTTATACAAGGTTTATGTCGAGAGAAGAAGCTCGCGACGGGAAGAAAGCCACCGAACTTGACGCGCAGGCCATGGCCAATCGGGACCATTGAACGACTGACGGAGAAGGACCAACAAATTCAGATCCTGAATGATGAGGTTTCTGACCTAAAAGCTCGCTTGGCTGCGAAGCCCAAGACAGAACAAGAATTCAAGGCCAAATCTGCGCCTCCACTACCCCCAGTCAAACCTAGGAAATTGCCTGCGTCGTCCTTGAATCCATTTACATCGTCCTCATCGAATGCGCCATTACCTTCGCCACCTGTCCCTGCATTGGCGGACAAGACCTATAATCTACCACCATCATCGCCTCCACCCCCACCCCCGCCTCCGCCTCCGCCACCTCCACCTCCACAAGTTTTGCCTATTGCACCAGCTTCTACTGCGTTGTCTGGAGGTCCTCCACCTCCTCCGCCACCACCGCCACCACCACCACCGGCCATTTCAGATGCATCTCCTTCGAATGGCCTGCCTGGTATATCACTACCTCCGCCTCCACCTCCGCCTCCAGGTCAATTGGGAGCGCCACCACCTCCACCATCGGCTTTCAGAATGGGTCTCAAGACGAAAATCACTCGCCTGCTAAGAAAATGAAACCTTTCTTTTGGAATAAACTTTTAAACAGTAATGGCAGTGCTACAGTTTGGAATGACCTTCCAGGAGGGTTGCAGTTGGATCTGTCCGACTTAGAGTCGACGTTTGTCATCGACACCGCACCGCCAACTCCCTCGCAAATCATGAGCCCGAAAAAACAGAACGTTACTACCCTGTTGGACATCACCCGCGCCAATAACGTTGGTAGGTGAATTTCTTTTTGAGAATGAAGTCCGTTAATTGATCACACCAACCCAAACAGCCATAATGTTATCTCGCATCAAAATGGATTATCCACAGATTCGGAAGGCATTGCTGGAGATGGATGATGAACAACTGTCTGTTGACCACTTGAAGGCGATCAGCAAGCAACTCCCAACTGCCGAAGAGGCAAGTTTTCTTTCCTATGTATAATCGCATTGTATCTAAAGAGACATGTAGATCGAGCGTATCAAGTCTTTTGAAGATGTGAGGAAATTATCCAAGGCAGATCAATACTTCTACGAGGTCTGTCTATTATTTTCAACAAAGTTTTCTTTTCATGCTCAATAACCTCTAATTAGATTATGAGCATTCCACGACTCTCTGAGCGCCTAGAATGCATGCAGTATAGGCGAAAATTTGATCTCGACATAGAAGAGATCCGCCCGGATCTCAATGTCCTTCGCAATGCATCTCATGAACTGAGGTCTTCATCCAAATTCAAGCAGACTCTCCAGGTCAGCGATGCAATTTTTATGGCCAAAAAGCATATTGATGAAAGTACATTAGATTGTATTAATCCTTGGAAATACCCTCAACGGTTCGACATTTCGAGGAGGTGCTCAAGGGTTCCAACTTGATTCGCTATTGAAGGTTTGTTGCCAAACTCTTGCTCGTATGGTGCAATGTTGAAGTTGGGAACCTAGATGAGAGAGACCAAGACTGCCAAAGGTGGCTCTGAATGTCCGACACTGCTGCATTATCTAGCCAAAGTGCTAATGAGAAAGGACCCGTCACTTGCAAAGTTTATTGATGAGCTTCCAAGCCTGGAAGCAGCAGCTCGCGGTACGAATCCGAAAGCTAATTGACCTTCGTGTTGCCAACCTGAATCTTTTTGATAGTCTCCGTGCAAACTACATTGCAATCTGTGAACCTGCTTGTTTCAGGGCTGGATCAAGTCAAGGGCGAAGTCCGAACACATGACCAGATACGACCTATTACTTCTAGCGATCGCTTTGTTCAAGTTATGGAGGTATGTCTTGTACTCAAAATGGCACGCAGTCTTCCACAACTTTCTTCACATAGCCTTTCATCGCCGAGAAGACCTCCACTATTGAAGCGTTGAAGAACATGGAAGCTGCATTGAGGAAGGAGCTGAAATCGCTATTGGCTTACTACGGAGAAAATCCTGAATCTCCAGAAGCGCCTAAACCAGAAGACTTCTTTGGGCTTATTGCTTCATTTTCATCATCACTTCAGGTATGTAACCTTTGTTTCAACCCTTTCTTACATGTCACATTTCTTATATGTATCCTTAGAAATGTGCTGTTGAGGTGCATGATGCTCAAGCTAAGCTGCAAACCTCGCTACCGACCCCCAGAGTGACGATTGATGAGGCTCCGGTGGAGAAACCTGATCCAGTAGGCGTTGAAAGTGTCAGCCCTCTTTTATCTGCTTACATTATTCTGCAGACGATAAAGGCCCAAGTTGTCGGAGGAAAGGGGAATAACATGTCCCAGAAAGTGGCAGAAGGCAATTCTGTAGGCCAAGGCGATCTCGACTCTGCTATTAGAAGCATGAGACAAGGTACGAAACGCAGGGCGCGCCCTGCACGCCCATTGAGCAAGATATTCTTCGATGGAAGCTCCGGAAGACCGCACAGCCAAACTTTTTGATTATGGCTTGTTTTAGTTTGGCATATCCCAGGACTCATACCAGCATTATTCTCAACCATTTAGTAGTCAATTTCACCGATTTATCATATCTTTTAGTGAGATAGACGCGTACCATTTACATTTACACTTTGAAATTGAACGCGTAGGTCACAAACCATGTGCTTGCGTTACATACACTATGGTTGTGATTGATGGCTGCACTGTAATAACCTGTGTAATACACTGCCTGTATTTCTTAAACCACGACTCTTATGACACCACCATGATACCCTCAAGTAGCTCTAATCTTTCCGCGAAGAGCCAGGGCGGCCGCCCTGGCTCAAGTCTTGCTAGGCCCGTGTCAAGAAACACTTCTCGACCATCATCGAGCACAACGCCCAGGCCAGCATCAAGCCTATCCACACGCCCTTTGTCAAGCGCCTCCACTCGCCCTGCATCGCGATTTTCTCAACGGCCACATTCAAGACATGCGCGATCTCGTTTGATACCCGTATGCCAGACCCTGGTATCCCAGATGACTGGCCTCCAAGAGGATGGAAGGAAAAGGATGCAGAAGGCGAAGCATTCCAAGAATTGGTGGAGTATGCTGTGAAAAGCTTGGAGACTTCCACCATCAATAAAGCTACAGCTGGCGTTGATATGAGCGCGATAGACCGTCAAATAAGTGGGTGAGTAGTGCTTCGCTTCCTCTATTTAAATACTCACTCCGTACAGGCTTGCGCTCAAGGCGCGAATCAACTCGAAAGCGTACTCGGAGAAGCTTTAGAATCTGCATATAAGACACTAAAATCTCATATAGGGGACGGGAGCTCGATCTTGACGAAGAGTCAAGGTAAGTGCCTTCTATTTTGTAGACGCTACTGCTAAATCAGAAATTCAACTCACAGACAGCGCGCATCCCTGATCATTTACAATTTTTGGTTTGGCTAGATCTTCATTGAAATGGTAAATATTCTTATGGCAATATCGTAGCTCGCCCTCAATCAACCTCCTTCAAATGGAACAGTGGAATTGGCGAAGTCATACCTTGAAACAATTAGAAATCCGTCTCCACCTCCTCCAACCTTACCTGGGCCGATATCCTGCGGAAGAACCATTTGAAGGAGAACACTGGGAAGGTGTCTATGGATTCTCTGGTTCGGCAAACGAGAAAGTCGACAAAGACGAATGGGACAGTTCTCCGTCTCTTTCGCCACTTAATTCAGATGATCTAGCTCTTGATGACGATGACGACGATTCATCTGACTACGATAGACCTTCGTCGCCCCTTTCGAACCACTACTCTCAGATCCTTGGCCCAAATCATCCCAAACAAACCCTCCGTATACTTATCAACATAGGAAACAATTCGAAGATCTCAGAACGAAGCAATATTGGAGAGACGAGTGGCATACCGACGCCTCCATTGGATCTCGATTTGATATTGGAAACCCTTCTAGTCTAGGTTTGCACATATATTAATTTTTCAACATCTTACTAATAGCCAAAACCGATGCAGGTCCTACTGTCGCAAGGGTTCTTGCTCAAGCGAGCGGTTTCAAAGATGCACAGGCCATGTTACAACCAGAGGTATGTAAACGAATTTCTTACGAATTTTGCATGACTTACTAAAATCCATGACTAGCGATATATCAACGAAGATGACATGGTTCGCGAAATCCTCATGGTATTGCAAGGCAACAAGAATATCGTGTTAACTTGGAAGGAGAATGCGTTTAGGGTCAGTTGTTGTCTTGAGTTGCGGGATGTCAATTGACATGGCAATCCATAAAGGTCACACCGACTACACCAAGGTTGATACACCTGAGCTTAGCCTCCAGGAATCCATCATTACCTCATTGGCTAGAACCGCTACTACGGCAGAACAACTGCGACGATTTTCGCGTGCGGTCTTCGATCGGGCGCTCTCTCCCAACAGCAAAAGTAACAAGGCGACGTCTACCCGCACATGCGAAGCATTCGCCGATGCCATTGATGAAGCTGTTCGTGGATTTGATGCATGGTGTGCGAAGCGAGAAGAGGCCATGTGTCGTGCATATGCTGGGCTCGACCATGATCTCTTGTGGTCAGTCTTCTGGGAACGGAAAGAGCCATCCGCGATGAGTATGAAACCTCATTCGAAGTTCTGCTCGATATTGTGTACAGAGTCTTCCAATTGGAACCTGGGCAAGATATCACCCTCTTCGATCAAATAAAACAAAAACGACAACCTGCGGCTTTGACTGCCCTCCTCCTGGATACTCTATTTTCCAATGTTCAGCAACATATGGAAAGAGGCGATAAGGTAACGAGCGATGCCCTCATGCGCGTATTCGTAAGGACGGCAGAACCCGTTTGGGGAATGGTGGGCAGATGGCTCAAGGATGGCATGGGACTTGGTTTGGGAGTTGGTACAGGAGGAAAATCTGGTATGGCAGATGAACTTGACGATGAATTCTTTATCGAAAGCAGTGGCGTTGGTATTGGCATGATGGGAATGGGCTTAATGGACCCAGAATTTTGGAAAGAAGGGTATGCACTCCGGGAAGGAGTCGCGTCGTACGGAGATTCAGATTCGCCAGAAGAGGTGCCTATGCTGAAAGGGCCATTCCCCTGTTTCTGGAACATGTTGCCCAGCTGGTGCTAGAGACAGGCAAGGCAGTTGGTCTCATGAGGGCTCTCGGCCAACCACCTCTCGATAATGCATTTAGCGACTGGAAGTCGTTCTCTAATCTTGTGAGTTCCGAAACTCAGAACATAGACGGAGTTGTGGGGGAAACGTCGGACTTTTCTCCGTTTCTGTCGACACGCTATCTCGCCTCATTTATGATGGTCTACTTCCTCACTATCAAGCTACCGGCATGCGCCTGGTCAAGGTTCTGATAGATGATTGCGGTCTGTGGAAACATCTGGCTGCCATTGAGGATTTATTCTTGATGCGCAAAGGAGATGCTATGAGTCATTTCATAGATGTTCTATTCACCAAGGTAATGTAACCTATTTTCCACATTGGGCATTACTTGACACCCGTATCACCCGCAGATGGATTCCGGGCAATCATGGGCGACTTTCATTTCTTGAACGCAGCGTTTGCTGATGTGATAGAATCCAATACGAACGCTGGCGGCAAAGAGTGGATCAATGCCACACTAGTTCGTCTATCCTATCGAGGAGGCAGAGACAAAGATCGCTCAATCAAACGCACGGTCAAAGCAATCGATGGGCTTGCCCTAGAATATGCGGTCCCGTTCCCGCTTACCTACATCTTTCAACCGCGAATCATGCAAGGCTATACCGAGGTCTTTACCTTTTTGATGCAGATCCGGAGGGCCAAGAGCGTGATGGAAAGAATTCTGGTTAGAGATGAGCGGAGTAGAGGGAAGAAATTAGAGAGGAACTGAAGGTTTTCTATGCGATGAGGAGCAGGTTGAGCTGGTTTATCAAGTAAGTTTATTCACCTTGTCGCAAAGTAAAGTGCTGACTTCATATTCAATAGTACCATGCTAAATTTCATAACGACATATGTACGTACCATTTCACAAATCTTGGCTCGGATTTACAAGCTTGGCCTAATTTTTTGTAACATAGGTCATTCATGCAGAGGTATCACGATTCCACGAAGCCTTTCATAAGACTCAGTCCCTTGATGACATGATTCAATTACATGAAACACAGTAAGTCAAATGAATTGCTTCAAAATGGCTCATAACTAATGGTACATTAGTCTTGAGAAGATCAAAGGTCGCTGTCTCTTGAAACCTAACGTAATTTTTTTTTCAACGCGCCGTTGTTTCGTTTCTGACGCGATGCTGTTGCTGTTTCACAGACATCCGCTCTTCATCGAACTATTCTTTCCATTCTGGACATGTGTCTGCAATTTAGCGAAGGCTTCGTTGCATTTGCTGGCGATACCACAGCTACGCTCGATGTTTCCCGCCAGTCCATCATCATGAAGCGACATCGCAGCCGCCGACAAAGACGCCAGAGAAAAAACGTTATCGGTTTTTCGCAATATGTACAAGAGGACGATGAAAGCTCCGATGAAGAGGAGCTTGCGGAAGATGCTGGCTTGGAAAACATTCCACCAGAGCCATCCTATTCTATGTTGGGGACCTCAACCAGTTCGGGAGATGAAGATTTTTACGGACGCGTGGAAAGGATGTCATCCGAGCTAGACGGCCTTGTGCGTTTCCTTCGCCGAGGTGTGGAAAGTCTTGCAGGTGGTACTAGTGAAGCAGCGCCCGCATTCGGAGTGCTGGCTTTTTCATTGGAGGATTGGGATATCTGATTGCTTGGTCTCACTCGATTGTATGAAAACTTTGTAGCAGCATCAATAAATAGCCTCTAGTGTAGCAGTAATTTTATGGGAAATTTTTATCAATGTTCACGACCAACCGGGATTCCCAACTTTTCAGAGTCAGACTGAACTTGGAAAGTTATGGAATGCAACATCGTCGAATCAAAACTAAAAAAATGGGGGCACCGCGGATCGAACGCAGGACCTTTAGAACTTCAGTCTACTGCTCTCCCAGCTGAGCTATGCCCCCCATGTGTTGAGCACCCAAATTTGTAAACACTGTGATTGGAATCATTGGATGCAGGAACACCGATAAATTGCAAACCACACACCCAACTCTGCAAGGTCCTAGCGCGCGAATGCCCTTATGGATGCTCATATAGCGTGCTTTATATTAAGATATATATCAATACTTCGATATACAAAAAAATTACAACAACACGAAGAGCAGATCGAGGAAACAACGCCCCCTAGTCATATCATCGCCAGTGGCGACGGTCGATCAGCCACCCTCGGGAATGTGTTCGCCGCAGCGAGAACGACCATCTGTTTCTCGTGGCTGATGTATCCCCGTATGAAGTTCTTGTAGATCATGTTCGCGACTAGACACTCTGCCTCGTCTTCAACGACGTCGATGCCGGACACTGTCAGCGCGGTGTGGAACATGGAGATGGGGATTCGTGTTCCTTTTCCTGTGGCGACCCACCTATGTAAAAAAAGAAAAGAAGAGAAATTAAAGGTCGGGATATAGATGGAATGGAAGGCATTGGCGCGTACATTTTCCGGAAAAGCCCCCGTATACACAGTTCCCTGGCCTTTTCCAGAGAAAACCAGAGGTTGAGTTCGAGCAGCCGTGTTTCCCATTTGTCCAGTGCTTGATCGAAAGACTTGAGGTCACCGGTCCGGATGGCTGCTATGAAAGGGGCGAAAATCTCGTCTAGGACGGGGAATCGCTTCATTAACTCTGCGGAGGGAAGATGACCTTTCAGAATCCGGAGAGGTATTAGATATGCCAAGATTCGCCTGGAAGTTATTGAATGGAGTTAGAGATAAGGTTAGACATTAACCTTTAGCATAAAAGGGAGAACGGCGCACTCTTGGTTACTATGGGCTTCAATATGGCAGTTATAGAAAGCAAGCGTTAGTTCCTCTTCAGCCTGATAGAGAGCGTGATCAGTGAATACTTCCTACAGGATATAGATAAAGAAACCTACTTTCTCAAACTCTTCATTCAAGAAACTTAGCATGCCAATATAATACCTATATGTGACCTTCCAAGTGTTAAATCATTCGTAGAATGTACATCAAGTATCAAGCTTACTTGATGTGATCTTGGGTATGAAGAAAGTGGGGGGATGTCGGTGTTTGCTTGCAGAGCTCGTAGAATATTTTTTGATAGAGATATTCGTTTGATCTATGAGGTTGAAGAGTTCGTGGGGCAGATTGGTAAAATAGAGATATTGGGATGACTTGCCCGAAAGTAACTCTTTAATACCAACCCCACGATATAATAAACCCCCCATTTTCTAGATTGGTCTGGCGGTGATGTTCTGAGGGTAAAGAAAGTTTAGCATGTTTCGAATTGGTCTCTGAAATTCTGACCTATCAGTCATGCAATGACCGAAGGCTTTTGCGATCGTTCTTGCGGAGTCCTCCATACATTCGCTCTTCTGGCCGTTGTATTTCGCGTGAAAGTCTGCCTATTGTTGGCTGTAAGCCGTACAGTAGAATAGAGCTAAGGGCGACACAAACATCCATGGCTAAATCTCGAAGGTCCCGTAAAATCGAGAACAACGCAGGCAGTGTCCATCCCCGGTTTTCTGTGAAGAACCGCAAGAAAAGCCTGGTTCCAGGATTAGCCACGAGTATATCAGTACATATGTCGCTCACGAAACAAGTTGCGACTCCTCCTTAAACGCTTCAATGTATCTCTTTTTAGCCACATGAGTGCAGACCAGAACATATTGAATAGCGATATCATCCCAAGGGCTTTGCATGCATCCTTCATATCTTCCCATTGTGGCACGCTAGTATCATATATTTTAGAGTTTTCGTCAAACCAAGTAATTGTGCTACTCACCGAGGGATTTCTGAACTCCTTCACTAGCTCTTTTCCGTGAGGACTTGTCGGCCGCAGAAGATATGCAAGATTGGGTCCATTTTCAGCTAGAATGGCATCATTGAGCTGCATAATGTATGTGGAGAAGTCCATCGGCATTTTGACACGCAGAAATTAATATCTCTTGATGATGCGATTGAGTATATGGATTGAGAGCGATGGTGGTCCTGTTCTGTGTTCACAGCCAGTGTCCGGGTTTCCAAATCGGGTTCCGCGAAACGTCCTGTGTGTAATCACATGATCTACACGTGCTTATGGCACCTATTAACAAATTACCTGATTTAGACATGTCCCTTTCAACATTCGTCCCTGACTTTCTTTCTTTCTTTACGACTTTTCTCCGCATCTTATGTTTTCTACCTAGCGCCACCTACTTTGTATCCTTTTTACGGCCATCTACGTTTTTGTAAGTGATCGCTGCCAGTATCAGCTCAAGAATCTAACGCACAAACCTGATATGGCAGTCACGACAAAATTGCAATCTATATCCAATTCCACCATAGAACAGCTATGGGTTCTGGACAATCAAAATACTATCGCAATGGCCACAATCAGCAGTATCCTTACGCGCAACAACCACCCCCACCCCCACCCTTATATCCAGGGCATTACAATGCCCCATTCATACCACAATATGCACCTATGCCAGGATATGGCGCACAAATGTACCCCCAACAACAGGCTACAGGATTTATACCACCAGGAGTATATGGTCAAGGATCTCAGTTACCACCTCCGCTGCTGAACTGGCTCCCACAAGACCGCAGAAAAAGTAGGAGGTCGAGACGACGAGAGAGCGAGAGATTCGTCGGGGGATTCGGAGGAAGTGCGCCGCCACCACCGCAGCAAGAAGGCATGTTGCATGAAATATTACGATGAGCCGTGCTAATTATGATCCTTTAGCTCCTCGTCGTGCTCGCTCGGAATCTCGTCGCAGAGAATCACCTGTCCGAGCACCTGTAACGCCACGACGTGAGTCGGAACCCCCTGACAAGAACCTGCTTCCTAATTCTTTACTAGCCTCTGTCGAACCTGGCCACCGAGCGCCGACCCCATTTATTCCTTCGGTCGGGGCAGACGAGGATGAAGAAGACCGCCCACCCCTACGCTCGGCCTTACGACAATCAGCACGCTACTCTCCCCCTCACTCCATTAATGGTGACTTTGCGCATGTCATGCAGCCCCTTGAGCCAGCCAACCCTGTGGTTTTTGGTCCAACAGGCGCGCGACCGAGTGCACCCCTGAACAATCCGCTCCCGCCTCCGCCACGAGACATATACGAAATGTCCCCGTACAAAGCATTACTTAATATGCCGCAAACATCTGCCCTGCTAACAGCGTCATACGGCCCCCATACGGCGACCATTAGTACAAACGGACAGATACCACGACCCGTTGAACGTAAAAAGTCAATAGGGAAAGGCCTGTTGCGTGCGTTCAGCAAGCGAGAAAAGAAGGACTCCCAGCCGCAGGTGCATTTCGTCCCTGTTTTCGTTCCAGGCCAGAACGCGAACCAGAGCCAAAGCCAAATACAGACGCAACAGACACAACAGTCAGCCGCGCACTCATATGCACGCCCACCGCCCAACAGGCGGCCGACCTCATTCGGTCAATGTCCCAGACCCGACCAGGTCCCGCCAACCAACAGGCGCACAATACGGCGCAGGCGCAACCTACACATTCGGGCGTACCCCAGCGGCGAACGTCAATGGCACAGTCGACGCACTCCGCCGACAATGTCTTCCCGCCGGTGCCGCCCATGCCCAGCAGCCCGCCCGCGGTGTGGTTCTCACAGGAAAGCCCTGGGCCTTATGGAGTGTTCATGAACCACTCGCCGCACCGCGTGCTGTATCGCAACGTGACATACCCAACGGCGGCTCATCTCTATGAGGCGATGAAATTTATCGACACACGCCAGACGTCGCAGAGATGATATGCGCGTGTCCCAACGTGCTAGAACTGACTCCCCTGGCGAAGCGATTTGAGCAGTTCATACGTCAGGATTGGCCGTAAAGCACTTGAATTTGTACGCTTTTGTCTGATTAACGTGTTTGGGTTTTTGCTGACTGGTATTAATATAGTTGGAGGAGGCGCTCTTCCTCAAGTTTAGGCAGCACCCGGATCTGCGTTTGAAGCTCCTTGGGACGGGTGATGCACGGATCATCTACTCGAACCAGAAGACCCATTCTGGGGCGTCAATGCCATGGAAGTAGGCCAAAATTTCCTTGGCAAGGCCCTCGTTACTGCCAGAGAGAGATTGCGGGCGGAGAACCCGAGGGTATAACAGTAAGATGCTTTTTTTTTTTGTATTTCTCTTCCCGTCCCCTGTTTGCTTTTGTATTACATGTCGTTTAATTGCGCTACCTCCTCCTTTTTTGTTTTTGCTTCTACTCTCTTATCTGCTTGTAAGCGCGAATCTGGCTATGTTTGAGTATGTACTAACATTCAACCTATTGCGTTTATTATGTCTCTATATGGCATGATTCTGTTATCTTCGCAAATTGTCGTCATGTTGATTCCTGATACTTGGAGTAATTTCGCTGATGTTCACCATCAGTTCTGTAAGCAAATGTGTCGAAACTCGGTTGCCGCCGCTTTCCCAAAATCTCAAGACAAGAAGCAAAATTTACATTTAGACCAAGACCCAGGAGTTAAATTTATGTATCAAAAAGGAATCGGGTCTTGTCATTGGGCTTGATCAGCTGCAGCTCATACCTCATCTCAAGCCGCAACGCATAAATTCCAGCCAAGTTGAAGGTCTGAAGTAACTGTGAGCAATATCTTTTGGCACAACTAATTCCACACTCACCACAGTTAGCGTCAAGGAAAGGGTTCAATGTCATCAATTGTGCGGTAATAATTCCTGCGTTTGAAGCTATGGCGAAACAGAAATCCCCACTAACAACGGTGTGTATCGTTGTGCATGGACTTGGCCCGACTGTGCAATACGCCTAAGATCGTTCTGAATCAGTAGCTTACAAGCATGAGAAATGGATTATATCACCTCGTCAGGTTGATGTCTAGAAGACCGTGTTTGAGTATGAAGTACTAATTAAAATAAAGGACAGCTGACCGCAGTTCGTAGTGACTTCGGGATTCCACCTCAAGAAATCCGCGATAGCGATGTCTCCACTGGCAAAAAAAACATCGTAAATCAGGGCGTCGTCTATATCGAAGGCACGACAAACCTTGCTTCAATTGTGGTACAGGTATCTCCAGAGACAACAGTATGGTATGTGGTGCAGCTGTGATGTTATGATAAATCGGTTATTGTCCTGGTTCCTCAGATTTAGCTACTCACTTGGTCCATGTTCAGGAGCAACATTTGTAGGCACGGAGCCTGACGGACTCGTGGTTGGAGACGATGAAGTCGTCGTTGTTGTCGTTGTCGTCGGGGTAGCCATTGCAACACAATAAGCCTTAATTAAATTTAAGAAGAAAAGCTGTGAGCCCTTCTTGACTGAATAAAGTTCAAAATCGACTAACCTCGTCAAGCAAAAGGTTGGTACAGGCCGTATTAAGCTCTGGGTTCCATAGTTTGAATTGCCATCCGTGATGTTGTTCTACAGTCCAATATCTTGTAATCTCTCTTGATCTTGGGAGTAGAGCGATATGTTAGCTTACCTTCGTTTCCACAACACTACAACTGTCACCTGATACTACGGTGTAATACAACGTGCAGAACTGGATATTGGGATGCCATAAGTTTTTAGAATAGATATTTATAACACATTAAGCTTGCCGTTGTATTTGTCCCAGTGGCCACATTCGTAGGCGGGGGAGGGATACCCGTCGTCGTCGTCGTGGTAGTTGTCGAGTTGGTGGCGAAGCCATTGCAACACAGTAAGCCTAGGTTATATGCGGGAAATTTTTGTAAACCTGTGTCCTGAACGAAGATCGCGTTAATAGTGGAAACTGACCTCCCCAAGGAGAAGATTGGACACGATGTATTGATCTCTGGATTCCACTGTTTAAACTGGGCATCCGTGATATTATTCTGCAGACCCTGGTAGTAGCGAGGCGCGCAAATGCGGAAAGCAAGGTTACCTTCGATTCAACAACACCACAGTTATCACCTGATACTACGGTGTAGTATGACTCGCAGAACTGTGTAGCGAAAGTAAGAACCCAAATAATAAGCTATGATTGAAGAATGGATTGACCGTTGTTATAGTTCCAGGCGCGACGTTAGTCGGCGCGGGAGCGAACGTTGCAGTCGTGTTGAAAACGAGTACACATACAGATTGATCAGCTGTTAATGTTGGACAATTAGTAGTAGCACCGGGGTTGAAAGCTTTGAATTGCGCGTCGGTGAGGCCAAAGCTGTAAAGGAACTAAGTGAGCGCTATACTATCATATGCTCAACGTGCAAATCCTCACAGAGTTTCAATGTAGTGCAATTGTCCTTGTTGTAACGTTGTAGTAATAGTTGCATCCAAATGAAGGCTTCCAGGGGCAAGGTTGGACGGTATCTAGAGAAATTGAAGGGTAAGAGTAGGTTTGTCGTACGTCGATACACTTACTGGAGCAGAAGTAACGGAAGGATACGGAATAAACACTTCAGTGCTCGACACCGCAGTAGGAAGAGCGCTGCTGAAGAAATGGAAAGAAGTGGCATTGGCCGTTAGGGAGGGAAGCGCCGAAGTTGGAGTTAGGGGAGGGAACGGTGCAACTATAAAGACAGTCTGATCAGTCTGTGATAAGATTCATGAGAATAGGCGCTCGTAGCTGACCGCAATAATAGTATCTGAGAGCGATTTAAACACAATATTTAGATGGAGATTCAAGAATGTGGCTCACCCTGCCCAGAGGTTTGTACAATTTACGTTGACCTACAGCAAGAAATGGAAAGATCGATGAAGTGCAAACCCAGAAATAAATTGTTCCTACTTCGGGGTTAAGCGTCAAGAAATCATCCAAAGTGATTGTATCTGATAAGATGAATCAGTCCCTGTATTCGATTGTGAGTAAATACGACTGACTATTCAGAACAACTTGAATGCAGAAGTTGTTTGGCTGGACAAGGTACCAAGCCCCGCATGCTGAAGTCGTTCCTGGGGCCGTTTGTCCTGGAGGTGGGCTGGAATCTAATGAGCGGTATATTGTGACAATGGAGAGAAAGACGGACGCAGTGGCGGTGATAGTAACGGTAGGTTTAGAAACATCTGTTGGCGCATTTCCTAAAGAAGGAAATCCACCATGGGGACTGTGCTGTTGTGAGCGATAATGTTGAAAATTCGCCGTGAAAGCACAAACCTAATGCAAATGTTCGAGCAACCCTGCTACCGATGTTGGAACAACCGTTCCCCAAATCAGGATTGAAACTTGACTGCGTTGAGTGGAAAGAATTAAAACGAAGCTTAGGGAATACCTAAGTAGCTGGGTGAATGTGACGTTGACATTTGCTCCATTGAGTTGCTGAGAGTTAACGGCGTCGGCTACGTCTTGACAAGTTTGGTTGGCTAGAACTGTGTAAAGGTACAAGACTGGAATCCGAAATTCAATAAGAACGGTGGTGTAACAATTGATGACGGTTCTTACTTGGGGGAGACAAAGAGGGATACCAGCACCAAACCCTGTAGTGCAATTCAGTGTGGATAAATTCGGATTGTTGAGTAAACATCCGCAGAGGTGATGGAGAACTGGGTGGCAAGAGAGTCACAGGTGTTATTTTTCCAGATGTAGTGATATTACGGCCAGAGATGTAACACGCCGGAGAGTAGGTCAGATTGGAGGACGGTATGATAGTTCCTGGCCCTGTAGTTGCCGACGGAGCGCTCGCTGTGGTAGTCACGTTGAAAGAGTCGAATGAACTTACAACAACGAAATCAATATAATGTTATATTAAACTTCAAAAGATGAAGGAACAAGAACTTACGAGCCACATGTTCCAAGTGCTGACTGGAGAGTATTGAACACAGATGAGAGTAGCTCAATGGATTTTCCAATGAAAGCTGCAAGGTCCCAAGGACGCAAGAAGTGCAAAGCTCATTTTGGGGATATCCCAAGACACCTGAACTGGTATTGTAGGTTGGCAACACTGTATTGCAGAATGACCCGCTCGACCTATACAAACGAGGTTATGTGTTATGATCTTTATGGGCGAAAAAAAGTGCCAGATCTCACGTATCGGTTAGGCATTGCTGTTGATACGGCCCTGAAGTGTGTCGACAGCGAGAGTGGCTGATAATGGCTCGTTTGTAAATCGCGGCGACTTAGCATTAATTAACGTACCAGCGTATGATATGTTGTTGGGGCCTGGGAGTTGATATGATCCGCAAGCAGAGACAACGCTAGAGCGATAGCTCTCAAGGGAGGATGTACAGGCGCTAGTACAAAGTGTTGCCAGGACGCTTGAATTGAAAAACACATTTGCACTGATGCAAAGGTATAAAGGCGTTAAGATTTTTTTTAAAAGTAGATTTTAAGAGATAATACTAACGCCATGAGTTGTATGGAAGGATCACAGTTGAGACCAGCAGTTAAGGCGTTTGCGCAAGCGCTTGGGGGCGCTGGTGAAGTTGGCAAAGCATCTGAGGTGTAGATTTGAAAGGTCGTTGCGGCTGCTGCTAAGATGGCAGATGGTATAGCTGGTGAGACTGTTCCAGTAGATGTTGAGGCCGCAAGATGATCTAGCATTTGAGACTGGTGAAGACGCTGATGCGCGATACCAACGCCATAAAGCTTTTGGGCGAAGGACTTTTTGGTTGAAGCCAAAACCAGAGCATCTTGAATAAAGAACAGGAGAAGGAATATTACCCTAGTCACTTGCATGGCTAGAATATGCACTTCGGACAGCTAGTACCTCAGGCTTTTGTGATATTCGGCAGTTGGCTTTAAGAGCTTTGGGGGGATAGATGCCGTTCAGAGAGTTTGCATCTATTGAAAATGTCCTAGCGATCTTGCATATATCAATAGAGCGAGTTCTTTGTCGGCGAAAACCAGACACCATACTGCAGTTGAATGCAATTGTTAAGCATATCAAGTAAAGGTTAACATCGTATCATTCTTGTCGGCCCGTCGGGGAAAGAAACTTTGCGAAGAAGACCTTCTGAGCCCATGAATAAGGTAGTTGTACGTTGACTATGCACTGAAAATTTGCGGATCGTGGACGCAGGATAGGAACTTGAAGAAGTTGACTGACGGCTCCGATAGCGGAGGATGCAAGAAAGTTGAGAAAGCGTCATCAGATGATCGCTGGCCCGCCCCAAGCCCGCCCATGTCCGCTTATGCCGCGTGTTTGCGTGAGATATTTTTAGGAACAATTTCCAAAACAAGCAAGTTGCAGGTGGTACATTCGTTCTGACTTTGGGCATTGATTGAATTCTGGTATTCTATCACTTCCGCGTACAACGGAAACCTCCTCTGCTTTACGCGCTCAGGTTCTTTTGTAGGTAAGTTTTTCGCTGCTTTTACTCTTACTCGTGACAAAATTTGGACAAAACCAAGACAAAACGCCGACTGAGAGGGACGTACGGTCCGAGGTAATCATAATGATTCATACTCAACGATAAGATAGATCCTTTGAAAGTTTGATGTGCCACTGAAAACCTCAACCGCAATGATCTGCGGGTCATTTAATGTAGAGTGGCGGCATCACTTAATTGTCCATAGGAAGTCAAGGAAGTGACATTCCCGTCCTCCATACAACACTGGAAGTAGATGATCCAACCTTCGAGCCTCTGAATCTTAGGAAGGGAGGGTAAAAAATGTGAGCTTTACGGAACAGGCGCTTTCAAAGCAGTACGTATTTGATTATCATAGTATTTGCTATACATAAGTACACTTAGAACCCAAGCTATCTCCATCTCAATCAAGAAAGTCCGGAGAAATGATTGAATGTGAGCACTATTTGCAGCTTCACTTCTATTTTTGTCTCACAAACTGAGAAATCCGTACCGTTAGCAGTCTGGTGACGGAGATTAGAGTAAAACCATACGATTGCTCACGGCATAATCGCAGACTTATTCAGCCAAAGAACAACGCGGCTGGCCGCTACATTGATATACAGAAATGGTCCAGCCTTGCGACCCATATTGGCGCGCGGTAAGAACACGAAAAAGAGTTTTTCGGCACCTCGTTAAATGCGAACTTGAAGGCATCTGAAGAAATTGAAATCTCTATTAAAGCATCATATATATTGCATCGTTGGTAGTTTGAGCTACCCGCGAGTCGTTGTCACTGTATTACGTTGGGACAATATGCGCTCAACATTTTGGGCAGCTCCTCAGAGAGGCCTTCTACTTCTCAGCTTGATCCTCATCTTGTTATCGCATACCAATATTGTTCGTACCCAGTCGACACCGCCTTCAAATGCAACAAATCTTCCGGTTGGATCTTGCGCACCAGATATTCCATGCTCCAATCAAGCATGCTGTAATGGAGACACTGGATTTTGCGGGTTTGTTCTTGCATTTTGCACAAGGCATTTGATGCTGACATCCACATCCATTATTCCTTATTAGTTTCGGAGATGCCTTTTGCAAACCTGTCGCTCAAGGAGGGGTGAGTTAGAACCCTACGATTTTCCCACTATCAAATATAATTCATATCTCTGTAGCCGTGCACAAGTAACTGTGGCGCGCTTGCGGAATGTGGTCCCGATGCCGCACCATCCAACTTTACTGTATGTGCAATGCCTTTCATTAAGCTTCTGATTCTTATTGACGATTAATCTTTAGTGTCCATTGGTATGCATAATTCGAATACATTACAGGATGAGAATTAACGATTCTCTCATCATCGCAGAACGTTTGCTGCAGTCAGGTGTGCCATATACCACGTACCTTACGCCGATACTAATTCCCCTGTGTCATTCTACAGTTTGGATTTTGCGGCACCACCGACGAATTTTGTGGAACCGGATGTCAATCAAATTGTGGAGGTCCTCCCATACCTTCCTGTGGTGAGTACTGTTATTGATCTATCAATAAGTTACGTCTCTAAATAGGCTTGATAGGAGCCGATCAGCAATCTGCAACGGCTCGGCGTATTGGATACTACGAGGGATGGGCTGTAACTCGGTAAGCTGGGAAATTTATTATGTTATTTAACTTCTCAGTTCGAATATCTTCAAAGGTCTTGCATGGCGTGGACGCCGGAGCAAATTCCTGCGACGAGTCTGACTCATGTCAACTTCGCATTTGCTTTGATCAGTGATTCATTCCAGGTAATACCCATGGACGCTGGTGATGAAGCTCTATGGGTAAGGACAACCAACTTGAAGTCAAATGCCCCGGCACTCAAGGTATTTCTCTCCATCGGAGGCTGGTCATTTAATGTAAGTGGGCCATTTACTCAACGGAAATAAAACGACGCTCAACGCGGACTGTGCTATTAGGACCCACCAACACAAAACATCTTTTCTGACCTCGTTGCGTCATCGGGAAATACAGAAACGTTTATCGGGTCTGTCCTTAGCGTTCTCGAAACTTATGGATTCGACGGAATTGACGTGGATTGGGAGGTGAATATATTATCTATTTAATCTTCCTCCAAGTTTCAAGTCTAAGGCCGATGGTTGTTCTATTTATAGTATCCCGGCGCTTTCGATCGAGGAGGGAACCCAAGCGATACAGAAAACTATGTTACATTCATGAAAGCAGTCAAGGTGGGCATTAAATTTAAAATTCGACAATGCGTCACTCGGTTTGCATATTGTACTCAACAATTTACATAGACTGCATTCATACCACACGGATATGGACTGTCATTGTGAGCTCACTACTACCTTCCTAAACGGGCTTGACTCAAATTGTGCTCTAGCACCGCGCCATCATCTTTCTGGTATCTTCAACATTTCGACCTCCCTGGGTTGCTGCAGCATGCAGATTGGGTCAATGTAATGTATGTTACAATTACTCCGACAAGGAGTTAATTCTGACTATTGTTCTCCAATAGGACATATGATTTACACGGTACGCGTCTTGTAACCAATTAAGCGCCCAAATCAGTTGATCCAATACTTGAAATTGATAGGAACGTGGGATGGAGTGGATGTAAGTTCATTCGCACTTCTTCAATTAGATTAAGTGTTCTGACATCAGCAAAGCCCTTCATTGGGTTAGTTTTTTATTAGAGAAATTTTGTTGAAGCGCTACTAAAACATGCTCAGATTTGTACTTGGCGCTCACACAAATTGTAAGAACATGCCGGTGTTTCCACCTCCATGTCTTCATGGTCTAATTCTTTGGTAGTGACCGAAATTGACGAGGCCTTCCAATTGTTTTGGCGAGTAGGAATTATCCTCACAGATGGTATGTCAGCGTCAAATTGTTTCCAGCGCCTCGCCACTTGATAATTCCTCATAATTTACAGGTCATGGGAATGGGCTTCTATGGTAGATCTTTCACCCTTGCAGACCCCAGCTGTATCGAACCCCCATGTCCATGGGTTTCTGGTGGAGACGGTGAGTCCTATGGTCCGAATCTCGATGCCGATTTCTCAAAGAAAAAATATGCAGCGGGTCCTTGTAGTGCTAACTCTGGAACCCTCATGTTTCTGAGATAGAAACCATCTCGAAACCAGTTCGGCGCAAATTATTTTCGACGAAGTTGCAGCTGTGAAATACGTTGTCTGGGACTCGTGAGTACAAGGTTGTGGTGTTTTCAAGCGATTGAGGAACTCATCAGCACCGTCCTGCAGAAATCAATGGGTCAGTTATGATGATCAAGATTCCTTTGCTCTCAAGATGAATTAGTATGATCATTCGAAACCACTCTCTTCTGATTGATATTAATTATTCAAAATTAACAGTGCAAATGATCATTGCATTGGCGGAACAATGATCTGGTCTGTCGACCAAGACGATACAAGTTACACAGCTATGAAAGATTTGTATCCCGGAATCACCGCACTAGCTGGTGGAAATGTTGAAACTGGTGACCAATGTACAGTTTCATCCTGTGGAGCGACTTCGTGTGGGCTTGGCCAAGTGTTAGTTCAATATTTCTACATTTATCGCCCCAATAACAAAAATCCTTCGGCAGGGCCATTGCCACAGTCACCACAAATCCGGCTTTGCCAGGGCAAGTATGTCCTCTTGATAATCGCGCCCTTCTGTGCTGTCCAGCTGGAAATGCGCCAACTCAGTGTACTTGGCGTGGTGGGGATGTATTATGTAGTCCATCCTGTAACCCAGGGGAGGCGTTACTGGCAACTGATCCTGCAGGCGACGGCATATGTGCTTGCTTGGAGAACAAGCGCTTTGTTGCCAGACAAATTTAGAACAACTAAATCTCAACTGCTGTTTTATGGTGAGTTCAAATCTTTTTAAATAAAATGAATTCAGAGGACATTAAACTCGTTATAGAATGCACATCGTCGGCTCCAACTTGTCCGGGTCCTAATAACAATCCTGTCCTAATTACTGTGGGAACTCGCGGTCAGGGTTCCTCGCAATTACCGACTGTTTTGCAGACAACTCCGATGATCTGGAGCGCCTATGCCCGCAAACATGTGCAGTCGGCCAAGTAAAACCCTATTGCTGCTCAGACCCAAGTTTGTTGTCATCTTCACTCCAAATTGATTCCATCTAACCACAGTTACCAACGTAGTCCCATATCAAATTGCAAATGGGTTGGAACCCCACCTCTCTGTGCGTCTAGCCTGACGCGTTGTTTCTCTGCAATTTCTAAACTCTTACTTCGTAACTTATGTCAAAATAGGCTTCGATAATGCCTGTGCGATTGGGCAAGTTCAGATATGTACGTTTCCGCTTCCTCGCGCCCGATAACTTCCGACCCATTCGTCCGTCATTATTGACATTAATTCTAGTGACGGATCCCCAGGGCGATGCATCATCATCCTGTATTGGAAGCCAGACAGATCCTATTGCTGTGACCCTTCTGGTAGGTGGCTGAGCTGTTCATGCTAGTATTTCACATTGTAATTTTTCCTCTAGGTTCCGACTTCATTCCTGTGCCTTTCGACGATATTTTCCCCTCAACCGTCCCGGAGGGCTCTGAGACCTTTACCGTTGATATTGACACGGATTCGGGAAAGTCAGATTCATCTTCAGCAGAAGCCGTATATTCCGGAGCACCAGATGATCTTGAGAATGGTCCCACAGGTGAGAGTTCATTCATTTCAAATCAGCCCGAATAATTCCTGATCATTTGATTATTTACCTGGGTAGAGGAGTTCACTCCCTTTGGAGAAGTTTTCATAGATAGTCCAAATCCCCAGTCGGTATCTCTGTCGCCATTGAATCGGATTGGGTTATTGTTGGATGCAATCCTACAAGTGACCAGGCGCAACAGGTCGCTAAAACGAGCTCAATGAATTTTGTCTGGTCCTAAACCTTACTTAGGTACTTGCATATTGCTCGAAACCTATGAACAACTCTGCAACTGGATGTGGACATGTTTTCATTGGGCAAGCAGAGCAACAATTGTCAAAATGCCTTCAAGTTGTGGGAAGGGTCCTTATGCCCGAATCGTCAGCTTGGATGTTCATTCTGACCAGAACGCTCTTCCTGCCATGCATAATTCTCTCAAACCAGCGTCGGAATCGGTGCACTTGTTGAGCTTCGATTACAATTTTTTGGCAATTGTGCGTCATTTGCTGTTCCTTCATTGTTACTGACTCATTCATTATTATCTACTGACAGCCTGAATCAAATGGTCCCGTTTATATGCGCGTTAGTCACCAATCATATGTTTCCATTTAAAACTGCTGATCATTATTTCATTAGGTGGATGCATCCGACCTTCCCGACTACTGGTTTGTTTGCGTCCTTATGAATGTTGAGCCTACATGCTGACAACGATTTTAGGGACTCTGTTGTGGACTCTCCACCAGAGAGAAGGCAATGGCTAAAAGAACGTGGCCTGTGGAAAGAAAAGACTTTGACCCGGCGATGGTGGGGATCCTTCACTGGCTGGCTTGATAAACTCAATACCGTGAAGACGAAATCAACAACAACCGCCAATTCATTTGGGCTGATACTTATCCCATATTTTCGCAAAGTGAATCTTGCCCTGGTAAGATTTATTTTTCCAGTAATCAAAAAATTTCTGAGTAAGATTTCTTAGGTCCTCCAGCGTTCGAGAGCAGTATGAATATTGAAGTATCGGGAAGTGCCCGTAGGTTAAATTCCCAATGCTTTGCCACAGCATGAATGATAACACATTCCATTAGAGTTCAGCGCAAGATATGGATTCTATCTACAGGGGCAAATTGTCCTCCTACTGTTCAGGCGGCATACTTGTTTTTTGTGAGTCACTTGGCTGGTATTTTCTAAGCAGCGTTTCTTATGTAGCGTACCGGTACTAGCATCCGACGCCGACGCTAGAGCTGACTTCACGATCGAGGGTACCGCCTCTGTATCTTATGACTCATCTATGATCCAACTGGCCTCTTTGGCTTCCCCGGTGAGTATACACATATCATGCACATCGATCGTCAACTTAAAATGTTCTTCAATAGGACTCTACTATCCAGGAATCTTAACGTGAGTTTGATTGGTTTTGTCTGCTTTTTTACACTGAAAAGTGACAGGATTGGGCCTTCTCTTGTCCTGAAGGTTATATCACCGGACAACTTTCAATTTCAGGGTTTGAAAATTTCGTTCTAACTTTGAGAAGAAATGTGGCTAACAAGGTGTTTTAGTCAATTTACAGCATCGCTTGCATACAATTCCCTAGTGTATGCATTGAATATAACATGCGATAGAATGTTGACGGGATGCTCACTATGATTGTATTGTATAGGTGGATTTTACATTGGGGCAGAGTAGCTCAGATCAAACGCCTGGTCTACTGTCGCCTACCGCCGTGGCACCGCCGCTAACAAACCAATCCCTGATATCAACTGGAGTGTGGATCTACAAGGTGATCTATCCGTCCATATTGTCCCGCAAGTTCAGATGGGTGTTAGTATTTTGGGAGGCGCTCTGGTGGACGCTCGGGTAAGTTATTTGTCCCATCTGGCACCGATCTTCGCGGATTCCTTACTTACAACCCGAAAGGCCTTCATTCGTGCGGTTAGTCTCGTCCACCCAACATGATATAGTAGCTCCTTCGATTAACATACAGGGAACAGACTTAGGTGGAGGCATCAGTATCACCGGCTCGGTCTCTAATCTCCAAGATCCCAATATTTGCATCAACCCATACTTCTCCGTCAACCTGTTCGTCTCGAATTTTTTTTTTGAAGTATCATTAAATTAACTTTACCATACAGCGATGCTGGCATTACTGGAAGGCATGTATCTCCATACATAAATGCGGGATGTTTAATTCTTACCCTTCTTCAGCCTTGCCTTCTGGGAAACCGGGCCTCTAGTTTGGCCACTCTTTAGCGATAGATACAACTTCCCACCAAACGGCTACGTAAGAGCTAGATCACAGCACTTTATCATGCCATTCGCTAAACGATTTCTAGTGCCCCTTGTCCCTGGATACTCGAGAATTGGACAATTCGACAATGACCCCTTATTCAAACGCAAGACTATCATACATTCCCGGCGTTCAACGACGAGGCGCGTTCATTCGAGAGATTGGGAAAGATGGTTTGGAACATATAATCGAGCCCGTCGCTCGCCATAATACAGCACTTCAAAAGCGCTCCGTTCCTTTCATACCAGGTAAGGCTATATTCCCTCAACCAATAAGACACCTGCTAAAGTGATCTTGAAGGAAACCTATTCTGCCCGGCGTGGGCAATGAAATCGCAGGAGCAGATACAGGCAAAGGAACTGACTTTGATCCTTATGATGACCGTGAGTCCTGAATTATTTTCTGCTTGTCGTAATAGCTCAAGGGATTGAAAACTCCTCAAAGTATCATCTCAGACTCTCGAAGATGCATTCGAAAGGCGTGAAGAACCTTCCATTGAATTCAAAAGATACGAGAAAGGTTCAAATAAACCTGAAAGACGCGGTGAAATGCTTAATGAACTCGAAACACGCGAAGGTGCTGTCGATGATGCAGATATACCCGTCTTCAGTAAGCTTTTTTATTCATTTAAATATCTATACGTTTATTGTTTGACGAATGTTCTTTTTGACAGATATCTCACATATCCACGACCTCCGAAAAGTACTTCTATTGTCTATAACTCTGCTGTCCATTAATCATTTCCCCTATTAGGTCACTGTTGCAACTTGCTCAAGTAGCGCAAATCCTATCAATATCAACGCTCCAACCTATTCAGGAACACAAACTCTGGATATTTCGATCTCACAACTCCTGGTAGTCAGGTCTTGAATTCCGATTATTCGATGCGCGCGAATCCTCCAGTGGCTGGTGGCAGTCTTTACGGAAGAGAGCATGTATATGAATTACAAATGCGTAAGTCAACAGTCCGCTGGCTTGTCATAAAAAAACTAACACCTTAAAAGTTTCTCTATTCATTGATTTCCTTGCTACGAATCAACACGATTTATGGATTAGCGCGACATTCCCTTCATTCTGTACCTGGGCCAACACTTATCTCAAGACTCCATATTTCCCGCAAGGCGGTGGAAACGGCCAAAGCGTCATTACCTCTTTACAACGGTGCCTTCCTGCCAACTCATTCCGTGGCACTGATCTTGCGACGCCTCAAGGAAATCAGATGGTATGGCTAGAGAATATCGCGGCAAGTACATTTCATCCCCTATGACCAGAATTTGGGCTAATAGAACGGCGTCGTTTTCAACAGAATGGAGCGAAGGCATCCGTGAGCAACAATTTCCTCATTTCTGATTCTTGATTAACATGTTTTGCAGGCAATTGCTGGTCAAACATTCCGCGCGCAAAACGTTTTCGATGATTATGAGCCTGTGAAACAGGTCGCTGTCTTCCGCGCTGTGAGAATTCTCCTGCACCCGACAAAAATATTACTGAAGGACATCAACAGGCTGCTGGAGTAATGAGCTATTTGAACAGTGGAATCGCCTTTGTCAATTCGCCATGACGTACGATGTGTCCACGATGTCTGGGTCAATTGGTTTGACCAATATGAAAATGTGTGTTATGTTTTGCCACCTAATTTCTCATTTCAGACTAACATCTGTTATGAAGGATCCCAATCTTCCAGCAGGCCTGAATCTGGCCAATATTGACATGGACGAAATTTACACTGAATGGATTGATGATCTTCTCCTAGATATCCATACAAACATCAACGGATTCCTTCAGGATATGACGGATTGGTTCGACGGTCCCCAACCGAATGTCCCTCTCGATTTTGCAGGCAATTTGCGCGCTGCAAATGCTCAAGGAATCGTCCAGTTCAGGTCACACAAGCAGACCTTCAAACCGAGACGAATCGAGTGGCAGGTTTGCCCATTAGTTGGAGAATTTTCCTGTGATATCAGTCGAATATTAAACAAATCACATGCTTCCTCATTCAAATTTCAAAACAGAATGACCTGCCTTGTCTTAATTATCTTCGGCATGAGTGTAATGTGGATAGTTACATTGCGCTTTCAAATACAGCAAACGAAGCAAATTCCAGGTTTCTACAAAATACAAAGCAATTAAATAATGAGTATTACACCAACCAAAAGCAAAGAGAAACATCGAGATCAAGGAATATACAACACGAGATACGGGCGACGCCGAAAAGGACACAGGACTCAAACTATCAAGTAGAGGTCGAATTCATCGCTGACTCAGTATCGACGGACGGGTGCACCATATAATACAAGCGGTCACCGACAGCAGCGGATGACTGGCTCTCGTCTTCTGTTGAGAGCATGGATTCATTCGCGTTGCCTTTCAGCTCGAGGAGGTAGTTTTCCTACGGAATGAAAAGCTATCAGCAACTAAGTCTTCGCATTCTGCAAATGACCAACATACCTTGACCAATTTCCTTAACAGCTTCGTAATGAGTTCCTTCTCATATTCAAGCTGCTCGACGTCTTGTATCTCTGCCTCCCGCATCTCCAGATACCAATCAATCAGTTCTTCGCGGTCCACACCTTTCCCTGTCGCCTCTTCCCGCTCAGATAAATGTAGAACGATCATGGACTGCAGTTCCATGTACTTGTCATGCGAGATCACCATTCGTCGCTTGGGTGCTACAGGCGCCGCTGCCGCTTCGGTGCTAGGTACTATAGAGGGGGCGCGCGAAGAGGATGTAGCAGCATGCGCGGCTCCCTGTCGCCCTGCGACGTTGATGCGCACTGGCACGGATTCATCCATTGTCGTGTCCGCCATCTGGACGTCCTCGCTGTCGGCGGCTGCGGTCGTAGCAGCAGCGGCAGGCTGGCCATCCGCACGCTCGCCCTCCAATTCCTCCTCGTCGAACTCGACAGCATCATGTTCGACGTGGATGATGGATTGTCGGAGAAGAGTGTACGCTTCTCGGACGAAGGCAGGCGTGATCTTACAAGAACATAAGCATAATATATGCGGGATATTTCAAGGAATTGACATACCTCAGAAGTGCAATTAGCCCGTGCGATGGCTTCGCTCAACCGAATCATACTTTCTAGTTGACGCACAGTAATGCGATATGAATTCCGCCCGGCACCTGTCGCGTCATCCTGCCTTAAAATTCTGTATTTTTCCACTAACACATCAGCAGCCTCGGGCGTCATCTAAGATTCAGAGCTGAGAATTTGAAACGATTCAACCGCAAGAAAAAGTGCGAACCTTAGGGTTAAACGTCCGCGCATAGCGAATATATCTCTGCAGCGTCTCCGTGCTGAATTCGGGATTGATAGCCTCATCCTGGAATCGATGCACGTTGACAATATGCTTCGCGATATTCAAATCCGTCTGCGGGTCGCACTCATCCAACACCACAAAGAACAGATCAAACCGACTCATGATTGGCGCGCTCATTTGTAAGTTCGCTCTGAGCGTCTTCTTCCTATCATACCGGCCTCCGATGGGATTTGCAGCTGCGAGGATGGACGTGCGCGCGTTCAGCGTAGCGTGGATGCCAGCCTTAGCGATGGAGATGGTCTGCTGTTCCATCGCTTCGTGAATTGCGACCTGGTCGCTTATGTCCATCTTGTCGAATTCATCGATAGCGCAGATACCATTGTCTGCGAGCATCAGGGCGCCGGCTTCGATAGTGAAGTCTCCTGTTTCTTCATCCTTGACGACTGCGGCTGTTAGACCAGCAGCGGAAGAGGCTTTGCCTGAAGTATAGACGGCGCGAGGAAGGAAAGAGCAAATATATCTGTAAAATTTAGAATATTTGAGCGAATAGTTCTTTTGTATAAATAGGGGAACTTACTTGAGGAATTGAGATTTTGACGTTGAAGGATCGCCGACAATACAAATGTTGATGTCACCGCGCAGATGCATTCCTTCTGGTGTCTGCTTGTGGACACCTCCCATCAGTTGTAGTAGAAGACCCTTCTTGACGATTTCATGGCCATAGACTGTAGGCGCGATACTTTCCACGAGACGGGAATAAATATGATCAGAGTCAATCATGCTCTTTAGCTCTTCGAATTCGGGTTCAGTAAGAGCTTGGATGAAGGCTTGTCCACTTTCGTCGCCAAGTTCGTCTTCTCCCCTAATATTTGTGCCGGCCTAAGTAAGAAATAGAAATTATCAGAAGGTGAGCTCGAGGTTGTTCCAGGGTGGCTTACTCGTCCGTCGGCGTCATGCACCATACATGCGAGGAAAGCAGTCTTGTATTGCAGGTCTCGCACACCTAAACTCTTCAGTCCACTAACTCCGTTACCACCAACACCTCCCGTCGCTGAATTTCCCTTGTTTGCTTCCCGTTGCATTTGGGCTTTGTTCCCTCCAGGAGACCAAGCTGGCTGACATCTGGGACAACGATGAAGGTCCCAGTGAATACACATTTGTCTCCGGCCTTGGCACGCTCCACCATCTCTGAGCGTAGGATAACGTCCAAGGAGCGAGGCATTGATCCTGTGGGGATCTCCGAAGGATTTTCTTGGATGCGGACTTTTTGCCAATCAGTGAATTTTGAGGTGTCGATTTGAAGCTGCCATGCAGTCCGATTTCCGCATGTTGGATTGGGGCATAGGGAAGGCTGTGAAGAATTAAGTAACCTGCAAGTAGAATATTGGTGTCCAACTCACTTCGGTATACTTAAATTGTTGCTCGATATCATGAATAAGGCCATTGCAGACTTCGCAAATGAAGCTTCCGAACAGGAGCTCTGGTCGCACTTCGCTGGTACGTGTACAGTACCACTAATGCTCATCAAAGTGCCAATCTTGTCTGTTCTTAGATCACGGATACCAGAAACAAGGGGAAGGTGGTAGAAGGCGACATTGAATTCGCGTGATTGTAGGTTGGCGGAGTCTGTGGTGGCGGCGGTGGGATTGATCTTGAGGTATTCTGGCTCAATTCAGTGACTAGATTAAGGAGAGCGCGTCGAAGGTATGGAAGGAATCGATAGTATTGCTTCTGGATGGCATCTGCTAGAACGTCGTCCCTTTGAAGCAGGTGGCCAAAGTCCACATAGAGTGTTGTAAGTTCGTATTCGCGCATCGTGTGGATTTGCTCAATGTAGATGAGCTCCCCGTCATTGATATCGGCACCAATACCATCCGATCCAGGCGTCGCAGCCAGCGCAATTTCTTCCGTAAATCTACAAGAAAAATAGTCCATTACAACCTTTTTGTGAAAGAATGCAAGTACTCACGTTTTGAGGAAGGTTTCGAAGCTCTCTGCCACACTCTCTCCAACAGCATCCTTGACAATTGGCACGTCCCCGTTCATCTGACGGGGTCTTTTTCTTCGACCTCTGCCTGGAACCTCGTCATTGTCCTCTTCCGCTTCATCGTTTCCGAGTGCAAGCGCGTCAGCGATGGGACGCCGGGGTGTTGCGCCATTCGTTGATGGGGTAGGATCGATAGCGCTGCTCGGCGGCAGCGACGAGGGCATTGCGATAGGGGACGAAGGCGCGTCTGAATCCATGGCAGCGGCGCGTAATGAGAGCGAGGATCTAATGGACGGGACGCGACGAGATGAAAATGATGGCACTTTAGGGGCGGCCTTTTCGTGTGCGTGACGCCATGTGGTCACGCAATTGGCGATCCCCGGTAAGCGAGAGCACTTAGCCGCTCACCACCATGCACGATCTCGACCCCCTCGACGCCGACTACGTCAACGATGTCCTCTCGAAGCCCCCCTTCATCACTGTCTCGGGTGTTATAATGTCCGAGATCTTGGCAACTACCATTCCACCACAGAACCAGGGCAGGTCACCAAACCACGAATCTTGATTCGTTCTGCAGAACTATCCGGCATTACAGAAGAGGGTCCGTCAATACTTCATTTTGGAAAAATATAAACTCATCATATCTTAGGAAAGAATAAGCTTAGAGATCTCGGTATCACCAAAGTCTTCGACATGCGTTCTGATACCGAAATTCGAAAATACAACACACCCCTCCCTGAAATCGAAGGCGTGGAGGTGGTCCACATACCCGTCTTCAAAACCGAGGACTACAGCCCAGAGATGATGGCCAAGTACGTACGTGTTCGTGTATTTTGGACACTGTTGCCTCTACTGAAGCATGTGATTGTCATTCAGGAGATACCAGCTGTATGCTAGCGGAAAGACGGAGGTTGATACCATTTTATATACCTTCAGATTTTATTACTGAAATGATGTAGGCCTTTCTAGAGCTCTATTCTCAAATATTGGACCATGGGGGAAATGCTTTCGGCACTATCCTTCGCCATGTCAAGGACAGGCCAAACGAGGGCTGTGTCTTCCACTGCACTGCAGGGAAAGATCGAACGGGGATTATGGCCGCAATTATCCTCAAGGTACGATCGATAAGCCGAATATCCATATCTGCATGTGTCTCAACACAACTAGCTCGCTGGCGTAGATGATGAACAAATATCCCATGATTATGCCCTGACTCGGATAGGTAGAGAACCCGCAAGAGAGAAAATCATGGCGCGTCTCTCCAAGGAGCCTTTATTCGCCTCAAACAACGAAGCTGCCCTCAATATGTTTACCTGCCGGTACGTATAGAGCTTATATGAACTGTGTTTTAATTTAATTACTCTTCCCCAGTCACGAGACTATGCAAGCCTTCCTCAAACACTTCGATGAGAAGTACGGAGGTGCTGAAGAATATCTCAGACGCTACGTTGGTTTTTCTGAAGACGAAATCAGCCAGATTAAGAAGAACATCCTGATCACTAGTCCACAGCGATTGTAATATCTGTCTGAATACGTATCTCGCATGTTGCATTTAGCAAACAACGTTCTAAGTATGATACCCAGTATTCCACATCCACGCACCGAACAAGCTAGCCATAACCCATACGCATGTGGACAACATTGTCAGCTGTGATGAAAGGTCAGAAAAGGCGCGCACAGAATTCCCATCTACGCATGCATTTATGCAAACGTCACATAGCGTCATCATGATCAAAGTATGATAAAGACTAAGAACCAAGCAAGTCCCAAGGGCATATAAGTATGTACGGACAGAAATACAACGATAAACATGTAAGTATCGACGCCTGACAGGTAAGTAGCGTTCTACTTCCTATTCAGCTCCAATGGTCGCCGCTGCTTCTGCGCATGTGTCAACGCCGCCGCCGGGTTCAAATTCGATGGGAGCGCCGTGGAGCTGGGCATGAGTGTCAGCCCGCCACCTCCCCTCGCCCTCGGGTTCAGCGGTGACAGTGCCCCCGCTCTTGACGCTGGTGGTGGTAAAGGCACGATGTTATTCGGCATGGTGATATCGCCTGTCACCCTTCTCCGCAGAGGCGGTGGGCCAGGCTGCGCCGATCGGCCCCCTTTGTCCTGCGAATCGTGAACCTATCGTCGGTGAAACCAAGGATGGGTGAAGTGTCATTTCCTAGCGTTTGCCTTCGTGCTTTCTCGTGCTTCGCTTGGACAGATCGGAAGTGAAGGAGGAGTTCTTGCCATTTGATCTCGTCCCGGTTTATTTTGATCTAGTTGTACTGAGGCTGCTACCGAGCTGGATTGCAAATCATTAGGGCTCATAAATGACGATAAGAAAACGAAAAGACTCACGTTTTAGGAACAATATGCAGGAATCCCGCAGAATTGACGGCATTTAGTCGATTACGCAGTGACACAAAGGCTGAACTCTGGGGTAGCAACATCAGAATACCGTAGAGACACTTGAAGAGGTATGGATATCGTTCAGGTTCGAGGAGTTGCAACCGGATGTCTATAAACGAAGATTAGAAAGCAAGGCAGAGCAAAGATTTGGCATACAAACATGTAAAGACAGGAGATTCTATAAGTTGAACGAGCTTATCGACTTGCACAAGCATAGGAACGGTAATTTCCAGATCAGCAAAGATTTGTAGCAGATTTGAAGCATGTTCGTAAGCTTGCGCTAGAAGACATAGCGAGAAAACCGAGACAGCGTTATGACACCATGAGCGGTATAATGTCGTGAATAGCGCCTGTCCGTCGTGCTATAAGGAAATTAAGTTCAAAAGGTATGCACAACTGTTGAAGTATGAGCGACTTACCCTGCTTTCTAGACTCTTTAGCCGTTTCCTGAAGTCGGCCAGCTCGGGTGATGTGATCAAAATGAGGTTCAACTTTTGCACAATAACGCTAGCAAATTCCAGATCCTAAATGAAGGCATAAGCAGAGCAATAAGAACCGAAGGAGATACAATACATACGTCTTCCTTCTCGATGATCTCTGCAAAGGTTCGATATATCCTCTCGGTGTTCAGATTAAGGCAGAGCTGACGGATGATAAGACTGCCGCGCGTTTCCAATAGCCTTCTATCAGTGCTGAAGAGTTCCAGCAGATTAACCATAAATGCTTTAAAATAGCTCTCCTCAGAACTTGAAGATATTTGCGCCAAAAGTTGCAAGTCGTGTTTAATGACCTATGCAACAATTAGAAACGTTATTTTGAAAGATGCGCGATGACTCAAGTACCTCTTCAGAGCTGTCTGACAAAGTCTTCAATAGAGCCGGGAATGTCCCATCATCCATAGCCAATATCTATACGCCACAGTCAGCACACAACTTTCCTCCAGCGAATAGTTTCCATCGAACACGCACCTTCTTCGGAGCCTTCTGATGCAACATAATCAACCACTTCAGCGCTGCCACCCTCGTCTCTTCGAATTCGCTCAAAAACTGGACCGTTAGCTCGTTAACCGTCTTCTGATAGTCAAACGGATCCGACTCTTCGGCAGCGGGCGAAGTGGTCAAGTTTCCATTGGGCGGCCCCGTCAGGCTGCTCAGCGATGCAGGACTGTGAGGCCTACTCGAACTAGATGCAACAGGAGGGAGAATCTCCGTCGGTGGAGCAGGGCGTGGAGTCATAGACAAATCGGCGGTGCTCGACCGCGGGCGAGGTGTCGGAAGTTGACTAGACGAGCTACTGCCTTCCGCAGAGGGATCTGGCGATGGAACATCCTTGGGTGGAGAGACTGTAATGTTCCTTGTCTTGTATTTGATGTAGGCGTCGGCGACCGCGGTAGTTTGGATGTCGTATTTGACCTGTCTCTTTCTGGAGCCGATTTAGGTGGCTGAGGGGCTGGAAGGGGTCTTGTGGCGATGGAAGTTTCTGGATCACCCGAACAGTAGTTTATTGGTGCGTATAGCGGCTGATTGAATCATGGCGACGTGATGAGCGAGGTTAGGAAGAATGGCGGGAATGAGCCGGGGTGTGAAAGGAACCATGACCTCATTGGCAAAGCTCAAAAACTCTGCTAACCACCTTAGCGCAGTAGCTTGTTGGATTTCCTCATCTAAATATTTTATTATTCAGCGTTCCGCGAGAGGTCGTGATACTCACTTTCTCCATTTAATTGCCGAATAAGAATTTCTATAATGGCGGCGTAGTTAATCCTGACTCCTTGGCCAGGAATCCAAGCTACAAAAACCATTAAATAAGCGCAATGGCAGGAAATCATTTTGCAAAGACATCTTACCTCCAAGATCTTGGTCATCAATGTCTGATCCATCATCCCGATGACCAAACTGACTACTCTGCGTGGACCGATCATGTTCGTCGTTTTCTAGCATATACAAAGCACGCTCCGCATTTTCCATAGTAAGGTCTGGCAATTTCTCTCCATCAACTCTTCCTCGTCGTATTGATTCCGCTGGGGTCTTCAACTTTCCTTGCTGTTCCAACTGTTGCGAAACAATCGTAACGTCGCGCAGTTCGCGAAGGAAGTCGGCCAGTAGATTCTCAGTGGCCACGCGTACGTCTTCTGTCGGATCCGAAAGGTATTTCCTAATATTATAATAGTCCATCAATGTGCAGCACATAAGTAGTAAATTGATCCATACGTACATTAGCCCGTCCAGGAATTCTGGGAGATAGGTTATGAGCTCGAGTTCGGGGACAGAGTCCAGGACATTTATCCAGGAAACCAAATAGCTTCTGGTGAAGGGACTGACAACATAGATCCGCTCGCGGAGAAGAGGGATGAAATGAGCAAGAGAGAAAGCCTTCTTCGCACCGTCGCCTGGCAAGCTGTCGGGAGAGGCACAAGGACACCTTGAGGTTTTTCGCGGTCCGCGCGAATCTTCTCTGTCTCTGGATAGAGAGGAATATAAACCGAAGCAGATTCCGCAACAATGTCCTTGAGGAGACGGTCCAGGAGTTCAGCACCATTCTTGACAGACAATTCAGAGTCTGCGGCAAGCTTGAATGTTCAGGCGCCATAAGAAATCGTCGAATAACTGAGACCGTGGTAGGGAATCCAGAAACGCACCTTGCTCAAAGCGTCGAATATATCATTGAAGTACACCAGAACCTCTCCCTTGGACACTTTCGCGATGTTGTACAGACACTCCGCTGAGAAATAGCGAATCCTATTCTCGGGATCGACGAAACAGTCGAGCAGGGGACCAATAAACTTCTCCATGTACGGTGCCACATCGACGCCAAGAGCAATTGCTGTCCCCGCCAGTCCAATGAGACCTCCATTCCGAATATGCAGCTGGTTCGATGTGTTGTTAAACATCTCAACGAGCTGGTCGATGATCTGGCTGATGCGCTTCTCCTCCCTCTGCTGGTGGCATTCTCGTATTTGTCTATGAACAAACAGAAAGGAAGAGTGAAGAAGAGTCGGTCAGTTCATTGATTGTCCAATGTTAGTTAGCATCAACCACGAATGACGTACTTCTCGAGTTCAAGCGCAGCGGCCTTGCGTTTCTCGTATATCTTGTCGATTAGCTGCTTCGCCACTGCAGAGTCTACAGGGCTGAGTTCAGGACATGAGGAATAGCAAAGTGTGCTAGCAAAGCGCACCCATTTCCTACGCGTTCTAGCAACCGCGACGGACCTACTGAGATGGGAAGAACATGGGCAGTGGTGTTAACAATCGGTCCCCGTCTTGTCCCCGTCCGTCTAACGCGTGTACATGTGACCTGCTTCTAAAAGTGGGTTCTAACTTTGACAATGACATGATTGAATCATAGGTACTAAGGTAGCGGTGTCCACTGACGAGCAAAAAGTTCCCCAGCAGACAACGCTATGTAATGGTTACAGTACAAAATATTAAAAGTGCAGGCGTGTAGACTGATAAGTATGGTAGTAGTTTATGTGATAGGACCAATGTACAAATGACTGGTGTGCAAGGAAGCAAAGCAGACAAAAACGAGCTAGAGATTGAGAAGACAACATAAAAGCAAACTAAAAAAATCCCACCCTATCAGAGCGCCTCACCGTCGCATACCCACCGAAATCGACATCCTCGCTGGGCTAATGCTCATTGCGCCCAAAGATTCTCCCAGCCCTTCATCATCCTCATTTTTCTTCTTCTCAGTACCATCCCTCGGAATATCAAGGTACGCCGTCCGCCCCACAACATCGCCTTCCGACGAATTGCCATCCTTATACCCCTTCAATCCTTCTGGCTCCTCATCGGAATCCTCATCCTCGTCTTCATCTTCTTCATCATCATCAATAGCGACTGAGGACCACTCTCTATAAACTCCTTGTATGAACACATTTGACTTCGGCAGACGATAGGGATCAAATGGGAAGAAAGTGGTGAGCTCGACATTAGCCGGCTCGTACAGAATTTTCGCCTGCAGCAAAGAGAGCATGGAGGAAAGGCTATCAGGCCGGGCGGTGTTGATGTTGGTGGACCGAGGAGCGGAGGAAGAAGAGAATGACATATCGGTTCGCTTGTTTGACTCCAGAATAGTGTAGCAGTAGATGAAGTCGGTAGCTTGAGCGACGCGAGCAAATTGCATCACGACATTTGGTGAACAGACCTAGAAACAAAGAAGTGAGAAATAGATCGGTACTACAAACGGAAAGCACAAACCTTGAGAGGATTCAGGACAGAAGCCACAACCCTCTTCAATACTGCAAGCTCAGGCATCCACTTATCCTTCGGACTACTGCTCACACCTCCAGCCTTGAGCGCGGGTCTTGATGTACTGACATCCAAATCTAGGTCCAAATCCAACTCATCCTCATCCTCATCGCCCCCAACCAAATCTCGCCATCTAAAACAAAAGACCAAAAACACTGCCTGCGTGACCGCATAAAACACAGTATGCTGCCCAGATGCCAAGATTGCGCTAATTGTGGCCGCCGCGTTTCTGTTGTTACTTGCATTTGACGTCGAGCCATTCCCAAAGCCCAAACCAGCCCGTAGGTCCGCTTCAACGCCATCCAAATGTGACCTAAGGTATTCGCATAGTATGCCTACCACACGGCGCGCGCCTTCCCGATCGACAAATGTCGCGCGGCTAACGAAGCTGCCGATATACGATGCTGCAGCTGCGCGCGTCAACTCGGGTGTCATCATGTGTGCATTTGCATTTATGGATGACACATCGCCATCGCCATCAGCTGAATTCGTCGCGATCACTGCTGGGCCGCCTACAGACGACGACATGAGCGCGCGGTCGACGAGCATGCCCTGAAAGACGTCCGCGAACTCGGGGTCAAGCGAGGCATACCAGAATACGAGAAATTGTGTGTAGCGTGACTTGAATGTGCGCAGAATTGTACGGTCGAAGATGGAGAGAAGTGAATGGAATTGGGAACGGAGAGGCGATTTGTCTGCGAGCACATGAGAATCTTTCGGCGGTGATGTTGTGGAGGCGGGAGTGGAGGAGATCGGAAGTGTCTCTAGGTTGGCATTTTTGATACTTGCAGATTGAGTATGAGGAGGTCCGAACTCTAGGAAACTATTTTCCAACGGCGGCAAAGGCGGTAGTTCCATTGGTGACATCGGGCGCGAATTAACGCTCTTGCTGCTCAAATTCCTTGTCCTATCGAAGTGTTCGAATATTAAGAACAGAATGGCGTCTAGCTTCTTGACCATTTCTTGGATGTGTTGCGTGTTGGTGGGTACTTCTACTGGGCGATTGTCTAGGTCTTCCGCTTCAGAAGATAAATCGCTGAATACATCGTCGTCGTCGGAACCAGAGTCGGAAGTGTCAAGGTCGGGTTCTTGGCCCAAGACGGTGTCGAAGGGATCGAGTTCAAAGATATCCTGTTCGTCGACAGAGTCCTCCTCTTCTAATTCCTCGAGTTCAATTTGAATTTCCACCTGTTCAGAGCTATCAGCAACGCGAATTATTTGAAGGAAATGCTGGCAGCATCAATTATTCGAGGTTAGGAATCCATCGCGAAATTATATCCTTTACAACCCAAAATTTCTGATAAATCCCTTGGCGCGGGAATTCGGGTGTTATCCCATATCAGCCCGAATTTCCGTAAAAGGATTCATCAAAAATATGTGGTTGACTGCTATCATTGACTCATACCGCAGCCGGTCCGCTTTTCGGATAGAACAACTGGACGAAATTGGATCCGGGCAATGAAGAGCAACGATAGCAGATATAAAGCTCCGTTTACAAAGGATTCTTGGCCTCGAACATTGGCAACCTGGCAACCTTGAGCAGTAAATGGGCATAACGCAACGTACATCTATTTGAATAGCCCGATCAACGATTGTCGCGAGGATCTTATCCGCTAGTTCTGGGCAATAGCTCGACACCCTAAGCAAGTTGCGAATATACGTAGTTTGCGCCACTTGATTTTGTCGTTTATGAGGGAAATGGCGAACAAGGAGGGGTTGCAGAGTCGACGGTAGAGTGGGCACCAACGTAAGAATGTGGCGTAGGAGATAGTGCAGCCGATCGTAGATGATTCGACGCGTAATGGGAGTACTTGAAGTAGATGGCAAATTCGTATCGAGAGCTTGGATCCCCGATTCTATTCGTTCCATGAGTATGAGCAAAGACATAAGGCGAAAGACGCACGATAGGTGAATCCCTGCGCGATCTTCGATAAGACTAGAGATAGATACTCTGGTCTGGCGCTCAGAAGCATCCCAATAAAGACGGTGTATGATTTTACTGTGGCACTGTCAATGGTTGTCCATGGCATGTTTACGATGGCGTCTACCAGAGCAGCGTGTGTCCTCTCGAGGCGAGAAACGACATGAGACAGGGCAAGAAGCCATAATCGGATTTGAGCAGTGTCAACTTGTTGTGGCTGCTGCTGTGCTGATGAAAAGGTATTAAACTGCGACACTAGCTCGTCGAATGTATCGGAGATGCCCTGATGGATTTTGGTAGGTTGGTTGGCAAGCTGAGAAACGAGGCAAACGACGCACATTCGCTTTCTGTTGGAGTGCATTGGTGACAAATGAAAGATACATGTCGCGCTTGACCATCTCGTCCTGTTTGACGCGCGAATTTGTCGCTATGGGGCGGCGCACGAGCAGATTGTTCGAGGCCGCTTTGGACGCCTTGGATGATGTCTTTGGAGGCAATTTGGCGGGCTCTGTCTTCTGTGTTGAGACGGAATCCATATTTCTAGAGATAGGACCCGCCTTTGGTGCTCTATAGTTGAATTGCGAGTGCCTGGAATGCGGGTCCATCTCCTAGATTGTGTAAGAGGCCAAGCAAGGTTCGGGTCCGCACCAATTTTTGAAATGATGCATTACGTAAGCGTCCCATGAACGTCGTGCCAGCTGGGCTTCTCCACCACTACCACCTACGATGTCCGTGACGGCGTTTTCCTCGGCACATCGATTATATGTCAAATCACTGTACAAGCGTTACTTGAAGAACGCCCTGGACTGGGATGCCAGGCGGGATTTGTGGAGGAGCCGGGCATTGCAAATTAGAGCAGAGTTCGAGACGAACCGGTGAGGGCGTTGGGTCAGGCACATTCGAGACGAGACTGAGCGATAGATACAGCAATGTGCAGGATCCTCGAGACCTAGCCAGAATTCTGGAGCAGGCTGAAGCCAGGTTAGCCAGCATAGCGCACCCTGACCCCGTTATTCGTGAGTTTCACTCGATTGTCGCGCATAATCACTCTTGCTCAATTGGGGCACAGCACCGATGGCACCCGGTGGCACAAAATGGTTCGTTGTTTTTTTCCCCCTGTCTTTTTGCATCAACTTACTGGCACCGTAGGGAACGTAATCTTCCTGTATGTACCGTGTCATCCGATATTTCCGTTTCTGACCCAAATCCAGCCCAGCATGGCGCCGTTGTACGACCACGAGGCAGCGGAGCACCACTAAACGTAGTAAATCACATGACTGTAGCATGGAATATACTTTCTTTAACTTACCGTCTTTCTCTCCTGCTCTCCTTCTGCCATGAACTATATACGCGGCGCCGTCAACGCTATTAGCGCGCCATACCAGTACTACAAAGAGCTGCCACCAATCAACCCGTCCACCCTTACAGGCGCGATCGACGTCATCGTCATCCAACGGCCAACAGACAACGGTGGCACAGAACTCGTATGTTCGCCTTTTCATGTGCGATTCGGGAAATGGCAGGTGCTGCGCCCAGGAGAGAAGAAAGTCAACGTGTTCGTGAATGGAAATCCAATCCCTTTCAACATGAAGGTTGGACAGGCTGGTGAGGCCTTCTTCGTGTTCGAGACGGACGAGGACGTCCCCGCGGATCTCATCACTTCGCCTATTCTACAGCCGACTGTTCCGGGAAAGGAGGAAGTAGAAGAGGAGCCCGTGGACAGTGATCGTTTTGGCGCCAAGGAGATTGAAGACAAGGAACAGCAGGAAGAGGCCCTTGTATCCAAGCCAGAACGGACACGCGTTGAGCCCGACTTTCTCGATCTAGATGGAAATGCTAACGAGGAGGCACCTCCTACACCAAGACAACAATATAATGTTCCGCATGCTCTGCGGAAAAGTGGTTCGAAAGCGACACTTATGCAGGTCTCTCTGCCTTCCCCACCTCCTTCAAGGGATTCGTCGATCGAACGGGCACGAAAGCCCGAGACGAGCGAGCAAGATAAACGTGCAGATGATGCTCTCAAAGCACTGGGGGCGCAAGTACATGTTCCGGAAGTAGATTACCACCACAGTGAGTATTCCTTGTGTCATCTGCATTGCAATAATATCTAAAGACGTCATAGATGTTGCTTTGGACATGGAGGGTTACAAGTCAGGCTATCATAACTGCGCAAAGGCAGACAAGTCTTCGAAGGAACATCTTACACTTCCTCCGAAGGAAATTTCCACTCCCGATGCATCGACCCCCCAAGAGCAGAGTTACCAAGACGCGCTTACTCAAGGATCTGTTCCGGAGGTAGAATATCATAATGGTGAGCACATATTTTTCCGAACCACCTCTAATTTTTGACGATGTTATAGATGACATGGAGGGATACACCCCGAGCAACCACGACCGCCAAAAGTCAGACCAGACCATACGGGAACAGTTTGCATTTCCTCGTGCTGAAAATTCGAACCAACGATCTTCACCGGTCCTTCCACATACCCAATCGGCGCGACATTCCACCCTCCCGTCGCCTTCTCCCGATTCATCCGAAGCCTCTCCTTCAACCTCGCCCTCACCCTCGCCAGTGCCTCCCCACCTCCATCCCTTCCGTGCCACCTCCGAGCCCCCACCAGACACCGAAACAGACATTGATCCGGGTCAAATACTCACCTTCCCTTCGACCCAAAAACCTGGGCATGTCCAACCACCCCATCTGCAAGTTCCTGTAGAGTACTCCTGGGAATGGGGTGCGTTCCCACAGCCATCACCAATGAAAACGTCATTTGGGAAGGGCGGCAGAATCGAGTCGCCAAAAGGTCTTTGGGCATCGGCAAACCTTGATAACTCTAGTGCAAACGGCGTCGATGGCCGTAAGAGCATACTTTCGGACAGGAAGAGCCGTTTGGCGGGAATGCGGCTGCCGTCTCATGTTGTTGTCGCCGATATTTTGAAGAGTGACGAAGAAGGGGAGTATCAATCCGAGCAACAGGCTATACTCAGCGCCAGTGGAAGTGGGTTGACAGGCCGCAGTCGATCCGTGCCGCCACATTTCCTTGGAAGCCCTGCACGGAAGGGAAAGCGAGGGAGTCGAGAGTATAAAGAGTACGAGGATGTCGGAGAGGATGCCGATGCCGAGGAGGACGAACAGGAAGATGAGGAGAGGGGAAGAGGACGGTCGCGGAATGGTGGCGATGAGATAGAAGAGAAGCCCGAGCTCAGCCCAAAGGAAGTGGACAATGAAACATTTGGCGCTGGTGGGGTACTAAGCGCGAGTCGGGATGACCTAACGACATTTGTCCTGGGTATTGAAGGCAGGAAGGTAGCATTCCAATTGAGTCTTATACCGACCGAAGGCGAAAATCAACTATGGAAGGACAAGTCAAAGGCACTATTGCGCGATGAAATGGAGATGGCGCGTCTTTTTGATAACTACTGTATTGATTGGAGTAGGTTCCTCGATGATGAGGCGCTTGTGCACCATCCACGCCTCGTCATCCGCTGGGCTAAGAATCAGTGAGTTTATTTCTGATTCCTTGAAATTCACAAATCTAACTAGTGTCCAGATACATTACTCGGAACGACGGCTCCCCTCTCATGGATGCCCTTGTCCGTTGGCGCTTTTCGGCACTCAAGAAACGTGCCTCGGGCGACGTTCTTCGCCCAGTCTCGCCTCCACCTGCAACGACGAGTTCGACGATCAACTCAATGCTCCGCAGAAGTTACATGAGCGTTCCAAATCCGACATCACAGCGATGATCGCAGGAGAAAAGGGTGGTGTAGAGCCGAGAATTGGTGGTGATAAGGAAGGGCAAGTCTCCGCAAAGAAGCCCACATCGTCTTCTTGGGTTGCATGGTGGAGCAGGAGTAGGAGAACAGATAGTACGAGAGAGACAGCGCAGCAGCACTATTCAATATACGACTCCGTGCGTGTTCCTATATTCTACAATATCGCAGCGTAACTTACGCGCTAATTTCCTTCTACTTAGAAACCTAAAGACAGTTCGTCAGCCTCATTACCACTCCCGCCCGCCGATAAATTGTCTCTTGGCGAGAAGACGAAGAGTATATCAGCGACTGATGTGAAGACCGGCAGTGTACCAACGACGCCTGTGCAGAAACCTGCCGACGCTCTTACTCCATCCAAGCACAGGAAACAACCCCAACGCGCAGAACAGCTGCTCCTGCGATAGCTGTCTACCCTCTCAGAAAAGATTCGCCAAAACCTTGAGATTGACATCTGACCAACTTGTGAGTGTATATGTCTACCTATTCTAGTCCTGGTGTTGAGTATGTTCTATAGAAATTACTCAACTTGAAGCCTGGTCCTAATTCGATCACATTTTCATTGTCTGCTTCTGGTGCTGTCGCAGCTACAGCTCGCATCTTTGTTTGGGATTCTACAGACCTAGTCGTGATTTCCGACATTGATGGTACGATCACCAAGTACGCGTTTCTTTCTCCCCATATGGCCCATCATATTTGCTTATTATCTATCAACCCCGAAGGTCTGATGGTCTGGGACACGTATTTGCGATGATTGGACGCGATTGGACACATCTCGGTGTTGCCAAGTTGTATACAGACATTGTGAAGAACGGGTACAAGATCATGTATCTAACCTCGCGAGCAATTGGCCAAGCAGACGCTACCCGCGATTACCTTAAGGGTATTAAGCAGAACAACTACCAGCTCCCTGAAGGTCCTGTCATCATGAGCCCGACCGTTTGATGGCTTCTCTCCATCGGTCAGTGCGCCCTAAACATGGAATAATTTTCTCCTTCTGAATCGCATCTCATGTTTAATACAGCGAGGTCATCATGCGGAAACCGGAAGTCTTCAAGATGGCCTGTTTGCGCGATATCCAGAGATTATTTGGTGAATCTGCTAGAAATCCGTTTTATGCCGGCTTTGGAAACAGGATCACCGATGCGCTTTCGTATCGGAGCGTCAACGTTCCTAGCGCTCGGATATTCACCATTGATAGTAGTGGCGAAGTCAAGATGGAACTGTTGGAACTTGCTGGCTACAAGTCTTCGTAAGTCATTTAAATGTCTTTCTCACTTGACCATCAACGCCACCTATAATAGATATATCCACATGACGGACCTAGTCGACCAGATGTTCCCTCCCATTCATCGAAAGTGGACGCCAGAGTTTACTGACTTCAACTACTGGAAGGCACCTATGCAAGACTTCCCTTTGCCTGATTTCTCACCGCCATCGCCCGCACTTAGTGCGCGCTCCGACACCTCGAACCAGAGTGCCTAGCACGCTTAAGGAATTCAGTCTAGGTGGAAACGCCAGTGCGACTGCGCGCCAGGCAGCTAGCAGGCTGTCCACGATATCTCCCCTGGGACGCACATAACGCATCGGATGGATCGCCTTACCGCAATTCGCATTTACGCCAGATGTCGTCTTTCGAGAGGCTCAGCTCTACACTTGGTTTTATGTCAATGTCATCGATGAGAACGCGGACCGACGCAGTACAAGCCCGTCGTCGTCACATCTAGAATCAGACGACGAGGATGAAGACGCTGAAATGGGTATGGATGGACGCAAGAGGATACGGAGACGAAGTATGACAAGTATGCCCGGGACGCTTGATGAGATGCATTTCGAGCTCGATGATGACGAAGATGACGAGCGTCAATTCGTTCACCACGATGAAGCGGAGGAGGACGAAGGGTACGAGGGAGAAGCAGGCGATGACCAACTTGAGCACGATGCTGATGAAGGATTTGATGAAGATATCCTGGCGGCAGGCGAAATGGCGAATGTACCATTCCTTTGAGAACATTCCATTTTGCAACCTGAGGACCACCTTAATAAGAATCTAATTCGTAGAACTTTGCTTTCGTATTTAAAAATTGTACATCATATAGATTTCTCGAGGAACGGATTGTAACCAAGAAGATCGCTTATACCTGATTATACATAGTTTAAACTGGTCTTTCCTAAACAGCAGGAGTTTAAGCTGTGACCTTGATGACAACTTTGCCGACATGCTTTTGGGATTCAAGGTAGGCGTATGCATCAATGGCTTGTTCGAAGGGAAACACTTTGTAACCACAGGCTTGGTTGTTTCAGGGTTTGCCTCGATCAAGCGGTTCATGTCCTTAAACCTGAAAAATAAGTATCATAAGCACGCTTGCCACATAGAAAAAATTGAAGATATCTCAAACATACTGGGCAACGGAGCCAATATGTATTCCGCGTAAAGACACTGCTGAGAGGATAAGAGGCAACACAACGTTAGGATCTCCCTCTTCCTGTTGATATCCATTCATCGTCAGCTCTTTGGTCATTGGAATCTAATGAGTGTCCCTGGCTTACCGTGGCAACGTGTCCAATAATGTGAACCTGTCCGCATCCAATCCGAGCAGATTTCACGGATTTTGAAAGTGTTCCACCGCCGACCTATATCATAATCAGATGAATTGCAAGGACGATTACAAACAGAGATATACCTCAATGACGTGGTGTACGCCCTCTCCATTGGTCTTCAGGGACGTTACTGGCGATTAGATCATGGGCGCTAAACTATGACGGCATGATGGACCCACAATCTTAAGGACCTCCTCGTCCCAATTTGGTGTTGTTTTGTAGTTGATAAGATGTTTGGCGCCGAGTTTGGAGGCAATCTTGAGCTTTTCGTCGAGGACGATGTCGCGATTACCGTGCTCCAGACGCAACGGCAAACTGCAGACCAAGCTGGAAATTCTTGTGAGAAATTCTTGTAGCAAAGGCAAAAATAATACTCCTTACGTAGAGACACCTCCCGTTCCCAGAACAAGAACGTAGTCTCCTGCCTTGATGGGAACTGGTCCGTTGAGGGCATTATAAGCTGTGAGTGCAGCGCATCTAAATATTGAATTACAGTGACGCCCTACATGGTTTTTCAAGTTGAATATCACCTACGGGAGAGTCGAAGCCTCCTCGTAAGACAAATGCTTCGGAATGGCGACGATTGACTAAAAGTCGGTGTGAATATCGTATAATAGCAAATGGGCAGGAAATGAAGCCTACAGTAGCAGGGAAGGTTCGATACTCTGTCAGCACCCCTTGAGCCTGTCCACCTAGTGAGGTGGCTTGTATTTCACGATTGGTGGCGCCATGTACGTGGCCCGGCGCAAAATTGGCAGAGACTCTATCACCCACTTTCCAGCCTTGGACATCTTCTCCAATAGCAATAATTTCTCCTGCGCTATCTGATAAGGGCACAAGATCTGCCGGTCGACTTAATCAAAGGGGTTGAATTAAAAGAAATTCAGACTTGAAAGTTGAGAAAGAAATAGATAACTCACGCAATCGGATATTTGCCGCCAGCAATCATCAAATCTCGGTACTGGTTTCGTAAATGTTCTGTTAGCGCAACCGCTGGATCCACTATTTCGCGCTAAAAGAAATATACCTGGAGAGAGACTGCGTGAATTTTGACCAACACATCGTTGGCTTTGACTTTGGGAACAGGAGCTTCTTTGACGACAAGGTTTTTATAAGACACGTCGGTCTGCGGGTTCCCAGTACAATTAGATCAGGTGAAACCATCAATGCGGTCACGAACCTGAGAGTAGCAGTATTGACGCGTGGTCGTAGGGATAGTCATGGCAAATTGGCTGTGGATTGGGTATGATATCTATGAAAGACGATGGCAAGGGAATGCGGGTATATATACCCCATAATGCCCCTAAAGCATGATGTCAGTCAGCAGGTAAATACTTGCATCATTTGCTTATACAGCGTTATAAAGATGATGAGAAAGCACTTCCAGATGGGAGGATAGTCTTATAGAAGCGATTCCAGAATCCAGACTCCATACTTTGGTGCCCACCTTCGAACTGGAATAGAATCACGACATTGATATCACATGCGTGTGTAATTGAAGTAAAGTCGCCTATGAAGCCTTGAGTAAATTGGGACATGGATGGGATTGATTAGCTAGCGATAGCGATGTGGATGACAGAAGGCAGACCTTGGGCAGACCAGAGGCCGACCTGCGTTCGGATTCCAGCGGTCGTCGCCAAGGTCGCCGCGTACTTTACTGGCTGCCGTGCGAAATCTTCGTGTACTTATACTCGGAGGAAGTGAACTTGTCCCCCAAACACCAACTTGACTACAAATCGATGCATCCACAGGACCAGTTCTTCCTCCTTTTCTGCAGGAAAGGTTTGAGCGGCACTCGCAGAGCCGCCTTCACCTGACTCCCACTTCGACCTCTATGGTCCCCTCAATGGAATGATATACGACATCTTCCGCAGTGCCGGCCCAAATTTCATGACCACACCGCCACACAAGCGATCTGGCGATGAGGACCCCATTGAATTGGAAGGCGGCGGCCGGTTTACTACAGCGTGCTTCATAGTCCATAAGATCCCAGAACGCGGTCCTGACATAGCCGTTGCTTCTGTTCACATCCAAAGGGGCGACGAAAGTGTACCCGCAGCGAGAGCGCGGCTCGCCAGATATCTGACGCGAACTGCCAGCGAGCCTCGTGTTGCCAATTTACAAGGCGTCCTCATCTTGGGAAACGACGTCGAGGTGTATTCGTTGACTGATGGATCCCCCGATGCCAAAATATCCGACAATGTCCTCGCATTCAGCAACCCAGCAGGACCAGAATTCAGGGCGTTGCTATACAAGATCGCAGTTGACGTTGATAACTCAGACGATTGAAGGGATCATTTGAGCCTAAACAATTGGAATCGATTGCCTATAAACTTGAATAGACTGTCATGTATTTTGTAGAACTCAACTTGTACTTGGAATCTTCTGTTGCACTATCTGATTGCCTGCCAGCCCGCTTCCTCGAGAGAGGCCATGATAAGACTGATCATGACAATGTCGACACCGGAACCTATTGAGATTAGATTTTAGTAGCAGCTAAGTATGTACAACGTTGAGCGCGATGCGATAAGCACCACTTGATCTTGAACAACATCCATGAAATATGTTTGGCTCGATGTCGATCCAGTGGGTATTCCTTCTCTTACTTCCCAACTCGTATTCCAATGACTCTACGTGTCCAAGGGGCATGACGATGCTACCGCAATCATGCTGGCGGTCAATCTACCAAACATCCACCTCCTAGGCATATCCACGGTAAGGCGCGTCCAGATTCGAAGCACGCCATTTGCGTAGTGAACAAAGGCATACAGACACACGGAAATGCAAGCAGCGAATGGACAGCGATCAATGCTGCGCGATGCCTCCTAGCCTTTGGCGGCGCACCTCACGTACGCGTCTATCCAGGCGCGGACGAGCCCCTGCTGCTGCCCGCTAAACACGATCCCGAAATCCACGGCGTTGACGGGCTTGGCGGCGTCGAAGGGCTCCCGGCCAGCGACGATCCTAGAGTGTTGGCGCTGTTTGCGACGCATGAGGACGGCTCGCGCGTCCGTGCACTGGAGGGCATGGCCAGAGTGATCAGGGAGACATGGAACAAAGGCGAGGGCCACCAAGTCGTGGTCATCTCTACTGGGCCGATGACGAATATTGCGCATTTCGTCAGCGTGTATGCTGATCTGCTCCTTGCGGTGGAAGAATTTGTCTTCATGGGTGGAGGCGTTGGGTTGGGAAATCGTTCCGCTGTGGCGGAATTCAATATTCTATGCGATCGTAAGTAATTTCCTTATATTTCTTCGGAATCTAATCATATCCTAACACTCATTCTCCCAAAATTGTTGGTTGAATCTACAGCGCACGCCACGCAGATAGTCCTCAATGCACCTGTAAAGAAGACCATGATGCCAATTAATGTCACCCACACCGCAATCGTCACCAAGGACATCCACTCCGAACTTTTAGCTCCTGGAAGCGCATTCAGTCCAGGTGACATGCTTCCAAGCCCAACGACCAACCTGCGGCATACGCTTTCCACATTGATATTTTTTTCGCCGAATCGTATAAATCCACCTTCGGATTCAACGACGGACCGCCACTTCACGACGCTCTGACTATCGCCTGGGTCGCCCATCCGGAGCTCTTTGAGAGCACGCGGCACAGAGTGGACGTCGAGCTTACCGGAACGCATACTATGGGCGAAACGGTCGTTGATGTCTGGAGGTATCGGCCTTGCGACGATACGTGGGGTCGCAATGGCCGCAATTGTATTGTGGTGGACTCCATGAATGTGAGTGTCTGTCAGCCCTCCACGAACATAACATGGCATTTATTGTGTGGTGCTCTTAGGTGAAAGGATTTTTTGATGTCTTTTTGAGGGCCGTAGCACAATGCGATAAGATAACGCCGCTCAATGATCAGCTATCCAAACCATAAGCCATTTAAAGATGTTTTTCTCGCGAAGACTTCGATAGGTGCTCTAAAATCCTCGACATCCCGCGTTTCCAGTAGATATTCCTGCATGCTCTCGACTGTCGAATTCCAGCAAACGTTGACATCTAAGGCCAGATTATTTAAAATTTGCAAGCTCTCCAGAATGACATCCGAGGCCGAGAGACGAAGTATTGTCGAAGTTTAGGCCAAGACATGATTTTAGAGCTGCGGACAGTTGGAAATGCTTGAAAACGTTGAAGTTGAATCCAGCCTCAAGGTAGTTGCGATTCAAATACATACGGAACGGCGTTTGAGTCGCGATAGACAACAGAGACCTTGTACGGAAGGTGAGGGCAACCAAACGCTTGAACATGGGGGTTGGGGTTGGAGTTGAAACAAATGGCGGCAATAATTATGACATCACTCCGAAGTTGCAACGCCGTCACGTGACTGTCGCGTCGCTTCTAGATCCCCTTATATTAATTGAACCAGAACCAAATAAAGGGCAAATAGACATTCTCTGCGGTCTCCTCTTCGCAACGTCGTCTCAGTTCCTTCTTTCGTTCTCGACCAGCGGACAGCGGCCGTCGCCGTCCTTAACGTTCACGAAGGCCTTACGCCCCTCACGCAACCTACGCCATCACGCTCTCTCAAGAATCAACGATTTGGCCAAGAACAGACATCACCACCATGATCCCACTCATCCCTGCCCTCGTGCTCGCTTTCATCTCTTTTATAGCCTCAGCTTTTGTTATACTTCGCATTGTTATCCCAATTCTGCCCCCGCACCCTCTCAGCAAGCGGGTTTCACCTGTGAGTTCTTTTCTTGGCGCGAAATATGACTGGCTCAAATTTCCCATTGTAGGCCGAATTTGGACTACCCACCTTCCGATCTCTCTCTCCGGCAGACAAGAGCCATCTATGGCTTGCAAGCCTTGACCTCGTCGCCCTAGTTCTCTTCATATGGCAGACTATCAACGAGTCGACTGCTGGACCCTCAGGAGTCGCTCTTGCAACGGACCCAGGCTCAGCCATCCGGCTGTGGATCATAGTGACGATTAGACAGACATGTCTTCTCTTCGTGGCAGCTATTACTCTGCTCCACATTCGAATGGCGAATTCAGTCTCCTTCGGCGCCAAACACTGGATGCTTTGGGGACCAACGGCTTTACTCGTTATTACGTCCACCGCTGTTGCCGGTATTCTCTCAGGATCAGGAGTCAACACACTGTTCTTCGGTATGACAGCATATACAGCCACCATTGCCGCTCTCAGCAGCATTGCATTTGGGTACCTTGTCAAGACACTTTTTTCTATCAAGAAAAACTTGCCATTATTAATGACTCCAATGATCATGATGCATGGCCGCAACTGGGAGAGGAGAAGCCGAGGCCTTCGTTCGCAACTGAAGACATTGATGCAATTCGCGATGGTGCATCATGGATTACTTCCAATCCTGGTTCTCGGAGGAATTCTGCCTCAGCGTGGTCGTTCTCCACTCACCACACCATGACAACTTCTCAGCACCATGGCCGGCCACAGACAGCGACCCACCCCTCTGTACCCGGAAAGTCGTCCTTCTGGTTCAGCTCGACTACTGCGAATGATATTCAGGTTCCTCCAGTTCCACCACTTCCGTCTCCATATGGCCCATTATCGCCGGTTATGGCGGATCCAGATCCTTTCCGAAAGGATCCCCCGACTCCAAAGCATCAGAAAACGCGCATGGGCTCTCAAAGCTCGTGGTTGACCTCCTCAAATGGCTCTCACACCACTGTGACTTCTTGGTCTTATCCGACAACCAACCACAGTCAGTACGAAGGCACCATACATGAAGAGATCATTCGCAATCCTAGTCCACAGGATTACCAGACCGCAAGTCGACCAATGACACCCGGAAGTCGACCAACGACACCCGCTATGGCCGATGCGCAAGTTCTTGGTGGATATGGATATGCTGAAAAGGGATTAACAACTTTTACTTCTCCGCCTGGAACAACGATTGAAATTTCTATGGTTCCCGCTATTGGATGGTCAGTTATGATTTGGCTTCCTATCGTAAGTGATCTTCTTTTCTGTGCTCATAATTTATGTTAACAAAAAAAAATCATCTCACACAGGCTTTTGCTTTACCTTACTTTATTACTCTTGCCCAGAACACAACACCATCAACCATCCTCCAAATTCTTTTCATCCTCTCAGTAACACTGTCGTCGCCTCTTCTGGCGCTCAACCTTATCTGTGGATCGCCCCTTCCAATCCTGTTGGACTCTTCGAAAATAGCCTCGACAACCGCGGAGGCCTGCCCGTTGACCCCAACCGCCCGATGATTCACGGCAGCTTCCCACCGCACAAGTTCTCCCATGAGTACAAGCGCAGTACCAGCTGCAGCGTCACTGTCGTCGAAGGGCGTCGCAGCGGCGATGTTTGGCTTAGTAAAGGCAACGCAGTGGATAATAAAGGAAAACTCGGCCGCGCGGTCGGCATGCTTTCGACGACGCCCAAGCTCTCTGTCTTGCCCCCTGAGGAGAACGACGACGTCATTGAGAGCGCGCCTATTCCATATGGCGAGGATTCCTCCGTTCCGTATCATATTGGCGGCACCCCGCGCTCAGAGATCAGTGCACAATTTGGACGACTCAGGACGCAGTCAAAGTCTAGCTCGCATAACTCTGGCGCAGATGAGAATCTGCAGTTTGCCACCCAAATTATGATCGCGCAGAGGCACTACTCCACGCTCGCACAGACAGTCGTCGTTCCAGGTCCAACTGGTTCAGGTCCGAACACCGCGAGCAGCCAACGCGATTCGGTAGGCGCTAATACGTTGGTCGGTGTCACTACGGGCGCTGCAAGCAAGCGCAACAGCCACGCGTCGCACTTGCGCTCTCGATCTGTTTCTTCTATCACTGGAGGCGCGTACCCTCAGACGCAGGCAGCGCAGGAGCACTACAACCCCAGCCCGCCGCCCTCGTTTCCCTTGCCTCCTACGCCACCGAGTGTGCGCACAGCCAGACTCGCTATGCTCGCGCACAAGAAATCGTTCTCGTCTGGATTTTCGTTGGGTCATGCCATGGAGATGGATGGCGATCTCGATGGTGAGATGAACGAGATCGACGCGCTTACTGCAGGGGTTCTTCCATTGCTCGTCCCTGGACTGAAAGTCGGCGGTGATATGAAGATTCGCAGGGGCGATTATACACCACCCAGCAGTCTTGGGAAAGGGAAAGGCAGGAAGGTGGCAGCGGCGAAGAAATTGGCAGAGTTTGGGGAAGATTTCTCGTCGCCTGAGATCCATTCGACGCCGGCAAGGAGGCGCAACCCTAGAGGCAGGAAAGAAAGTGGACACAAGAAGAACCATTTTAGTCTACCCAGGTCCGCTTTTTCCTTCATATTTTCTGTTGGAGATTGCTGACTTTTCTTCTGAAATTATAGCTTGAGCCTCGGAAGGGAAGGAATGCATTCTTTGGCCACATGGAGTGCGGATATTCGCCATGCTCTTGAGTACAAAGTCGGCCAATATACTGCTGTACCTACCAACGTCGACCTTGGACGAAGGAACACAGTTGTCGGGGTCGAAACTGCCGCTGACACCGGAAACTACCACCAGCTCCGATCGGTCCAGGAAGAGGAAGAACAGAACATGTCGCGAGGTGTAGTACGCGCTTTATCCACCCGCTCCATGGGCCTCCGCGCCGATGTCCCTCACGATGTCGACACGGCCCGCTCGTCTGTGGTTTCGCTCAGCAACATGATACCGCCCTCGCCGCGTCCACTGTAACTCTCTTCGAGGACTTTGAAGCTGGACTGGAATCTCCTCCTCAAGCTGAAAGCACACCGCACAATAGTGTTTCCCAGAAGCCTGTTTCCCGCCAGCCACCGCCACCCATGCCCGACTACCGTCGCATGAGCACCATCCGCTATATCAAATCTGATAATGATACGCAAAATCAACCCGTCCCATACCAAGCAGAAGAAACTAACGAATCCTGCGAACCTGAACAGGCAGTGTCGACTTTGACGTCCATCGCACAATGGTCGTCGCGCGCCGTACGTCCGCTGATACCCAAAGCCAGCAAGCTGCAGCGCAGCCCCACCGAGCCGACCTCGCCAAGGAGGGTCTGCGCACTCTGACACTCCTGCAGGACCGTGGCAACATCGTGAACAGCGTCAACACCAGCCCTACGACGGCCGAGATCCGCCCACTTACAATTGGGAAAGCGCAGAAGCTGCGCAGGACCGCGCTTCATCAGCAAGATGAGAATGCGCCTGCGCCTGCTGTCGCGCGCACGGCTTCGTCGGGGTCGAGGAATAAGAACCTCAAGTCGCTCAGCCTTATCCGGTCTGAGACTGCTAAGAAGCGCGGAATCCTTCGTCAGACCGAGGTGCTTCCTGAGGTTGTTGTGCGCCCGCCGTCGACGGCGGAGCATACTGGCTTTGCCTACAATTTCCGTGATTAATTCACGATATACCCATACTCCCTACCTTGACGGGTTGGATTTCATGGTCTGATATTTTTGCAACCTTTTTTTATTACTTTTGTTCTGCTGAGATTGAACTCTTCAGTTCCATTTTTCCATCGTCTTGCTTTTGCTATCGTTTGCTCTCTTGCTTTCTCGCTTGCTTTCTCGCTTTCTCGTCTATCGCATTGCACTGCACATATTCCATCGCACCTCCACAATTTCGTTATATCCTCAACATCCAAGTCCTATAGCTCTACTGTCGTATATCCACTTTGCTCTCGATTCTGCTCTCCGTTTTCGCTCTATGCTTTGACTCTTTATACCTATCTCAAATACCTACCCAACTCTCAGTAACCGGTTGCTGTTTTCCAAAATGTTTTCTACGTAGTACGTACCTCTATGCTCCACCCCTATGCTGTCTCTGTTTTATAGTTCCTACGCTCCCGATGCTTCGACTAGTATTCCTTGGTACATAGTGCGCATTTTCCTTACCGTATGTGCTCTGGATGAAACCAATACATAGTTCGATAAAAGTCTTGTATCCATAGAAAAAGAAAAATCCGAGTCTCTTGTACTGCATCATTAAAAAGGATGACAACGATATTACATATGAATATTGTAAATACTACACTCATGCGTTAACGCATTAACATTTACAGGTTACAGCGAGTCAAGCAGACCGAACAAGCTAACTACAGCGATCGGTGCAGGACCTCCTTCTCTGGCTTTTGTTTGTCCGCAGTATGCAATGATGTATTTCGAGGGATGCCAAGTCACTGTCGGTGAAGGTGCAAGGGCAGGAACACGATGAAGAGGAACGCCAGTCTCTGTCGCACACTATGACCATTGTAAGCAGGAAAAAAAATCATGGTTACATGGAGGCACGTACGATATCGATATATGTTCCTGCACTTGCGATGGCTAGATACTCGCCATCGAAGGAATAACTCAGGCCGTGGACAGCATGTCTAAGGGTGAAAGAAGAAATGATGTGAATGGCGCTCATAGCGGGCCAGATGGGAGGAAAATACGCACTCGCAGATGGATATTGTTCGTGCACATATCCAGTCGTTCAAATCGAATATGTTGATGATTGAATCCAGTCCTCCTGACGCTAGGTACCCTCCTCGGGGATCCAGTGCCAATGCAATACACCCACCGACATGGGCTGCTGGGCTTTCACGCACATTGAGCGAGGGATAGTCTACAACGCGCAATGTATGTTCGGTTTGGTGGCTGATGACGACACCGTCTCCTAGGTGGTTGAAAAGCGCGGTGGACCCCACAATCTAGATAGGGATGTTGTTGTTTTTGCCGGCGATATTGTGCCACGGAAGAAACGTACTGGTTCGCGTTCAGACAGGTGCCATTCGTCTTTTGTGTCTTCGCGCGACCGTCCTAGTGTCATAAACGAAAGCTGGTGGCCAGCTGTTATGTACAAGAGCGAGCGGCCATCCGGTGAGTAACTCGTCTGCACCGGTGTTACTGATGATTTCAGGTTTATTTGCTGAATGTATCGACTTTCTAGATGACGGTTGAATGGTAAGCCATATTGAGCAGTATAAAGAAAAACATACGTCGTGCATCCCAGAACACGATACGTCGGTCTTTCTGACTTGATGTGCAGAATAGATCAGGATGTGTGGGATTCCATGAGACATAGTCGACATCTTCTGAATGGCCTCCACTATAGGTAGTCGCGCTCCGTGCTTCCATCTGTTCGGAATAAAGTTCTTAGCCACATGTCGAACCATAGAAAGCATAAGCACGACGCACACTTTTGTCCGGATTCCACACCCTCGCGAGCTTGTCAATGCCCACTGCGGCGAGCTTCTTGCCGTCGCAATTCCACGCGACGTGGTTCATTGCCTGAGAGCTAGGCATGCGGTAGTCGCGCGGTTTGAACGCGGAGAAGGTCGGAGGCTACACGAATACGAAGAGGCGCAGGCGGCTGAGATGAGTTATAAGCGCTCGTTGCCGGGAAATAGGCCTTCGTACATGGATACCCCGGACGGCGAAGGTGGTATGGAGGGGCGGAGAGGGAGGCCGCTCTGGGACAGGGATTTCATCTTCTTCCTTCGTGGCTGGTACTATTTGCGACATGGTGGTAGTTAGAAGAGGAACAAGAAGAACGAAGAGCAAGCGCAAGTTTGGCTCAAGGTGTCACGTGGCGTACATGACTGTCGCGATTCCGAGCCGCCAACGGCTAACGTCCAGGACCAGCAAGCAATTGCAACTGCTGCGTTATAATAGATCGATAGGCTTAGATTGTCCTTGAATTTTAAAAAAGAATTAAAAAGAATTAGATAGTGATGAACACGCCAATGAAATTAAATAGCACCGTTTCTTCTCCGCTTGTCCTCTGCTTTTCCGTTGGCACTGGCAGCTGCTAATATTGAAAACTTTAGTTGAATGTGTATCATGTCATGACCTCGATGCTTGAAAGTGTATTTTTTCTTTCATCTGGTAGACAAAGAGCCTAAGAATATACTTAATATCAATTACATGAACCCCTCCTTCTATGATAGAGTTGCCTTTTTTAGAAATTAATTCCTAAAATATCCAAGCTTCCAGCCAATCACGCAGACGGTCAATCAACAGTCCGCCGTGGTCTAAACAATGCTAGCCAGAAGGCGACAACATCAGATAGTTCAGTACATACATAGTCAAATACAACATCCAAAAATGTTCTAGTCATAAAACTCATGGCTTGTCAGAGCTTTACTTGAACACGTTCAGCAGGCACACTAGGACTAGGCATGGAGCATGTCAGATTCTCTAGCCAATTACCAATAATGTCAGTAACTTCATCCTTTGCTTCCACCATAATCCAATGACCTCGCCCCTCAAGCGCAACATCTTGTATCTGAAATGAATTTTCTGACTTGCTAATGACGAAGGAACTGCAGTCTTGTCTTTGGTTCCCCATATAAAAAGGGCAGGTAGATCTTCCCGCATATGCGCATCCAGTCCGTAGGCTGTATGCATTGGTGTTAGCTTGTCTTCAATGTGACAAAAATAGTGGTGACCTAGTTCTTCATCATGACGGAATTTCGTCGTTCTATAATAGTTCAGAGGACCGACCATCCCCTTCTTCAATTCTGAATGATAATACTCCAGTTCCTAATTAATGTCCGAAGATTAGATAAGTGTCAGGCAGTTCTATATCGGTACTCTGACCTTCCCTGTCAAAACACATGGGCACTCTTTGTCTGGAACCTTCAGAAGTAGATTTTCAAGCGATCCCATCTGAAATATTTCATATTGGAACCGGGAGGACTGTATGTAAGTCGAATGAATTTTTTGAGCTAGGCATGGCTTTATTGTGAGCGTTTAATTCGGGTTATATCCTATACAATGCTCACATTGGCCAAAATCTCTAGATTCGATTTTTGACTTGCGAAATAGAGTTGATATCCAAGGTTGGGTGCACGACGAACAACTTCTTCGAGAGGGAGATATTCGCGTGAGGGTGGAGTGTATGGTACGCTGAGCCTTTGAAGTAGCATAGAATGTCAATCATTTCGCTTGATTCATTCAGAGAGAAAGAAAAACATACATGGCCAAAGCGAGAATACGATTTGGAAACCACAGAGCAAAGCGAGCTACGACATACGAGCCCCAATCATGGCCAATGAACACCTATAACAATGAACAGCCGCACCCTCCATAGGTGCATTACTTACCGCTCTTTCGATCTCTAACACATCCAGGAGAGCAGCAAGGTCCGCGCTAAGCTTTTTCGTCGAATATTGCTCTGCGTCCATAGGTTTTGATGTGCCTCCATATCCCAACATGTCCGGTGCAATGACACGGCAGCCTCGGCGTACCCAGGGTCCTATCTGGAAACGCCATCCATACCTAGGAAGAAGAAGACGCAGTACATCTGTAAGGAATAGATGACGAAAGAGGCTGGTCGCCAATTATCTACATGCCAGAGGTCAGGGAACCCATGAACAAGAACAAGGGTTGGATGTCTCTTCGAATCGTAGCCTTCTGGCTTTTGGTCTACCTGTTAATGACGCAGCACGTTCGATGAAGTTACGTGTGATGTCAGAACTGGGGCAGACTCACGAAATGATATGTATTTCCAGTGTGAAGTCTCTCAGTTCTGTGATTGAAGCTCTCTGGACTATGGGGATCCATGGTGTTCTGTGATGAGTGAATGGAAGGAAGAGGCAATCGAAGTAACCGGAATCCGGCAGTGTTCCTAGTTAGCCGACGCTGCGTGTGGGGGCTGTGTGGGGGTGGCCCGGGGAGAGTAAAAATAGATCGCGCTCATTATATCGTCGATCCTCGTCAATAGATTGTGTATATCTAGCAACATTTACTTGCTTCAGTTCATTTTCCTTTTCCCCAGGCCCCGCCTTCTATACGATCATCTCTCAAAGTGTTCAAGAAAGTCTATAAAATTTTCGGTGTATCCGTGTGAGTCCGAGTCAAAAATGCAACCTTGGCACACGGTAGATATTCCGAGATATTCACAGGTACATGGTTCAACATATAGGAGGACTTGGTTTTAGTTCCTAAGCATAAGTAGTACTCTGTAGTACTGGAAAAAATAATTAGGAAGATATATCAGCAAGTCTTCAGTTTGAATGGAGGCGCGTTAAATTTAACTGGTCAAAGGTAGATGGCCTGGGTCATCATAATGAATTTTCCTCCGTCATACATCCGGAGGTGCTACTTCAGGTAAAGGTTGTATCTTCCCTGGCCAAAACGCATCCCCATCCTTGTTCAATTCATACCATGGAACATCATGCGCCAGTAAAACTTGTACACGGGGCAATTTGCGCAGTTCACGAATATGTGCGATATGTTCCTCGGCCGTCTGCTTGTCAGAATGGATGCAAAAATGCGGTCCGTACGGCATCCCGGTTTTGATCTGCGACTCGCCAGTGAGAATGCGCCAGTGGTGCGCACTATCAGCTGCGAGGTAAATCCACGCGCCGTCGGAGGAAGTGCGTACGAGGACGTTGATATGTCCCGGGACGTGGCCGGGACTGTCGACAATATAGAGGCTTCCATCGCCGTAGAAATCGAATGCGCGGGGAAATGGACCGAGGGGCGACCACTCACTAACGGGCAAATATCGCGTGCGGTCTGCAGGATAAAGGTCGCTGGCAAGCATGGAAGTGGAGTCCTTTGGATAGGCGTCTTCAAAGAGAGGCTGGCAATCACCACCGACAAGGAATGTGCTCTTCTTGAAGGCATGTGTATCACCGGTGTGGTCCCAGTGGACATGGGAAACGCAAACGAAATCGATGTCATCGGGGCTAAGACCGCCTTTCGACAGAGAGTCGAGACAACTTGGTGCGTCTCCGAGTTGGAATAGGCCACCGACCATCGTCTGGACTGCAGGCGGATATTTTGACAAGTCTCCGTTTATTCCCAGGTCAAACAAGAATTTTCAGGCCGTTTACTGTGTTGTAGGAGAAAGCATAAAGAAGGCAGAGTGCTCTTTTGCCCAGCAACAGCATCGGCGATGAATAGGTCGTCTGGCGCAATCATGGACCGGCCCTCCAGAGCGGATACATTGCAGAATGCCTGATCTGAGGTTGGAGCTGGAAGAGTCATCCTATGGTAAGGCTGTTAATTCCAGAAAGAGATGAATGTAATCGAGCGTCAAAACTCACTTTTGACGGGTTATAATTTTATGAAACGTTCAAGCTTAGAATCTAGTCGGATAGAGTGGGCCCGAGTGAAAGCTTGAGGGTTGAATAGAACCTTATATATATAATTAAGAGAGGAGCTTATCGGCAACCCAGTAATAAATGGATCATTGACATCATCAGGAAATCTGAAATCACCACCTCCGCATGCATCGCTCGGAAGCGGTCAGCCGGCCATGACTGTGAGTTTGTGGACCAACAGCTGACCCATGTTCGACCTATGTCATTGATAGAAATATAGAAAGATACACATATAACTCACATACCAGATTGTGAGCCTTACTGATGGCTTTCTCAAGGACATGCATTACCGAGAAGGTAGGCTACCAGGGACAGCTGACCCATATAAATCAGTAATATCCCGCAATGGTCGGTTATACTGGCCTCAATGCAAATGTTCAACCTCTGGATGGCGACATCTTAGCGCTCATTTATGGTATACCATAGTGGTGGCATGACAGACCCGGTTAGATAGCGAGGATAGCTTATTGCGTTGGCAATGTTAAGTACTCCCAATATTGTTGCTTGGATATATGGTTGAGCCTTGGGAATCGATGAAGTATATGACTTGAAAGAGATGTGAGTAACTCCGAATCAGCCTGGGACGCATGGGAGGAGAAATTCAAGAGGCGCTCAAATGTAGGCTTTGCAGTTCTAGTAAACAACGGTTGCGCCGTGCACGTCGAGTAGGGTGGCAAGTTGACCAGCATGAATGTAAGTAAATCCATCTAACAACATTATTTGCTCGTTCAATGAGATCTCATAGAGAAATAACTTTTTTGGAAAAAAAAATCGAAGGTGCCTTTCCTCGAGGACATCTAGAGGACGTTCCATTTTGCAACCTGAAAACCACCCTAATGAGAATCTATTTCATAGCTTTACTTTCTTTTTTAGATATTGTACATCATATAGATTTTTCGAGGAACAGATTTTAATACACTAGCGAAGATGGTTTGTACCTAATAATACATAGCTCAACTTGTTGTTTAGGCTGCGACCTTGATGACAATTTTGCCGACATGCTTTTGGGATTCAAGATAGGCGTATGCATCAATGGCTTGTTCGAAGGGAAACACTTTGTCAATCACAGGCTTGGTTGTTTCTGGGTTTGCCTCGATCAAGCGGTTCATGTCCTTGAACCTGGAAGCAATGAGTATCATAAGCACACTTGCCAAATAGAAAAACTTGAAGATATCTGAAGACATACTGGGCAACGGAGCCAACATGTATGCCGCGCATAGACAGTGCGGAGCGGATCAGAGGAAAGATAACGTTAGAATCTCCCCCTTCCTGATGATATGCATTATCGTCAGCATTTGTTTCATTGGAATTCAATGAGTGTCCCTGGCTTACCGTGGCAACGAAACCAATAAGGTGAATCTGTCCGCTGCCAATCCGAGCAGATTTCACGGATTTTGAAAGCGTTCCTCCGCCAACCTATATCATAATCAGATGAATTGCAAGGACGATTACAAACAGAGATATACCTCAAGGACGTGGTGTACGCCCTCTCCATTGGTCTTCAGGGACGTTATTGGCGATTAGATCATGGGCGCTAGACTACAAAGACAGGATGGACCCACAATCTTGAGGACCTCGTCATCCCAGTTTGGTGTCGTTTTGTAGTTGATAAGATGTTTGGCGCCGAGTTTGGAGGCAATCTTGAGCTTTTCGTCAGAGGACGATGTCGCGATTACCGTCGCTCCAGACGCAACGGCAAACTGCAGACCGAAGCTGGAAATTCTTGTGAGAAATTCTTGTAGCAAAGGCAAAAAATAATACTCCTTACGTAGAGACACCTCCCGTTCCCAGAACAAGAACGTAGTCTCCTGCCTTGACGGGAATTGGTCCGTGGAGGGCACTATAAGCTGTGAGTGCAGCGCATCTAATTAAATTAGAGTGACGCCCAACATAGCTTTTGAATAACACCTACGGGAGAGTCGAAGCCTCCTCATAAGACAGATGCTTCGGAATGGCGACGATTGACTAAAAATCGGTGTGAACATAATATGCAAATGGGCAGGAAATGAAGCCTACAGTAGCAGGGAAGGTTCGATACTCTGTCAGCACCCCATGAGCCTGCCCACCCAGTGAGGTAGCTTGTATTTCGGGAGAGGTGGCGCCATATATGTGGCCTGGGGCAAAATTGGCAGAGACTCTATCACCCACTTTCCAGCCTTGGACATCTTCTCCAATAGCAATGATTTCTCCTGCGCTGTCTGATAAGGGCACAAGATCTGTCGGCATACTTAACCAAGGGGGGTTGAGTTGTAAGTAATTCTGCAGAATTGAGAAAGAAATGGATAACTCACGTAGCGCGATAATTGCCGCCGGCGACCATCAAATCTCGGTACTGGTTTCATAAATGTTCTGTTAGGGCAACCGCTGGATTCACTATTTCAACGCTAAAGGAAATATACCTGGAGAGAGACTGCGTGAATTTTGACCAACACATCGTTGGCCTTGACTTTGGGAATAGGAGCTTCTTTAACGACAAGGTTTCTGTAAGACCCGGTCTGTAGATTCCCAGTACAATTAGATCAGATGAAACTATCAATGCGGTCACTAACCTGAGGGTAGAAGTATTGACGCGTGGTGGTAGGGAGTGTCATGGTAATTTGGCTATGAATTGGGTATGAATATATGAAAGACGATGGCAAGGAAATGAGGGTATATATACGACATAATGCCCCTAAAGCATGGTGTCAGTCAGCAGGTAAATACTTGCGTCATATTGCTTATACAGCGTTATAAAGTTGATGAGAAAGCACTTCCAGATAGGAGGATAATCCCCGTTTTTCTCATATAGAAGCGATCCTGGAGTCAATTGGAGTCGAGATCCCTCGTACTTTGGTGTCCAGGGGGCAAGAAATCTGATAAGTATTGCTACATGATGGTTATATGGAAGAGCTCATAGTCCTTAAGCATACATAGCACTGGTGGAAGTGATTGAGAAATTCGCGCAGTCACAGATATGTATCAGGAAGTGTTCAGCTTGAATAAAGTCGCCTTGAATTTAATCGGTCAAAGGTCCATTCCCTGCCTGGGCCATCATAATGATTTTCTCCTCTGTCAATTATTCGAAGGGGTTACGTCAGGCAAAGGCTGTATCTTCCCTGGCCAAAAGGCATCCCCACCCTTGTTCGAAGCATACCATGGACCATCATGCGCCAGTATGACTTGTACACGGGGCTGTTTGCGTAGTTCCCGAATGCGCGCGATATGCTCCTCGGCCTTGTGCTTATCCGCGTGCATGCAGAAGTGCGGTCCGTATGGCATCCCGGTTTTGATCTGCGACTCGCCAGTGAGAATGCGCCAGTGGTGCGCGCTATCGGCTGCGAGGTAAATCCACGCGCCGTCGGGGGACGTACGTGCGAGGACGTTGATGTGCCCCGCGACGTGGCCGGGGCTGTCGATGATGTAGAGACTGCCGTCGCCGTAAAAGTCGAGTGCGCGGGGGAATGGACCGAGGGGCGACCACTCAGCAACGGGCAGATATCGCGTGCGGTCTGCAGGGTACAGATCACTGGCGAGGGTGGAAGTGGGGTTCTTTGGATAGGCATTTTCGAAAAGAGGCAGACAATCACCGCCGACAAGGAATGTGCTCTTTTTGAAGGCGTGTGTGTCACCGGTGTGGTCCCAGTGGACGTGCGAAACACAGACGAAATCGATGTCGTCGGGGCCAAGACCGCCTTTCGACAGAGACTCGAGGCAACTTGGTGCGTCTCCGAGTGGGAATAAGGAAGCGATCCTCTTCTGGACCTCAGGCGGGTAGCTCGACAAATTTTTGTTTATTCCAAGGTCGAACAAGAACTTCTCTGGTCGTTTGCTGTGTTGTAGCAGGAAACATAGAGCAGGCAGAGTGCTTTTTTGCCCAGGAACAGCATCGGCGATGAATAGATCGTCTGATGCGATCAAGGACCCGCCCTCTAGAGCAGATACATTGCAGAATGCTTGGTCGGAGGTCGAAGCTGGAAGAGTCATCCTGAGATGAAGTTGTTGAATTCAAGAGGATAGCGATGCGTTCAAGTGTCAGTTTGAACGGATGTTGATTTTAGGGAACGTCCAAGATTGAAACCCTAGGGTACCGTGAGTCAAAGTGACACCTTGAAGGATAAATAAGGACCCTATATATAGGAGAGGAGCTTATCGGTGAACCAGTAACACTGTCAGGAAATCACCACCTCCGGCCGCATCACTCGGGAGTGGAATGCCGGCTGCAGATGTGAGTTTGTGGACCAACAGCTGTGACAGCTGACCCATGCCGTTGGGAGAAATATAGAAAGAATAACTCACGTACGACATTGGGAGCCTGAGCGACAGTCTCCTCAAGGACATGTGTTACCGAGAAGGACGCGTGTCCTATAAAGAAGAAATCTGTGACCACCATATAACCAACATATAGCTATGTTGGACTCGTTCAGAAAAGATGCTTCAAATCTCAAAACCCAAGCGCAGATAAAAGGGGTCCACGACTGCGAAAGAAGAAAATCTGACGACTTTAGACACACCACAAATCAGGAAATCCATGCAGTAGTACAAGACGTTGTTTCTTTTGTGTTGCTGTGCATCGTAGCATCATCGTAGCTGAGCGCTGAGCGCTCATGGTCATTAGATCAATGGTGCCAGCAGCGTGTCAGACCCCGTGAGATCGCAATGAATAGCTCCCTGTGCGGTAGGTAGAACAAGCATTAGACTGTTTCTCGGATGCAGCTCGGATGCATGGATGAGCTCTGGGATCGATGACTACGAGAGTGGTTCTGAGCGGAATGCGTGGGACAGTCTGTAAAATTGAAGAGGCGCTCTGCGGAGTTTGAAGCTGCGGCAAAGACGCAGTTCTTTCAACGTTTCTGACAGGCTCGGTGCCGGTGCTCGACTGTGACGACTACCACCGTCTCTCTCTCCCACATTCCCCCAGAACACACCAATCGTCCTTGTCTTCCTCCTCCACCCCGCAAACAATAGCGCCATTCTCTTATAGAGCCGTCCGCAACCCCGTTCCATACCTATTCCACCATCGTTCATAATCCCTCCTTTTGCATCCAGTACGCCAATTCCAACGCCCGATACCTCTGACGAAATTAACACTCCATTAATCAGACACATCTATCTCTTACTATGCCCGCTGCTGTAGCTTTGCCCTCGCCTACGCGGCCAGTCACCAAAGTGGCCACGACCAAACCGCGCGCCGGAGTTGCTGCGCCGAAGAAACGTCGAGTGATTAGCCGCAGAGGCAGAACGAGGGGGGACCTCGACAGCGACGATGAGATCGAGCGTGAGGCGGCGACTGATTCAGAGTCGGAGGAGGATGATCTTTCGTCGCTCGATTCTGCGACGGATGATTCGGACACGGAACCCGCATCTGAAGACGTAATTCCCCGCGATCGTACTCATCTGCCTACTCCTAGAAACAGCAAGAGCCCCGAGACTGTGGTGAAGGAAGAGACAGGTAGGGTGAATGGAGGCGCAGAATCCTTTTTTGCACCTTCGGGAGATTGGTCGGAGATGGTGACGGATGAGAAAGCGAATGGGCCTTCGGAACTACCAGTGATTGACTTTGCAGATTTTAGCGGCCATCCAGCTCCCCAGAAGGCGCCCCCACGGAAGACGAAGAAAGCTCCCAAGCCCAATCGTTCATCCGTGTCTCGTGCTACTACCGCTCCACCGGCGGTTTCTGAGGAAAAGGACACTTCGGTCTCTATTGAACCCTCTGAACCCGTCCCCGTGGAGCCCAAATCCGCCTCTTCGTATCCCGCTCGAACTTCAGGACAATCTGCTCGCCAGGCTTACCAGCATAAACTGGAAACCGACCCTTCATTCGTTCCCACAATTGGTAACTTCTGGGGTCATGACGATCGCTTAATCGACACAGAACTGCGTAGCTTAAGTGGTTGGTGGAGAGGGCGCGGCCGGGGAAGGGGTCGAGGGTTCGCCATGCGTGGGCGTGGCGGTGCACAACCTCCATCGCGCAGTTTGCCTGATGGAGAGGACCCTGCCCACGCTAAGGAATTTGAAGTTCCCCCTATTGAACGGGCTTGGACGCATGATGGATTCGAAGAGCTGAAGCGGAAGGAAGAGCATCGCCGTGCGGAACAGTTGGCTGCCAGAAATGCTCAGGCATCTCCCAAACGCGGCAATTTCGGTGCTGGCAGAGGTGCATTTGTGGCTGGTCGTGGCAGGGGAGGTTTCGCGAGAGGGGGCTTCGCAACACCAGGGCCACGAAACGGCACTCAATTCGGCCGCATTCGCTTTGCCATGAAGCCAGAACTTATGTGGACCAAACAACATGAAGCCTTCCTATACTTCGATTCGACACTCAAACCTCGTCAGGGCCAGGACCAGGGCTTCCGCGTCAAAATACCTGGGCATTCGGCGCAAATAATTCGGACGACTCCGACTCAGCGCGAAACACCTCAGGCGTCTACTTCCAAGGTCCCGAGTGAATCCGGCTCCACTGTAGGAGATAATAGTTTCATTGTCCGACTGCCCAAGCGCGCTGGGAAGGAACGAGAAGCGCCGGTCGCAGAGGTCGATGTGACGCCCATTGAAGAGGTATTCACTGTTCGACCACAACTAGCAACTGCGAAACCGCCCACTGCACCCGAATCGGTTCAAGTCCACCTTCCTCCTTCCATGCCTGTTCCAGCTACACCTTCAGTCGCTGCAGTTCCAGAGCTACCAGAACCCGCCATTCGGTCGCAATTGGAGATGTTGACATTGGAGCCGCAGCCAGCTGATCCTGAACGCGTTGCGAAGACCGAGCAAGCCGTTCTACGCCAGCCAGCCACGGAAGCGCCTACCGATGTTCAAGTACCCGAGGTATCGCAACCTGCCGAGCGGCCCACACTTCCGACCCTACAAACTGCCTTCTCTCCCCCTCCCCCACAACCTTTGGTCCAGCCAACTCCCGGGTATGGCTCGCCTTACGGCTTCCACCCGGCTCTTCCTCCTGGTCTTGCAATGGATCAACACGGTATTCCGTACGAGCTGGCTACCGGGCGGCCCGTTTATCTCCAAACTCCCGCTATGTACAATCCCCGTCCTGTCATGCCTTCTCCCTACAATCCTGGCATACAATTTGTGCCCGGTCACATGCATCATGCCTCAGCAGTATCTCCCGACTTCTTATCTCACTCCGCTCCTCATACCCCTCCTGTGAATGGTTTCATTGATCCTGCCACTGGAACGCCCATCTTCTCCTTCCCCCGCCAAACATCCCGCATCGAAATTCGGGCTCCGACAGAAGAATCAGAGCGGGCCGCCAAATCCTCGAGATTACGCACTACGGCGCCGACGTTCCAACCTTCGCACCATGCTAGCAATCCTAGTAATGGGTACTATCAGCAGCCTGCGCACAATGAGGATAACGGCCATGCACTGATGGAAGATGCCAGCCAAGCTGGCATGAACGGTATGATGGCGTACCCAGCTTACCAGCAAACGTATTATTATCCAGAGCCCTACGGCTATCCGCAGTACGTGGATATGTCACAGGGCGGACAGTATGACATGTACAACATGGACCAGCCTCCTCAGGGCACTGTTTATTATTGAACTCTCCCCTTTCTTTTCTGACTGACTCTGCCTCCATCCATGCCCACTTATGACGCTTACTTACACTATATATCGCTCTTCCACTGCTTGTTGCTTACGATTCTCTGGCCTCGCTTTTTGCGCTTCCTCACCATTTTTGGTTGCTATGTGTGTTGGTCTTGTTTTCTGAATCATCGATCTCGCTTTACATCCGCATATTACATATATTGACCGTCAGTCCCCCTCATCATCGCAACTCATACATTCATTATATACAAAACACTACATACTCTCAGTATTTTTTTTGGTTTCCAATCCGTTTGGCTTTTTCTCGATTCCTTGTGTGTTTTGTGCCTTTCTTTTCTACTTACATTCTTCATATTTTACTTGATTGTTTTCATAGTTGTTTTCCGTCTTGAATCTATATATGTTTGTTGTGATTTACGTCACGACATTTATGCCATGTCAAAGTACGTTTTCGAAAATGAATTTTCGGCGTTGTCTCGGTGACACAACCCTTCATCCAGAGCTTGCAGGTATGTAGATCGACTGTCTGGGACTGGCGTAAAAGAGGCCAGGGCCTGTCCATTTCAAGGGTCACGACAGTCCGAAAATGCTATCGCCATCGATGCCAACAGATACCAAAATGCACACGTTGTCCTCGTGTATTCAGCTGCTTTGTTCAGTCCGTCGTTGCGCAGCGGCAGTCCATTCGGAACCCAGTTAAAAAGATCAGGCTGGCCGGTCAGCATCGTGTGCCACCTAATATACCTCCATCATGGCCCACTTCCCAAGGTAATGCCCGCCGCGCCTACTCCACGCGCACTTCAAAGATTTCAGCTGAAGCTTTGACGATGGTGTATCAGTGCACGCCTTTCACGGCAGGAGTTGTACTCCTACGGATTCCGAGAAGGCCAACCTTGGGGAGAAGACAGACGCGCTCTACAATCTGCCCTTCTTGAAATGGACCAGCTAGAAAGGGAGATTCAGCAGAACTACATATATGCTAGACCCACTCCTAATAACCCTTATGCACCGGCCTCTACTGCCATTCCGCGCTATGCGAGTCCGACGCCCAGTGGCTATTTTGCGCCTGGGCGATATCCGAGTCCAGATATTCGTATAGCGCGCAGCGATGCTTCAGACAGGTCGTCTGATATCTCTGACGTTTCTCCATATGCAGGCCGAGGATACGATTATTCTACTGGCTACCGGGACCCTGTAAATTATGGCAACGTACAACCTGGGTGGGGTCAACCAGCTCCTTCAAGTTTCCAAAGATCCCCAAGTGCTTCTGCGGTTCCTCAAAGTTTTCAAAGATCTACGAGTGGTTCCGTGGCACCTCAAAGTTTTCAAAGAGTTCCGAGTGGTTCCGCGGTTCCTCCAAATTTCCAAAGTTTTCCAGAGCAATATTTCTCTGCACCTCCATCTCATATCTCGCCTTCGACCTCTAGAAATTTCCACTCAATAGAAGACCCATCGCAGCATTTGAATGCGCCAGCCTACTATGGCTCTAGGGCCTCAAACACTTCTCGTAGCAGTAATGCGGGCAATGCGCCTGCTCAGCCATTCAGTCCATCGCAAATGCAGCTTGTCGCTTTTAATAACGGCCGGGCGGCGGCACCGGATTACGATGGTCCTCCAGAAGAAGAGCGCTATACTTCGCCAGCATCACCTCAGTGGTCCATGGATGCGACTCGAGGAACATCCAGTTCTCAGAGATCCATGTCGGCTGCTTCTTTGCAGGGCATGTACCCCGCAGCCGATGCCTCGCCGCTATCTGGCTGTTCAGACGTGACGCGGTCCAGTGGCTACGCCGAATCCTACGATGTCGCTTCATATGGCGATTATCGCGAGTATCTTCCCGACAGCGAGGAGGAACGCGAATACATGAGCGACGATGTTGCTAGCAATGAAGGCGAATATTATTCCTCGGGTGAAGAACCAGAATATGGAGGCGAAGGAGATGATATATATTCGGATGCCAGTGGAGGATACTCGGACTCATACGACGATGAGAGCTATGGCTCTGATTGAATGGGTAAGTGCAACTTTTTACTGTACTTATACCTGAGGACAAGGTCTATTCGATTATAATACCTGGTTTGATTCATCATTCAATACGATTTCACTTGGGTCGGTCCTCGGGATCAGTGAGTGCGAGTCAGGGGCAAAAATGACTCGCGTCCGTACCACGTGACAGGTAAGTGACCGTATTTGTCATGCTATGAGCAGCGGTGGCAGTCTCCTCACGCCTTGTTTCTACCCACCACCGTCTCGTTGACGTCGCTGGTGCCATTCATCCACTTCAGCCTCGTTTCCAGTGGTTCGAAGCTAACGAATCGGTAACCTTAGACTGGTAGGTTTCAAAATATGTTTTTTACTAACAGAAAGCCCACTACACGGTCGTTTAATAGACGCTAGCACGCCGCTGTAACTGACGAAGACAAAGAGTACTCGATACATCTTTGTGACCACCAATCCGAGAACATCCCGCTACCCCTCCTCGACAAATGGCATACGCTCAACCATTCCCTCTCGCTGCGCCTCAGCAGCCGAAAGGCCCTGCGCCACCCACCTTTGGGCCCGACCTCGCGGTTCGACTCATCTGTCCGGAATGCAGAGACCCAAATCCTAACATTGTCGAGGAGTTCGGTAGCGGAGATCTCGTGTGCGGTAATTGTGGGCTCGTTTTAGGAGACCGTATCGTTGATACGAGGAGTGAATGGCGGGTATGTTTCTTTTTCTTTGGGGAAGTTTTCCCATGCATTTAACACCCTTTGAAGACGTTCGCAAACGATGAAGGAGACGATCCTTCTCGTGTTGGTGCCGCCTCTGACCCTCTCATGGAAGGCATGGAGCAGCTTGAAACACTCATCAGCTTCCGTGACGGCGGATCGGGCATCGCGAGAGAGTTGCAAAGAGCATCTTCACGGTCGCAGAATTCGCGCTCAGAACGCTCCCTCCTCGTCGCATACCGCGATATCTCAAGTTGGTGTGATCAATTCTCCCTCCCCAAGACTATCAGCGATATCGCGAAGCAGCTATACAGGCGCTCCGACGAAGAGAAACTTTTGCGTGGAAAGCCGATGGACGCGGTCATTGCTGCCTGCATATTCATCGCTTGTCGACAAGCTCATGTGCCCCGAACGTTCCGTGAAATTTGCAATCTCACGCATGTGTCGAAGAAAATACTGGGGCAATGCTACAAGGCTCTCGAGCAAGCCTTCAACTTATCCCCTGGTGCATCAGCTACCCACACCGCCGCCTCGCCTTCTACAGGACCCGAAAACCTTCTGGTCCGATACTGCAATTATCTGGACCTACCGCCCAACATACAGTCCATCTGTGGTGACATCATCATCGCGGCTAGGAAGCACGGTATCGCCGACGGTCGTAGTCCGGTTTCTATCGCTGGAGGCGCGATATACTTCACTTGCCACTTGTTAGGCAAGGTGAAATCGGTCAGGGATATCAGCACTGTTGCAGGAGTGAGCGAGGGAACCATTAAGTTGGTTTATCGTCTCTATTATGCAGAAAAGGAGAAGCTGGTCAAGCAGGAGTGGATCGATGAAGGGAAGGCCAACTTGGAGCGCCTTCCGAATGAATCTCCCAAGTAGATACCTTCTTTTTCGTTCTTTTATGAACCACTGTCGTTGTTGTACTATCATCACATCCCCCAAGTACACTTCACACATCTCTTTCTCTCTAATCACAATTGTATCGGTAGTGGTCGCATTCAATGCAATTACATTTAGTAAAATACTTAATCACTTCTTTGTGCTTGAATCTTCCTACGTTGGAACAGTAAGAGTAAGAAATTACATGAATTTTTGGAGAGGGGGCCGTCTATATTGTTGGACATTTTTGGTGTCAAAAAATACATCATTGACATGACTGAAATGTCGACAGAAGAAACAAAGATATGTACAACTATCCAACTCGATCATCGGCGTCCTCCCCTCCCACCACGGCCACCTCTTCCTCCTCGGCCCCGTCCGCCACCAGATAGTTCGCGCCCTAGGGCAATACCTCCCCGTCCTTTGCTGGCATGGCTGATGGCTTTCCGAACGTTCAAAGTGTTTTCTTCTGCGCGAGGCTCTCTCCTCATCTTTTTAGAATCGCTTTCCATCTTGGCGATTAAGTCCAGGGAGTTCTTCTTCTCCGTAGTAATTGGGACTTCAGTAGGTTCGAACTAGATTCGAAAAAATCCTGAATATCTTTGACAAAAAATGATTGGAAAATATCACGCACCTTCCGCTTCACGCCCCGGATCTTTTTCTCTCCATCGAGTTTCTTATCGAATTTGCCCATGCTAGCCGTGCTTACACGTGTTGTAGCGAGTGTCCTCTCGATCTCCTCCTTGCGTTCTGATTGAGGTTTGGTAGCGCGAGCCACGTTCTGCTGAGCTTTCTTCTCATTTTTGGATACCCGTTCTTTGCGCGCGTCACGGGCAGCTTTTCGAGGATCCCAGTCAGCATCTAACAGATTTCGAAAGAGAAAAAAATGATTAGTCATTGAAATGTAATGGAATTATGACACAGGACGCACCAGCATTGAGAGGCACCTCATGGATCCATTGCTCTTGCACTTCCTTGTTCTTTCCATGCCGACCCCATCTGTCAACCCAATCCTGCTTCTCCTCATCCCAGACCTTCTTCTCCTTCGTCTTATGTGAAATACCCTTTGCAGCAGCGAATTTCTCCCACTTTGTTGGCGGTTTGGGTTTGGGTAGGGGCTTTGCTCTCGGTAGTTGGTATACTGGGGGTGGGAGAACTGCGAGGGGGCCGTCGGGAGAGGCTTTTGTGGGGAGCGAGAAAAGAGAGGCCATGAGGGCTTGCACGCCGTCGCGCGCTAGTGATTGCAGATGGTCTTCCAGGTTTTCACTGTTCCGTGTTATAGGAATATTAGAATCACGCTTTGTAGGATACAAATTCAACTGACTTGTAGGTTTCTTCTTCAATTGGGTTCAGATCTGTGACCAAGAGAAGGCCGGGGTCGACGTCCAGAGGCGTTTCTTTTTCGACAGTGACGGCCTGGCTACAGAATAAGTTAGATTGCGTATAGCCTGTGTGATGACAACTCACTATTTTGCTGCATGAGCAGCTAGGATATTAGAAACGTCCATTATTGTAGTAGTACCAGTTCAGAAAAAAGAGATCCGGCAAGTGCGTGTTTGGTCCAGACGCGCTTGCCAAACTCAAGTCATCCTTCCGTGCTGTGGAACCGCACTCATCTCCTTGTCTTGACTTCGTTGTTCAACACCCCCGGTTTCCGCCTTTGAATACCATCCTCGCATTAGGCCCTGTTCCAAGCAATGAGTCAACCGAGCAGTTCTGGCGCTGGCTCGAGCTCCATGGCTAATGCACCGGCGAGTACCGATTCTCCTGCGGTCGCACAGAACGATATGATAAAGGCTCTTGGAAACATTGTAAAGTCACAAACCGGGGAGCCTATATCGAATGAGAAGATATCGCAGCTGCTGCTCGCCAATATGGCTACATTAGTTCAACAAGGGAAGCTCACCCAAAAGCAGATCATACAGGTATGGAAATGGTTTCATGACATGATTCCGTTGTTATTCAAGCGCCTTGCATTCGCTAGTTGAAAGAGTTTGCGGACACGCACAAAGCACAGGGCCCAAGCCCACTGTCCGCTACTATGGCCGGAACGTCGTCGATGGCCAATACTATGAAGGTTCTTTCATTCGTTGTTCGGCGCTTATTTACAAACTAAAGATCCAACCCTCCAGGCCACAACACCTACCATCCCTCAAACACAGCCAGCTGGCATGCAATCCGCAATTAAGGCTGGAAGCTCGGATAGCCTTCCCACACTTGCAGCGACCTCCGTTGATTTCTACCCTACTATCAACAACACCCTCAATACAACAAATCCTGGACCGGTTCAATGGGCCCAAACGCGGCCTACTCTCACTGGTGGCATAGTGGGTGGTCGTATGTCAGGTGCGTCATATCAACTACATCTTAAAGTATCATAGCATGTGTTAACATGGTTCCTTATCCCAGGAACACCTGCCCAAATTGCGAGACCACCAGACGATCCAGCTATCCTCACTGCGGACGATGGAAGGACGCGGAGGAAGAGTACTCCAGGTGACCAGAGCATGCGGCGGACTATTCAAGATCTGGTCTCTAGCGTGGACCCCAACGTCAAGATTGATCCTGAAGTCGAAGATGTACGCTTTTTGTTTCATTTCACTGATATCTTCCTAATATTCTGAATGTAGCTTCTGCTCAACATCGCCGATGAGTTCATCGACTCAGTGACGAATTTTGCATGCCGGTTAGCCAAACACCGCGGTGGCGACACATTAGAAGTTCGGGATTTGCAACTGCATCTTGGTATGCTTCGTCTAGACTATCTCCTGAATTGTTGTCTCAAATAATCTTTTCAGAGCGCAATCATAATATTCGTATTCCTGGTTTCGATGAAACTCGGATATCACTAGCTCAGTCTGCTGCTCCTGCCGCATTCAACGCCGGCACAGGCAAGAAGGGCGCTCAAGGACCACATCTAACCCTGCGAAGCCAACGACTAGCGCAAGTGTCGCAAGCGAAACGCGAAGCAAAATTGATGTGATTGGCCTTCTTCGGACTGTCTTCTACTCTTTCCTTTGTTGAGGTTATGTATTTATCTCCTAATTCACGATTGTACTCATACACGTTGTTGACTCTCTAATTGTACCAAAACTGCGAATGGATCCACTCACTCGCTTCATTCAAATGCCCTCATTCAAGCAGTCGAATTAAGGACAGCGACTTCTGTCTTAGTCCCAAGCCCTCGCCAGCCTGTTTTGGCTCCCTCTCTTTGAGATACGCTTTTGGGCAGCTCTGACAGAATCTTTGCTATGAAGGTGGGATCCGTTAGAGGAGTCATGTCATCGCGTTTAGGAAGATACTGCACATATGGTCAGAACGTTCATCAATCTCTTTTGGAATCCACTTACTCGTTGAACGCGTTCATAGGGTGCTTCCCATCCAGAAGTTTCTCGTACGATGAGAGGTGGAGAAGTTTTGAATGAATGGTAGATTCGCGTATCATATGTCCTGAAAAGAACTTGATCGACCCGGAGGGTGAAGCGAGATAGAATGAACCAGCAGGTTGGCATTACTCGCTAGATCTTTCAGGCCATTGGTAAATGGCAGAATAAGGCTAGACACTCACTATCCGCACAATCAACGTAGAGGCCCCATTGTCGTGTAATTCATCTTCGTATAGAGGTATCTCGGCATAATAAAGAATTGGATCTGGTCGAGATAATTCAGCCAGTGGGATCGCGTTCGAAGGATCTTCCGGATCTGCAGGTTTCCAGGAAATTGGAGGCGCTGCAGTAGCTGGAGGTGCGCGTTCAGTCTCAGGTTTTTCGTGATCAGGTTCCTCCTTCGGCTCCTCAAAGTATTCTTGGCCGGAATACGTCGTCGTGTAGGTCCAATCATAAGGCTTCGACGCGACGGTCGTGGGCAGAGGCACCGCCGAGTTCGGGTCTGTCCTATGAGCAACAGCACGAGGCAACGTAAATTTCTGTGGCCGGCCTGAAGAAATGAAACACCACCGCGTGCCTGCTCTGCAACCACTTGTCTGCGTAGCCCACTTTCACGCCGCCGTCTCCCTCCCCGAGCTCGCCCCGCTTCACACGCTTCAACGCTTCGAGGGTGCTGAAGGCGTATTTCGTGCCAGATGGGATGTGCTTGAGCGTTAGGGAGTTGTTTCCGAAGGTCATCTCTGGGAGAGGGATGCCGAGGGTGGCTTGTAGCGCATCGCATACGGGGGCGTTGGAGATGGAGTTGGTCGTTGCTGTTATGAACCAGTCGTTGATCTCGATAGATCGGGTGTTGGGCGATTCGAAGAGCTTATGTTTGGGAATATCAGACATTGGGTAGGAATAAAAGGCCGCCAAATGGACGTTGAAGATATGAATAAAGTTTAAAGATGAGTTGGGACAGGCTAATATTGGCTGATGTCGGAGGTTATATACACGATGAACGTGACATCTTCACATCCACCTTCCTGCTGACCACAACGTCGAAACGGGCCTCAACCGTCGAAACGCAGACTTCCTAGACTTTTCCACTATTTTTTGAGGCTTGGACGTCTGCATTACAAGGAAGTCATGGAGATATCACGTTCTTCAACGCCAGAAGCGCCTCCGCAGGATCTGTGGTCGTCTATCCTTGACTCTGTTTCTTCTTCGCGTTCGATACCCTCAAAACAAATCCTCATCCTTGGCCAACCGTCTTCAGGAAAATCAGCAATTGCCTCTTCTCTCCTCCATAAGCCCGTATCGGATGAGCAGAAGGACGACCAACGGACTGACTTCGCGATAGGTTATGATTTTGCCGATGTTCGTGATGAAGCAGACGAAGGCAAGTTCTGGCCATATACACTTATGCTAAGCAGAGTGCTAATGGAATGATCAGACACGCTGGCACGATTATCTGTCTATACTGTACCTTCATCGGCGCCTTCCTATACCGCTTTACTACCCCACTTCTTACCACCGCGCTCATCACTTCTGCAAACACTTGTTGTGATTGTTCTTGATTGGACGCGGCCCTGGACGTTTGTCGAGGAGCTAGAAACATGGCTGTCCTGGGTCGAAAAGTGGTCAAAGGGAGATGGTTCGCGAGAACTGGAAATTATACGTGAAGAGAGTCGAGAACGGTGTACGTTTGATACTTGTCTCTTTGACAGAGAATACTGATACTGCGCAGTGCAAGCTCATCTACAGCATTACACAGAACCATCTACAGAGCCTTTACCCGTTGCGAATTCTACCCTTTCAAACACGATTTTGCCGCTGGGGCCTGGGACGTTCACGCATAATTCTGCCGGTGTGCCGATCATCGTCGCATGCACTAAGGCGGACCTGATAGACGACGGGAATGACATGGTCGCTGGTGCATCAGGTATGGGTAGCATGGTGAAAGGCAAAGGCGGCGAATGGGAGGAGCGAACGGACGGAGTGATGCAGGTACTACGAACGATCTGCCTGAAATGTGAGTTGCTATTATTTATCTAATCATGCATGGCGTTGGCTAATAGCTTTTTAGACGGAGCTGCACTATTTTATACGACGCCTCTACCAGCGAATCTGCAAGTTCTACGGCAATATGCCTTGCACATGCTTTTCATGCCCCCGGCCCCATCTCCTGCCGTAGCTGCAGGCTCGGAAGTTCAAGCACCTGTCCGGAACCTGTTCCCTTTTACGCACAAGTCAAATACACTAGATCGCGACCGTATAGTTGTACCTGCAGGATGGGATAGCTGGGGCAAAATCGGTGTTCTCAGAGACGGGTTCGATGCGAAAGTCTGGGGCGAAGCCTGGGAGCGAGATCTCGAAGCTGAAAATGAACACTCGTCCGCCGAAACTGGAGCGAAGAAGGCATATGCCAATCTCGTTCCGGACCAAGGATCCAAGGCGAGTTCGTGTAATTTTCGTTTGCCTACTGGAGCTAATATCAACCTTAGCCTCCTCCATTGCCGCCATTCAATAACCCTACGCCGGAGCAAGCATTCCTCGCAAAGAATTATGACGAAAAGAAGTCCGACAGAGATCCTCGTGGTGCCTTCAGGAATCCGCAAGACTTTGTTGGCGGCGGCACGGCAGGTATTGTCGGTCCCATGGGGAGCAGCAGTTTCAGCTTGCCGAACGTCGAACGTGCCCTCACCGAGATGGAGACAGGCATCGGCGGCCCTTCCCTCAATATCAGCACCGCGACCAGAGCGGCTTCCGGGCGCTCCGCGACCACCACTACCAGACCTGCCGGGTTGTCAGTACTGGGCGCATCGGCGTCGCCGACGAACATCGCCACCTCGCGGTCACCTGTGACGCCTTCGACTGGAGGCGCTATGCCCAGTCCAGCCGCGGGTGGGCCTTCGCAGCATGATGTTCTGCAGAACTTCTTCCAGAGCTTGCTGAGCACGAAGGACAGGGCGGGCCCAGGATCAGCTCGCAGCAGTCCCTCGAAGCCCAATGGAAATACCAATGATACAGAGAAAGAGAGTTGATGAACGTATTGGCTGGAGTCATTTAGATTGGTGTTTTTTTTTGTTTTGTTCGTTTTTGTTTATGATTACCCTTTTACCAACCCTTTACTTAGTATATATAACCCGCATCTTCCTTCTTGATACCTCTTTCCTTGACGAATTTAAGCACTTCAACGCCAGAGTATCTCCCGGTGAAACCTGCTGGCCGGTCAAGTCATAGTCAACATCAATCAAGTCAACAGTCCAATAGGTTCGGAACAAGCCGCCCTACTCTAAAAGGAAATTGTTTGTTTGTATGTATAGTGTTTTTACCATTTCCCGTAGGGAGGCTTGCTTCAGAGTGACGGATCTGTCGGCTTTTCTTTCGTCGACGCTAGGTACCTTCCCATCCGTCGCTCTCTCCATAATTTACCTATGTCAATTTTAATATGTTGAAAATTTGCTTGTAACCTTTTTTATTGCGAAGGCACGACGGCGAAATGGCTTATATATGATGCTTTTCAGCGTAAGTCGCCACTTTTTTAATGTGTTTGCGCTGGGCTAGATATGATCACCTATGATACCTCGAGCTGGAGTTAAGCTACCTAGACATATATCTGCAACTTTGCCTCCGAGGTCTAGCAAGTGAGCTCGATATGCCGCACAAGGCGATAATTCTTCCTCAAATTTACGCCAAAACGTATACTTGCGCTATCACGTGAGACGCGCGCTCAACCGCGCACGCATCAAACATGCAATGTGTTACGGTCAGGGACTTGGCGAGGACGTGAATAACGAGTTAAGATGCGCGTTGTTTCGACGAGACGTACAAGTGAGCTACGTACGGACTAAGTAAGCTAGGTGAGACAAAACACATGACTAACTACGGACTTGATCATAACATCATCTCCCTTTTTACGAGGGAGTGTAACGAGTGGGAGGTTTGGAAACACGACCAGAAAGTAAAGTAGTGGAAGTGGGAGGAACGTAATTAGAACGAAGATTTTGTGAAAATAATGGGGGAGAAATAGGACGAATAGGATGAAATACAGAAGCAGAAGACACACCAAGATTACTATCTACGAGTGACCGTTCAGCAGAAAGTGACCGTTGGGGTAACAGAGACCGTGTGGGAACCGAGGGACCAGGGACATTGTGGGGCAATGGAGCGGATGGGGCATGGACGGAGGACGGGGACGGCGGAGCGGGCGCGGGAGCGACGGACGACGGAGGCTGTGAGGGATCAGAAATATTAGTATCGAAGGGAAATTGTTGTTGAAGAATTAAAGGATGAGGCCGTGGTGCACGAGGGTGACGACGGTGGAATTTTTCTATAAGTTCATTAGAAGAAGAAGGAATGTCGGAGAGGGGAACCCAGGAGTTTTCGGCGTCGGGTAAGCTGAACCAATGTACGAGGTATTCGTAACGATGGCCGGTTTTACGAGAGTCGAGGATGTTAGAAATGGATAAGGCGGGGTCGGAAATAGAGAAAGGCTCAGGATCGGAATGGGAATGGAATTCGGAGGGGTCATTATAGGGTTCGAGGAGAGAGGTGTGGAAGACGGGGTGGAGACGAGAGAGATAGGAGGGAAGACGAAGAAGATAGGATTGCTTGCCGACTTCTCGAACAATTGGATAAGGTCCAAGGCGGCGGTGATCAAGCTTGAGAGAGGGACGGGTGGTACGGATGTTACGACGTAGGAGCCAGACTAGTTGGTCGGGTTGGTAGTGAGGGGAGGAGAGAGCATGTTCGTTGAAATATTTTTGTTGTTTTTCTTGCGAATACGTGAGTTCGGCACGAAGTTCTTGGTGAATGACGTCTAGACGTTCAGTGAGATCGGAGGCGGCTGGGACTGATACGTTTTCGGAGAGTTTGGGAGAGAAAGTGGGATGGAAACCGTAGTTGGCGAAGAAAGGAGATTGTTTGGTGGAGGCGTTATCGCTGTTGTTGAATACAAACTCGGCGAGAGGAAGGTAGTCAACCCAGTCGTCTTGCTGGTAAGAGGAGTACGCGCGCAGATAGGTCTCAAGAGTCTGGTTGGTACGTTCCGTGAGACCATCTGAGCGCGGGTGGAAAGCTGTAGAAGTTCGTGACTCAATGTCGAGACGCTTTGTTAGTTCTTTCCAAAAATTCGAAACAAAGAGAGCACCACGGTCAGAAATAATAGAATCAGGAAGACCGTGGTAGCGAAAAATGCGGTCGATGAAGATCCACGCAAGGTCGAAAGCAGTCATAGACTCGTTGCACGGAATGAAATGTGCAGCGCGAGTTAAACGATCACAAATGACAAAAATTGAATCATACCCATGGGACTTCGGAAGCTTGACGATGAAGTCCATTGATAGCGATTTCCAAGGACGGTTGGGAATGTCGAGAGGTTGGAGAAGGCCATAGGGTTTATGACGTGGTATCTTGGTACGACAGCACGTATCGCACGCCGAGACGTAACGACGCACGTAGGTGTAGATCCCAGGCCAGGAGTAGTCACGAAGGACTCTCTGTACCGTGTTGGTCCGGCCGGGATGACCACCAAGAACGCAGTCATGACGCGAGAACAAAATCTCGGCGCGTAGAGACTTGGGAACGTAGACACGGCCCTTGTGAAAGACCATATCGTCCTGGAAGGTAAAGTCGGAATCGCCTCTGAGAACCGCCTCACGCCACTCGGTATCTTCACGAAACGCGGTTTTAAAACGTTCGAGAAGTTCCGAATTGTCAATGGCGAGAGTGGTGAGAGCGTTGACAGGAGGAGAAAAAGAAATGGCATTGATCGCCGCAATATAATCTGTAGCATCAGCGGGAAAAATACGTTCGGTGTGAATAGGAGAAATTAATGCTTTCTTTTGGTACTCCAAGACGTCATCTCCCTTTTTAGGGAAATAGTCTGGACGTCGCGACGAAGCGTCAGCGACGTTCTTGGAACCAGGAGCCCAATCGAGTCGAAAATCGAACTCGGAAAGAAACATAGACCACCGAGCTTGACGGCGATTAAGAACATGAGAAGACATAAAATACTCAAGATTTTTGTGGTCACAAATGACCGAGATGGGGTGCGAAGTTCCCATTAACCACGGTCGCATGTCGCGGAAGGAATCCACGATAGCGAGAAGTTCCTTGTCATGAACTTCGTAGTTAATTTCGGAAGGGGAGAACTTGCGAGAATGGTACGCGACGGGATGAAGTTGGCCATCATCGTCGGGTTGTTGAAGGATGCCAGACAGAGCAAAATCAGATGCGTCTGTGGCGAGAGTAGCAGGTCTAGAGGGATCAAAGTGATGGAGAACGGGATAAGAAGTGAAAGCGCGCTTGAGCTTTTCAAACGCGTCATGCGCAACATCAGAATAAGAGAAAGTCGCGTTTTTATGTGTGAGAGAATTTAATGGGAGGGCGATTGAAGCATAATGAGGAATAAAACGACGATAAAAATTGGTAAAGCCCAAAAATGATTGAATATCGCGAGTGGCATGAGGAGCCGGCCACTCAGCAATGGTGGAAAGTTTCTTTGGGTTCATCTTGATGCCGTCAGCACCGAGAAGATACCCGAGATACTCGACCTCTGTTTTATCGAACTCACATTTCTTTGCGTTAGCAAAGAGCTGTGCGTCGCGAAGACGGTCGAGGACGAGCTTGACTTGAGCGTCATGCTCGTCTTGGGTGCGAGAAAAGATAAGAATATCGTCAAGGTAAACGACGCAGAACACGCCGACATAGTCACGTAACGTGTCCTGAATGAAAGCTTGAAAGGTCGCGGGGGCATTGGTCAACCCAAATGGCATGACGAGGTACTCATAAAGACCTAGAGAGGTCCGGAAAGCAGTTTTCCACTCGTCGCCAGCGCGAATACGAATAAGATTAAAAGCATTCTTCAGGTCGAGGACCGTGAAGAGTTTGCATCCGCGAGTGCGGTCGAGAAGATCATCAATATGGGGGAGAGGATACCTGTTTTTCTTTGTGATGGCGTTGAGACCACGATAGTCCACGCAAAGACGGAGATCGCCCGTTTTACGTTTGGTGAAGAGGATGGGAGAGGCCGCTGAAGACGTCGAACGGCGGATGAACCCTTTCTTGACGTGTTCATCCACGTATTCGGAGAGCGCCTTTTGCTCATCCTGGGTGAGTCGATACATAGGACCAAAAGGAGGATCCTTCCCCTCCTCAATGTCGATAGCGCAATCGTAAGGACGATGAGGAGGAAGGTTATCGACCTTAGTCGAGGAGAAAACGGTGTTGGCCCAAGCCATATATTTTCCAGGAATAAATGGAGAAGAATCTGTAGACGGAAGAGGGTCTTTGGATTCGGAAATGTCATCTGCGAGAGAAGAAGTCGCAGCGACGTAGGCGGGAGAATTCGTAGGCACAAAACGAAGAGCAGTAACAGGAGAATTTTTAGAATATTTAGCAAAGCGATGAGGATTCGAAATGGAGATATCAGGTTTACGAGAAGGCAAAGGATTCTCAAAAGAAGAGCGACCGAAGCCAGTCCACTTCGTGAGATACGAGAGATACGTAGGCGAAGGCGAAAGAGATATTTCGGAATCATGTTCGAAAGGAGACGTCGCAGGGGACGGCTTTGAACGTGGAGAACGAGAAGTCAAGGAACCGCGATGTAGACCGAGGCCTAATCCGGCGGTGGTAATTGAACACTCGTGAAGAGTATTCCGAGGAGGTAGGCGATCAAGACCGGAGCCTCTCGCAGGAACGTAGACAGGTGAGCGTGAAAGCCCACAACATGAAAGAGTAAGATCTGGATTATTCCAGTCGATGTCTGGATTATGGCGTTTAAGCCAATCGAGACCCAGAATTATGGGAAAAGCCACGGAAACAACACTCAAAGAGATATTCTCTGAATGTCGGTCCATGGAAAGTTGAGTCAAAACGTCTTGGGTTACAAGACCGGAAGCTATAGGACGATTGTCCACAGCGAGAATAGGAATCGGTACATCTTTTGATCGACGAGGAAGTGAATGTCGATTACAAAAGACTTCCGAAATACAAGACGCAGAAGCGCCGCAGTCAATAAGAGCATAAGTAGAGATAGATTTTCAATTGGGAAATTTAGAGTAATATTGATAAAGAAATGATCAGGAGAAGTCGAATCACGAAGCGAGGCAAAAATATAAGAAGGAGACGGAATAGACGAGAAGGCAATCCACTGTCCATTATTGAGCTGGACGTGGTGGATGGGCTCCGAAGGTGAGAGATGAGTCCCTACATCTGTATCCGGTAGCCCTGGGACTGGTGAAGATGGGCTACCGGTCAAGCTTTTCCCGAAGGAGAAGCTTTGGACTTTTGCGTATATTTACGCTTGGCAACGTCAGACATATTGGGACAGTCATGGACGGTGTGTTTGCCTTGACCGCAATAAAAACATAAACCTTCCTTGCGACGACGCTCGCGTTCGCTCGGAGTGATAGGTCCACGCTTAATCGCGTCAACCTCCATTGGGACAACATCGTTGTTCGACGACGAAGCCGCAGGAGCGTTGGTGGAAGGACGAGAATCATTAGGAAGCTGAGGGAAATAAGGCTTAGGGGCCTTAGAAGATCCATTCTGGCGTTCAAGGTTGCGACGATGAAGCTTGTTGTCAATATTAATGACAAGCTTAACATAATCATCGAGTTCCGAAGGAACATCGGTGAGTAAAGCAACAGCCAGAGCGTCCTTGACATTGTCCTTGAGACCGTCATAAAACATCTGAATCGCCGTTTGATCCGTCAGATCAAGTTCCCAAGAGAGCTCGCGGAAACGCGACGCATAATTAGACGCCGATCCCGGAGCCTGCTTGAGTTTGCGAAGCTTAGCTAAAGCAGTCGCATAGCGATCCGAATCTTCGAAATGTTTTTTGAATGAAGTGAGGAATAAATCATAATTTTCCATGAGCTCAGGGTGGTTCTTCTCAATGGAAGTATACCACGCACTCGGGGATCCATCCTTAAGATAGAACCCGAAGTACAAGCATTTGTCTTTGCTTGTAACGAGAGCACGGCGTTGCAGAAACAAAGAATTTGAGATTTCACGCACGAAGGGATCAACCTGCTGAGCCGTTCCATCGAACATGCGAGGCTCGCGGACACGGGGAGCACCGCCAGAAGGCGCGGCGGGCGCAACGGGTGCCGGCGCCGCGGGCGCTTGATGCAAATTGAGCCGTTCGACAATTGCGGATAGCGCGGCGCGGTTGCCGGTAGTTTCGTCAGCCTGGCGGGTGACGAACGCTTCGAAGTTGTGACCAAGGCCGTAGATGGCGCGCCAGAGCGTCCTACGCTCTTCAGCTTCAGTGGGCGAAGGAGAAGAGGATTGGGGAGCAGGAATGCCCTGAGACACATCAGGCATTTGGGCCTCGGTGTCACCATGCATTGACATTGTGCGAAAAGGGCGATAGAAGCGAGATAGACAAAAATAGACGAGATAAGCTTTTAGGTTGTGGTCGAAACAAACTGTTACGGTCAGGGACTTGGCGAGGACGTGAATAACGAGTTAAGATGCGCGTTGTTTCGACGAGACGTACAAGTGAGCTACGTACGGACTAAGTAAGCTAGGTGAGACAAAACACATGACTAACTACGGACTTGATCATAACACAATGTTGAAGGCCATAAATTTGATAAGTAATGCATATGAGATGTCAAATCTGTATTTTTGTATAATTCACTATGAGCCGTACCCATATATTGTGAAGACGGCCACTGCAGTGACTGTACGCACAGCGCGAGCGCGACTGGATCATGCCGCGTGTGACTTGTTCAGTCACTCGCCGAATTGACGAACTGACCTGCTACTTGAACATCTCTCGGACCCTTGGGTAGTTCCTAAATTTACTCAAGCTAGTAGCGGTATAAGAAAAGAGTATCCTTGCAAAAATTCGGAGGGAAAGATGTAGATTTGGTGGAGAAAGAGACATGGTTCAAAAATGCATGTGATGACTCTCAAACCTTCATTTTAATGAGTTTGGGAGCTTCTCCTTCACTTAAAATTAGGCAAATCAATTAAGATATATATCCATATTATGTATCAGTCATAGTTACTGGTGTGTGTAGCAAGTGAGGCATGCGCGCAACGATTTAGAATGGTATGCCCAATCTGTCACTTTGCAGCAAGCCCCTTCTGCGAAGGCGCCGCATGCGGCCGGAGCACGTGGGCTTGCTCCGAGCCTAACAGTCCAATATAATAACTGGGACTTTACGTAATCGACTTGTGGCCTTCAAAGTTCGGCTCGATACGGATGCTGGTGGGATGGAAATAAATAAATAATAAATAAATAAAATATTCGGTCTCTGGAAAGAATTCACTCAAAGAGATACCTGCACCTTTGTTATTAAGCCTCAAATGTTTGAAAAACCAATTAAACAATGGACATTGTATACTAGCAGTAGAATAACACTTGCAGCTTCTTTTTTTACCCTGAAAAGAATAAGAAATAGAAATTTACAAGGAGAGAAGAATAATAGGATTGAAGCAATTCAATTGCAGTTCAAGCCGCCGTTATACTCTTAAAATAAGGCTTTTACGGTACTCGAATGATCGATTTTTTTTTCGCGCGCTGCGCGGCTCGCGAAAGTGTCCTTGAGGGTGCCTAATCTTCCAGAAATTAAACAATATACAAAAAATGTTGATATACTCGAAATTGCTGCTAAAAACACCTCAAAATTTTATAAATAGAGCCCTATATATGTGCCCGCTCTACTGTGTTAGTTTTTAGACACCACAGACTGCCCACTGCTGCGCAAATGCCCAAGGACGATGAAATCAACGAGAAGGAAAGCCGTGTTACACCGTGTAACATATGTCACATGATGATTAGATGACTTCTGCTGTCGCATACAGTGATCCTCTGCGTTTTATCACCTTAATTCAACGTCCAAAAAAGCAGGAGCACTTGACTTTGAATTTAGGGTGTACTTAAAAAGCTGCAAAATATTTCTGAGTGATAAATGTTTGAATACACGCACTGCAAGTGAGCCGTCACAAGTACATCACACGTTGAATTTATTTTCTTAGGTAATATATCTCGTATCCCGTATCGGTATCGCCCACCAGCATGCGCAGCGAGCCCAAAGTTCAGTGAAGTGGGAACAGAAGCCAAACACAAACGCTCCTTGCTGTCACTGCTGTTGTCGTCTCAATGTCCTGGCGAACATACCAATATGCGTACCCAGTGATGGGATCCAATTAACTCATCAGATTCGGTACTGTGCTCACAGCGCATGCTCTATTTACACTCCTGAAACTCCCAGATGGTGACAGCAAGACAGCATACGGTAGCATTGTGCCCACTTACCACCTCGTCTTAACCTCGGCGGCTTCATCTAAGGGTATTCATCAACTCCATCTAGAACATCCCAGGCTTGGCCAGTGAATCTTTCAATCTAGTTGATTATGAAAGGCTGGATTCTGGGCGTTCTTGGATTAGAAAGTATGTGCTTTTGTGGAATCCTATGTATAGAAACCAGGATGTTCTATAAATGTTTGCTCCTTATCAGAATAGGAATAGTTGTCGTGAGATGGTGCCATCTGGGTTCAGAAGTTATGCACAAGGTTCGCAATGCCGGAGTGAAATCCATGCATGCATTAATGCAGCGGCATGAGAAGAACCCGAACTTACAAGGCTTTGCGAGGACTATAAAGAACGTAAATGTGCTCAAATATTCGCGCACCACCTCTACTACGGGAGTGTATCGCTGTCCAGGAGAATGCGTTCCCTATTCCAAGTCGTCGTGCTTGCTTGCTGCCTCTTCGGAGCCATTCCTGTGGGATCGATCCCTACCAAGGACTGTGCTTACAAGCTCAAAGAGGAGATTTCTCCTCCTCGAGGTTGGGTCAAACATGGCAACGCTCCCGCGAACCGTAAAATCGCACTCAAATTCGCTCTCCCGCAATCCAAGTTCAGCGAGCTAGAAAAACATCTCTATGAAGTCAGCGATCCTGACCATGATCGTTATGGGCAACATCTATCCAAGGAAGAAGTCGAAGAGCTCATCGCCCCGCATCCAGAGAGCTTGAATACTGTCAATGACTGGCTTGCTTCTCTTGGTTTTACCGACGAAGATATCGTTCGGTCTCCTGCTAAAGATTGGATCACTATCAAGGTTCCAATTAGCATGGCGGAACAAATGTTGAATACTGTGAGGCTCCACTTTCAAGTGCTCATTACAGTACTAATTTTTTCATGGAACAGAAATATCATGTCTGGAAACACGTTGAAAGTGGCGATTACATCGTTAGAACTACGAGCTACTCTCTTCCGGGCAATCTCCATGATCATATTGAGCTCGTCCAACCCACCACCATGTTCGGCAGGTTCAAACCGGAAAAATCGAATATTTTTAAAGCCACCCCCATTCCCGAGGACTTCAATACCGCCGCCAAATCTGAGGGTGTCGTCAAAGCAGCTTCTGGTGTCACTGTGGATGCGAGCTGCAATCAAATCATCACCATCACCTGTTTGCAACAACTCTATAATGCAGTTGGGTTCACTCCTTCTGCTAAAGGCAATTCGATTGGCATTACGGGTTATTTGGTGAGCCCATGTGTATAAAATTTGACATGCTGCGAACTTATTTTGCCGTCAGGAACAATTTGCGAACTTTCAAGATTTGCAATCTTTCTTTGCCGATCAGCGTCCCGATGCATTGAACTCTACTTTTGACGTGATTTCGGTGGCCGGTAAACATGTCATTTTTCTCTGGTCTGTAGCAAGGTTATAAGTATCTTCCTTTAGGTGGTCTGAATAATCAGAGCCTGGCGGAAGCTGGAGATGAAGCCAACCTTGATGTCCAGTTCGCCTTCAGTCTTTCGCACCCAATCAAAGTCAGTTATTTCACAATACTCAGTGCCTTCTGGTCTGACTAAAAAGACAGCCCACCTTCTTCACAACTGCTGGAAGACCGCCATTTATCCCGGACCTCGGCGAACCTGCAGATGACGACGAAAACGAGTCAGTTTTTGAAATTGCTTTTCCAATTGCATTGCTCTGTTGACTTCTCAATCTGCAGGCCTTATACGACTTGGCTCGATTTCATTCTCTCGCACCCTAACCCACCCTTGGCCATATCGACCAGTTATGGAGATGACGAACAAACAGGTTTGGCTGACCTGATAATGCTTTGAATGTATCTGACCTCGAAGCTTGATAGTACCATTCAGTTTCGCACAACGCGCATGCGCAGGCTTCGCGCAACTTGGTAAGTAAATTTACGATACCTGGGAATTCGCTGACGGCTTTTTTACGTCTGTTAGGCGCTCGTGGGGTCTCCTTGATGTTCTCATCTGGAGACGGTGGTGTCGGTGATGGTGACCCTGATCCAGCGACTCAAACATGTATTACAAATGACGGTCGTAACCAAACGAAATTCATTCCCGGATTCCCTGCATCGTAAGTAGAATTTTGATTCTCTCTGGTGGCGATGTTCAAATTTTTGATTTTTCCATCTAGATGCCCATTGTAAGCAAATTGTTGTCAAATTTGATCCCTTGCCTAACTATAGATAAGTGTTACTGCTGTGGGTGGCACTTCTCATATTCCCGAAGTTGCGGTTTCTACATTCTTCTCGGGAGGAGGATTCAGCAATTTCGTGCGTTTGACTGCTCAGGTTTCCCCCTTTCTTACTCACTAACATCCAATTTATTTTTCTACTCCAGTTTGCGCGTCCGTCTTACCAGGATAAGGACGTCACAGCGTACTTGAAAACCCTGCCAAAGGGCCTGTATGCAGGTCTCTTCAACCCGTTCGTACCCATCATCAAATATAAATATCTCGTTCAAAAGTACTAATTATACTATCTTATTCAACTTCTTAGGAACGGCAGGGTAAGTCTCCTGCACCACGGCGTCTCCCTCATTTTATAACCAATGGTCATATATAAGGCCATTCCAGATGTCTCTGCACAGTCCGATCTTTTCAAGGTTTTCATTGGTGGTCAGGCATTCCTGATTGGTGGAACCTCTGCTTCGTCGCCGACATTTACCGGATTCGTCGCTTTGCTCAACGACGTGCGCTTGAAAGCCGGCCAACCCTCTTTGGGCTTCCTCAATCCATTCCTATACTCGAAAGGATTTGCTGGGTTAAACGACATCACAAGCGGGAATAACGCTGGTTGCGGAACCCCAGGATTTAATGTGAGCATGGTGTCATTTTCTCAGATTTCCCGAGAAGCTAATATGATCACAGGCATCGAAAGGGTGGGATCCAGGCAAGTAAAAATGGAGTTTTTTCACCGAGTTTTTTGTTAATCCTTCTTTACCGCAGTCACTGGCCTGGGCACACCTAACTTCGGCATTCTCAAGAAACTGGTCTTGTCCAATTGACGTACTAAAGTGTATAAAAAAATCTATTGAATGATCAATGTCGCAGAAGTACTTCGATGAAAATCTTAACTTTCTGGTTTGATTGCTCAGATTCTTCTTTTGCGAACTGTGATCTTGTCCATGATATTGAACAGTATACTCAGTAGTTTTCTAGGTCATTTTCCTTGACATGGAATCAAGATTTCAGCACTAAATAATAAATTCCCAGCTCAGACTTTAATCGCCGATCTTGCGATAAAATCTGGGATTTGGAAAAACCGGCACGGTGATCGGCGATCAGGCGGCGGCAAAAGCCGCCGCTGCGCATGTGACCCGGTAGTCGCGCTGGCCGCACTGCGCAGAGGCCAGGGCCCGGCCCCTGCAAGAGTCCAGCGACACCTTGGCGACACCTATCCACGACTTACCGCTCGCGGTCGCGTGCCCCACACACTTCCGAAGCTGCTCGCTGCGCATCTTGCCGCCGGCTCTCCTCTACGTGGCTAGATGGCTTCGACAACGGGGTCCATGTCTGAGCGCCTCACCAATGCAAACACAGTACTATGCTCTGGGAGGGACTGTCGACGTACTCGTGTCCATTCACGATGCCCTAGGCAAATGTGCCGTCCCCATTGCATCAAACACGGTGGTTGTCCGTTCCATTTCGAAGGTCAACTATCAGCGACGCAGGTCATGAAGCTGGCGCAAACGGAACCGGTTTCTCTCATTTCGACGACCCGAGGCTCTGATACGATAGAGCCTAGAGTTGAGGAGGTTCTGTTGGTTGTTCAACCCGTGGGCGGGTCAAATTTTCCTGGTACGTCTGCTATATTTGAGTTTTATGCACTGCATCTAAATAAACTCCCAGAGGACGAGAACGTTCCTCAGCAAATTACCGTACCGCCAGCAAATCTTGCCCTTGGAGCTCATGCACCACTTCTGACCACAAGCTTTCACGTCAACTTGCCCTCTGAACCCACTCACAGCACTCCCCGGCGTCCCAAAGTTACAACACAGATGAATGCAACTTGGATGAAGGAATTCAAGGCGACATCGACTACTGGCAGCACTGGGTCGAGCACTTCTGGGTCTAGGTCTAGGGCTCCATCCACTCCACTCTCGCTGGTTTGTCGCTTCAATCTTGTGTTCTGGGACAACAATTTCGACTCTGCAAACCTTCAGATAATCGAAGAATGCCCTGACTGGCCACAATGGAATCTCAGCCGATTCTCTGGTCTGGGTCTTTTGGGCTCGAGTCTGATCACTGTCCAGCTTTTTTCTCCCATCTATCGTGTCTGGATGTCAATACCACTGGATTTCACACATTCTCTAACAACGAACTGTGCTATCTTGTTGCGTCGCACTGGAGTTTCTGGGATTGATGAACAGAGGCTCATAGACCTGTTTGTCCCTGTCTCGCACCGCCTCTTCCGGAGTAATATGCCTCTCGAGCGCTCTGCTATTCGGGAAGCACTCAAAACTGTCAAACAGAAGGAAAGAGCTCACAATGATAGCGATTCTGACACTGAACTCCTGTCTATCACATCAAGTCCTCCTCGGAAGCGACCCTGCATTAGGTCAGTGCCCATGACGCCTACTCGCCCACACCAGCCACTCCGCATCACTATACCAGATACATCATTGAACTCGGGTCCATCAAACTCTCCACAAACTACGCCTGTCACGTTATCTCCAAATCCTTTTCTTGTTTTTCCTTCTGCCCTTGTCCAGTCTATCCAACCTCCCTCTCTACCTTCTAAAGGATCTCGCTGGCCCCATATGCGCTCTGCAGTCTCCATTGTCTCGGGATTTCAAAGGATTGATCAGCTATCGCAACTTGATAAGGTAAATCAAGTTCCAGTTGACCTTTTGGCCCATCTTTGCACCATATATGGGTGTGACATACCTATTAATACGTATCGCGATGCAAGAAGCCGGTGGAATAAAGCTCCACAGTATTTACGCGACTATGTTCTTGATCCAGAACGGATGCCATTAGAACTTTGGAGCTATCTTGCGAGCCGTGTACCTTTGAAGTCCTAAGTTAAATCTGTTTCTTTCTTGTAGATTGTTTTTGTAGCCTTATAGATATGTAACTAATTTGTTGATTTGTACCACGTTGTAATTTGTTTGAATGACATCAAGTTATTGATTGATTTATCTACTCTCTATAAGTCTGGATTCTGGACTCCAGAGACTGGCATTGGTGCATGACGCGGGTTGTGGCCTTGCGACGCAAGGCGTGTAATGGTCATCTCGTTTCGGAGTCGGATCATCTCATCAAGAAAGAAATTATACTTGATGGCTCGCATCTCACGACAGATTGACGAATACCCATTAATCCATCCATTGCCTTGTTCAGCGACTGATGTGTTAAAGGCCCAACTTGTTCCATCAGGTCCCATGAGCTCCGGATAGTCTGCAGGATTGCAGTGCAGCTGACAGAATTGGTGCGTTGACTTGTGCTTGTGTAGAAAATGCCACACGTCAACACACATCCCAATATCTTTGAACCATGTATCATTGCTTGCGAGGACTTGTTGTTTTGCCAGGCAATTTGAATCATAGACAAGGTGTTCGGGTTTGTGTGCTCTAGGGACTGAAAATATGTGCTTGATAAATAGCTTGGTTGAAATCAGTACTAGAATATGGAACGAAATAGAGATATTTACGTACCAGAACATTGGAAATTGCCTCAGCGCCATAGAACGTTCCACGCGCAGCAAAAATACCACATGTAAAAAGTACTGTTTGCTCATTGTGCGTCTTGCGCCGTGCAAACTGTGCTTTGAATTTCTTGTTTCCAATCTCCGATTTTATTGCAGGGCAAGGGCTTGCTGGTTCGCCAATAGTCTCTGATGCTGCATCAGACGTACCACCTGCAACTGTCCCAGGATCTGCAACCGTGAAAATGTTAACATTTCCTGAAGTCGAGTCCATCTCAAACCACGTCTCGTCTTCTTCGAGATCTTCAGATTGTTCCTGTTCATTACTGGAAGGTTCCTGAGAAGAATTAGAGTTGGCCTCATATTGGAAGCGTTGTTGCTGCTTGAGACGCTCAGTAAGGGCGAATGCGGCCTTTCCCTTCTCAACGTGAAGCTTTTCTATTTTCTGATGCGCCGGATCATCGCATGTCTTCATTCCAATATGAATGGGCCTCTTACATCCAGTTATAGCGCAAATGTCATGCTCATCAAAGTGATCTTGGCAGAAGCGGTGGCGGTTATTTTGAAGTGGTTTTGTGCACCGAAAGATGCCACAGCAGGGATGGCCAATTGCAACGCCATCTGTGACCACAACCTGACATTTGGCTGGAAGGAAATGAGAGACGTTCAATAAAATTTATAGAATCACATACATAGATTTCCATTCTCATCCTCCCAGACCCGCATACATTTATCGCAGTAATGGGAAATTTCATCTTGACCTTCAGTAATGATTTCGTCATTGCGCTTCTGCATCAACTCTGTGAAGCGGTCCTTCTGATCACCAGTGTGCGGAACCACAACCAGCTGATTATTCCGATTGTGTTGACCAAGAAGAGACCATAGAACGAAAGCATCCCAGACATGTTCTGTTGTCAACTTCATTCCAAACCTCCATCCATTTTCATTCGCATCCTGCTGTTGCTGCAAAGAAAGTGCTCGGTCATATGCAAGTGCACAATTTTTTGCCGACATCCTTATACACGTATAAAGTTAGTCATTAACTTGGAGTTATAATGAACTAAATATGTACCATCCAAGAAGCATCAAGTTTATCCAAAGCTCGATGAGCTTATCGTTTACAAATTGATGTTCACCGACTTGAAGGTACTTTGGCATCCCACCATAATATGTCCGCTTTCCATTACAGACAGAAAAGTTGTGGTGGTAGTTTGTATTGCATCCTAGTCAAGCTCTTAATCTTCCTTTGTAAATATACTCTATGAGTTAATGACATACCAGTGCAGAAAAGATGAGCAGAATAGGCGCGGCATGCTCCCATGGCAAGTGTATACACAACAACCTCACGAAATTCAGTCTTTTTCAATGTTTTCCCTCGTTGGAGGCAATATGCATTGCTACAGACTTCTTCAGGGGGATAGAGTGTCATAGAAGCTATTTTACAGTGATTTAAATATTGGAAAACATCGGAAATGAGCTATGTAATGTACTTAATTCTCTCTTCCACCCAAACTGACGGAAACACTCCTCATCATCTTTTCCTGGCTCATCCTTCGGTGATTCTACCCATACTTCTTCTCTTAAAATCTCCCATAGGTCCTTCACAAGGTCCACTGACATTGATAGAGAATCAGCAAGAAATTCGGCAATGGCGGGGGGAAGGAAAGTTGGTGGGCAGTTGTGTGCTTCGGAAAGTGGCTGAGGAATGGTGATATCGCGTTTGAGGCAGGAGATCAAGCTGAATGCGCGGGAAAGCTGAAGAGCGGTGAGATCTTTTAGGTCTGTATGCGCGGCCAATGCTTGCAGAGTGTTGAACATGGCGGCGTGTAAGTGAGGACGCGAGGACGCGTGACACGTTGGGCAGGGCCCAGGGGGGGCGAGTGTGCCACCGGACAAAAGTTGCCGCCGTGCCGCCGTCATGATCGCAGCGCCGGTTTTTCCGTTTCCCAGATGTCCATCTCGATCTTGCGGCTCGCAAACATCTTCGGATTCGACGACATTGTGCCTACTACCTGCAAGTAAGAATTCTATTTATAAATCGAATCTTCCATCACTCCTAAGTATCGTGTTGAACTTTGCGTTCCGGTTACCTTTGTCAGCGACGAGAAGTCCATCGTGAGAGGGATCTCTTGCGTTGCATGAGGTTCTATGCCCGACTGTACACACACACTGCTTTCATGATGAGCTCATGAATGGCGCCACCGTACCACCGGGCGGGTAGCCATGACAGACAACACTAGTTTAGTAATGACAGAGAACACTAGTTCCGGACTATAAAGGTCGGCGAAGGCAAGACATCTACGAGCACACTCAAAGTTAACTTCCTGGGTGGCCAGCAAAATGCGCTTCGCCTTCGGACTTTCCATCGTCTCTTGTATCTTCGGAATAGCTCTCGTGGGAGCTGTACCCACTAAAGATTGCGCATATGCGGTAAAGGAATCAATAGAGGTGCCTCCTGGATGGGTCAAGCATAGTCAACCTGCGCCGAATCACAAGATTGTGCTCAAGATTGCGCTCCCCCAACCCAATTTTAGCGAGCTAGAGAGGCATCTCTACGAGGTTAGTGATCCAGATCACGAACGATATGGTCAACACCTCTCCAAAGAGGAAGTTGAGGAGCTGGTCGCACCTCATCCCGAGAGCCTCAGCACGGTCAATGAATGGCTCTCCTCGTTCGGTTTCAGGGATGAAGACCTCATTCGCTCGTCTGCTCGGGACTGGGTGACACTTAAGGTTCCCGTCAGTGTTGCAGAAAAGATGCTTGAAACGGTAAATTATCGCTAGAGATTATCTAGCTTGCAATTCAGAACTAACCTTCGATCCACATTCAACAGAATTACCACGTTTGGGAACATGTCGAGAGTGGAGACTACCTCGTTCGGACTACAAGCTACAGCCTTCCCAGTAATCTGCATGATCATATCGAACTTATTCAGCCAACAACTATGTTCGGAAGATTCAAACCAGAAAAGTCGGCCATATTCTCGGCGGTACCCGTTCCTGACACTTTCGGGCAAGAAAATATAGTGGAAGGAACTATTAAATCCGCTTCTGGCATCTCAGTCGATGCTAGTTGCAACTCAACAATCACGATTACCTGCTTACAGCAGCTCTATAATGCTGTAGGGTTCAAGCCATCGGCCAAGGGCAACTCTGTCGCTGTAACAGGTTACTTGGTGATTAGTTCTTATCCTCTCTTTCATCGTACTTACACTTACACCGTCATAAAATTTTAGGAACAATTTGCCAATAAGCAAGATCTTCAAACGTTCTTCGCTGACCAAAGACCTGATGCGGTGAATTCCACCTTTAAGGTCATCTCTGTAACTGGTAAGGTTAATTCAGCTTCTAGATATTTATTTGACTGACGTAGTTATCGCGGTTCCAAGACGGTCAAAACAACCAGAGTCTCGCAGAAGCTGGAGGTGAAGCCAATCTTGATACTCAGTTCGCATTCGGGCTTTCCCATCCAATCTCAGTTAGTATCTACTTACGGTTCCCTCTCTCCCTCGCTTTGACTCAAGGATGATGATATATTAGCCCACTTTCTATACAACTGGGGGTATGCCTCCATTCATCCCAGAAGAGGGCGGCTCAGAAGATACCAATGAGTGAGTCCCAAACTTCTGATCATCGTTTATTCCAAGTCAATAATCCCCGCCGTGCTAGGCCATATACAAACTGGCTCGACTTTATTCTTTCGCATCCCAACCCTCCTTTAGCTATCTCCACTAGCTACGGGGACGACGAACAAACGGGTGAGTCGTATGCTATCGTTATCAAAAATACTGTTATATGTAACATCAATATCACCATCGTCAGTTCCATTCAGCTTTGCACAACGCGTATGTGCAGGGTTTGCTCAGCTCGGTGAGATGCTGCCTTAAATGAGAGTATTTTGTTTCAGCACACTGACATTCGTATCAAGGCGCTCGAGGCGTTTCCCTGACGTTTTCTTCTGGGGATGGTGGCGTTGGCGACGGCGATTCTGATCCTGCAACGCAAACCTGTTTTAGCAATGATGGCAAAAACCAGACAAAGTTCCTTCCAGCCTTTCCCGCATCGTACGTTTCTTATTAAGACAGAAGTTCATTCGACTTATACTGCGAATATTTACAGATGTCCATTGTGAGCTTTTTCGCTTCGAGCAATCGTTTCCTACTAATTTCACATGATTATTAGTGTAACTGCTGTAGGTGCAACTACGCATATTCCTGAAGTTGCCGTCTCTCGATTCTTCTCTGGAGGTGGATTCAGCAACTACGTATGTCCTTTTGTCCTTATATATTACGTTATTTGCTGATATTTCAACCTTTCTTTTAGTTCGCTCGCCCGAAATACCAGGACAAAGTTGTTACAGCATATTTGAAGGCTCTTCCCAAAGGAACTTTCGCCGGCCTTTTCAATACGTTCGTACACATGTTATCGATATATCTGCTCGAAATTAACGACTTTCCTATCTTACCATAGTACTGGTCGAGTAAAGCATTCTGATATCCATGTTGAAAATTAAACTTATTATGTTATTCAGGCCTTTCCAGATGTTGCAGCACAAGGGGATCTGTTCAAAGTTTTCGTCGGCGGAGAAGCATTTTTGATCGGCGGAACTTCTGCATCATCTCCTACCTTTGCTGGTTTTGTCGCCTTATTGAACGATGTCCGCTTGAAGGCTGGTCGACCGTCCTTAGGATTTTTGAATCCTTTCCTGTACTCCAAAGGATTTGCCGCTCTTAACGACATCACCATCGGGCATAATTCTGGCTGTGGCACCCTTGGATTTAATGTAAGCTGTGTGTTTTTGATATATTATTTTGGCAGCTAACACAGGATTTTTGAAAGGCAACAAAGGGATGGGATCCAGGTAAGATAGACGAATATTAGTCCTCGTTCACATCGAGTCTAAATATCCTTTCCACAGTCACCGGATTTGGTACACCGAACTTTGGAAAGCTCAAAGAGCTCGTCTTGACGCTTTGAGGACCTTTCCAATAACCTAAGAATATATGATTAACGTGTATATTACAGATACTTGTACACTGTCCTGGGTAGCAAATCGGAAATTACTTCCGCATCCTCTTTTTGAAACGTTCCATGACCTGTTGAATCAATGTCAACGTCGTATTTTATATTCAGAGGCAGAGAGACAAACCATCTCGTCGGTGGCCATTTGTGTCCGTTCGTGGTTGGATCTGCGTGGTGAATCGTCCTGAGGTGGCATGCCCATCGCTTCCAGCTTGGCGTCTCTCAAGACGTCAGCATCGGATTTTGCTCGTAAATTCGGTCGGTAAACTGCAGACATAGGAATCAGCGGCGTATACACATAATATCTATATCCGACTTACAGCGTGAGGCAACAAATGTTCTTCGTCGTTATTATTCTTCTTCCGCTCCTGGCGTCCTTCTGCCACCACTCTTTTGCCTTTTCGGTATCTTCGATATTCTTCAGTCGGGTACTAGAATGAACTATGAGCGATAGCAAAGATGCAGAAAATAAATGGACATACTCCATCCCCAGATCCACCTCCGGGATTGCAGTAAGCATAGTCAAACTATTCGTCACACTGCCCACGTCCGTTGTCGGTTTCTGCTTGTCCACTTCCATCTGTCAGCGATATTGTATAGTGCCTCTTGTGGATCTATTGGAGGCCCGTCTTCATCGTCTGATTCTTCCTTGGGCTTACTTCGAACTTTGAGGTTCTCTTCGATATAGGCCATCCTAAAAGAGGAGGAGGGGTTTGTCAGTAGTAACAAAGAGTATTGAGGGAAAGGTGACGAACATGTGCTTGTCGACGTCTAGAGCGTTCGTTTGCTGTGTAAAGTTATTTGAGCGAATGACTCTCCGTGTACGTGCCTCCTTCTCTTCTGCGTCTCTAAATGAGCCAAATGAGGACATGAGCATGTTATGTGCAATATAAATCACGATGAGCACGCACTCTTCATCTTCAGGAACCCCCTTCTTCAGCCCACCCTCCTCGCCTTCCTCTCTCGCTCTCTTTTCTTCTTCTTGATATCTCCCTTGTTCAGCTTCGCACATCAATGCCACCACGCGCTTTCCTGAGTTTACGAAGTTCGAGCAAGTCGGCAAGCCTAGCACAATCTCGATGAGTTTGAGATGTCGAGGTGTAAGTAAGGGGGTACATACGGAACTGTAGATTCATCTTTCTCATCTGGTTGAGGAACTTCTTCCTCTTCTCGCTCTATGGATATTTCACGGACTCTGGCCTGGGGTCGTGTGCGTTTCTTGATAACTGGGACGGAGGCATTGTAATGTACGAGGAAGAGATTCGGTTGTGGGTGGCTGTGTAATAAAGCTAATTGAACATGATCTGCATCATTGTTCACCCGAATCGAGCTCACAAAGAAACCAGGATTCAAATATTCACTGATACTCATCACTTGGATGGATTTCTACATATTCAATCGGATACACAATAAAACAAAGAGACAGTTACAGAATAAACCAAGATAATCCCAAGCGTTGGGGTATAGGTTTTATAGTTGTACAAAAAACACTATTCTGGTTGAAAAACCCAAGAAAGAAGTCCATAGAGATTACTTATAAGAAAGAAATGAACAGGAGGCGAAAGTCTAGGCGACGTTTTCATTTTCTGTCGATCCGGGAGTCGGATACGCGACAGGCTCATCATTCGCTGGTGTAGAGGTCTCTCATCTGGTCTTGGTGAAGTAGGAGCGTGACTCGCCTCGGGTTCTGGAGTGAAAGTGATGAGCGACGGCATAGGAAATGGAGATGTGGTGATAGGGACGGGGGATGCATGTCGAGACAAAACCGACACAGGCGCACGGATGCCGCCCGGCGCAATCGAGGTGCGCGTAGCAGATTTTCTGTCTCCTCTCGGCTTTCGGTATCTGGAGAGGCCCTCAAGTTGGGCGTGAGATTTTGGTACCACCCACTACCAGCTGGTTCAATGTAGTATTGTGCCGATGGAGGCTCGTCTGAGTCCGGACTCTGAGTATCTGATAGCTCAGACCATGTCGGATTTACCATCGATGCAGGTCGACGGGCTCGGGGAAAGGAAAAAACGCCGCACCGTCGCTGCTGACGACCCATCTCTGGGTTCCGTCACAGTTTCAGCTGCATCCGATCGAGAGCCGTTCAGCGAATCGCGCACGTTCGATCGCCGACGGTGAGCGTATTCGTGGAAATCAACCATACGTGAACGCTGACGGCGGATGGACGGTTGGCGGGCCAGATTCGGTGTGCTCGATGTCGAAGTGGCGGCGTGGGTCGTCGTCCAAGGACGATTGGTGGAGGAGGGCGAACGAAGTAGAGGGGGCAGCGGCCATTCATCTGAGACAGGAGGACTTTCGGTAGCTCTGCGTGTCGTAGCCGGACCCCATCCAGCTGGCGCAAAGGCCTCGTACAAGTCGGAATTTATCCGTGCGCCCTCGATTGTCGTTGGGTTCTCCATTGCAACCTCATACTCGTCCTCGTCCTCATCCACATCCAGTTCGTTCGGCGACGCCGTGAAGTATTCCGGCAATCGTCGGGCCTGCGGGCGGCCGAGGCGTCCAGGGAAGCTGCGAGTGTTGCTCGCGAGCATGCGCAAGCTTCTAATAGTACGCTCAGCGATGAGCCTGCGGTCAGTCGCACTGCTCCGGGTACGTCGATCGGCGAGTTCCTACATATGCGGCCAAGCTTGCTTAGCGGAATCAAAGGCTCTAACAAGACAATCTCACTTTGACAAGGATGTCAACGAGCGAGGCTGTGAAGGAGTCTCCCGTATCCAGGTCTTCGACGAAATTCTCATACGTTATTGAGGGCTCTTTTTCGACCGCGGCTCGGCGGATTGATCCAGACCTGTCTGCGAGCTGAGTACCTGTCTGGATACTGATGACTTTCTGATGACATACACCAGGTTGGATATTTTTGCGTGAAGAACATCGTCTGTAAAGTTAGGCGTCCTGTAAAGCACAGTTAGTCCCAGGTTTCGCGTGATAGACAGACAATTACACACCACTTTCCCATTGTGAAGTCAGAGGATAGAAAATAAAATAAATAGTCTGGAAAGAGGACACGGTAATGTTAAGCCGTGCTCGGTGAATCAACGAGCGTCACGGTTCGTCCAAGGGCGATGCGCGATGGCGTTGACGCCGAGCTCGCAATCACACACGGGAGTAAACACATCCAAATACAATGTGGCTGCCACTGACCCATATTCACTGACAACTGCTACGACCTCAGTCATTCTTTCGACCGAACATTGCCTCAGAGTTTTAATCGGTAATCAATCCATGCTTTATTGGGATGATAATGATGTGTATATTCATGATTTTTAGTGATATAGTCCGTATCCGTATCATGACGGCTCGGATGAGTGGCAGGCCTTGGGAAAAACCACTCGTGGTTGAGGATGTTCTTGCTCTGCTTGCTGAGCGAGTGGTTCCATCGTGCGGGTAAATTCCACTTTGTCTTCCTCGCCGAATCTCGGAACTTCCTCGATGGCGTCCGCACTATCGCTTCTGTTCAAACATTTCCCTGGAGAGAGCACGCTCGGAGGAATGCCAAACCTTCTCTCCACACTGCGATAGGCCCCGGTAATCTCCCGGTAGGTCTTCGCGTATTGTTCGTGATCAACGGTCACCATCCACTGAACGACATCGTAGAATCGCATCTCCGACGCAGTGAGGTCGGTGCGAGTGTAGCGGAAGTCCGTGACGCGCATCCAGTACGACAAACGGGAATGTTCATCGGTCGTGCTCTTGGCAGCGGCCATGTATGCGGCAGTGAAGAGGCGACACGCTCCGTCCACCGTGTCGTGAATCACGCAGTCGCCCGTCTTCGACAATATGGTTTGATAGCGCTCAGCGAGGGACAATGCGACGATCGTCGTAGACAGGCCGAGATTTGATTCGTGGATGATGTTGAAGATGTAGGTGGCCAAGATGTAATGCCAGTTGTCGTCGATGTAGTCTGCGTCATCGAAGCCGGCCGTGACCCAGCCGGCGCAGAGGAAGGCAAAGTGCGCAAGGTGGGCTTGGCCCGGCTTCCGACTGATTTCATTGAGGATATGAGTGTATTCGGCAGACTACAAATGTTGTGAGTACTCTAGTCGCATGAGAGAATGACGATGTCCTTACCATGCTCGATGCAGAATTGGTATTGGTACACATGTCGAAATGACTTCGCAAAATACTTCGATGATGTGGGTAGTGGTGGTAGCGATATGGGCGCTTAGCGTTCAGTTAGCGCAATTTATATGTTTCGACTCAACGTCTGCGCAGAGACATATTCCGTTCCAGACTAGCAGAACTGACCCCTAAAGACGCCAGTACGCAAGCGATGACGAGGGGGTTTCATTTTAGCAGTTAGATTGATAGATATAGGGGTAAGTACGCCAACTACTGCAGGAGATATAAGCGTTTGAATTTGGCAAAATACAGACGCTGGTAAAGAGCTGTGATTGGGAAGAGTTGGAGAAAGAACGGAGGGAGGAATTTGTAGGAACTGCTGCTAGCATGTTCAGAGAGGGCCTTATATATTTCTATGGATAGGAGATGTCGATGAGGACTGACGATCGAGATCAGAGCAGTCATAATACCTACTTATAGCAGCCGCAGGTCTCTTATGCACATAGGGGAAGAAATCATTCAGAAGGGTATCTCTACCTTTTATTACTATACGAGGGTAGCGTCTATGAATAGAATATGGAAACAAAGTCGTATCAGTTAACGAAGCTTATAGACTCCTCAAGCGATCTAAGAACTAGTGGCTCAAATCTCTCTCAACAGCATTAGAGCGAAGCCCCTTTCTTCAAGAAGGACCAGACGAATGAGTTTCATTCAGCAACTCCTATAGTAACCGACGTCATTCATTATTCATTCACTTTTCTCGATTTCCCTCCTTCATTTAAAAATGAAGGTGATGTGACGACGTCCTTCAGCTTCTCAAAGTTAAGCGTGCCGACCCCAGTGACTATGGACATGAATACGATGAGCAAGCATCGAAATTAGAGAATGGAGCAGCCTACCTGGATCCCATCCCTTTGACGCCTGTCGATCAAAATTTACCAATTAGGCAAGAATTACCATAGCAGGAAAGCGGCAGTACGCACGTTGAATCCGGTTGTGCCACATCCCGAATTATGGCCAACCGTAATATCATTAAAAGTCGTAGCCCCAACGGAGTAAATAAGTGGGTTCAAAAATCCAAGTGGGGATTTGTGGGCTTTGATACGCGCATCATTGAGTAAGGCAACAAAGCCTGCAAACGACGGGGACGACGCAGAGGTTCCGCCAATTGATACTATCCTGCCACTCAAGAAGATGCGGAAGCGATCAGATTGAGCAGAGACATCAGGTATGCCTCGTCCATTCCTGTCAGTAGAAGAAATTTCAATAGAGAATTAATTGGAAGTGAATGGGTTAAACTCACGGATTGAAAAGGCCTTCGTATGTACCCTTCGGTAATGTAGAAAGGTATTTAGAAACAGCTTTTTCTTGATATAGCGGACGTTCAAACTAGGATATCTTCATTAGCGAGTAATTATAAAGGACATCAGAAGGGATGACACTGACGTAATCGCTGAACCCTCCTCCAGAGAAAAATCGCGAAACAGCAACTTCAGGATTAATGTTAGTAGTCCCTCCAACAGATGTGACGCTATGAAAGTGTCGATTATCAATCCCTTTCATTATATTATTCATTTAAACTCACAACGGGCAGCTGTAATTGCGCTGATTAGATATCTTGCATGAAAATTAAGAATCAATACGTGCGTTGCCGGGAATAAGGGAATGAACTAGTGACATTACGGCCATCGTTCGTGATGCATTCTTGCGTGGCAGGGTTGGGGTTTCCATCGCCAACTCCATGGTCACCAGAGGAGAACATCAGCGATACACCTCGGGCGCCTAACTGGGCAAATCCGGCACAGACACGATTCGCAAAGCTCTGGGGAACTGATACAGAAAATATTAATCACGAACAGACGACGGCTTTTTGTGAACAAACCTGTTTGTTCATCGTCGCCATAGCTTGTTGAGATAACGTGGGGTGGGTTTTCTTGTTTCAGAATAAATCCAGCCAATCTGTATATGGTCTGATTGTATGTGAATTACGTGTGATTGCGACTTTACAGAAAGAACCAGCTTACTCGTTGTCATTTGTTGGAGTTGTTTCATCCGGAATAAAAGGAGGGCGTCCAGCTGTAGAGAAAAATGTTGCCTATGGGGTCCAATATACCGCTAAATTTCTGCGACCTACGAGAAGGATACATACCGGGATAGGATTAGAGATACCAAAGGCAAACTGTACGTCCAAATTGGCCTCGGCGCCCGCTTGCGATAGGTTCTGGGAGTTCAGACCACCTAAAAGTGACATTTATGGGTAATTGGAGTAAGTATAACTTTATCACTCACCAACAACAGATTCGAAAGTAAACGAAGAGTTGAGGGCAGTGGGCACTTGGTCGGCAAAAAATGACTGCAAATCTTGGATATTCGCAAAATTTTCCTATCCCAGCTCAAATATGAGTCAAATCCAAGCTCTGTGGAAATAACACTCACCAGATATCCAGTAATTCCAATGGAGTTTTTTGAATCACCCGAAGGAACATATCCGACCGCATTATACAGCTGCTTTAAACACGTAACCGTTATGGTGGTGTTGCAACTAGCATCTACAGTCACGCCAGATTGGTCGACCACAATTTTTGTCGTGTCAGATGCAGCATTGGATGATATGTTCACATCATCTTCAATAATGGAAATCATCGACTTGTCTGGCCTGAAACGGCCAAAGATAGTAGTTGGCTGAACAACCTCAATGTGATCATGGAGGTCACTGGGAAGACTATAGCTCGTGGTCCGGACCAACACATCACCGCTTTTAATATGCTTCCAGATATGATACTTCTACTCACAAATACGGTTATCAGCTATGGAAGAATGAAATAGGTAGAGGAAGTATCACCGTGTCAAGCATTTTCTCCGCCATTCTCACAGGGACCTTGATGGTCACCCAATCCTTGGCAGGTGACCGAATCAATTCTTCTTCCTTAAATTGAATCCAGCCAGCCAATCGTTCACGGCCGACAGACTGTCGGGATGCGGTGCCACGAGCGCTTCTACTTCTTCCTTGGACAGATGCTGACCGTAGCGTGCGTGTGCGGGATCGCTAACCTCGTAAAGATGTTTTTCCAAAGTACGAAAGTTTTCCTGTGGGAGTCCAATACGAAGAGAAATAAGGTGATCAGCTGGTGCACTTTCATGCTTGTCCCATCCTGGAGGTGCGGGAATTTCTTCTTTGATCTCGTATGCGAATCCTCTAGAAGGTGCAGCAAGTGAGGAAGAACCGCGAGCAGTAAGGATATGACGAGATTAGCGAAAATTGCATGACTGCCGATGTATAAGACGTCGACTGAATCCCCAAAGACGCGAGTGCCTTTATATGTCATTGGTAGATCCTACCTGATTTCATCTCACGTCAAATGTGCAATAGCTTTAAATCCGCGAGCAGGTTTGCGATCTTATTAATTGAAGACGGAGCCATATAGAAGGTCGCAGGCGATGAAGAATCGAGTCATCCCCACGAAATTCTGCTTCTTCCAAATATTTTTAGATTTTATCGCCTTGATTTACCACCCTGTCGCAAGTCGCTAGCCAAATCAAGTAACGATGTGCCGTCAGCGTGGGGTTTCGCAGCTTTCGCAGCGCGAATATTCCAAAAGCAAGATAGGTCCACAATGCCCAGTTCACAGCATGGAGAATCTTAGAATGATAAGGATGCAATCCGGACCGCTTCTGCGTGCAGCAGCTCAGCAAGTGTCCAAAAGGTCTAATAAGTTCCCTCCGAAATGAGTTACGACATTCGGACGTGACTGGATCCAATAGTCTTGAAGGAAACCGCAGCAACAAGGGGCAAGAATCTAGGGCAATATCAAGAGGACGCGCTCGGGCACCCGGTGCAATTCAAGCAACCAGAGTATGAAGGAGACAGCTTCGTTCAAAGAGGCTGAAAGCATGTAATGTCTTTAAACTGAGCTGCAGCTGAATGCAAAGTCGCAAAACTGTGCGTGAGAATTCAGTAGCGAGCTTCCTGCAAAAATGTGAGTGTACGCATTGGTCACGCACATACTTGAAAATATGTCTTCGCCAATGCGCAATGATGCCCATCTACCGCCATTCATAATAACGATACAACCACGCGGAAGGCTGCTAAATCACAAGCAATATTAATTTGTGAAATGAGATCCAGTTGGATTATATGGTATGCTTATTACTATTAGGTTATTTCCAAGTTCATGCAAACCTTTACCCTTTAGAAAACGAGAGGTGAAGTCACAATTTGCTTCAGTCTGTTGAAGTTTGGCGTTCCAAGGCCGGTCACTATTAAATGGTAAAAGCCGTTAGTAGAGCTCAAATCGTCAAGACGCAAAGATTAATCACCTGGGTCCCATCCAACTGACGCCTGTGATTGAAATCAGACATCGGAAATATTAGCATGTATAATATAGATTAATGAGAACTCAATACTCACATTGAATCCTGTAGTTCCACATCCTGCATTATTTCCAGACGTGATATCGTTCAGTCCGTGAAGTCCGAAAGTATACAGAAGAGGGTTCAGGAATCCCAAAGGCCCTTTCCCAGCCTTGATGCGTGCGTCATTGAGGAGGGCCACAAAACCGGCGAAGGCTGGTGCAGCTGCTGAGTACCACCGATCAAGAAGGCCGACCCTTGTAGAAGAAACGGTAGTGATCAGCTTGAGCAGAGACATCGGGATTCCCTTGTATAGTGTGAGTCCACGAGCACAAAAATAACTAATAAACAAGCTTACTCGTCCGTTGCTGATGAATGAAGCAGGATTTCAGATTTAATCCACGGGTTCATCTAGTTAACTTACGGTTATATAGGCCCTCGTAAGTGCCGTTAGGCAGCGTCTTGAGATATTTGAAACAGCGAAAGTCTGATATGCAGGCGTTTCGAACTATTTGGGAGAGCTTGTCAATAAATGCAGCATTGCACATAGATCGGTACAACATAGTCCTGAAACCTCCTCCAGAATAGAAACGCGAAACGGCACCTCAGGAATATTCGTAGTGCCTCCAACGGAAGTGACGCTAAAATGAATTCATAACTGGGGATTAAAGTGCAGAGAAAGGAGCTCACTGTGGGCACCTATAAGTATAGAATTAGACACATATAATTTTTCCGAATAAATGAACACGCACGATGCGGGAATACAGGAATAAATCTTGTGGAATTGGTGCCATCGTTTGTGATGCATTCCTGAGTCTCAGGGTCCGCATCTCCATCACCCACACCTGCGTCACCCGACGAGAAAAGCACGGAAACTCCTCGAGCACCTAGCTGGGCGAATCCAGCACAGACTCGCTTTGCATATTCCTTGGGAACTGTTCAGTGTTAGATGACGATTAACACAAAAGTTGTAGCTCATTAGTGACCCGAACAACCTGTCTGCTCGTCATCACCATAGCTAGTAGAAATAGTATAGGGAGGGTTCTCTTTTGCAAGATATAGTCGAGCCAGTCAGCGTAGGGTCTTGAGGAGACAAGGCGTTTAATTATCGTGAAGCAATAACTAGTTAATCACACTTACTCATTTTCGTTGTTAATGAGTGAGCATCAGGATTGAAAGAAGGGCGCCCGGCCGTTGAAAAGAAGGTGGCCTATATAATCTCGTTTCGTGAGATATATTCGGAGCGACAGAAATATACGTACGGGGATCGGGTGGGATATACCAAAAGCAAACTGGACATCCAGATTAGCTTCAGCACCAGCTAGGGAAGTATTCTGGTCATTCAGGCCACCTGCGGCAACGTATCGAACTGTTGAGCTAGAGACACGTTGAAAGGAATAGAACGCACCGAGAACAGATTCGAATTTGAAAGAGGAATTCAGCGCAGCTGGAACTTGATCAGCAAAGAAGGACTGTAGGTCTTCCAAGTTCGCAAATTGTTCCTAGTAATACAACACCTCATCAGTTATGCATTACCGAGAAGAATACTGACTAACCAAATATCCGGTGATGCCAATGGAGTTGTTAGACGTATTTGAAGGAACATATCCGACAGCATTATACAGTTGTCGGAGGCACGAGATGGCGATAGTAGTGTTGCAGCTAGCATCAACATTACTGTCGAATTTCCGGCCGAACTTGGAGAATTTCAGACAGTCCTGGAGTGTTCGCAATTCCTCAATAACAGAAATGCTTGATTTCGCTGCTTTGAATCGACCAAACATCGTAGTCGGTGGACGACGTCGACATGCTCGTGAAGGTTGCTCGGCAGGCTATAGCTCGTGGTCCTGACCAACTCATCTCCACTCTTGGCATGCTTCCACACATATATTTCTATTCCGAAGGGATGTTAGATATCAGTTAATTTGAGATGAATGTGGAGACGTACGTGTTGAGCATCTTCTCCGCCAAACTAACAGGAATATTCAGAATGACCCAATCCTTAGCAGACGAACGAACGAGGTCCTCTTAGTTAGATCGAATTCGGCAAGCCAGTCGTTGACGGCGGAGAGGCTGTTGGGATGCGGCGCTACAAGTGCCTCGACCTCTTCTTTGGACAGTGTTGTCCGTAGCGCCTGTGCGTAGGGTCGCTGACCTCGTACAGCTGCTTCTCCAGAAGTCATAATTTTCTTGAGGGAGTCCAATACGCAGGGAAATACGACGGTCAGCAGGGGCTTCAGTATGTTTGATCCATCCTCGAGGCGCGGATATTTGCTCTTTGGTTTTATAAGCGCGTTCACTATTAGGGGAAGCGGCGAGCGAGAGCGAGGCTCCTAGGAGGAGGAACGCCACCAATCGAGAGAAGCTTGACCGCATAGCTGGTAAGTATAGTTCGTCGTACGAGCCTAACAGCCTGGGCCCTGGGTGAAAAGGCTACATTGTCAGCCTTACTTATGTAGTTGACCTTTACGCGAGCGACCCTCGCCACGTACGTTTCTGTCCGGCGGTAAGTATGAACCTGAGCTAAACCATATAGCGATCGTTGCATGGTGAAATTTTTACCAAGGCAATTGCGGGCTATTTTTAGTTTACACTGCTCAACCTTAGCGCCGTTCTGCGTATGGCGAGTCAGAGAAGGCCTACATCGCGCCGGTGTTTGAGAAGTTTTCCGTTCTCTGGTCCTGATTTGCAGGACGAAGATAAGTTGATTCACATGCGCATTACGAGGCATTCCGAGTTAAAGTCACTGCAAGGTTAGAAAGTTCTGGGAGAAGTAAATTTTTAGCGCTCAGGCCATCTATTCGGAAGGCAGATTCTGTTCAACTAATCCATGTGTCACGCACAAGAGAGAGATCGGTGCACTGACGTTTACAAATTGAATGAGTTTCTGATATATGTCCTCCATTTTGCTTGTCTGTATATGGTTCATGTTAACATTGGTCGGGCTCCGGATATGGAGAGCGAAGTTATAAAGGTACGCACCGCCAGTAATCATCAAAGTGTGAAGGGGCTACAATTGTCGGATACGAGAGCAAATCGGAAAGGCGACATGCCACTCAGGCCCGCATCGTTGAGTCGGGCCTGGCCGCCTCCTGGAGGTGAGGAAGGGCTTGAAATCAGATATCTGGAGAGATTAGCGTATATAGGACGCCCTTCTGAAAGACTGCGAGTCTGGTTGGATGCGTAAAGCTTGGTTTGGATGCGAGATGGTAGCGAATGTAATTGTAAAGATGCACATTGCAGAGTAACACTAACAGTTGAACTGAATTCAGAATTGAACAGAAGCTGATTAGTCACGTGCGCGTTATTTGTGCCGGATTCGGCAATGACGACACTGAGCACTCGTTCTCAGCCATTTGCCTCCATGCGCCGTTGCACTCGAAATTTTGCAAAGCACTGTTCTTTACCGCCGCCGGCGTCCTGAACACTCTAAATAACAAGAACAACTTATCTCAAAGAAGCTCCATTACAACCACCAAGCGCTGCCCGGTTTCTCATTTTCTTTAACCTTGTTCAAGTTGATCCATCAAATTTCTGACAAGGGCGTGACTGGAGTACAAAGTCGTCAACCGATTTCTCAGCGACGGATTACAATGACCTCTTGTATCTGGCGCTTGAATACTATTATTTTGTGTAACCAATGTCAACCAGAACGTCTTCGTCGATAAACTCAGCTCTATATAAGGTGCGTTGGTTGAGTTATGAAAGTCTTGCGGTCGACCAGCTCGAATCCACCTGTCTCGATATCTGTTCGTGTTGGAAGGAGGTAAGTGATTCCTTGAACACTGTATATCTCTGGACCTCTTTTTGACGCGTAGAATCATTCTTAGAAGCCTCAAGAAGTCCATCCTAAGTACCTCATTGAATTTTGCAATGGAAAACGTCACTCCGATTCGTTCGCCTAGATGTTGCCGCATCTGCTGCCTGCCCATGCGCGGACGCAGCCACGAGAGGTGCCAGCTACTCGGGTACGGAAACGCCAATACGCCTTCCGTCAAGGGAAGACGAAGACGCGAATAGTAGTACTAGTAGCAACACCGAAAGCGACCTCAGCACACATGCGCTCCGCTCATACGCGTCTCCGCCCTCCACCCCACCCTCCAAGCCACCGTCGTCTACTGGGGTTCTCCTTCTCTGACGCGTTCTCTGCATTGACTACATCCGCCGAGAAGGAAGTGCGCCGCGCCCTCGCACCACCCCGCCGGTGTACCCGCCGACAGTGCTCTCCGACGCGTCCTGGGAGGTTCCCGAGACCGGCTCCTTCCACCACGTCAACAAGCGATACGTACACCCCGTCCCTGTGCCCCGGGCCCCAGCGTCGGTCCATCGCACCCACCGAGCCCACCGGCACCGCAGCGACGCGTTCACAGAGGTGTCCGTGAACTTGCGTGGAGCAAGCCCCGGACCCAGCGCACATGCGTTCATGGCGCAAAGCGAAGACGGCAGTGTGGGCCCTCCCTAACTGAACGGGCAGAAATGAGCAGGAGGCGCAATACATCGCCACTGGCAAACAGCGTGATGACCGCCCGTCCCGGGCAGCCATTCTCTGACAGACCCTCCAGCCGGACGAAAAACCCAGAACGAGGGTAGCACTAGCAAGACGAGTAAACCGTTCTGGGCCTCGAACGCCAGCGTAGTTGAGAACAAGTACCCTTACTGGCCGGGGAACATGCCACACCCCGCCCACCCCTTCGCGCCGCGTCTCAGACCCAATCTCAATAATGGGCCGCCATCGGAACCCGGGCTCGACGCCGCAGTCGCGCTCACAGAGGAATTTCTCCAGACGCCATGGGGTTCGCAAGTCGGGCGATTTGCACTGCAGTTCGGGATGTGCTTTGTCGCGTCAGTCGTTGGAGCGTATGTCACAAACAATTTTTGTAGCGATTCGGCAGACCAAGGCTCGGCGTTGGCATCTGCACTAGGGAACAGGGGGCTCGACTTGCTGATATCCATCTGATTTGATCTCGATCTCGACCACGAACGGCTTCCAGCAAGATTAGAAGCGTCGCGCTAGCGCTAACAAAGTATTTTTTCCGCCCTCATCGTCATTGAACTTTACTCCTCTTTTATCTATCCGACCACTCAAGCATCTTCCTCTTCTCTCTAGCTTTCTTCATTCATGTTCACTGCTATCACTCCAATACGTGTAATCTCCCTGCGTTCATGCCTCATCACATATCATCCACAAACAACTCATGCTGCTGCACCTTCAAACGCGGGTTTCTCTAATACCCATGCATCTTGATCATATTTTTTCAACCCTTGTATATTAGATTTCTCTTGCCCCTTGTATGACTCATGGACGCTTCATTCATCATGTACATCCCAATTCCCATTCCAACTCGCACCCATTCTTACAATATCTTGACTCATCACTACGCCTTTTTACATCTCATCTCAACATTCACCACCTCCTACCGTACCTTTCCAAAACGTCCAACTGCTACTATTTTTGTCTTTCCTCTCTCCTCTACCTCGACCCCAATCTCTCTCTGCTCAATATCTCAAGCTCTCGACCACCTCCACTCTGCACTCGTTCCACATGTTGATCATGTCCACACTCCTTATCGTCTTTGCTCTCACCTCACTGCCTATTGTTATGTTTATCATTAAGGCGTCCACACATTCCTTTCTTTTTAGTAGTCATCTTCCTACGTATGCTCTCCCGAAATTCATTGTAGCATCACCATACAGCTATGTCATCTATGTTGTCTATGTTCTCCTACACTGTCCTTTCTATCTTCCCCTAGTAACTCAAACTCTGAATTTAAATCTATGTAACTAGTATACTAGGTACTAGGTGTGCGTTTATGTATGCAGTAGTAAATCACAAGAAACGGAACTGTAAAATCTTTTCCGTCACACATATTCTTCATCTCAGCTGACTTCAAGCATATATGTAATGAAAAGCAGATTTGAATTTCATCACGGATTGTAAACAGCATAGCACTACAAGATACAATATCGATGTGATTCGATTGCCTAAGAGTAACCTAGAGGTTGAGATTAACGGGGGTGCAACCCAAGGCAACGACACCATCTGCAGAAAAAATCAAATTAGAAATGTGTACATAGGTACAGTGAATGCACAATTGAAGACTTACTGAAGAGTTGTTGGTGCAGCAGACGGGCTGTGCAGAGCTATTGCAAAATAAATATTGTAAGATTTCAAAGTCAAGAACGATAATAAATAATATACGAACCAGGACGTGCCACTGACGCCGACGCCAGTGATGGGGAGCAGGTCAATCCGATGATGCCAGTGACAGAGCCGATGGGGATGCCCAAAGAACCGAGGAGGAGCGCAGTGACGGGGTTGCTGGCGGTCGAGGTGCTGTCGCAGCACTGGACGCTGCCGGTGTTGCACTCGCTGGCCGGCGGGGCGTCGTTGCGCCTTGCGGGCGTGGCAACCGCAAGGGTAACGATGGCGAGAGCAGTAAGAGCGGAGAGCGTGAATTGCATGTTGAGTTTGAGTTGGTTGGTAGTACTTGAACGAAGGCTGTTGCTTGAAGTTCGAGTGAAGAATAGTATGAGTGAGTAGAGCGAGCTTTTATATGTTTCTAAAGCCTGTAATTGAATATTTTCTGGACTGAGCTGGGACATTGCATAACACACAGACATACGACCTCATCGCAAAAAATTAGAAGTTATGTCGAAGTGGAGTTGTAAGATCTTTCTGTAGTAGCCATACGCTCTTGTGCATTGCGTCCGAGTCTACACAAAGGCATACAACCTTAATACAAGAAGTTCTGTCGAAGTGGAGTTGAAAAGACCTCGATAATTATACGCTCTAGGTGATGGGAGAAGAACTTGACACTTTGCGGTACATGTTGATGCCGGCGCCGAAGATGGAAATAGATTATATTATATGTTCTCCATCGGTTCTCCATTGGTTCTCCAAGAAATTGAGATTTCCTCTGCATCGATATTGGAATGGCCGAGCCCGGAGCCAGTCTGTTTTTCTCTACGTGACCGTGATGTGTTGTCTCAAAGTTATTATGCCATTGGTTCTGTTCAACGGAGCCACTAGCCACTAGTGCAGTTGACCCCGTCAATAACATACACGGTTCAACTGCGACACTGTATGAGTGTATTGTACATATTGACTTGATGGGGATCTTTACCAATACACCCGTGCCGCACTGCGGCTGAACGGAACAATCGACCATTTAGCTGCTTAGGTGTGTTTATAGAATTAAGCGCTCATTAAGCGCTCATCTAAGGTAGTGCCAATGGGATAGTAAACGGTGGGGAAGAAAGTGTTTCACCCATGTAGCTGCTGCAAGCGGGCTGTTTGAATATGATAAAGCAAGAATGATATATGAATAATACAAAAAGGCATAAAAACTTTAGACGAGAAGGAGCGACCCAGCATCGATTACTAAACAAAATGGCGACACCCCTTGAAAGCCCAAGCAGAGCTTATGATTGCTACGCTTACTAGGGTGTCCTAAAGCTGCATTGGCTTGAAGGCGGTCCAGTATGACCCACGGAAGTGGTAGCCAATGATAGTGCGAGTGAGCATGGCCAGTGAGAGAAAGAGCCTGTGTTCAAGGAGGCTGAGATACTATGTGGAGTGTCTTTCTTGGAAAATCTAGATTGTAAACGAGATTGATTGAAGTCATGTACCGCAAAGGTGTTAAGTACTCAAGCTCAAGTTCTACATCCTCCCATCATCGGCCGTGAATTTCAGCCAAGTTATGCGTGAACAAACCACCATTATGATTTCGATGTCAAAGATAGATTATATCTATCTATAATTCGTCGAAGGCCTAGCAGTGTCCAATCAGAATGATAAAGTGTCAAACTCGCAGATACAAGGTTTTAAAAAAAAAAATACACGCGATATGATTCCTCAAAATGAACGTGTCATTGATTCATCGATTAATGGGGCCATCATTGACCAGAACTGCAGCACCATTGTGTGATGTGATACATGAAAACACAGAAGGTTCGGCAAGTCCAAATTACTTTCTTGCTGACCACCTGGACTCTGAGGCTGTACACACACACGTCGGCCGTGTAATATCCTCACTCAGCCTGAATTTTCAGGCTCCTTGGCAATCAACGTCCCCGCGCCGTCATCGCGGCTGCTTCCGTAGGCAGGTCCGCCCCTAATCAGCGCAACATAGCTCGCTCCACTATGGAAGCGGCTAACCAACGGTTCTGCTATTCTTAAGGTTTTTGGAGCCATAGTAGGTCAGTACGTTACAGTTTTTGCGACCTCATTGTCATGACACTGTACACCGGCACTGATGCAAGATGGCTCCTCCCGCTAGCATCTTATATTCAACGCTTTTTGTGATAAGATATCGTTATCACTGCTTATATGGCTTCAGTGTTGTATGGCATATCTGCTGCAGCTAAACGGTACAAGCATGATCATTGTTTCTCCATCAATCTATTCCATTAACACGGCGCTTAATGGGCGCTTAAGTCTGAAATGCTATTTGTCATCAAAATCCAGCGAAACAGCAAGTTTTCCGAAATAGACTGCGCATACTGATGGTCAGTCTGTCTTTGTAGCCTCCACTTTGCAGCAGGATTCACTCTTGAAGTACGGCGATGACGTACCGAACAAGATGGCGAAAAAGAAACAGCTTCGATTTGCTGCATTTACTGGGGTGTCGTGGAGTGTACAGCTGTGCTGATTAAAAGCGGTCCCGTATAACCCATGGAAGTGGTATTAATAATCAGACGGTGGGAGCGAGCGTGACCAGCAAGAACGGAGGCATGTTGACGTCCAAGAGGGCGGATATTAAAAGTGGAGTGTAATTCGACTACAGCAAAAAAAGTGAAGGGTACAGCAATGGAACTCACACAAGAGCGAGGGGAACACAACGTGGTATAATGAATGACTCCGATGACCATCGGCCCCACATATGACATTGTCCGTTAGCTTTGGACATATCGTGGGCTATCCCGCGGAGGGAGAACGGCTGTAGTTATTTGTGTATTCGACGACGATTTTCAATATCAGAATCATGGAGTGGGTAATGGAATTGTCGAAATGCCGATGTGATCAATTAAACGTGTTCAGATATTGCGACGCCAAGGATTCCGAGAGTGAGTTGGGTGAAATGAACTCAAGTCTGACCGTAGGTCCGTACGTAGGCGGTCATCATCTTGGTATCACAAGGGCGCAGAGCGTCAGAGAGATTTTCAACTCCACTTCGACAGAGCTTCTTCTGTTAAAGTTGTATGTTTCTGCGTGGTATGCAATGCAGTATAGTTCCACGTCTCATTCCAAAAATTATGCAATTAGAGGCTCTGAAAATGTATAAAGGCTCGTCCAACTCACTCATTTCTTCACTCGAACAAGCAACAGCATTCGTTCAAGTACTACCACCAACCCAACCAAACTCACATGCAATTCACGCTCTCCGCCTTCCACTCTCGCCATCGTTACCCTTGCGGTTGCCACGCCCCAGCCACCGGAGGCCGGCCAGCCAGTGCAACACCGACAGCGTCCAGTGCTGCGACAGCACCTCGACCGCCAGCAACCCCGTCACCGCGCTCCTCCTCGGCAGCCTGGGCATCCCCATCGGCTCCGTCACTGGCCTCGTCGGATTGACCTGCTCCCCGATCACTGGCGTTGGCGTCAGCGGCACGTCCTGGTTCGTATACTATTTATCACCGTGACTTCAGTTATTTTGGAATCTTACAATGTTGGTTTTGTGATAGCTCTCAACAGCCCGTCTGCTGCACCAACAACTCTTTCAGTACGCGCTTATTTGTGTCTATAAATCCCCGGATTTCTGACGCTTTTTTCAGATGGTGTCGTTGCTTTGGGCTGCACCCCCGTCAACATCAATCTCTAGGATTGTAACATGTTGTCAAGCCTCGGAAATGGGCATCGAATGGGATACGGATAGCTAGCTGTACTATCATGTTTTCGGGATGGCGTTCATATTTGTTTCTTGTTGTACATCTGAAATGGGCTGCAATAATGAATGCTTCATATATGGATTCTCACATACAACGAGGCACAACGGCTTGATTGAAATGCATTACACAATAGTGAATGATACTATCTATGGGGTATACACAAGCACAAGATATAGATCCACGTTGCACGCAAATGGTATCTGCCATCCTTCCTTCCACGATCAGTCCGTCCCGATTAGGCTATAACAGGCCTTTATATGGAAACTCCTCTCCAGCGGCGCACTCCACACCCATCACCGATCAATCTCCCGCCGGCACTTCGCCTGTGCATCAGCACGCCGCCCTCAGGCGATGCCCATGCTCTCCATGCGCAGCCCGAGAGAGACGTTCTCCAGCGCGGTGTCGATGAGCTCCTGCGCCATCGCCAGATTCGCGCTGCGCGCGCGGAGCACGGGGAGGCACGAGGCGAAGACGCTGGTGACCTGAGAACGGGCCGCGGTGGTCTCAGCAACGGTTGTCGCATTGGCGTCGGTGTTAACTGTGGCGTCTTCTCTTCTGCTGCTGCTGCTGCTGCTGCTGTGCTTGATGCTGCAGGATCGGCTGTTGCCGTAGGAGAAGACGGGGATTCTGTTAGTTTTGTAATGGAGTCTTGAAGACTTGTGGCTTCATGTTGCAGTTCCTCTATTGTTACAGCGGTGAGAGAAAGTAGACTTATACATGGATATAGATGCGCACCTAGAACTTGTAGCATATCGTTGTACGCTTTGAGAGGCTCCTCATCGTCCGGATCAGGTCCGTTTCTCATGGCAAGCTTTAGAGCTTCAGTTTCGGCCCGCGCGCAGGAATCGCCATGGGAGGAGAATAATTGCATTATACCTGGGGCTTCTTTCGCGAACTAAGGCAAGCCATGAGAAGTGTTAATGGGCAATTTATGATATTACTTGAGCCTGGACTCACAGTGCCCGAGCCCAGCTCTTCAAAGAAGTCGATGGCGCGCTCGGCTTCGAGCCGATCACGCTGCTCTGCGAGCTCGGATTCCTCTTCGCTGAGCTCCTTAGCTCGCGTTTCTAGATCGTGCTATGCAGAGCCAATCGCAATGGCTCAGAAAGTAGTCCTTTGGTAACATATGATATCCTTACAGTAGCAGCAACTTCTGCGTCTTTGAAGCATGCGTCGAGCGTCGACGTCATGTACGTCCATGGGTAGACCTGGGCCGCGACCTGCAGCGGGTCGGACGTGCGGGCTGGCTGCTGTTCGGCGACAGAGGATACAGGGGGCTGCACCGCAGATTGCGATGTTGATGCCGATGACGTTGTCTTTGTGTGCGGAAATCTCAGTAACAGGCGCAGTTTAGACGGCACAGAGATCAGGCCACGTACGGGCTGGGGAGGGCGGGGGCCCACATCGTCGGCAGCGTCACCGTGGTCGAGCTCAGCTTCGTCACCTTGAACCGCCCCCTGATTCCGAGCCCTTGGAGGAGGCGCGACTCGATGCGGAGGGCGCTGCTGTGCGCGCCGCCTTCGCCGATGCGGTCGATGCCTTGGACGACGAGCTCGCGGCACTGGCTGTGCGCGCGGGCTTCCGCGTCGCACTGGCGCTGGCGCCCGCCGATCCCGTGGATCGCGTCGCGCTGGGTGTGTTCAGCGGCTTGGACGCGACGGGCCGCCCTAGGTAGAAGAGTCAGTATGGCACGCATGGCAGCCTGAGCGCGGGGGTGCAGTACCGCGGGCGGGGGCAGGAGCGTCCTCGGTCGGCGTGGGGGTGGGGCTTGCGGACATGGGGATCAGAAGATGTGGATGTGGATTGGCTGGGGCGAGTGGGAGGCTCGTGAAAAGCAGAGCCGCGTTGGGGGCGCGCGACGCAGCACGATTTTATTTCAAACTCCGGTCACGGCCTGCAGCACGTCCTCATTTGGCCTCTGCACATCTTTCACTCTCCTGCCCGCAGTCCAGGCAGCCGTTGGCCCTGCCTGATCGCTGCCCCCCACCACCACCTCCGAGCAGCCATGTCGTTCCTCATCTCTCTCCTCAAGCCGCTCGCCTACATCTCGCTGCCCGTCATCCTCGTCCGGCAGGTCGCCGTATCTTCAGGCGTTGGACGCTACTATGCGCGTGTCATGATCTACCTCGGCACCATGGTGACTGTAGCATCCTGCAGCGTCTTCATGGCCATGGGCCTCACCCTCCTCGGCCGCTCGACGGACACCAACTATTTCGTAGCGCGCACATTCTACACCATCATTTCGCGTGCGCTCGACCTGCACGTCCGTGTGGAGGGCGAGGAGAACCTGGAGACGCGCCCGTCACTGCTAATGGTAAACCACCAGAGCATCCTGGATCTGATGATAGTCGGAAAGTAAGTCTCTCTGCCAGGATGTGTCGTCAGTGGTTCATCACTCCTCCATCTCATCCACCGCACTCAGTTTCTAACTCTGCTCCATAGGTTGATGCCCAAGCAAACGGCCATCATGGCCAAAAAGTCCTCCAATTCACGCCCCTCGGGCCCTTCATGACGCTGTCAGGCGCCATCTTCATCGACCGCGGGAACAGCGCGCGCGCATTCCGCTCCATCGACGCCGCCGGGGAGAAGATGAAGCAGGAGCGCACATCACTGTGGATCTTCCCGAGGCACCCGCCACCTCTCGCCGGAGCCCGACATGCTGCCCCTCAAGAAGGGCGGCTTCCACCTCGCCGTCAACGCGGGCATCCCGATCACCCCCATCGTCACGGAGAACTACTGGCATATGTACCACAAAGGCATATTTGATCGGGAACGATCACGGTGCGAGGTCAGTAGGCTGATCCATCTTTCGCCTGTACCTTTATTTCACTGGCTGACGACGGCGCTTGTCGCGCTGTGTGTGGGATAGTCCTTCCCCCGGTATCGACACAGGCCTTACCGTAGCAGACGTGGGCATGCTCTCGACGCGCATCCGCGACCAGATGGTCAACACCCTGCGCGAAATCTCGCCGCACGCCGCGAAGACGACGACAGCAGCCGCCGCCGCCTCGTCCTCCAGCACCGCAATACCCGCCTCAAAACCGGTATCACCATCCGCCGGCCCGATCGAGGCCGCTGCGCCGCTGCTTGAGCCTTCTCTGGGCGGCGCGACGGCGTCGCTGGACACTGAGCTGGAGGCGAAGGAGACGGGCTCGTCGGTTGCGTCGTCAATTTCGTCGTCGCCTGTATCAGAGAGACGGAAGCTGAGCTCGAGTGAGAGTGGGGAGACGGAGGAAGAGGAGGGTATGGTCCTCGTCGGACGGCCGATTTAGGCGGGGCTCGGTTGATCTGGAGTGCGTTCGTGCTTCTCGTTCTCTCCCTGCGCACCAACATTCTGCGGTTGGGCACACGCATAGAGGAAAAGCGTATAAAAAGCGTATACGACGAGGCTAGGACGGTTTGAATGGAGGGTGGATCCTAGATGCCTTTTCTGGTGCGGAAAGGCGCCCATCGACTGACTGGGAAGGAGTAGAGAACGCTGCTGCCTTATTTGAGCACTATATCTTGGATTACCACTACTCATTAATCATTGCTCGTTATTCTACAACATCCTATTTGAACTTTCGATGCTGTTCCTAGACGAGGGCGGCGAACCCACCCACTCAGCTGTCAAACTTGTATTTCGATTCGGTTCCATTGAACCCTCTAATATACATACCTGGTACAAGTTCCGGTCAGGCAAGTCATCACTTCGTATCTACCTTCGCAAGCAATTTCTCCATGGTGCAAGAAGCTGATGCACATTACCTTGAGTGAGATTCCATTTTCTCATTTACATGTATCCGTCAAAGTATGCGAAATTTCCAAGCCCGATGGGTGTGAAGAACGTCTCTTTAGAACACCAGTGGGGAGAGACGTGTCGGACCATGCCCCGAAGAGGGTTTTTCATTCAGTAAAGTTCCTGCTAGTGTACACTGTACGCTACATGCTCCGAATCGACATCAGCCCAGGACCATCCTGACCCGCACGCGTCGCCTCCCCGTGGGCGTAGGAGGGGCATTTCGAGACAGGGCTGGCGCCAGGATGGGAAAAGCGAGGGAAGTGGGCATCTTCGTGTCGGCATATGGGCAGACAGGCGGCTGGGGCTCCACGGTGAGGCATTTGAGCCGCTGGGCTTAGGCTTTGACGGAGCGTAATAGCGTTCTGCGCCCCGCTTGAGGTCGCCGTGCGGTCCGTTGGTGCGGCTGTATGTATTTTGTGGTCGGGATTCTGTTTTGGTACGAGGTGGTTATGGATGGACAGCTGGGCAGTGGACCTTCGTCGATCGTCCACTCCGGTAGGCAACGGCTGCGCGGTATGAGGGAATATAAGGAAGCTGCATTGAATCGTAGCAGTCCAATCGACGAACGCACATGCGCGACGCGCGAGGAATGTGCATGAGAGTGGCACAGATATATCTGCGCGAGGATGATACGGTGCCGTCGTCCCGTGCGTCATGGATATGTATAGTCGTCGGCGCGATAGGGAGTGTGGATACGAGAAATGCTTCCGTCAGTTGTCTAGACATTCCAAGTTGCGCCGTCGAGTCGGAGGGTGCGACGCAGGCTGCGTCACACACGTTCCTCGTATGTTTGCCTCTTTCCTTTCCAGTGCCTCCCTCACTTGGGGTATCATGCCCTTGGCCGAGCCTCCACGACCAGCCACGTCCGAATCCATCGACTTAGTCAAGGCAGCTAACTGGGCGTGCGTGGACCCGGGGCGTCCGACATCGGCTGCCTGGCAATTACCCGCAGATCAGAGCGCCTTCGAATTCGCGACGGGCCAGCAGCCGTATCGCCATTAATCCTTGCGTGGTGCGTGCATTCGTGTGGGATGGGGGGGTGAACTGAGAACTCGGCTCGGAGCTTTTTCTGTGCGTCTGCGCGGTGCTCCGTGCGCTGGGCAGTGGATGTGCTGCTGTGCGGTGAGCAGGGTAAACGCGGTGGCGGGGGTGTACGTGTAGTGGTTCCGGAAAGGGGGCACATAATTGAGGCGATGGAGTCATGGGGAGTTGTGGAATGTAAAATTTACGGATGCGGGGCCTGGGAGTTGGCAGGGTCGAAGCGTCCTTCCTTCTCTATCCATTATCCATGCCATGCGGGCTGCGAATCCAAATATAAGACGCGCCGTGGCCTCTCGTCTCACCTCTCCTCCCACTCGCTCTTTCCTCTTTCTTTCCCGGCCCTCGCCTCGTCCACCATGCCCACCGCCCTCAACACCAGCCATCCGGATACTCCCCGGTAGTCCCCACCGTCCCCCGCATTCCGTGCGCAACACAGAGCTGACGGCGTCGGTGTTCTTGCAGACTGCTGGGGCCACCGCGGGGTGAGTGGCGGCCAAAAATAGCCGCGTAACCTAGCGCTCAGCGCCCAATTGTGACGATCTCTTTTTTGTCTGCGCACGCACGCACGCTGTGGTACAACCAGGCGTCCTCGCGGTTCCCGGAGAACACGCTTGCGAGCTTCGAGGCGGCGATGCGGGACGGCGCCGAGGGCATCGAGAGCGGTGCGTGTTTTATGGCCCTTCTTGCGTGGTGTGTTGATTTATCGTCGCGGTATACGCAGACGTACATGTATCGGCGGACAATGTTGTCCTCATGTTCCACGACCCAGGTAAGCCCCGAGCTCGTATCTGAATCCATCCAGAGTCCGTGCATCCGGATCCTGCTGGCACGGAATATCTTTGTCCATGCTAACGCACTATTTCGGACAGTTCTGGACCGCGTTACGGATTCACAGGTACGTCGTAGCATTTGTTGTGGCATGACCCGCTCTACGGGCGCTAATGATCCGCCCGGTCGTGTTCTCCTACGTTCGACATGCTACGTGTTGTTGTGTATTTTACAGGCCACATTAAAGACCAGAATTGGTACGGCGACAATGGAATGCAACACGTCCGCACAAAAAAGTCGCCCAAGCAAGCCATCCCAACCTTCGCGCAGACCGTCGAGCTGCTTATGCGCGTGGGTATCCGCCCCCCACCGCCATCTCAAGGAGCAAAACCGCTGACCCGTCCTTTTCCATACCCCCACAGCCCGAGAACCAGCACGTCAAATTCAACATCGACGTCAAAGCGGAAAACGACCCCCTCCGCCTCTTCGCGCTTTGCACGCGACGCTCTCCGCGCAGCCGGACTTCCGACGCGCCTCGCGCCGCGCATCCTGCTCGGGCTGTGGCACCCGCGCTTCATCGCGCCGGCGAAGGCGCTGCTGCCGTACTGCCGCCGGTCGTACATCGGGAACAGCACGTATATGCGCGCAAGTACTTCTGGCGGGAGTGCGATGCGTTTTCGATGTCGTTTGCGGCGCTGACGTCGTGGGATGGTGTCAAGTGAGTGGTCGTGGTTCTTTTTGGGTCTTGCGTTTGGGTGGGACGGGGGTGGGGTGGATTTACGTCTGCGTGCACGATTAACTACCATACACGCCTTGCTATGTTTTTTGCATCACTGCTGACGCCTTTTTTCTTCCGTGCGCAGGTTCCGGCAGAGTGCAAGAGCGCGGGCAAGAACCTGATGGTGTGGACAGTGAACGAACCGGACCACATGATGGAGGTGAGGCTCTACAGTACTCAAATCCCTGCGAGACGCTCACTTGCTGTCGCGGTGGCATGACAGGCGGTGCGGTGGGAGGTGAACGCGATTATCACCGACGTCACCCAGACATGGCTGGACTGCGCTCCGCGCTGCAGAGTGAGTTTCTATATTTACATTCGACGAAGGTTATTTATGGATTGCTGATCTATCCTGCCTTATCTACACTACCTACACCCCACATCTACTACATCTACTACATTCTTACTTGCAAACAACAGCGGACTATGACAAGACGGGCGCGCGGTACGGGCGCAGCTTCCTGTGGACGACGCTGCGCTTCTACACGCCGTTCCTGCTCGCGCGGAGCCGCTCGACGCTCCTGACGCTCGAGCAGAAGGCGGGCCCGTTCAAGGACCACGCGTATGTGGACGACGCGCCGCCGCTGCTGCTGTTGCGGGTGGGCGCAGGTGTGGCGGGGGGTGTGGAGAGGGACGAGGGATGTGATGCGAGTGCGCCGCTGGTGGAGACGAGAGCTTGAGGCTTGAGACGCGGGGGGTGTAGATGGACGCCGACGCCGGGTTCGCACGTATAACGATTTCAGTATACCCGTACTAAGCATGTATCCTGTGTTGGTGCCAGTGGGATTGTGGTCAATGGGGATCTTTAGATTTAGACATTGCTTGTTGCTTTTCTTTTTCTTGTATTTTCTTTTTCGGTTTCTCTTTCGGTGTTTTTGGAAAGTGAATTTTAGGGTGTTCTTGTGCTTTGTAGATATCTTGTGTTCTTCTAGGAGTATATACCAGACCATCGCAGCGCTGGGCGGAATGTTCGGATTGCTCGGAATGTTGTTATCAAAATTTGCTGCCGGGATGCACTTCTTTTAGATAATGCTAACGAAGAGAAGCTCTGTGTTCACAAAGTGACTTCCCGGAGTCGGAATCATGGATGCAATACTCCTGCGGTAATAGGGATCATATTGAAGCGAATCTTGAAGAAGGGTACCTAAAGTGTCTAACTGCCCAGGTCCTTGTAATGCTAGAGGCTACTTTGAGCAAGTAGATGGCGGTACCGTGCCACGGCTGTCATCTGTACCTTTTCATAGACAAGATATGCATACAGATCTCTGAGAGTCATAGATCTATATCAGCCATAATCCGACGGGTACTCCGATATCGATGCCATACCATGGCGTGGTACCAATCAAAAGACGCGGAATGCGAACGCGTACTATTACTATTACCGCTATTACCAGTACGAGTACCACAATAGGCCTGGGCCTGTCGTTGTACTGGTCTGTTGTTACCACATCTGGTGTGAACTGTGTTATCTTGTGCAGAGGATAGGGTAGTGATCAGAGACCGGACCGGATATGGGAGGGGCGGCCATGTGGAGTAGCTCCCACTTGACCGCATCTTCCATCAACAACCTCTGAACTGACTCAGATCCTCCGTCGCGCAGGACTGCGCGCCCTCATTAATATCATCCAATGCCGTCCCCATCCTCCTCTGCTCTCCCTCCGTCCCCTCTCCCCGCCGCACCCACCACAAGCGCCGCAGCTCGGCCCTGCGCCTCTCGGCCGACACCATGACCACCCTTCCCGAGTATGTTCCCGATGCCCGCTACCACCACCACCCTCTGGGCAGCATGCACGACAGGACCCGCTCGATCAGCCCCCGGATTATCCTGACAGCGCAGAGGAGGCCGACGAGGACACTGATACGGACGCTACTGCGAACAACATCAACCACAGTTTTTTTTACGTGCCACACACCCCATCGACGCCTGTTCGCTCTCATCCCACTTCACCTCGCCGCCAAAAGCGCTTCTGCCCACCCACAAACGGAGGCCATCCTTCCAGCCCCATCCCCTACCAGCGACCCCGAACCCCCACCCGACCCGTACCTCGACGCTCTCCTTGCGCGCAGTGTGCACGCTCTCGAGATGTCCAACACGCTGCTGCAGAGCTCGATGTCTACGCAGTCTAGTCTGTCTACCCTCCTCGCTGCGGACTCTTCCGGGGACGCTGCCCTCGAGGTCCGTGCTCGCGGGCTCTCCTCTCGCATCCGAGACACGTGGGACGGCAGGGCGGCATGGGTGGACGATCTAGAAGCGATTACGAGGGATGTGGAAGGGTTGTTGAAGAAGAAGGCGGTGAGAGAAACAGGAAGGCGGGCGTGGAGATAAGACCACGGCAGGCGCATGTGCGCGAGGACAGTGGGGGTGTCAGTGCGAGCCTGCCCGTCGATTCGGGCATGGCCGCCCTCAGCACGCGGCCACGACAGCCTCTACGGCGACCCTCGCTTGATCTGCGCGAATCTCCTACGTCTGCGGACTCGCCGAATTCAAATTGGCCGTCAGACGGCACGCCGCGCCTCGTCTACTCGCACCAGCATCGCGCGAACCTCATCGCCCCGCCACCGCGGGCTATCACCCAGTATGCCGCCTCGACGCAAGGTGCCGATGCATCCTACTTCCTTCCACCCTTGGCTTGCGCTCCCCACCCTCATACACCCGCCCCTGCTTCCGATGGACGTTCGCTTATAATCTCGCCTCGTCCTCGACTACAAGTCTGCTTTCTAATACATCATCCCTGCCTCCACAGCTCACGGACCGTGCGCCCGAGCCCACACGCCTGCATACAACATGCTCGCATCATTTGTTGCCCGCCCGCCCTCCTCGTCCCGGTTACGCCGTCGACGTCCTTCACGCAATCGTTCATGCGTAGAAGGGGCTCGGCGAGCACGACGGCGAGCAACAGCAGCGAGCGCGGAACGGAACGCGGCGGCGCACGTCGCCCTCGCCTTCGCCCTCCTTCTCATCCGCACAGCGGCGCTCGCGCAGCCAGACGCCGCGCGCGGCCGACGTGCGGCCGATGACGCCCCCCGCCGAGGAGTCGTCCTCGTCCGACAGCTGCCTCGCGCGGCGCACGGTGCAGAGCCTGCGCCGGATCCTCGACGAGCAGCCGCCGGCGCCGCCGGCCCGCGCCGTCGCCCGTGGCGCAGGGCCTGCGCGCGCCGGCGTTCCTGCCGCGCACGCCCGCGCCCGCGGCGCACGCGGGGACGTCGACCGCGACGGCGTCGGTGTCGCGCCTGTTCACGAAGGGCACGCACTCCTCGTCGACGCGCGCGCCGTCGCCCCCGCGCCAGTCCGCGATGAAGCGCGGCAGCGCGGCGTCGACGCCCGCGGCGAGCGCGCACGCGTCGCCCGCGGGCACGCCGACGATACCGTCGACGCCCATCGCCTCCGCGTCGTCCGGGCGTACGCGGCCGCACGCCCCGCGCCGCTGGCGTCGTCGTCCACGCTGAGCATCCCCGACTTCGTCGGGCGCGTGCTGAAGGGCAGCACCCCGGGGTCGAGCGCGCCGAGCTCCGGGCGGAGCACGCCGAACACGGCGGCGAGCAAGCGCATCAGCTTCGCCGCGCTGCCCGAGTCGTACGCGGCGTCGCGCCCGCCGGACCCCAAGTTCAAGGACAAGGCCGCCGCGCGGAAGGCAAGCGCAACGCGCGCGGGGGGCGTCGGCGTCCGGCGCGGGCGAGGACGCGGATGCGGACGCTGCGGGGCAGGGGTGGAGCGCGTGGCTCGGCGGCGGGCTGGGGCTCGGCGGGATGGGGTTCGGGGGCGGGGCGGGATCGGCGCGGCGCGGCATGCGGAGAAGATGGAGGACCGGATGACGCGCAACTGGGGCCGGATGAGCGGGGCGGCGGCTTTTCCGCGGGCGGTTGGATGAGTGGGCTGTGTGATTTCTGAGTTGAGCGGGGGGCTGGTTTTTTGGTATATTGTTGTTTTGCTTGCTGTGTTGTCGCTCGTTCTCGCTTTGGATATTTCCCTCGTTTTTTTTGTTTCTTCTTCTCTCTTTCTCGGCGCGCCCTCTCATGACACCCGCTTCTCATTTCCGTCATGACCTCATCATGGTCACCTTTGTTTTTGGCTCATCCACCTTGCCGCCATCCACCATCCTTTTCTTCAATTTTTATTCCATTCCTCCCCTTATATTTCCGTGCATTCTGGTTCTTACACATCGTACACGTCGCACGTTATTAAAACCCATTGCTAAGTACATAAGTACATAGATCACGACACAAGGTCTGGGTTTAGCCTTTTTCTAGCTGAAATGACATGAAATGACGATCCTAAAACAATAAACTGAAGGAACTGCGGATGGCAGACGCGATGACGGGTGGTGCGGGCGGTATGGGGCCTGCGGAGGACTATGACGTGCAGAAAGCCTGGATTCAACGGAGATGAATTAGGGCTCGGAAGGCCAAGCTGGATAGTGTTCCGTTCGGTTGAGGTACATATGTTGAAGTGGAGTGTCTCCTTCGGACAACGTGGATCGACGTTGATACTGGGGAATGTACTGCTTCAACCACCGGTCACCCGCATCTAGATCTATCTCGATGGCCGTTAGACCAGCTAAGTTGCGAAAGGAACACGAAGAGCCGAACCAAAGCCGACAGAAGGACAAGTGGTGTTTTATAAATAACACCATGACATAGTTTGAAGCAGAATGCTGGGAAGGATGGCTGAGCTTTGTCTATTTGCGTAGTCGAGTCCATTTCCAATCGCGGAATGAAGGACTGAATTCAAATTCCATCGAAAGACCAATGCCGACTAATTTGAATATTGAAGGCTTGCGCAGAGCTGGCATTGTAAAGTAACTATACGTACGAAGTAATGAAATGTACTGACTTAGGTCAATTTGATTTGAGTGCCGCGTTCGACATGAAGATCTACACTTGGTTCTGAGATATGTGCTGTTCTTTCTCGGAGAAGTACCTCATTCCGCTGGAATTTAGCGGCTCCGGCGTCCCGCGGAATTAAGCGCCGAATAAGCGCTCGATTAGGCTGCGTTGATGTGGCAGAGCGCCGAATAGAGAGATTTATTCGTCGAACTGGTCAGATACATATGAAGGCTGAGTACTGAGCGTCGATGTTCGGCGAGGGTAAATATTGCACCTTGATCAAGCCCTTAAGTTGTCATATCATATGCAAAATTCATGTGTAAGGAGTTATTCATCATTGCAGATAGCGGTCGTTGAGATGTATAGCAAGAAACAAATTTAAACGCCTTTGAAAAACATCACAATAGTACAACTAGTAGGTCCATCTCCGACGCTTAACACCGAGTTACAATCCTAAAGATTGATGTTAATGGGGGTGCAGCCCAAAGCAACGACACCATCTAAAAAAGAATTAAAATCGAGGACTTATAGACATAAAATAGTGCTTACTGAACGAGTCGTTGGTGCAGCAGACGGGCTGTGCAGAGCTATTGTAGGCAACCATTGTGAGATTCCAAAATCAAAAACGGTGATAAATCATAAACGAACCAGGATGTGCCGCTGACGCCAACGCCGTGATGGGAGACAGGTCAATCCGACGAGGCCAGTGACGAGCCGATGGGGATGCCCAAGGAGGCGAGGAGGGCCGCAGTGGTGGGGTTGCTGGCAGTCGAGGTGCTGTCGCAGCACTGGCGCTACCGGTGTCGCACTCGCTGGTCGGCGGGGGTGTCGTTGCGCCTTGTGGGCGTGGCAACCGCAAGGGTGACGATGGCGAGAGTGGTAAGAGCGGAAAGCGTGAATTGCATGTTGAGTTTGAGTTGGGTGGTACTTGAACGAATGCTGTTGCTTGTTCGAGTGAAGAATATGAGCGAGTAGGATGACCCTTTATACATTTTCATAGCCTCTGTATAATTGCATCTTTTGCGGAATGAGCTGGGCTGGACATATACGTACTGCATTGCATACCACGCAAAAACATACAATTTATTATGAGAAGCTCTGTCGAAGTGGGTTGGAAATTCCACTGAAGCTATACGCCCTCGTGATACCAAGGTGATAACATGGACAGCCTATGGTAGTTAAATTCACCCCATTACGCGGGGACACACCACGCCATGACGCTGAAGATGTAAGAATACATCACGCTCTAAGAAACATCCCATCGCAACATCTTGAACAACACGTCAAATTGATCGGCCTTGGCGCTTCGACGAATTCAAGTACCCACTCCATGATGTTGACATTAAAAATCGTCGTCGAAGACGCAAGTAGGCTATGTACGGCCTTTCTTTCTCCGCGGAATGGCTCGCGGTGTCAGTTCAAAGCTAACATGGGGCCGAACGCTCTCGGTTCGGCTTCATTGAAATCACAAAGCATTGACAAAAATCTACAACTTCCAAGAAAGACACAGAAACTTTGCAGACACACTCCACCTTGAATCTCAGCGGCAAGACTCACTGGCCCTCTCGAACAGGCCCTCCATTCTTACTGCTCACGCTCGCTTGCACTCTCATTGACTAGTATCTCAATGGGCCATAAGGCCAAGGGACCGTCTTTTCCCACCATTGACTGCCCCAACTGAGCGTTTAATGGGCGCTTAAATCTCAAGCAGCCGCCTGGGTTACTAAATTTCCAGCTTGGAATTGTTCCTTTCGCCTGCGGTGCGGTATGCGTGTATATTCATTTGGAATGAGATGCTTTCTTGCATCGTTTGAAGATCGTAGATTTCTGTCATCACAATAAGTACAATACACTCCCACACAGTAATAAAAAAACTGAACCGTTTATGTGGTCAACTGCACTACGGCCCCATTGACGATGACCACTGACATATCAACTTGAGAAAACATATCGCGGGTACATCCATGCAGAAAGGCTGAATTGGAAGTATACGTATAACCCATGGATGTGGTCAAGATGTGGTAGCCAATGGCCAGTAATAAGAAGAGAAGACCTGTTGACGTTCAAGACGGCTGAGATTCAAAGTGGAGTGTTTGTGTCTTTCTTGGAAAACATGTAGATTTTTGTCAAAGCTTTGTGATTGCAATGAAGAAGAGTGAAGCGTAGCAGCGGTTTAAACTGGCTTAAACTCACACAGTACCGCAGGGCCGAGCCGAGAGCGTGTTATTAATATAATAACATCAAGGACCATCGGCCCAGCCTTGAACAGACATCGCGAGCCATCCCGCGGAGAAAGAAAGGCTGTAGTCTATTTGCGTATTCGACGACGATTTTCAATATCGAAATCATGGAGTGGGTACTTGAATCCGTCGAAGCGCCGATGCCGATCAATTAAACGTGTTGTTCAAAATGTTGCGACGCCGACTCGGATGTTTCCTAGAGTCGATGTATTCTTAAATCTTCAGCGTCATAGCGTGGCTTGTCCCAGCATAATTCGGGTGGAATCAACTCAAGTCGTGTACCGCAAGGTGTCATCACCGTGATATTGCAAGAGTAGAGCGTCAGAGAGATTTTTCAACTCCACTTCGACAGAAGTTCTCGTGGCACAGTTGTATGTTTCTGCGTGGTATGCAATGCAGTATACTTCCACGTCTCATTCCAGAAAATATGCAACAAGAGGCTCTGAAAATGTATAAAGGCTCGTCCTACTCACTCCAAATATTCTTCACTCGAACAAGCAACAGCATTCGTTCAATTACCACCAACTCACCCAAACTCACCATGCAATTCACGCTCTCCGCTCTTATCACTCTAGCCATCGTTACCCTTGCGGTTGCCACGCCCACAAGGCGCAACACCCCGCCGGCGACCAGCGAGTGCGACACCGGTAGCACCGAGTGCTGCGACAGCACCTCGACCGCCAGCAACCCCGTCACTGCGGCCCTCCTCGGCAGCTTGGGCATCCCCATCGGCTCTGTCACTGGCCTCGTCGGATTGACCTGCTCCCCGCTCACTGTCGTTGGCGCCAGCGGCACCTCCTGGTTCGTACATTGTTTATCACCGTCCTTGATTTTGGAGTCTCACACCGTTTACTTTACAATAGCTCTGCACAGCCCGTCTGCTGCACCAACAACTCGTTCAGTAAGCACTTCTTTTATGACTATAAGTCCTCGGATTTCTCACTCTTCTTTTCAGACGGTGTCGTCGCTTTGGGCTGCACCCCCATCAACCTCAATGCCTAGGATTATCATTCACTGTCGCAAATGGGCGTCGAATGAGATATAAATAGCCAGCTGTACCGTTTATGATGACTGGTTTTCTCGATTGAATTCGAATTTGTTTCGATATGCGCTACTTGAATGAAGATATTGCAAAGCTCAATATACATATCAAATTCTGTGCATTAACTGTCGACTTTGAACATAGCAAGCATGGTATGCGCGGAGCCCAAAATATAGGCGCCGGCGAAGCGCCCAGGTATTGGTGGACAAGGATGTACAACACGGTGATGCATGATCTGAATCATACCTCTCCGTGAGTGCTTTTTCAGGAAGAACGCGTTGAGATAAGACTGGAATTTATGGTACCGGATTTTCTTTCACCTCTAATCTTGCTTGATCTTCACTGGAACAGATTATATTACAGAAAGCTAGGCAGTAACGATGTGCAAACTAGAGATACAATGAAGAGAGATGCAAGGATAAAAGGAAGTACGCTGTACATGGAATGCAAGGAACGTGGCAGCCGACGTGAATGAATCGTGGGTGTACATAGATACATGGAGCTCGTCAAGAGGCATGGATGATCATCGTAAATGCGAGGTATATAAATAAATGGACTGTCGATGTTCAATATGATTAGTATTAAATGCAAAGGGAAGCATGAAGTGAAGCAAGTCAGGGAGCAGACGCAAAGCATAGGAAATCTAACAAAAGAAGAACAAAAGAAAGCACTCTCGCCCAGCAAAACCGACTCGGACGCAATCGCCTACATATAGACGCTCACGCCAGCAACGACGCGCACGCCCGCACCAGGCGCGTACTCATACTCATAATCCGCATTCGAGCTCGCCTGAACCTGTATCCGCGTCTTCGGCACGCGTAGACGCGGTGCGGTATGAGCGACAGGCGCAGGACCCTCGCCTGGCAGTGTGGCGATTGTCACTGGGTGCGCGATCAGGATTGTGGACGGTATGCTTTTTTCACTTGAGTCCATTATCACTCTTGGACCGAAAGTGGACTTGGAGGATGAAGGGCTGGGGCTGCCACTGCCGCTTCCCTTCGCGAGCTGGAAAACGGGGGTCGCAAAGGGGAGGAACTCGACCGCGTACTATAAGCACAGAAACAGCGTTAGTTTATTGCAATTATTCAATACAGGCGCAAGCGCATAACGCTTACCGAAACCTGGAACAGAGAAAACGCGCAGGAAGGTTGCAGCTCCTTTTCCAGATGGATCTCGCCCTCAAGCTCACGGCGGCCCACAACTGCACCGGCCTCTGCGTTGTTGGCGTTGACCCACCAGACCGCGCGCTCGATCTCCTTGACCTCCTCGACGGTCGCGCTGCCGCTATTGGTGCTCGCAGTGGCGGAATAATCGTAGTATCGCACGCGGCGAACCAGGCGCAGACGAATGGCCTGCGGCGTGGCGAGCACGTCGAGTGCCTGCGTGTCCGTGCTTTCGATCGCGAGGTGGCATGGGATGATGGTGCCGCGTGTGTAGATTTGCTAGTGGGGAACAAGGAATGGATTGAGAAAACTGGTCTAAAGGGAAGAACAAAGAAAGGAACTTACAGGGTTAGCGAGCGAGAGCTGGAATATCGGAAATGTGAAGACAATAATGATCAGTTCACGCTACTAGGCACAAAAAGATAATGAGCCAAATGTAGGCACTTACCGTACACTGGAGCTTGACACTGCGTTCCTTGAATATCCGCCCTTGCACCATCTTCTCCCCACAGCTGACCACCCATGGGGGTCTACGTCCGGTGAGGGCATGCCCATGCCCGCGCCATAGGCAATGTCGCGCAGCGCGGAGGCGGCGTGAAGGGGCGGCGCGAGCGCGGGCACATACACGACGTGCGCGTGCAGCTTCGAGTCCGAACGCAAAATGCCGTGCGTCATTCGCAGCACGAGCTCGTATTGCACGCTCGCGTTCACGTTCTTCTCCGAGAACGTCTGCGGAGTCGCATTGGACGCGGTATGGGCGCTGGTGGTCGTCTGCGGGAAGGCAAAGGAGAAGGGCCAAGAGTAGGTTCCCGCGAGCTTGCCGTCGAACTTCTTCGGGCGCGCGGTGGGAGAGCTAGCGCGGGGATCGTTCGGGTCAGGGAGAGGGGCGAGGAGCATCGCGCGTGGGTCGCCATGCCCGCGTGTCCATGAAGTGATAGGGTGCTCGAGGAAGGTGTGCGAACCGCCGTCGTACGCGCTTGTTATAATTCGGCCGCGCAACTAGCAATAAATGGTCACTTATGAGTACCGGACGGGCATTGCAAAAGCGAAGAGACATACAGTGAGTGTGATCGAGTTGATATTCGTGGCGTCTCGAGGTTCAGATCTAGGACCCCTGGACAAGGTCTGCGCCTACAAATTTGGAATGCGCACCGCTCCAGCGCCCGCGGCCGACGTGCTGCTGTACACACGCAGCGTCGCATACGGCGGGTGCGCCCACCGCCACTGCGCAGGTGATACTCGTGCAACTGCGGCCCCGTTCGGTTTTGGCTCGAGGAGGCCGCTCCTGAATGCGTGCTGTGTCTGTGAGACGAGGAGGACGGCGTATGAGCGTGCCGTGCGCGCTGTCGCCGCTCGCGTTGCTCGATGCGCGCTCGGCTGAAAACGCTTGAGTAGCGCGGGGGGCGGCGACTGTAGGACTCCGGGTCGGAATCGGATTGAGCAGGAGCGGTAGGTAATGGTGTGGGAGATGGGGAAGGAGTATTTGAGCCGGTGTTTTCGGATGCGGCGAGCGGGGGCAGGCGCCCTCGAGCAATGAGTAGCGAGGTGGGAGGGCGGTCGGCGCGGAAATGGGGGGAGATGCGATAACAGCTGACATGCTTGCATACAGAGAATAGTGTTACAGATAGCAAAGGACAGTTTGATTAGTGGGCGACGAGGCTTGTAGCAAGTGGAAAGCAGAACGAGAGCAGAGACAGAAATGACGGTAAGGGGTATAAGACAGAGAAAGTGAGAGAGAGAAAGAACGAAACTAGAGCGCATCTCTTGGGGCAGTTTTATCAGGGCATTTCTTGTCCAGCATCTGAAGCGACTCCACTGATTATCGATGTAATTGTTCTGCAACGCCCATTAAGGCAGGCGCAGACCAAGCGCAGACGCCCGTTAACACCGCTATTATTAGTGACAATTGCGGCACTTACGGTAGACATAGTGGTATCATGCCTAACGTAAGCCTCAACCTGACCCCTGATCTGCTGAGTCGGCCACAAGACATTCCACCCACGCTACACTTCCTTGTGTCGATACAATAAAATACATACGCAGGCTTCGCTTGGGCCCAACGTCTCCATATGGAATCCGAATCCGACAGCCTCATTGCCTTGCAACAAAACCCACTCATAAATCTGAAAGTGGACATGGATCTGTGAGGGTGTCAAATATACGAAGACAATAGATATATCACTATGCACGAAATGTATCTGGCCCTTTCCACATACGATCGCCCGTCCCGATTAGGCCATTGCAGACCCTTATTTGAAAAATTGGAAATATTCCTCCGCGAGAAGCTGATTGGTCCATCGCAAGCGTTCAAGCGCTCACTGACATGCTGAAGACCGATCTCGCTACACCCAATGCTGGTATGCACCCATAAGTGACCTAATAAAATAATAAACATGAGCACTGGTACCTTAAACTGGAAAGGAGTTTTGTTGTTCAGTTCTTGAGGCAAAAAAGACACTGGTGGCGACCACTTCTAAGCTTTCCTCAAATAACGTAATTGTCATGTCATTATTGTCATTGGCTGCAAGAGCATCATATGAAACGTTGTCTATTCGTAGAAATTATGCGTAAATGTATTAGATAAAATGCTAAATGAATGTCTGTTTTGTGTGGCCTAATGTACAGTAGCGTCGTTACAAGTAGGTTACATTAAGATATAGTCTCTAGATGATCCTGTGTGAAACCAATGATAGATCCAGTATCCTAGAAATCTATGCTGAAGCTGGACCTAAGCAGCCGCCAATTTTTGTTTGTGGGCGGCCATCGCCTCTTGACGATCACGTTCTTGTTGCTCAATTAGATCTCTCCATGAGTGGTCATGATTGCCCTAAGAAGTGTGAGTGATGTCATTGTCAGCTAACGCCCGATGCTGGTATGTTGTATGTACTAACCTCTTTGGCCTCCTCGAGTCGTCTTTTATGAGTAAGTGCACCAGCAGCGATGATGAGACCGATGGTCAGACCCTGAGCCCACATACGGGCCTGGACGACCTTCTGCGCGTAGGTTTGGTATCTGGCAGAACGTACGTTAGCAAACTCAGTCCAAGCATAGAGAAGCAGAGACGTACTTTTGACGCGAGATGATGGCACCGGCGAGCGCCAGACTGCCGGCCCAGCTGCCCATGATGATGCTGTATTGGTGGCGGTATGCCCAGTCGCCAAGCTTTTGACTCGTGGTCATCGAGTCCCACTTCTGCTCAGCCTCGAGTTCCTTGCGATCCAAGACGCGGAGGCCTTCGCCCTCCCTATCTATCAAATTAGAAACATCCTTATGTTCGGTGGGAGGGGACGTGCCATTGAGATCGGTCATATTCTAGTCCACGGCGTTCGGCCTGGATGGATACACACGGTGCAACGATGATGATGACGCCCAGCGCTTTCAAAGAAATCGGTAAATTGCGATAGGCAGGAAGTCTGCGCTGGGCCCAGAGGGACGCTGCAATTGCGGCTGCACCACTTCCCAAAGCGCCTTCGATAGCGCCGCGCTTCGATGCTGCGTCGTGCTCCTGGATTTGTTTCTCGTCAGCGAGCTTCATGGTGGTGTAGAGGGGAGGAGATAGTAGGGGTTATGTGGTTGAAATGAAGTGTGTCTGAACTTCCGGAGGCTTATAAAAGGAGACGCGGGCTGTTCTAGACTGCAGCATGACTTCATTCGGAACGGTCGAGGTAAGACGGGTCATTGGTGGCCCTGCCCGACATCTTCCGCCCCGTACCCGCCGCTGCCCGTGTACTAAAAAAAGATCGGCCATTCATCCTCTGCGGTGACACTGAAGTACTGATGTATGTATGGCAACAATGGTATCTACTACATGAATGCAACCAACAGGGATATCCGCTACGTATAAATGCTAACACTACTACTAGGTATCTTATTGGCTCAGGCAGAACATACATCGCGTATGCAACGAGCATTGCAAGCGGGGTTTTCAGGAAATGGTGGAGATCAGGCAGGAGCATGAGGATTGGGGAAAACAAGGACAAAAGCAAGACAGACAACTGTAAACGAGAAAAAAAAAACTATTGAAATAAAGAGAAATATATCCCATCCACGGCAGACAATCTGCAGATCCCTGGTTAAAGAATGCAAGAAACGCTTCAGGAACGACGAGAAGAAAGACAGTAGCAGACACGAAATGGTCAGAAATGGTCCACGGTAAACGTCCATGTTCCAGTCTTGATATCAAAGCTTTCGAAATGCGTGTCTTTCATGTTCTTCAACCGCTTCAAGTGCTTGACCGCGCTGGGATGATTTGGATCTGTAATGGGCTCGCGTGTAGCCTTATCCACTGCCCAGCATCGCTCCAACGACATGCGCGCCTTCACGTTGAGTCCGGAGCCAGGGGGCGGCTTGTCTGCCTCATCACTATCTGGATAAACGCTACATTCCTTGTCGTCAAATCTGACAACATCACCAAGAAGCGCGCCTAATTTAGGCAAGCCCGTAAGATCCACTGGCTCCAGGAATTGAATCTCTCCTATCCTTTCCGTCCGACAACGAGGCCCTCAAAGGCAGAGAGTTGGTCGTAGCCAGCTTTCTTCAGGACCGACAGGTCAGGCTTCACCCAGTAATCACCATCCTCAAGCTCCGTCGATTTTTTGGGCTCTTCCTCCGTAGGTGCGGTGGTCGCTTCATTGTGGGCGCAGTGGGACTTCGTTGCGTTGCGGTTGCGTGCGCGAGGCAGGAGTGGGCGTATCATGGGCGGAGGCCAACGCCGCGTCCTTCTCTCTTGACGCAACACTCAAAGCAGGGCTGAACGTGACCTTGCCCGCGCGCAAGGCACCAGGACTACCCGTTTTGACAAACAACTCTGAGGGCTCGACTTTCTTCTCCAGAATAACTTTCTTCACACTATGCCGCCACCGCTTCCAAGGGCAGGACTTCCGCTGCGGCCCAGAAAGTCGGGACCAACCGATGCCGACATGCCATCAGCTTTGCTGAGAGAAAGCGCATTTGGTTTCCCAGAAGTGAACGATACACCTCCACCAGCCTGAGATGATGCCATGGAAGACATCGTCCCAAAACCACGGAGTTTAGAATTTGCCGGTGTGAATCCTAGCTGCACGCGGGGCACAGGAGAGCGTGTCGGCATATCTAGGAAAAAGCCAGCCTTCTTTTTGGGAATGTTCTGTTCCAAATCCACAATGCGTGGGCCGGGTGGGAGCATTGAGAAGATAGGCAAGTTTTCGGCGATGGGTTGATTGATGGAGGCTGTTAGGGTGCCTTGAGCGCCAGCATTAGCAGCCGAAGCACCAAAGAGACTCGTAGACATGTTTTGATTGCCAGACAGGGAGTTTCCAAGTAAAGGTGCGCCAGGTTTGTTTCCACCAAATAGCGAACTCGTATTCGCCGATTGATTGAAGGAGCCCCCGAAAAGAGAGGGTTGCTGGGGTTGACCTGTATTGGCCTGACTTTGTCCTAGGTTGCCAAACAAGCTGGCACCGGTGGCGGGTTGGGCAGGTTTATTGAAGAGGTTCCCAAAAAGGCTGGACTGTTGTTGTGGTTGTTGTTGACCTTGCTGTTGTTGCTGTTGCTGTTGTTGACCTTGTTGCTGCTGGGGGTTACCGAACAGTGACGCGCCTGTAGTGGCACCCCCGAAAAGTGATGGTGTAGTTGTTGTTTGGGCTCCACCAAATACTAGGTGTAGATGTCAGCAAGACGAACACACAAATATTGAAATGTGACTTACAAGATGGTTGAGCTCCTTGCTGCTGTTGCTGGGGCTGCTGTTGTTGCTGAGCATTCCCAAATATGCCACCACCACCGAAAAGCGAGCCTTGTTGGGCCGGTTGTTGCGCTTGCTGTTGCTGTGGTTGGGTTGTACCAAAGCCGCCGCCAAATGGAGTGGTATTTGTCTGAGTAGTAGTTGCAGTACCAAAAATTGACGGTTTAGCAGCCGTATTGCCTAGAGAAATAAAATTGGTGAAAGAATTCGAGGAAGGAAAGCGCGAAAAACATACCAAAACCACCAAAGGCAGATTGATTAGCAGCAGGTTGGGCGTTACCGAATAGACTTGTGCCTTGAGCAGGTTGTTGTTGTTGGGTCGCGCCGAATGCTGATGTGGTTGTGTTAGGTGCACCGAATGCGCCAGTTGCAGGAGCTAAGTTTGGGATGAGTAGGGCGCTCGTAAAAAAGTATCCAAGTTACTCACCAGTACCAAATACTGAAGGCTTGTTGGCAGTGTTACCAAACGCTCCGCCTCCGCCGAAAATGCTCGTCTGTTGCTGGGGCTGCTGCTGCTGCTGTTGGGGTTGTCCAAATGCACCTGTTCCTCCAAATGCACTTGTTTGTTGCGGCTGTGTCTGGCCAAATGCACCCGTTCCTCCTCCGAATAATGAAGTAGTATTTGCTGCCGGCTGTGTAGTGTTTTGAGCACCGAAGGCGCCAAATGCAGGGGCTGCTGCTTGAGTATTGGTGGCAGCGCCGAACAAACCCGTAGCTGGCTGTTGTGCGGGCTGTCCAAACAAATTCGTACCGGCGGGTGGTTGAGCAGCACCGAATGCTGAAGGTTGGCCGAAGGCTCCCGTACTCGCTGATGCTGTTTTTCGGCCCTGTGCATAATCTTGGACTCGCAATTCCTGTAATAAACTTGAGCAATATATCACCAAAAGATGCGAGAATAACTACCTCAAATGAATATCCTGCGTAGGCCGGCATGCAAACAATTGACTGGTATTGTAGCGTTGCATTCTGATCCTTCTCGGTGGTAGGTTGATATGCTGGACTAGCCGTTCCGGTTGTTACAACAGGGTGAGTGCCAGGTGCTGTTGCGCCTATCATGATCACGGTGAGGTGGTTCAAACAAAGTAAAAAAAGAAGCTTACCAGGGGTGGATCCAAATGTCTTATTTCCGCCGAACAAGGAGCTCGATGTACCAAATGCACTCGTGGTGGCAGGGGCTGCGGGCTGTCCAAAGACAGAGGTCGTCGCAGGGGCAGCAGTAGTGGCAGGTTGTCCAAACGCGCTTGTTCCTCCACCACCAAACGCGCTGGTGCCTCCCCCAAACGCGCCAAAACCTCCAGCAGGCTTCGCTCCAAACGCTCCTCCAGTGTTACTGGTATTTGTACCGCCAAATGCGCCTGTTTGTGGAGTCAGTTGTTGGCGTCCTAAAGGAAAAGGTGAGGCCGTCGCACCAAATCCGCCTGTCGTTGTGTTGGAACTAGGAGCACCAAGATTGCCAAACATTGGGTTAACCTGAGGTTGGCCTGCTTGCGCTTGGTTTTGTTGTTGGGGCTGTCCAAAAGCACTGGTGGATCCGAAGGCTCCAAGAGAGTTTATAACGCGTTTCCTGAGTCAGATGTTGGTAATCACTCACCATTATTAGTGGTACCACCGAACGCAGATGGCTGTCCAAATGCACTTGGTTGCTGCTGCTGTTGCTGCTGGTTTTGTTGGGGTTAGCCCATGACGACCCGAACATAGTGATTATGGATAACTGTGCAGAGACAAGATGGTGTTATCGCTGTCCAGTACAACGCCGACCGTCTTTGTGCCCAGTCAGAAATTCAGCCCAAGTCATTTGAGGCTCCGCCAATGTGGGTTCCCACGGTCGCTATCTATTGGCACGTGCACAATTTTCTGGATTCTCCCGATTTGGAGTCTGGATCGAGAGCGTATTAACAGGTTTTCTCCGCCTCCACCCCATTCCCTACACCATGCCCGACGGATCAGCCAGAACAAAACCTCCTACATCTTTTAATACTCTTGAGCGCGAAAATTCATTCAGGAATCCTCCCAAAGATGGCTCAACATATACTATTCTCAATGAATTTGTTACACCCCATATCGAGTCCTTCAACGCTCTATTCGACGACTCAGGGTTGCCTGCAGGAGATGGAGATGGACGCGGGTTACTTAGCCTGGCGCTGAAAGACATCGGGGAACGTGTTGTTTTTGATGGCAATGGGCAAGCGGATTCAGAAAGTGGGACGCAAGGGTGGGGAAATCGAATGAGAGGTGAGCCGCGAACATATCGTTATCATTTCAATTCTTATATTCCAATTAGTGTGGATCGAACAAGTTACGATTGCACGACCAATGGTTCCTGATAGAGACAGGACTGCTATTGAACGAAAAGTATATCCAGCAGAGGTGAAATTCGCGTTTCCGAAAATCCTTTTCTGTGTTATTACAAACCATATTAATTGGACCTTGTAGGCTCGTGAAAGATTAACCTCGTACCGTGGTCGAATGACGGTCAAGGTTTGCTGGACCGATATTTCAGGCCAGCAACACGACACAATAAAAGATTGTGGTCTTGTCCCAATCATGGTTCGAGTAAGTGAAATTGTGGTGCACGCATTCTAAAATCCTAACCATACTGGCGTCAGTCTGTAAGGTGTAACCTTCGCTCTATGTCTTCGGCAGAGCTAGTGAGACATCACGAAGAACCTGAAGAATTTGGCGGTTACTTCATTATTAACGGAAACGAGCGTCTAATTCGCTATCTTATTCTACCCCGCCGCAACCATGTCATTTCTTTGATTCGTCCCTCATTCACAAACCGAGGTCCTTCATATACCCCTTATGCCGTCCAAATCCGATGCGTGCGTCCGGACCAAACAAGTGTTACCAATACCCTACATTACCTCCAAAACGGCAGCGCTATGCTGCGATTCACCTGGCGAAAGCAAGAATATGTTATACCCATCATGCTTGTCCTCAAAGCTCTCGTCGGTGCTTCGGACAAGGAAATTTTTGAAGGAATCATGATGCAAGATTACGAAAACACGTTCCTGTCAGATCGCGTTGAGCTGCTCCTTAGGAGTTTCAAGATGTTCACGATGCATACTGGCGAGCAATGCCTGGAATATCTAGGAGATAAATTCCGCGTGGTCCTGAATCTCCCTGAGGATTGGTCAAATGCTGCTGTCGGCCTTTGGCTATTGAAGAAAATGGTCCTTGTACATGTGGAATCGCCGCGCGACAAGTTCAGGATGCTTCTGTGAGTCTCTCATGCATGAATTTCATGGATTTATATATTTATATCATACAGTTTCATGCTCCGAAAACTCTTCTCTCTAGTATCCGGTGCTTGTTCTGCTGACAACCCGGATTCCCCTCAGCACCAAGAAGTTCTCCTGCCAGGTAGCCTTATGGCATGATTATCAAGGAACGCATGGAGGAAATATTGAACAACATCAGGAATATTATCTCAGCTGACGTGCGAAATGGTGTTGCCGTCGACTTTAACGACAGTAAAGAACTTTGCATTCACTTCTAGTTGTCCTAATGCTAAAATTTGCTTGTAGAGCGGTACTTCGCCAAGGTTTTGACTAAAACTAACTTCGATATTGGCGCAAAACTGTCAAATTTCCTTGCAACTGGAAATTTAGTTTCTCCAACCGGTCTTGACTTGCAACAAGCATCTGGATTTACCATTATTGCCGAAAAGCTCAATTGGCAGCGTTATATCAGTCATTTCCGATGTATCCATCGTGGTGCCTTCTTCGCTGAGTTGAAGACGACAACTGTCCGCAAGCTTTTGCCTGAAGCATGGGGTACGAATGCATCTAAATGTAACTATGTTGTATACCTGATTTTTGTCCTGCTTTAGGTTTCCTCTGCCCTGTGCATACACCTGATGGATCTCCTTGCGGTCTTCTCAATCACTTGTCTCGAACTTGTCGAATTGTTACAAGTCCCTTAGCCGTCGCTCATATTCCTGGACTTCTGGCAGCGCATGGCATGACCCAACCTTTTGCTGCGGTCGATGGTCGCAAAAATGTATGTGTCCAACTAGATGGACGCGTCATTGGATGGGCTCGCCCAGAAGTTGCTGCCCAACTCGCTACGAATCTGCGGATATGGAAGACGGAAGGGAGGATGGAGGTTCCTGTGGATCTGGAAATTGGTCTGGTACCGGAATCCAAAGGCGGCCAATATCCGGCTTGTACCTGTTCTCGACGAGAGCGCGGATGATGCGGCCAGTCAAATACCTTGCGAATGGTCGTGATGACCAAGTTGGTCCCTTCGAACAGGTCTACATGGATATTGCTTGTACTCCTGAAGAAATGAGTCGAACTGCACCCATGTGGAGCACGACCCAACCAATTTTTGTCAATCCTTGCCAACCTCACGCCCTTTTCCGACTTCAATCAGGTAAGATTACTCTATCATGGAAACAAATTGATACTGATGCGCAGTGTAGTCTCCCGTAACATTTATCAGTGCCAGGTCGCTCACTTTGCCATATTTTATACATTGTGCTGATTTAGAAAGATGGGTAAACAAACCATGGGTACTCCTTCAACAGCGCTCCAACACCGAACAGATAACAAGCTATACCGTCTCCAAACTGGACAATCCCCGTCGTTCGCCCCGCTTTGCACAACACGTATGCTATGGATTCTTTCCCCAACGGTACAAACGCCATCGTTGCCGTTATCTCATATACCGGCTATGACATGGAGACGCTATGATTCTCAACAAATCGGCACACGACGAGGATTCGCATACGGAACAGTGTATAAATCTACGATAATTGATCTTAAGGACATGCGAGGAGCTTCCAAAAACTCTTCACCTACCTTGCACTTTGGTGTTGGGAAGGATATTCCTACTTTTGGCGAAAAAGTGCATGAATGTTTCGAATTCATTGATTTCGACGGTTTGCCTTTTATTGGCGCGAGGCTCACCACTGGCACCATCATGGCTGCTTACATTGATGACACGACAGGACGAACAAAATTCGTCAAATATAAGGGAGATGAACTCGCATATGTCGATCAAGTGCGGCTTCTCGGTACGTCGCCTTCATCATAGTTGTCTCGTCTTGCTCAATCTAGATAGGTAGCGATGCTGGTGATAGCGAACTCCAAAAAATTCAAGTGACACTACGCATCACTCGAGCACCTGTTATCGGCGACAAGTTCTCCTCACGACATGGTCAAAAAGGAGTGTGCTCGCAAAAATGGCCTGCTGTGGATATGCCTTTCAGCGAGAGCGGAATGCAGCCCGACGTCATTATCAATCCTCACGCTTTCCCATCTCGAATGACGATTGGAATGTTGGTAGAGAGTATGGCTGGTAAAGCAGGAGCCATGCATGGTATTGCCCAGGATGCCACGCCCTTCAAGTCAGTGATTTCACCCCAGACTGTGTTTGTGCTTACTGATCATCAATTTTTATAGATTCACAGAGCAGGACACGGCCATTGACTATTTCGGCAAACAGCTCACAGCAGCTGGCTACAACTATTATGGAAATGAGCCAATGTATTCTGGCATCACAGGACAGGAGTTTGCTGCGGACATCTACATTGGCGTCGTCTACTACCAACGTCTGCGCCACATGGTGCTCGATAAATTCCAAGTTCGTACAACTGGTCCTGTCGATCCAGTGACGCGTCAACCTGTCAAGGTAAACCTTTATCTATGATGTTCCACGCACGGATATCTGATAACCTGATGTTTTATTAATAGGGTCGCAAACGCGCAGGAGGTATCCGTTTCGGAGAGATGGAACGCGACGCCCTAATTGCGCATGGTACATCCTTCCTCTACAAGACAGATTGATGAACTGCTCGGATTACTCGACGGCGTGGGTATGTCGAACTTGTGGAAGCCTCATATCCCTTGGTTACGAGGATGTAAGCCTGGGTGAGATGGTGGTTGGAAAAACGGGTTCTTTGAAACCCACAGGACCTGGAGGAGAATACTGTCGAGTATGTAGGGCAGCTGCGGAACAACAGGAAGAGCTGGAGCGGCAGGCATTGGCCACTGGCCAAAATCTGCAACGTCCGCAGGCCGACGTTCGAGTGGCAATCTCCTCGCAAAATGTGCTCAAGCGAGCCTCAAAAGGCGGCGAACTCGACGTTGTCGCCGTTCCATATGTTTTTAGATATCTATGTGCAGAGCTGGCATCAATGGGTATTGCTGTATCTCTAGAAGTAAAATAGTGTTTCTATAATGTTCCTATCATCTAATCATTATCTCACATAATTTTTGCTGGGCCCTCGAGTATGCAATTTTCGAGTAAGCACTTGCAGCAGTCGTAAAAGTATTACATTGACTACAATCCAGCCAGAAATTTACAACGAATGAAATAGACTTGGGTACCACAGTAGAAAAGGACGGGTTTCCAGTAGTCGGCCTGTTATATGCATATCATAATAAACAATAAATCCGAAGGGTGGCGAAATTCGAAAGTGGTATATGGTATATAGAATTGAACTTTAATAAAATAATAAAAAATTAAGCCTTCAGAGGCATTTGGACAGGAATAGAAGACGTTTCAGGCAGAATGTCTGTATTTTCAGCGAGGCCAAGTTTCTCAGAATTGGGTAGTCCATCAACGGGCGCTGATATCGGGTCTGGAAGCTGAGCAGCAACCTCAGACACGACCAAACCCCCTAGAAAGAGTTCAACCAGAGAGCTCTCCAAGGAGGTATCTGTACCAGCGTGTGATGTGTGTTTGATCACAGAAGGGGTTGGCGAAGGGTATGGAACGACCTGGGCTTTTGGCACTTTGGGTATGCCATTTCGGGCCATGAACATATCAAAGATCAAACGGCACTCATCAGCCGTTGTCGCGCTTGCCAGAAGACGCTGCATGTCCCTGATATCATTCCCAGAGATGGATGGTGAAGATGGTGATACAACACTTGGGACGACGGCTGGTGCGGCGACGGGTGCGACGACGGGTGCGACTGTTGGTACGATGGTTGGGACAGGTTTCCGAATGGGAGGGCTTGAAGTGGTACGGGCTGGCACGCCTGGATGTGCTTCGTTGGCTGTTTCTCTAGGGGAAGCCCTGTCGGATCTGATGCTCCCATTCCCGTTAATACTCCCATTCCCATTGACATGAATAGGAGATTGTTGCCGGTAAACGGCTTTATCCACAGCATCCCGAGTCTGTACGGTGGGTGTAGTTGCATGTGATGATGAGGCTGATGGCAACATTTTTTCCACGACAGGCTTTCATGTGTCGGCGAGTTGCGAGAGATATTTGTGACAGGTCTATCAGATGTCGGCGAGCTTCGAGAGATATTTGTGTCTGATAGGGTTTCCGCGGTGGGTTACGTAACGACTTATTCTCATCCGATGAATCATGCGATTGAGATTGAGAATGAGGCGAAGAAGGGGGGGAAATAGGACGAGGAGGGCGAGGAGGAATTGGTCTGTTCGCCAACGAGGACAATGTCCATATGACGGCTGAGGATTGAGGACTGGCGGTCGTGGTGGAGTAGGAGGTACAATTGGTTGTAAGGTCCTAGATGGTTCGGAGGAACCTTTGGCTTTTTCCCCATTGCCCAAATTCAATTTGGAAATCATTCTCTGTAGTCGCCCCCCTCCTTTCGGCTTGGATGAATCGTTGCCATTGGGCTTGTAGTCCGGCGGACCATCGGCCATGAAGTCAATCATATCCCTTGTCTCCTTCGAGACAGGGGGTTCGGGAGGACCTTCGGCCAAAAGTCCATCAATTCGCGTGTTTTTGCAGACACTGCTGGCGCAGCGTTGTTTCGCTTTGGCGTGGCAGGAGAGCGGGGCTGTTGGCGCACCGGTGACTGTACAATGACTTCCTCCTCCTCTTCGTCCGAGCCATTCATAACATCGTCCAAGTCCATAGAGTCTCTGTTGCGCTGCCTGACCCGTGTACGAGGAGGGAACCCGTTGTTGTTGGGCATTTTTTGCCCACGCAATTCGCGACTTTGAACCATATCGAGAGACGGTATTGTGTTAGGGGGCCGAGGAAAGGCAGACGGGGCTACTGTGATAAAGGTATTACGTGCGGGCTTCCGAATAGGAGCGCTGGGCAAGCTGGCCGAGGTGGAGATAGAACGAGAACGAGCGGGTGCGGGTCGGACTATTGGAGGAGTAGTGACGCTTGCTTGGCGTGCACGTCCTTTGGGAGGCTGTGTGTCCTCCTCGTCTTCGACTATAGCATCAACGTGGAGAGGGCTTGCCTTCTGACTGTTGGTGCGAGAAGAAAGAGCAGAGTCTAGTTCGGGCTTCGAAGCTAGCTGTGTTCCTGGACGCCGAGCGGTTCTCTGATCTTTTTCTTGTTTGTACACCTTGGAATAGAAACAAAGCGTAAGTATTGGATGACTAAGCACAGTTGCATGCTTTTACCTCCATTGTCCGCAATCGGTCAGGAGTTAGGGACACCTTCATGGTCGCAGTGGATCGCATCAAATCATCGAATTCTCGAAGCATTTCCGCATCCTATTGCGAAGGATCAGAGATGCCTATTAGTTATTGCACACGAGGGACTCACTTCTGCGGGATTGGATATTTCGTCGTCCAGGAGAGCCCTTGAATTATCGCTCCTCAATGATGCAGACCTTTTGTGACTACTCTGCGTGTCCGCATCAGATCCTTTACTATTTGCAAACATTCGAATGGCCCTAGACTTCTCGAAAGAGGATCTTGACGCGGGGCTGGAAGAAGTCATCTGGACAGTCAATTGGCCTTCTGAGGATTGTCGCGAGCGGGAAATAGATGATGAATGAACTAAGGTAGGTTCCTGCTGTGGAGACGACGTGCGAGATATTGATGATTGTCGGTCAGTTCGTGAGAAAGACCTGCTCCGTCGTGACTTGGGTGTTTTAGACATCAATTCTATCTGTTCGTAGACTAAATTCGAGAACATAAGTGAGTGAATAGGCAAAAAGAAGAGCAAGCTCCACACCTTTCATGGTTCTAAAAAGTCCGTATATTGAATCATCTTCACAGAGCGCAACAAATAAATCGTTGACAGTGGCACTTGTACGACTACTATCACGCGCAGCCACACGACCGACATTAGAGAGTATATGCCTGTGAAAATTAACTGTCAAGTAGGAGATATGGAATATCCTTGTAGCCGAAGACGTACTCGCACATAGACCTATGCATAATAAATAATTAGCGTTTGCTTTTTTCAGGTTGCTTCTGACACTCACTCTAAAATCGCGGTTAGATAAAGCGCGGCAGGATCCAGAAGCGCGCTCTTTGGAGGATGAGGGTGGACTTTTCCGAACATTTCGTTAATACGGCTTTCCGAGTTCGGGTCCTCGTCTTGTTCGTTCAAGGTGGAATACGCCTCGCATTTCAAGCGCAGAAGCTGTTGGCAACAGACGTCAGATACAAAACGCGAATGGAACCATTGGTACACACCGAAAACGCCCATTGTAAATGAAAGGTGCGAGAATCGTCGTCGACACTAGCCTTTGCTTCCGTCCGTTCCCAATACGCTCTGAGTTCCACCTCTGCCTCTAGCAAGGCTTCCTTCCCAAGACTGGTTGGCAAAAGACTGAGCAAGCTGGCGCGAAGTTTATCTGGGGAGAGCGAGCCGGAAGTGCTTAAGATTTTGGAGAGGAATTCATCAAGCAGAACATTGATAGCACGCAGTGCCTCTGGTTTGAGTTTAATAGGACGGATGTCGGAGAGAATGACATCCGCAGAATGTGAGGAAATGTACGAGGCACCTGGACAAACATGAGCACGGAAACAAAAGGGCGAGATCGAGTGGACCTACCGGCGTCCACGACGCTGACCATTGTCGGAACGAGGGAGAGGGAGGGACGGAGGGCGTGCAACGAGTATGACTTTGGTCCCCGACGCTAATGTGAACGTCCAAAAACAGCAATAATTCTCAGGATCAACATCAAAGAAATCTACTTTTTCTTTTTTCACCTGATCGAACTAGCGGCAATGTGTATCAGATACATGCGCACCCATCAAAAAAGAACTCAAGATATCCTATCGACGTATATACAAAACTGCTTCATATACGCCATTAGGATAGCGACAACCCTCCGGAACTAGGTAAGGCGAAAGCTTCATCAATATACATACACGACCCCTTTCGCTATGCTGTCACTTCTGTCAACATAACTTCCACGGCATCTTCATCAGTGCTGTGTTCGTGGTGATGTTGATCCATATCAGTGGCATCGGCGGCACGAAGCACAGCGTCATCCGTTTCGACTTTGATGTTGCCAGTGGACGACATCATCGGTGTGCGGACTTCAGCATCAGCATCGGCAGCCACCATATCAGTTCCGTCGCCTTCAGAGCTCCATAACATGAGGCCTTCATCAACCATTCGCGTTACGCTATCAGATTCGAGGTCTTCCAGAGGGAGGTCCACAGCTTGAGACAGGTAGGAAGAATACCGTGTTGTCCGAGTCTTTATGAATTCATAGTCATGGCCCATTGCCAATGTATGATCGATGGAAGGCTTCGCAGTCTTCCTCGTTCGCCTGGTTGGTTTCTCTTGATCCGAGTTTACGATGTTTTGGACCACCTAATATGAAGAAGATCATTCAAGGGGGCTCCGCAGAAATAGAATCAATGACTACTCACCAATCGACATAATACTTGGTGCCGCTCAGGGGAGATGGTCGCAGGTTTCGTTAACTCAGTAGTAAACAAATAGGCTGGAATGCTATCCGGAACAGGTGGCGCTTCTACGAGATCGGGTTTGAAAACTTCGGCTGATGGCTTGAGCGTCCCATTTGTATGTTTGGCGTTAAAGTGCTTCACCAGCTGCGATGGAGTCCTATACGATTCGCTGCAATCTGAGGTGCCACATTAGCGGCGTTTTGACTTCGAGCAGAAGGATTATTGCTGATTACTTTGATATGCGCATTTCAAAGGCAGTAATGCATGATTTTCCAAGTGGACATCCTTCGAGGTGCATCTCCGGCCGCATTGAGTCCATCGACATGTAAAGTGTTGCTAAAATGGCAAATTTAGTGCATGTCAAATATGGCCTTGATTTTTTTAAACGATACAAACATGCTGTGGCTTATGTTGACGAAATGTTCAACCAGTTTATTGACGGAGTTCAGCCTGACATCGCAACCATTCCATCGGCAAGGGAGCTCCTGTAATCGTGAATATGCCAAACGCACGGCCTCCCCTTCAGCAGGGTCCGCTAATATTGCACGCTCAAAATCCAAACGAATTCACAACAAAGGGACCAGATGTTACTCACTAGTAAGGGAATCATGCCAATTTTCAGTTGTTAAGGCATTGTCCCAAACTAGAGACATCCATAAACAGTTAACATTATCCCAGCTATCTATTATTGTCACACACCTTCCTCTCCTACAACAGAGGTAGATACTGAACTCGACTGTGTCCGCAAATTTTTTAGCCTATTTCGGGTCACCTCGATTTCTGAAGCCACTCCTTTCTCTTTCAGTCGCTGACGGCGTCGTATAGGGTAGTTGGCTTTTGGTACTAGCACATATGCCATAACTTCCTTTCCTTTGCCGCGTTTCGTGTTCTCAGCCGGTAGAGAGATGGGCCTACATCAGGCGAACTCGACGGCAGGAATAAGGTTCCTTGATCGTTAAGGTAGCTTTACTATTTGATGTGGACTTGCTCGTTGACGTGGACGTTGGTTCGCTGAATGACTTATGTGCGATTTGATTATAAGAGAAGCTTCCACTTGGCTGAGCGTTGAACGAAGATGTTTGAGGTTGTGAGCGATTTGCTAGCAGCCAAGAATACGGATTGATGTTCGAAATGCTCGATCCAGCAGTTGGTACTGCTTGGAACTGTGACTGTCCGGGGTACTTAGTCGCTGCTGGCTTTGGTGCTGTAGTATTAGGTTTTGGTGAGTTTAAACGCCAAGATGTCTGCATCGGTTGGCCATTTGTCGGTGTCGTTGTTCCAGTGGAAATGGACGAAGTCGTAGTTTGAAGTCGAGACACCAAGTTCGAAGGCTGCAGGTAGCAGTTGAAGGACCTGGAGCATAGCTATCGCATCTTTGCTGCTAATGTGGCCACTGACCCTAGAGATGCCATCGTCGTAGCACTATTCGCTGCCGATGCTGCCGTAAACCGGCAGATTGGGTTTCCACCGCTGCTGTGAAATCCAACGTTTCAATAGGAGGTACAGAAAGTCGAGAGCTAGAGTTTGCAGCTAAAGGGGGTGAGTTCATCTTGATATCCGTTTGCGCTGCCGTCGCGGGGATGGGAGTTGGCTGGATAAGATCAGGCCTTGCAGCCGCAATTGAAGGCATGCTCTGTTGACGCGGCTGGGTATCCGCAGCGGAAAAGTGTAATGTTTTTGCAGCAGATGTAGACGCGATGGAAGGGACCCGGGAACAGCTTGGTTGGGAATGGAGGATGTTTCGATGGGACGGATATCTTCGTGTGGTGTTTTCAAAGGGTAGCAGTGATACCAGGCGAATCCTCCAGGCAAAGCACCGGTCGACCTTGATATGATGCAGAGGTGGTAGATACGAAGGTTGAACATCCGCATTCTGAAGAGGTGGTTGTGATGAAAGCACAGCGACATTGGTAGATGGCAGTGGATTCTCCCACTCCAACGTGCTCTGTACTTGTTGCCTCCGCTGCGTGTCTTTTTGCTGGTTTTTCGGAACTGGATTTCTCAAACTAGGCCTTGCACGTTTTCCGAGGGCGAACAAGACATGCTTGGTGAGGTGTTTCTTGTCGACTTGACTTGGGGTGGGTAAATTACGAGTCAATCCTGATGGAATAGAAACAGGTGGGCTCGTTGGTGCTTGAACGGATGAAGCGGTCGAAGTGGGGTGGGATTGTACCGACAATCCAGTTGGTGCTTGGGTGGATGGAGTGGGATTAGAGGTGTGGTTTGTAATAGGTTGCCCGTTTGGCGCTTGTATAGATGAAGAAATGTCGTAGGCGTTTTATTCGTGCTCGCGTCGCAGAAGATGGAATCGAGATTTTTTGATTTTGTGTATTCGTGACTGGGACAAGATTCTGTCCATTGAATGCGGCCGGGTAGCAGAATGAACAGTCGGGATATTGATCGATTGAGGTTATTTTGTGTGACAGATGTCGGTACGATTGGTTGCTGAGCCGAAGACGGTTGATCAGTGAAGTCCCTGCTTGTTTCTTTGGAATTGAAACAGCACCTGAAGCGACTAATTTCGCATTTGCCGCCAGGGTTACGAAAAATTTATCGATTTCGTGAGTTCGAGCATATCTAAGGCTTCCTGGTTCCCATGGAACGTAGATCCATGACTTGGGGTGGGTTGCATGTGTATCTTTATACAAAACCAACATTTCATGGAAATGATGTTTTGACCCTGGAGGAGCATTAAGGATCCAAGCATCTACCCGTTTTCGCAGGGAGCTAATTTCTTGATCTGTTATGCTGAGGTATGGAACGCCGAGCGCGTCGATGTATGGAGAATGAATCTGGACAGGTGAGGCCGCAGGTATCGCAGAATTTGAAGTTGTGGCCTGAATGAAAGCAGGTGGTTGGCTAGACAGATTTGGTGGAGAGTAACGGCCTAATCAGAGGATAAGTAATATCCCAGAAATGGTTAGTATACATACCGTGGTCATGGGTTTTATCTGATTTCGCAGTTCATTAACATGTACATTGGGTTGTCCGGATTGAACTTGGGGTATAAATTCAGACAATTGCATGATCGAGGTGAAAGGAACAAACCGCTGTATGGTTGGTAAGGCTGTACACTAGAACTCTGTGGTTGCTGTTGCGACTGCTGCTGCTGTGTGTTGTGAATATGCCAAGAATGATAAGGAGCAACGAATGTCCCTTGCGAGGATTTGGGATAGATTGGCTGGTGAATGACGCTGGTTGTTGATGCGCTGGTGGTTTATCGTGATGAAAAGCAAGTGACCATTGTCATGAACTTGCGGCGAAGCAGATGCATATTGGGATTGAATCGTTGACCTAATTATATTGTTCAGTGAGCATGTCGCCTTGATTTAACAGCAATCCTAACCTGGCCTTATGTTTGGAACTTGATTTGAAGGTGGATGTTGGTATTGCATTGTCGGTTTGCTGGATCGGGCCTGTATTCTCATAGCCTTGCCAGTGAGGAGGATATATTCCATGTTGTTGATGGGCCTGCGGATAGAAGAAAATTCGGGAAGTTCGCGATGATTGTGCGTTTCCATGAGAATTTTGCTCATATTGTCCCTATACAATCTCCGTACTTGAACCTCTAGGAAGTCAGAAAACACGTACCTGCTGCCCGTTAGGCACTTCTTCGATTCTCGCATTGCTATAGTTGGGTTCATTAACTCGAGATCCCGGTACTAATGCTAGCAACTGTCTGCACGTCATGTTAAGAATCACTACAGTGGATAAAGATAATGGTGAATTACTGTTGTTCAAGCTCCTGGATTAGACGCCTCCAAGTTGTCACTTAATAATGGTATGAATTGCAGAATATTGTTGTAACATACTGAGCTTCCAACCCTTCCTGAACCTTCTTCTCAAGTGCCTGTTTCTTTCGCAATAGCTCCGCTTGAACCGCTGTTGTTCTCGCTCTGCCTCTGCGAATTTTTGCAGCCCAACTCGGTTCTTGTGTTCCATGTGTTCTAATGCCTTTCGAGCTTGCTCTATCTTCGCTTGGTTGGCGACATACTCCTCGGGTGATATCAGCCCAGTTCCAGTTGTGCGCTGAATAGACATCAGCTGAGGCTTTGACGTACTCCGCGTTCAGATGCTGAAGAGAATGGTGGTGGGAGTTATAATCTTGTAATGAGGTAAAGAGTCGCGTGACGGATGTGACAGGTCAACAGAGTCGCGCTTATTCAAATTGAACGTGACTCGTCTGGTCTTGACATCATGTCCCATATCCGACTCTCGCGTCAGCTATGTCGCCTGCAGGACCGTGTGCGCTCCTTTGCAGCAATATCCTCCAATTCTCCCCCTCCGAGTCTTAACACAGTCGGTCCTTATCAATTTTCGACCGCAATGCCAAAAGAATCCAACGCGACCGCGCGGCTCTTCGCGAGGAAGGCGCAAAAAGCAGAGTCGTAGACTATGTCCGAGACGAGGTCGCTGAAAGATGCTGGAAAGATTTTTGGTATGCTCTATTTTCTGCTGTTATACATACCGCCTTCACCACAATTTATCCAGGATATAAAACACAAATTCAGCACAATTCTGGACTTGGGCTCCGGACCCGGACATTTCTCTAAACTCTTAGAAACCGGCAAGTTACAAAATCCATCATGCTTGATTCCAGTGGTAATTCATGACCACCCTTATCATTTTATTTTCACTTGACATGTGGAGATAGAATATACATTAAAGCGTGATCCAGACTCGGACTTTGAAGGTAAGATATCCTTTTTGCCGGTACTTATTCGTTGACCGTACGGATGGATTTTATTCAGTTGAGGTCGAACGGATACATGCAGACGAAGAAAATCTGCTCAAATCTGTGGAATCCAATTCCCAAGAAGCTGTCGTGTCCTGTTTGAGCCTGCACTGGGTAAACGACTTACCAGGTGAGCACTTGCGAGAGAGAAAGTGTATAATTCTGTATTTAGCTTGAATTTTGAGGGACCCTGGTTCAAATACAACAGTCATTAAAGCCAGACGGATTGTTCCTTGGTGCTATGTTTGGAGGCGACACGCTCTTTGAACTAAGGTTTGGCTAGACCACACCTGAAAGTCGATGGCCTAACTTTGTATTTATAGAACGTCTTTACAACTGCGGAACTTGAGCGTGAAGGTGGAATATCACCTCATGTATCCCCAATGACAGGTTAATTTGGATTCCGTCGTTTTCAACCCTAACTCAAAGGCGATTGATCCAGACACACGCGACATTTCTAATCTCCTTGGTCGTGCGGGGTTTACGATGCTGACGTGGACATAGACGAAGTAAAGGTAGCTTATCCCAGCATGTGGGAGCTCATGGAGACCTTCAAGATATGGGCGAGGGAAACGCTGTAATTGGAAGGTAATAAAAATTCTAACCGTTTCTTTCCAATGATTGATTAGTCCGCAGGCGAAATACCATCCACCGTGACACTCTGGCCGCTGCGTCTGCGATCTATAAAGGTAAATTTCTCTTAAAGAAAGAAAGGCTAACATCCTGCTAACTATGTTTTCTAGAATTACATGGGTCAGAAGACGGTTCAGTCCCAGCCACCTTTCAAATCATTTATATGGTAGGTACCTCAAGGTGATTCAGCCGTTCACGCCCATTCAATTCTTTTTATAGATCGGCTGGAAACCTGCCCCCACTCAACCCAAACCCCTCGAAAGAGGGTCTGGGAAGGTGAATCTCAAGGACGTTTTATGATCCTTGTAATCGTCTCCGTGAAGGCTGTGTCACCCTGTACTCTGTAGCCAATACATATGACATACCGCGACATCTTTGTGAGAACCGCGGTGTGTTCAGGATACCTTTTGTCTACCTAACTCTTGCCCTACTTTAATAATTGCCGGATGAAGAGCTTCCTTGAAATCCGTTCTCGTGGTTGCTGAAATCAGGCAGCTTCTCCGGATCCTTTTCACGATCCCAGGCCAACCTTAAGGCTTCAGTTTCGTTATGGATACCTAAAGAAGTAGCCCGTACGCATGAGCACCATGTTGGCTGCCGCATGCCTGCCTGAATGCGTACAACCGCCGGTAGGTTTAAACCGCGTAAATGATCGAAATACATGCCGGCGGCGATGACCATGGGCTTATCTTTGTCCTTACAAACGCCACAAGATTTCTGATCTCTTACTCCGCTTGTGAGAGAATCAGATGAGCTTTCGAGGATATGAAAATGAACCCTGCCTCGTGCTTTTGGGCGTGGACATTCCACCTCTTGCAATGATCAAAACCACTGCAAGACCCATTTTCTTTCCTACAAATGGCGCATTCCGTTCACAATTCTCTTCAGCTCACTTTCACGAACATCCAGGCTCATCATGGAGCCTTATATGGTTTGTTTATTACCTTAAAAGATTTGGATTTCAATCAAGGTTGACTTTAAGGTTTTAGTAATTTAGTAAGGAATCTGATAGCAGCATAGTATGAACACGAATACGTATGGCACGTACACCTAATAGCGTTGCAAAAAACAGTGCAAGCAGATATCCTGCAAACAATATAAAGCGATATGTCATGTCAGTTGAGATCAAATTGAAATCTTTGTGCTGAAGATCTGGATCGTCGCATGAGAATGCCGGATTAGAATCCATTAATTCAGAACGGATCTCATCATCCAGACGATAAAAAGAAACGAGGACTCAAATAGACACATCATCCGCCCACAGCGCCTACGTGCGGCCTTAACTTGACACCTCTTCGGCTATGGGGATGCATCCTGCTCTCCTGGTCCTTCATCCCCCTCGCCGTTATCCGCATCGCCTTCTACTGCGACCAAGTCTATACTCGCATCGTGGCTGCCTTTGCCACTTTGGTGGAATTTCCGCTTAGGCATGACGGAGTACAAGGACTCTTCCCAGTCCTTGGTTTCCACCCATTTCACCAGGATCTCAAAGACCTGATTGACCGTCAGGACCTTGCGAGTTGGAAGGGAAGCCAGATATCGCCCAATAGGAAGCCGGGCGGTGCGTATGCCGGATTCTTTTGCTTTATTGAGACAAAGGTTCTATGAACGATGGCACAAGTTGATAAGATGGGGATGCGTCCTTCAGAATGAGGTACTGTGATTCTCACCTTATATCGATTGTGGTCACATATACCACCAATGATGTACGTTTCGTCCGGCCTGAGCTCTGTCAATTCATCTTCAGTGTCTGCCGTTAGGTAGACGATAGTATTTTGGGATATCCGTGGAGACGTGTTTGAGGGACCGGATCTCTGCGTTCACCATAGGTGCCGGAGCAGTGTCGCCGCCTTCAACGGCATCGGCAGAGGTATCGCCAGTAGGGTTGGTCGCAGGTACTTCGCCCGGCGTAGGAGAAGGGGTTTGGTCTCTCCAAAGATGCTCGTAGCTCTCTGACATCCAGTGGTATTGCCCACCTCTTATAGCTCGCATCTCCCAGACTTTCCAGCGTTTATAGGTCCGACCATTGAGCGAGGTGAAGATCAAAGAAAATGGGAAAGAAGCATTGCGATTGGCGCTATGGGTATACGCAAGCTGCGAGCACAGAGATATGATTTCCTAGAACCCCCGATGTGCATATTAATATATGATACAGGATGCGAAGCAAGGAGATAGTCGTACATGATGCGGCTTACCTTGTCGTTCATCATGTCGTCAAATCCAAGATCAACGATCACCTTACCCCAAACTCGAGTTTGCGCTTCTTCGCTGTCGTTTCTTCTCCTCGTCTTCACTGTCAGCGAGCTCGCCAGCTGCGCGTTTCTCTGCCCGTTGGCGCTTTTCTCTTTTTTGGCCTCTTTCTCGCGGGCGCGGCGCTCGAGCTTCAGCGCAGCAAAGCGCTCTGCTTTGGCGGCCTTCTTCTGTGCGTTTTTTGACATTGGCTTCTGCTCGGCGTGTGGAGCATCTTCAGAGGGTGCACCGGTCTGTGTGGCATGTTCCATTCTGGATTCGACTGCAGATGATTCGTCCATATGTGAGTCTTGATCCGCAACTGTATAGACAAAAGCTGTTCTGCGCAGTCTCGGCTGCTTCTGGATCTGATACGTCTGGGCTGCCGCTGCTTTTATCAGGTGATTTTCAAGCGCCTGTGGCGGGATTGAGCGCGCAGGAGACAAGACTTTGACGACGGCGGAGCAAGACCTCGAAGGCGCGTCGGTTAACCGGTAGATGCCGGCAAGGGACATCGATTACCAGACGCACTGGCCAAAGCTTGTGGATGCACTGGTCAATCACTGTTGGAATCATCGCTTTTGTTTGTTATCACCTGCCTCTACTGATCAGCTCTACAGAGGCATATACCAGTCTAGACACATCCGCAGACCATGGCCGCTCCTCTCCTCAAATACCTCACCGTCCCTGCCACTGCTAAGCACACAGCTACCGTCATCTTCGTCCATGTAAGCATGTCGCTTCATTGGGGCCGTGAAGCACAAATCTTTGCGATGCTCAACTGCTCTACGCACTTTCGATGTCCTCTGTATTTTCAGGGATTGGGTGACACTGGCCATGGCTGGAAACCGTCGCCGACATGTTCAAAGAGGATCCTGCCCTTGCACACGTAAAATGGGTTTTACCCACTCGTTCGTCTCTTTTATGCGCTGTCTTCTAGAATCAAGCTGACGGCTGTTTATTATTGATTTATACTTTCATTCTATTCTCTGGATACATTCGCGATTCATTTCTATACTTTAATCTTCTCAAACGATTAGTCCCATCCGCTCAGTTAGAGCGAACATGGGCATAGAAATGCCGTCATGGTGAATCTTTCTCAGTGAAAATCCGTCTTTACAATGTTGATCGTCATCTCTTTAGGTTTGATATTTATTCCTTCGGATTTGATACAGACGAGGACGAGACGGGCATGCTCGACTCTGTTGGCAAGATAACCGAGTTGATCAAATACGAAATGGCCAATGGAATCGAACCCAGCCGCATTGTCCTCGGGGGATTCAGTCAAGGCGCGACCATGTCACTGTTAACGGGTCTGACGGGCGAGCACCGTTTGGCCGGGCTCGCCGTTCTCAGCGGGTGGCTACCTCTGAGAAACAAGTTCAAAGAAGTTAGTGGCCTTTGTATCGGTTCCGATAACCCTCACTAACGGCGACTGTCATCCGGCTACAGATGGCTTCCCAGAACGCCTCCTCCACCCCATCTTCTGGGGCACTGGAAGCGCTGACCCACTGGTCAAGCTTGAGTTGGTGAAAAAGTCCGTGGACTTTGTTGTTGATCAGCTCGGCGTCCCTCGTGCAAAACCTGGGCAATTTGGAGGCCTCTCGTTCAACGTCTACGATGGTATGGGCCATGGAACAGTGCCCAAAGAGCTCGATGAATTGAAAGCATTCATCAAGACTGCCATCCCTCCCAACTAACCAGTCTCAACGTCAAATCAAACTAGAGACTGCAAATAGCACACTATTCCGGACTGCTTGAACTGATCCTGTTCTTTGTGTGTTTGGTTATTCTGGCTGGCACACAGATTTCCTTCTCTGATTTACAAAAACACATTTCCTTCCAGGTCTGTTCCAATTCTATACCATCTTCAAGGCATTGTCGCTTAATTCTCTATCGCTCTTATCTACTCGCAACCACCAAATGCTTTGTAACAACGTTCAACAATATATGATTCATAGATGACTTGTGATGTTCATCACAGCCTGGGGCCATCACTGGCCTCTCATGCTGATCTTTCTCGAGCTTTCGTGAATCAGTAGAAGACGGCTAAGAATAACGTCTTTTTCCTGCTCAATTAACAGCTATAAATAGACCTTGTCAACTCAAGAACTAAATACCACCTTGACCTAAGAAAAGCATTAGAAAAATTGGTTTTCAATCGCCCATGAGTTTGACAATAAAGAGTACAATATGCTTCTGCCCTGTTGTTTGATTCTGGTGGGGCGAGCTAGTGCGAAGCTGGTGCGAGGTATGAAAGATCACGCGAAGACCGGTCCGTGTCCTCCATTTTGCCACACCAACCACAGGCAGCTGCCCAGCTTCTCTGAAACTTCCTGCCTTCATCACGTTGGTAGCTCCCGGACCCGGGCACCTCTTTCTTCTAGCCCTGCTCTCGACGATGTTAGCAAGCCGCAGAACTGTTCCCACTTTCCACGCTAGCAAGCAGGCAGCCCGCACGGGTCGTTTTCAGCGACCACCAGCCGCACTTTGCGCGCGGATTCACCCAGGCCACGTACGCCACTCGCTGGGGTCGCGCATATAAGGGGTTGGAAGTGCATGATCACGGCAAAACGTTGAGGTACTGGGTCTGCATCGTGTCTCGACTTCGACCTGACTGGCTCACCTGATCCGGACGAAGGCCTTGAGGCGCGTGTTGTGCACTATATCTTGATAGTAGCTTGAAACTCGCCTCGCTTTGTCTTACTCCCACCACCACACCCTCTCGCGCTGAGAAAATATCGAAGAATTCGTCTCCCCGCCGTACTAGATCCTGGAATTCGGCCCTCTGTTGGGAATATACGTGACATCGGAGGCCCGTCGTATTTTCAATTCTTCCTATCTACCATCGATTATCCGAGATTGGCACCTGCAGGCTTTGGACGACACGAGGGTCTCAGGCGGCCACCGGGAAGTGTTCTGACCGCCGCTGAGCGTTGATTGTAACTTTAGAAAGAAGAAGGAAAAAGGCATTTTTTTCGTGGGTGTGTCTGGGTAAGTTTATATCGCCTTCGTTTTCGCTACTTGCTACCGGCCATTTGGTGGAGTTTGATCTGACTGTGTGTGTTGGAATCGAAACAGCCGAAACGCGGCATTTCTGACATTTGCGAGGGACCTTGGGGTAAGGACCTTGCGCAATATACATAAGATACGTTTGTGCTCACGTTAACCTCATCAGAAATACCTCAAATAGACTTCATTTGACGACACTACTTGCTAGCCACGCAAACGAGTTGTCAGATTGACGCCATCGCCGACTTTATCTCATATTTCTCTGATTCCCAGCGGATGACATTGTTCCCATTACGCTTTGATTATTTGGAAGCACTGGAACTCTCGGACATTGCTACTCCGCATACACGACTTAACTCGCGTTGGCTATAGAACTTGCGATCTATTACTTGGCAACAACAACAATCTATCATCTCTTTCGTACATATCAAAAATCAGCCTATCAACCTTGTGCGCGCGCAACAGACACTGTCATTGTCAAGGCCACTTCATTTTGATTTAGTATATTAATACAAACAAGAGCCCAATCGGAAATTCGTGACACCGCGAACACGGAGTTAGCTTTGGGTTTGGATTTGAATTCGGATTCGAGAACACTTTCTGCGCACGCGCACCCTGGACACGAAGTAGCCACTTGTGGTGAAAGCATTGGAGCAAGAATAAACCGGGACGACACGCGTCGTGTATATAACCACTGTCCTCCCATCGCGAAGCATATGATGCCCTCGTCGCCGCATGATGGCACTCCCCTCCTCCTGGCGGCCCACTCTGGGTCCGCTGCATCCCACACGCCATCCTCGTCGATCGGCTCGTCACCCCATTCCTCCGGCTCGTCGTCGTCCTCGCTGACGATAACACACTCGCCATTGCAACGAGTGGACAAGCTACTCGCGACGCATCGCTCCTCCGTCCTCCACACACACATGCGGACGCGCAAGGCCTCACACCACCCCCCGCGTACGCCTCGCTCGGCCCTAACGCGCCGTCCAGTCCGTGGGGCGCACTCGGTCCTGCACCGTCCTCCCACCCGCGGTTCCAGGCCCGCGACGCACCGCCGGTGTTCGATCTGTACACCGCCGCGGCGCATGCGCAGCAGTTCGGGCCGACCCCGCTGGGGCGCGCCGCGACGGTGCCGTTCGCAGAGTACATCGACGCCCCGGGCGCGGCGGACAGGCGTGCGTACCGGCGGTTCGTGAGCGCGCTTGCGGTGTCGATTGGAGTGTTTGGGTTGTTGAGCGTGGCGGTGGGTTTAGAGATCATTGGAGAGCATGGTATTAGCTGGGTCGGGTTTAAGGGCTTGGGTGAGTTCAAATTGATTTCTTTGGACGATGTGTTGGACTCGGTCTTGGTTGTGCTTTGAGCAAGCGCTGAGCTGAGATATTACATTTAGCAGTGTCCCTAGTACAATGACGGATAATAGATTAAGTGGCCAATGGGGTGGCGCCGATGCAGCCGGGGCACGTGGGGGATTGTTGTTGTGTACAGATGGGCCGTGCGTGGGCGAAATGTTTGTGATTGTGACGGTCGGGAGCGACGGCACATTCCCTCTCGATCGACCTCTATCTCTGCATGTGATGCCCGCCGCAACCCCCGCCCACCTCAACGACGAGGACTTCATCAACAAGTCCCTCCTCGCCTCCCTCGACGACCACACAGACACAGAGCCCGCCTTCCACGACCACGACATCCACGACGACGACAATCCCACCGCCCGCTTTCCCCACCCCCGCCACCTCCAGCGCCCCGCTCCGGACGACCCCCACGACCCCCACGATCCACATCCATCCTTTCAGTCCCTGCATGCCGCCGACACCATGTTCTCGCTACACCAGGGGCTCTACTCCTCCGCAGCGCCGCACGGCCAGCACGAATATCCCGCCGAATACGCCCACCATCCCCACCATCCCCCGCAGGCCCAGCAGCCGCAAGGCGCACCCAACAAGCTGAACGGCTTCCCTACTGGGCCCAACTACAGCGCATCCTTCACCTCCTACCCGAACACCACGCGCTCGCGCCAGCAGGCGGGCCAGAGCGGCATCAGCGTCCCCCCGTCGTACCGCGAGCCCGTGCCCACATTTTATCCATCCCAGGACCCCTTCACCGGCCAAATGACATCTCCGGTCATGCAGCAGTACGGCTCGTACGAGTATGCGCCCCAGTCCCAGCAGCAGCACCAACATCATCAGCAACACCCGCTGCGCCAACAACAGCAGCAGCCCGTCAACGGCGTGCACAAATCCCCTTATCTCGTCGATCAGTACTCCGTATCCTCTAAACCTTCCACGCAGCAGCAGCAACAGCAACAAGCGCCCGGCCAAGGGCAACTATACCCCTTCTCCAACGGCATCGGAGTACAACTCTCCTCCCAGACCCCATACGGTCCTCATGTACCCGCAGGAGCGTCCCTTGGTGGACCTTCTGTTGTAAATCCTAATAGCAATAACAACAACAACAGCATGCCATCTGGCCTCGCTCCATCCGTATCCCTCGGTATGGCAAATAACAATGGACCCACAACAACTGCAAGCGGCGAGGAGATCTCGACGATATTTGTTGTTGGTTTTCCTGAGGATATGCAGGTGTGTACCTTGCCTTCTCCGTTTGCCTTATTCTCCATCTTGGTACGTTTACTGACTTGAAACAACCAGGAACGTGAGTTCCAGAACATGTTCACCTTCAGCCCAGGTTTCGAAGCAGCCACGCTCAAGATCCCCAACAAAGAATATACTGCGTACAACGCGCTTCTCGGGGGACCAGGGCCTGCAAGCGGGGTTGGTGGAGCGGTAGGGGACAGGGCGCAGGGCGTGGGTATGGCGCTGCGAACGATCCCTATAACATGGTTACAGTGAACCCAGGCGGTGTCGTCGTTGATCCCGGTCGAGACGGCATGGCTTCCTGGCCGGCTCCATCCCAAGGCGAGGATCTCTCCCACTACGCGATGGGCGGTATGGGGATGAACGCCCTTAATCCTCTCAACACCCTGAATTCCCTCTCCTCCTTGAACTCGCTCAACCCACTGTCCTCGCTCTCCTCCCAAGCCCAAGCGGCGCAGAATGCCCTCAACCCCTCTCTTACTCTCGCCCTGCCCCCGCGCAAGCAGATCATCGGCTTTGCTAAGTTCCGCTCCCGCGAAGAGGCCCTTATTGCACGAGATGTGCTGCAGGGCCGCCGGGTCGATATCGAAAAGGGTGCAGTGCTCAAAGCGGAGATGGCGAAGAAGAACTTGCACACCAAGCGCGGTGTAGGTTTGGTAGGGGTGTAGGACCGGTTGGTGGTGTCGGCCAACCAGGTCAAGCCCCACATGGCGGCGGTGGGGTGGACAGTCTTCCCTTTGGCGCGCCAGAACCTGGACTGGCGCGGCTCGGGCCCTGGCAAAGGGAGAATGGCCCTTCGCAATCCCAGGCGCAGCCTGGTGCCATAGCCTCCTCTTTGTCAAACTCTCAACAGCAAGACCTTTCGATCTTGAATGGCCCCCTTAATGGTAAAGACGGCGCCAATGGAACGTCCAACCCTGCTTCTGCCTCCATTACAGACGAGGAAGGCAGGAAACGCGAGAGCGTTAGCCTTGGTAGCATGAGCCTCTCAAATCTTGCTGGTCTTTCCATCAGTGGAGGGATCAGGGGTGCGAGAGAGCGTGAGGAAGAGGAGCGGGAAAGAGAACGCAGACGCAAAGGGGAAAGAGACCGAGAAGTGAACCTGCGTCTCCGTGCCAGCAACTCCGCCGCGTATGATGCATTCCATGGCGTCTCGTCTGCTTCGAGTGCTTCTTCTGTGACACCCAATGGCGGATCTGTAAATGGCGCGTCTTCTATCCCCACGAATGCAAATAGCGTCGCCGCGTCGGCGTCCGTGATCTCCCGCCAGAGCTCGAGCACCTCTTCGGGCTCGATGTGGGGATCACCTGTGGCTACTGCGACTGCGGCAGCGACGTCTGTGGACAGTCCGAGTCAAAGTCAAGCACAAAGCCATAACCACGATATTCCAATGTTACCCGCTGGCGAGCAGACACCTTCGCCCACCACCAGGACATTGTTGAGTCTCCGCATGAAGAGGAAGATGATTCCTTTGACACCACCGTCAGCAGCTGCACAGGCAGTTTGAAGACGACGACGATGAGTACGAGCGGCGGCAGATGGAGCAGGATCGCAAGGAGGAGGAGGAGCTGATGTACCGCGAGCACCTCCAGCAGAACAGCAGGAACATGCACAAACCAGGGCGCAGCAGGCACCGGACGACCCTCTCATCGGCCCTTGGGATAGGATAAATAATGCGTGTCTTACGCTGCTGTTGCGCGACCGCATTCGCAGTCGATCATCACAGGTGCCAGCGCCAACATTGCGAACAACGCACAGGTGCACCGCACGCCCATCCAGCTCGAGCTCGAGCGTTCCACCTCACCGGATGGATTCACGGACGGCGTGTCGTTCCGAGCCAGGGCCAAGGCGGGTACATCCCCAGTTCCAGCACTTGCAGTACCACCGCGAGCAGCAGAAGCTGCAACAGCTGCAGCGCCAACAAGCGCGGGGGTGGCAACTTCGGACAGCAGCAGCCGCCGTTGAGCCACCAAAGCAACCAAGGCTATCGCACGCAGAGCGAATCGAGTGAGACGAGTGCGATTGATGGCGCGGGCGCCAGTAATCCGGCAGGGTATGTTGGTGCGGCACCTGCACGCCCTCTGGGGTGCATACGAATGGATCCTAGAGCGGTTGCAGCAGCATGCCTCCTCGTCTTCTTCGTCCACCTCTGCTTCAGCGTCGACGTCGACGTCTGCATCGACATCCGCATTGGCGTCATCGGCGTTCGCCTCGTCGGTGTCTTCTTCGTCTTCTGCTGGGACCACGGGTGGTGGCGGTGGTAGTATCAATGGTGTAAGTGGCGGAGTTTCTCCGGTGCCACCGAGTGCAAGCGGTAGTACAACTGTAAGAGCGCCAGGTAGCGCGGGAAATACGTCTCCGCAGCTGCCATCGCCTGCGGGTTCGGGTAGTACAACGAGCACTACGAGCTTACGAGGGACAGTGGACCAGAATCCTCCTGTGAGTTGATCTTTCTTTGGTTCCTTTGCTTTTTCTTCTTTCTGCTTTTCCTGGTTTCAAATCGTAGCTATTGTACTTGAGTCAAGAGAGCACATCATAATAGACCCTTCGCTTCTATTATTGTCTTGTATTGTCTTGCGTTGCCGTCCTTTTTTTATGTCGACGGGGCCAACAAAACAAAGACATTCAACGCTGCGGTTTCTAAATTCATTTTCAATTCATCCACGAACATTAATCATGATGCTGACTTTTTGATTGCCTTCTATTGTCCATTTTAGATCAACACGTTGTACGTGGGTAATCTGCCAACTTCGCCTCCGCCGACGGGATATCAACCCGATTACCTCGAAGAGACGCTCCGCGAGGTTTTCTCCGGCGTTGCTGGGTTTCGGAAGCTCTGCTTCAGGCACAAGCTCAACGGCCCGATGTGTTTTGTTGAGGTGAGAGCTCAAACTCTTTTGCTTTGCTTTGTGATCGGGTGCTCAACGCAAATATATGTTCAGTTCGAAGATGTGCCACATGCGTCCAGGGCTCTGGCTCTGATGTCAGGCAATACTTTGAACGGCGCAGTCAAGAATGGGATCCGCCTTTCGTACAGCAAGAATCCGCTTGGTGTCCGGACGCCCAACGCGCCCAACAGCGCCGGCGGCCACAATAGCAATGGCTCGTCGTCGTCGCAGGTGCAGCAGGCGCTCACCAGCTCTAATCAATATCAACAACACGGGCAGGGGCAGGGACCACCGCCGTCTTCGGCCAGCTCCGATACATTCCAGAACCGTATGTCAGACGACTTTGGCGGACACCCGCACCACCGTCTGCCCACGTCGATCCTGCGCCGTGACTCGACGCTCTCACCGACGTCGCCGACATACAGCAATGGGAGCGGCAATGGGAGCAATCAGAACAGCTTCTTCTCGTCGCCGCCGCCGCGGTTCTACAGCTCGGTCTCCCCTGGGCGACAACACAGCTGACTGGCGCCTCGTCGGCCTTCGTGCCGCGTGGTGCGTCGTTGCCAGCGAATGGGCTGGGTGCGTTTGGCGGCGGCGGCGTGTACGGCGGCGCTGGTGCGGGATTCTCGCCTTTGGGATGCAGTTTGGCGCGAATGAGATGCAAGGGCAAGGGGCTTTTGGGCCACCATTGGTACATCAGCAGATGTCCTACTCACAACATCCGATGTCTGATGGACAGCACCCGCATCTTCAACAGCAGCAGCCACAGGCGGATGAATGACTGGGCGCGTGAATGATTTTTCGTGTGTTTTCTCTTTCTTTTCTTTCGTCATGCATGCATCATTTATATTCTTCCACGCCTTCTCCGTGCACTGCCCATAATTTGTAGAAGGCAGGCTGGAGGGACGTGCGGATATCTCCATTTCCCATCTATTCCCATTGCGTCTCGGCTCTCTCCATTTCGCCTTTCCTCGACATGTTTTTCTCATTATCATCATGGCCATCCATCTACACACGCACGCAAACACGCATTTATCATTGGCATTTGCATTCACAACACCGCACCCACCCTATAATCGCATTCGCGTGCGCTCATACAATTACTGCACTGCAATATCTATTGTACCACATCGGGACGATGGGGATGATTCTACAAACACGCCATCCCATCTGATTCACATCCTACATCCTGCACTCTATCCGCGCGCTACCCACAGACCAAACATCTGAAACGTTATATCTCAAGAAACATTTGCATATTCGATTGATGCCTTATCTTATTTTGCATTTCTATCTCATCATTCCATGTGCTTTATCTCTTCCTGTCTCTTTTCAGGACCTGTTGTCTGTTGTTCTGTCTAGTATATTTCTATGTGGTTGTCTATCCGTCTCTCGTCTCAATTTTTCTTCTGTGCTTCTCCTTTCCCTTTTATCTATTCAACAACCCCCAAAGCCAAGCGAAATTACAAATTTCCCCCACCCTACTGACGATCCACGAACATGCCAACGACCACCTTTTCCATTCCTCGTCTCCTTTTCTCCAGTATATCATACAGCATTCCTATCATATCTTCACTATTTCATCTCATCATCGTCATATATATAACCACCCCTTTGCTTTTTTCTACATGCTTTCGAGAGTCATCTACAATGTCTTATTAATCAGTCTCATCGTATAAACCCACATCCAAATACCATCCACATTTTTCATTGTCTCTTTGACCAATTCAGTTCATTATTGTGCTTGCGAATTTCCTTCATCCAGGAATAAAGTGTCGTCGCCTCTTTTCTTCCTTTACATTTACGTTCCTGTATTCTCTGATCGTTTATGTTGGTCTACCTTCTATTTTCCGTGATGGTAGTTTATTTTACTTGTGTATGTGCAATTGTCACGTTCAACTACTCGACGTTGTTACCAAACTTGTGAATGTACAATCTTATTTCCATCGCTTTCGACTCCGCAGTGATGATAGTCTTCACACTATTCCGAACCATTTCTTTGAATGTGTTCATGATCATAATCCAAACCATTTGAGAATTCTTAGTTGGCGATCTAAGCATGCAGAGTGGAGCATAATATCATAAGGAGGGTAAAACAGACACTACATACTACAGTCACAGGCCCAACAACCAAAGAGAAAGGAATATGAAGGTCATAATTAGTTCAAAAGCAGCAGCAGGCATGAATACATGTGTGTGATGCATGAGAATAGCTCGAAAGTCAGCATGAAGAGATCTAGGTGAGTTTGAGATGTACAATGAGCACGAAAAATGAATGTGGCAAAGTAAGTCCGACAGTCCGGTATTAAAAGGACAATGATAACACAGAAAAAAAGATAGAAACCCGGGATAGCCATTTATCCAGTGTCTCCGTCTTTTATTTTCGGTTCTGACAATGGCGAGCAAGAATTTGCTGTCGTTGTTGGTTGTGCTGGAGGCGTAGAAGCCACCGCCAGGCCAACGGCACCGAGTTTGACTTTGATCTTCTTTCCAGGTGGATCGTCACCATTTTTAGATCGCCCCGGTATTGATGTAGAAGATTCTTTCTGATTTCCGAGATCGAGCTTTTTTGACGACTTGGAGAGGCGCGCCAGTAGTTCGTCGTCTTCGTCCTCTGCTCGTCGTCGTTTTTCGCTGGGACGCATGGGCCCTAGATTAGGTTGTGGCGATTGAGATCGGGCTTTGGGATTTCTGGCAAGAGCCTCGAGAATATTGTCATCGTCGTTTTCGTCCTTCGCCATCGCTTTGGAGGAGGACCAGAGTATGGCGTTGAAACCAATGTCGGAGATAGAGCTGTTGGTGATGGTGATTTATCAGGAAGTTGAGGACCGGTTAATCCGTTTTCTGGTGATACAGAGCGGGATCCCGAGACCTGAGGCACTGTATCGGCTGGGTGAGTATCGGTAGTGACCTCATCTTCATCTTCGTCATAATCAACCAAGCACCAAGTTGTGGAGTTTTGAGAGGTGGTCGATAACCTTTTGGCGTACCGCTGATTCCTGGCCGTCGTTTGCGTTTCATGCCAGTGTTGTGTATTGCCAGCGGTGAGTTCTTGAGCCATGATGATTGACTGATCGAAGGAAGAATATCGTCATCTTCGTCCTCAGCGTTGAAGTAATCTTCTTCCGCTAAGTCGAGGATACGACCAGGCCCTGACCATGTCCGATCTTCCTGAGTTCTGATACGATGAAAAAAGATGAATATGAATTTAGGCTGGCAATGGATGTCATTAATGACGTACTTGTTGGGAGTGGACTCCTCTGGTGGAGGGGCATTGTTCATTTCCCACCGTCTGATAAATAGCTCGAACCTTTGTGCGCCAAGTGGAGTCTTGGCAAGCTGCTGGATCTCGGCCTCATGGCGGGTCATACAAAATCTAATCATATCCTTCATGTTCTCCTATATGTCGGGATTAATATGATCAGCATTGATGAAAGGAATAATAATGCTTGATAGAGGTTTCGCACCTTGCGCATATGTTCAAAGTATTCTTGACATGAACAACTTAAGAGATTATCCCGCAATGACTCCTTTAGGGTTAGGTCCAGAATCGGTTTTAGGATGTCATGTTTCATGACCTGACTATGAGAGTTAGGGTTGCCTTGCTTTAGAAGCAACCTAAAGATCCGGAAAGCGGCTAGAGGAAAATCACAATGAGCCTGGTCTTCGTGTGATATTACCGATCGAGAAATTTACTCACCATGTCGGAGATGTTTATCTTTGACTTTGAATAGGGTTGCCACGCGAGAAAGAATATCGGAGGACATGACGTAGAAATGACTTCGGAATTGGTGTTGCTGCAGAAAATTGTGTAACAGATCACAAAGATAGACGAATCGATTCGTCTCTTCGCGAGGAGGGATAGAACAGGGTCTTTGAAGTTTCTCCATCAGGTAAGTCCGTTATTGGCTTCATGAGCTTGTGAACGCAATCCTTGTAGAAGTATTCCATGTATCGCTCGGTGCCTGGATCGTCCTTTCTACTCAGCGTTGGGAGTTTAGGACCAACTTCTGATGCGGCAGCTGCTGCTGCTGCGGGAGCCTCTGTCGTCGGTAAGTCCATCCAGACCTTGAGGGCATCGCCAACTTGACTTTGTACTGCCAGATCCTTGCTCTGCGCCATAATCCTGCACGCCATTTCCAGAACCGTCTCCGCCTTTTCCGCGCCCTTCTTATTTGCTTCGCGTTCCTTGTCGATCGCCACGATCTGCTTCAACACATGGCCCCGTACCCGTTCAAGTCGTGATCTAACAACGCCGACAAAACTTCCCCACCCGCGCTGATCATCTGCCTGTTGACCTCCTCCTTTTCAGAAAGGGTGAGAGCCCATTGCACGGCAAACAGCACCCCTCGGTCGACGAGCGTTCGGAATAACGCCATCCGCGCGGGCATCTGGACGTTCTTGCCCATGATGCAGAGTTGTTGCAGGAGCAAAATAACTTCCCGACGAAGCGCAATCTCGGCTTCCGTCAGGTCATCTGGAGGGGCAAACGCGTAGGTGCGCTTAGCTCCGCGGCCGTTGACGAGGACTACTGCGCCATTCGCAGGCCTCGGACTTGACACGGCAGGCAACGTAGGCTTTTGGTCGACATCCATAGGCGCAGCGTCGGGTTTGGTAACATTATCCTCGTGGCCATTCAAGCTGATGATCATGTGTTGCGGTGGTGCTGAAGGCTGGTTTAATACGGAGGTTGGGTCTGCTGTCCTTGGAATTGGAGACGGCGGCCGTTGGGTAGGCTCGGATTGAGCATCTCTTCGTCGACGAATAGGCGGACGACATCGCGCAGGAAAGTAGGATCTTGCTGGATGTGTGTGATAATATCAATTTGGTTGAAGATGATGCATGAATTGAGGACATTAAATGTGGAATCATCGAGAGCGCGGGCGAGGACGACATCTTTGAGGAACTGGAGGCGGTAGGTGTGGTGAATTTTGCGTTGGATGGCAATGTCGCGCATAGGAATAGGTTGGTGGAATTGTGCCGTGTTGTGCAGGAAATCGCGGTAGTTGGCTTGTGGCCAGGAAAGTCTGGATCATCTAAATGAAATGCCGGGCTTGAGTTTCGGACGAACGAAACGGCAGGACGATTCTTACATTCTAGCATGCCGACGACCCCAAAAAATATCTCGTCCTCCAGAATATGTTCGTACATTGAATGGTCGTTCAACATTACTGTAATTGATATGTATCAGCCATTGCAATCAAAGCAAATATGGGGTGCGATAGGCGGCGACGTACGTATTGTTTGCATCAGACTGCACAGAGCATGCAAATTCTCCAAACTCTCCAGGTCTTCGGCATCGCCCATTACTTTAATCAATGACTTGATGTAATCCTATCAATAGGTAGAGCAAATACCATGTTGATGATCAGCTACTGGTCTTACAACATAAAATACAGAGAAAGGGACAATACGAGGACAACTGTATCGTAGTTGCTTAACACTGAGTAACAACCACACAATGTCCGCAAGAGTCGAATAGATGGTGTGCAAGAGTGGTTTGATAATAAAGTGCAATAATTTGTACTCAAAGAGAAATATGGATAACTCACCTCCTGTTGAATATATTCACATATTCGCTCTTTCACAGCTTGCGTTCGCGCCAATGTTTTGATGGCCCTCTCAATTTCACTGATAATGCCCAGCTGTGGTGGTGGAAGATGTCCAGAGCGGATGATGCTGGCCGTTGTGACCGATGTTTCGGGGCCTAGGAGAGGTGAGGAGGAGACGGCAGTTTGATCATCTGTAACGTATATCAGACGCATATCAATGATGTAGTTGTGGGGACCGACCAGTTGAGTTCATATGCCGTTGGACTTCAAGAATGAAATTCCAGACTTCTGCGCAGCCGTCAGGGTCTTGGAAACTGAGCGCGTAATCGACGCCGTCAGGCTCAGTCCATACAATAAGCGTGTCTGGAATGAATGCGATCGAAATTAACATAATCCGAGAGATATACCAACCAAAAGGAAGTGTGTGTATGAATTATGTCACAATCAGGAATGGTCGTGTGCAGAGCGAAGCGAAAGGAAATGGGGTACGTTTGTAGCAGTCGGAATATAGAACTTACCTTGCTGACGTTGGTAACATCATTGGAGCGAATAGCCGTTGAAAGGATGATCTCGTTGTAGTTTCTTTCTGATCGAGCAATGAGCAGCGCCTCGTTGGTTTCCTCTGAGAATTGGCCGAAGCAGAAAGCGGTGCCTTGGTCTATCCACCGTGAACCGATGAGTTCGTACACCTATAGTGATGTGTGAGAATGTCAGTTACACCATAGACAGGGAATTGACAGAGAAGGGAGAGGTGTGAGAGATTTCGCCATTTCGTGGATAACACGTTCGTTCTCAAAATGGTTGTCCGCGATGACATGGGTATTGGGTGCAATGGAATGGAATGAAGGAGAGATAAGGATTCTTGCGCACCTTTACGCGTTTCAACTCATGATCGGGGTCAGGTATCCAATCCTGCCCGTCTTCCTGCACAATCAAGCCTGCCTCTCCGGTACCGACGACAGTGGCTTCTGGGGTATGTTCGAGAAGTTCGATCTGTCCATTAACGACCTCCAGAGAAACATCGGCCTCCTGCTTGATTGCTAAGGGTTCTGCCTGTGCTGCCTCCACCTCTGCAATGCCGCCTTTGTCTTGGCCCTCCCCCAAAACTTCCGCCGTTTGAACCACTTCGCCTGTTGTTTCGGCGCTTGATGCCACGTTCTGCGGCTCGGAAACAGATAGTTCTCTCGGAGAAACGTTTGTGAGGATCGCGGAAGCGAGATTTTGATCTATGGGGGTCGATGCATCTTGAAGTGGTGCCTCTGAATCAGAGACTGAGGTGGAACCAGCACCCGTGGTATCAGCAACACTAGCAGTGAAATTGTTGGAAGCTTGAAGGAGAGACTGAGGTTCTGGAGAGTCGCTGGCATGGCCGTTCATGGCCGGCGACTGGAATTAGAGGCCAGTAGAGAAATACGACGAGAAAAATGAGCGGAGAGTGACAGACCACGGTCGCTCCGGTTGAATGGGTCGTGGGTAACTTTCCCGCCAAATAAACCACCGGCCCGATTCCGTCTGCCAGCGCGCGACAGACTCGCCTCAACAACGACGAACACGCACTGCTCTTGCTCATTGCAAGCACAGCGTGGCGCTGCCACTGACGAGGCGCGCAGTCGAAGACTCGAATATGCCTCGTCGTCAGCATCCTTTGCGTACATAGTTACAACTTTTGTTCGTCATGTAGAACGCGGAGATAGATCATCGCCCGAGACCCTAGGCCTCTCGTATATTTAGCTCGAAATAAACTACTAAGATAATAGATTCAGAACAGGAACGACGGGTGCAAAGACGGACCAACGGCGAACGCCCGCATTCCGGCCACGTAGACCCACGCTTGCGGGGATCTGTTACGTAATCATGCGAAAAAATCCGGCGAACGAGATGACGGGCTGTTGAACTCGACATCCACCATGGACAACAGGTCCACCAGCTATCTGACTGTCGCCGCCGTCACTGTCGCGGCAGGTCTCGCAGTTTATGCCGTCTATTTCGACTACAAGCGTAGGAATGACGCTGAATTCCGCAAAAAGCTTAGTACGTGTCGTCCAACCAGTCGCGCGTCTCAATACTAACATATCCTCACAGAAAAGGAGAAAAAGCGCGTCCAAAAAGTAGTGGCTGAGACCAAGCAGAATGAGGCCTCCGCGAGCGCCTCTAGTATTACCCCTGCCGCCCTTCGCGAGGCCATCCAGCAAATCAGAACCGAAGCTAGCCCTACGAGTCCAGAGGAACAAGAACACTACTTCATGGCCCAAGTTGCCGCCGGTGAAAAGCTTGCTCTTGAAGGTGCTTACACCATTACGATAACTCTGCTCCATTTACTAAGCCTTAATAGGTCCCAGTTCGTATCTGCCTGCTGCTATGGCGTTCTTCCGTGCCCTCCGAGTGTATCCTTCCCCCGTGGAACTTATCGTGATTTACGAAAAGACCATCATCGAACCGGTTTTCAAGGTGCGTTTATCATCTCTTGACTCTCAAATCATGATACTGAACATACCACTCTAGTTGATCATGGATTTGACTCAACTGGACGTAAGTAATCCTAATTCGCCATTGGTGGAAAGTTTGGGTCTCGACAATGAAACCAGTCCAATCAGGGGCCCACCGTCTGAGGCTTCGTCGCAAGAGTGGGATAATGTCACAGACCCCGGTCCTCAACCAACCGCCTGAGTGGTGGGCGGGTTCGTTCCAACTCTGTTATGGACTACGTCATGTTTTGTGGTGCCTGCGTCTCCAAACATAGAGGGGATGGTCACAGTCCTGGAAAGATTCGCGGCTTTGTAGTGAAAATACAAGCTTGATTATGCTTTCCCGTCATCTTTATATCCATCTCTGCTCTTCTCATGCCCGTTTGCAACCATGTTCTAATATATTGTTGCTTTTCGTTCTCCATGCTCGTTTCTCATTTTCTCTAGGTAAAGCACCGCATTGAAGGTGAGCCGCGAAAGATTCTTTGAGGGTTTCTCGGAAACTTAGTAATGCACTGCGTTTATTCCGCAGCCTACTATGATTTCTTCCCGCCAAAGCGGATGAACGTGTCTGTTGAAGTCCGAGAAACAACGCAAGGTCAAGGCGCCCGTCAAGTACTTGTTGTGAATAAAGACTTTGCTGCTGGAGAGGTTATTTATAAGGTTGCTTTTATCTATCTCAGTAATGCTTATCGAATGAATGCTAACCTGTTATGCTATCCTAGGAATTCCCTGTTATCACTGCCTTGGACGCTGATCTGCAGACAAAGGGAACGCACTGCAGTCAATGTCTTCGTTCCATTGAGCCCGAAATGTCCCTCCAACTACCCAAAGATACGAGCACCACTGCCTTCCATCTCACTTACTGTTCCAAAGCCTGTATGATCGCTTCCAAGAAGCAATCGCAGTCTCTCCTCTTCACTCTCGACCCCCCTTTGCCCCCGAGATCACGGCAGCGCCCCCAGCGCCCGTCGCCCAAGAAGCCCGTCGCGAGGCCCAGACCAAATTCGCCGACTTCATCAAGAAATCCGGAAAATCAGTGCCACTCCTCGTTGCTCGCTTTATCGCCCGCCAGGTCCAGGGCGAAACGCAGAAACTGGTGCAAGCTACCCATCCTGGCGCATCTGCTGTCTCTAGGGAAAATGATTCACTGACGCCGAATCTGGCGTGGAGAAATATGTCTGGCAGACCATCTAGAACGCTTGAGGTATTTGGAAATGGTTCCGAGCAAGGAGGAGGCCGACTTGCTTGTCAACGTTCTCCGAACTGCCCTGCCGGGCTTGGAAGAATTATCACCGCGGAGAAGTACGCTACCCTTACCGGAAAGATGGCTTACAATTCTTTTGGTGTTTGCTTCGGTGGAGGCCGTGACGATAAGGTCGTAGCTCTACTCTCGTTTTTACCTTTCTTTCTTAAATTAAATATTAGCCCGAACCCACTGCTCGTCCCGAAGACGTCGAAAAGACTCGTACACCCTACGGTACCCAGCGCAAATTGGTAGCGCGATCTACACTGTCTCGTCCTACCTGACCCACTCCTGCCAACCCTCCGCCCGCCCCTCTTTCAGCTCGGTACCGCCGAGATCGCCATCGTAGCCAACCGCGACCTGAAGAAGGGCGACGTCCTCACTATCGCCTTTGTCGACGTCACCCAGCACGCGGACGAATCTGTCATAGAGTGCCGCCGCAGGAGGCGCATTGAGCTTGCTAGGGGATGGAGGTTCTCTTGCGGCTGCGAGCGATGTGTCGAGGAAGGCAAGACGATGACTGCGGAGGAGAAAGGCAGTGCGGGTGACGAACAGAAGGATGAATCCAAGGTCGAGGATTCGGTCAGGAACTACTCTCGCGCGGCCCAAGCCGAAGGGCAAGGAGATACTATTGATTAATTCGAAGACACGTTGGAGAAAGACTCTTAACTCTCCTTTTTCCTGCTATGTTTTTCCGTTCATCCAAGATTACTTCGCCGTTGCCTTTCATAGACCCTAATACATAACATTAAAAAAGTAACTATATAATTATCCGCTCTTTCATTGTGCACATTTTGTCTCCATCATACAAACGCCAATAGCATTCTCCTCTCATAATATATGCCTTTGAAACATCATTTTATTGCAGATCAATCGAACATGTGCACCAATGCAAGTAACATGAATCAGAAATGAGACAATGCAGTAACTAACAAATGCTATTAGACATACAACTAGTATAGTTTGCTAGTAACTATTGGTAACGAAGCGTTTCACAGGTACTGACTGGACTAGATAAAACAAAAGGATAGGGTTGGTGATTTAGCCTACAATCCATGGCTCAGACATAATACAAGTCGGAGGGTGGAATGCAACATACATACAGCGAAGAAAGCCAATAAAAGATATATGCACGGTGGAGAAAAATAATATATGATGGATGGCGGTGTGACAAGAATACCGAGTCAATGATGCGCAAAGAGGGGTAGAACGAAGCGGAAACACAACTATTAGAAAAAAGGGAAGTTACAGCAACATCGATATTATAAAAAGCAGCAAATGTGAATTGTTTGTCGTCACTTCATTACTCACATCGTGATAGTGGCAAAAGAGGCAGTGAAATGGAATAATTATTCCACTGCCGCGGGCCTCAATTGACGCCACAGGACGAGGGAAATACTATGCCAGGCTTCTCCACATGCCCTCTGCGGGGAGATCGTTCCTAGCCTGGAGAATTTTGAGGGCATGTCTGCGGCCCTTTTCTCCCACCTCGTCAGCTTTGGCTTGCTCAACCTCGCTCTCCTCGCCTTGGTCTTCCTCGTCGTCCTCTTCCGTGGCAAAATCAAGAGCACCTGGATCCATCGAGCGATATCGATCACGTTCTGTATACAACGCTTTGCGAATTGCCGCCGATGACAACGGTTTGTTTCCAGGCCCGAGAGATGGATTAGGTGTTGACCCTGTAAGATCTTCAGACAGCACATTGGGTGGGCGATAAGAGGCCAGAGTGAGGGGTTCTCGTGGCTTGATGTGGTTGATGATATTAACAGGCATCGATCCAGGCAGACCGCGAAGCCTCGCACCTATGAATTTGGATGTCATTAGCACCTAATATTGGCAATTTCAAAACGGAGAACACGTACCATAATTTTCAGTTCCCGCAGCCCTAATGCCCGTGCCTATGGCTTTTGGCGTAGTGGCCTCCGACTCATCATCTTCCTCTGGTATATTGGAATGTTCTACATCTTCCTTCGAATCTTGCCGACGGGTAAATGTTTGCCAGGCTTTGCTTTCTGGTGTCCAGGCCCCTCGATGACTGGGGGTATCGGCAGCTAGCAACTTGAGAATAGCCGCTTCATTCTCGGTCACCGGTCTTTGCGATGGGGAAGAGGTTGGTTGTTGATTTTCCGAGCGGAGGTTGCTAGAGCCTGCGCGAGGTAAATTAAGAATCATACTTTGCGAAAATGAATCGACGCCAGGCGGGCTCCGCATAGGTCGGATATGTGATGGGCTTGGTAAAGAAGACGGCCTTAGAGAGGAGAATGCCTCCTGCGCTGCGTTATTATGGAGCCGTGCATTGCGAGCTCTTGATGCTGGACGAGAAGTCTGTTGATCGAGAAGTGGTAGAGTATTTTGAGAAGGATTTGCAGGTTGTGCGGGCCCTTCCCCGTCGTTCAAATCTTCGAAGGGGAAAATCATAGGATCTTCTGTCCCATTGATATCGTGGTCTTGCTTTTCACCGTTGGTTACAGGAGCAGGTTCAACGAAAGTGACCTTTTTCCCCTTATCTCGCGCACGCGATGGACTCAACTCGCCTCCCGGCCTTATACCTTCCGTTGGGGATGCTTCTTGGGAGGCTTTCTTGACCCCATTGGTGGTCGTAGTCGAAGGCATACGAGAGGGCCCAGCACCCTCAGGCTCCTTGTATACTTGCGCAGCTCGCTGTCCTTTCTGAGCGGCTTTGTAACGAGCCCTCTCTTCGTCCAGATTTAAAAAATATCGGTAACTGGCTTGTGTATTGATATCATCGTTGGTGTTTGGGGCGAACTGCAAGATGCTGAGGCCATCACCTCGAATAGATGGTGCAAGTGTTGATGTGAGCGACTGCGGCGAAAGCAAAGAGCTGGTTTCATTTGAGCTAGGGCTGCGAGAACGAGAGCGAGAGCGAGATTGTTCTTCGAGGGCTCTGGGATGGTGAAATTTAGTTGTCGCCAGTGACGCCGAAAGAGCGGATACTCGTGGAGCGGACGTCGAAGTGGAGTGCCGCTGGGGAGAAATGGGTTCCGGTGTAAAATTTCGGATGGTTACCGATGAAGAAATGTGTGAAGGACTGAGTACGCCATTGACACTTGGTCGGGATAGTGCGCGAGCTACACCTGAGACGCCACGGGACGGAGTAGAACGCTCCTGTTGTATTGTTTCCGCATTACGTCTGAAATTCTTCCATAACGTCTCGACTTGTTGCCTGAGCTCCTTTTCTCTGCTTTCGACTCCGGCAACCTCGGCGGTTATGAAATCTGCGATACGCTGCTCTGCAGCTGCACGCAATTCCTGGGATTTTTCGGTGGCGAGACCCGCTAAATGAACAAATATGGGATGTGAAGAGGTGAAAGGAGGTTGCAGAAATATCGGTCGTAAATGGGACAAATATTCTGTCTTAGATGTCTGTGGCGACGGAATCCTCTCCGGCGTTAACATTTCTTTGTCCACCACCGGAGAAGGAGGAAGTGAATTGACAGTTTGAGGTAAAGCAAGAGAGAAAACTGAAGCATAGCTGGAAGATGCTTGGGTTTCCAGAATAATGTCTTCAACCTGTTAAAATCGAGTGAAATCAGATAGGACCAAGTTACATGTGATAGGAATCGAAATGGGGGATTGCTCTCGCTTTTGGCTGCACAGTTATACATCCGGAAAGAAAAAGAATCTCTCCCGATCTTGCTGTTAAATGTAGGGAAGCACCACTTACGAGACAGTCTTTGTGGACATCGATCCAACCGGTAGCCGTTTTCATGATCTCGTTCTCAACCCAATCTTCGGAAGGTAGCAGAGTTGATTCAGCGCCTTCGACATCCAGAGATATTGTATGATGAACGCGATAAACAGGCAGGCCGCAAAAAAGGCATGTTAACACAGTAAATCGAGAATATCTTGAAGTACCGGGTATTGGCTCGGCCTTGGATGGAACCCTGGCAGTGACCTGAGGATGAATCTGCCACGAACGAACGTATATGATAAATCTTGGACAATTTTTTCCTTGGGAGCAGATGGACGCACCACTGAAATACCGTCGTCTTTGACATAAACTGGGGTATAGTTAGTATCACGAGGATACTCTGGAGCGGCAGACGGGGGCTGCGATGCAGTTATGCGGATATTGAGACACCTGCACGCATAGGTCGCTGGCTGCAGCTCGCTGTTGTCGCTTGCCATGAGCGGCAGATGTGTTGAGCGACGGTGGGCTGGGGAGGCGTTGTGGGCGTCGGACGTGGATTTGTGCCAACTTGACTTCAAGTCCGTCCTACGGATCCGGATCCGGACCCCGGACCTCAAAGCGGACACTGAATCGGAGCCATAAGCGGAATCATCCTCCCATTCTACGCCATATCGCTCAGATCGCCATTCTTTTCATCGATCCCACCGGACATGCTCCGTCCATAGTCCGATTGACATACACAAGAGTATCTCCTCTTAGAATAGTCTTATATTCACATAGTGTACTCCCTAGACACACGCGACCTTCTCATTTCCCCGAGAAAACCATCTTGGACCATCCTTGGACCATCTAGTAGTACTTCAACCACGCACTAACTCACTTGTTCTTCTTGGTCTCCTTTTCGGCAGCACCCGCATCAGCAGCTAATACCTGTCCATACTCATTCACCCGCTTCGGGTCAATGCGATAAATCCATCGCTGCATGGAACCGGTCAGCGGGTGTGGTTACAAGTTACCACGAAATGACGCACCTGATACAAGAAGATGAGAAACACAACGTCGTCTCTAGATGCCACACAGGACGAGATCGGCATTGGTTAGTCGCATAATCATCTAATAACCGGAGTTGTCACAGTACCGGAAACAAGCCAAGCGGTGTAGGAAGGGCATCTTGATGCAAAATCTAAGTTGTAACGATCACATGAAAAGCATGCCTCATTTTCAAGTAAATCGATGACTTACGCGAAGAAATCATCAACGACGGTCGATAATGTTTTGTAAACCATCGCCTTCATGGGCATATGCGCCACACTCTATGGGATAAAAATACAGCATGTGAGATATTTGGAGAAAGAAGATAGGAGGGTTGCCTCGGACCTTAAGTTTATAGTTGATGATTAGCTGGGGAACTAGTTGGGCCTGCAAAGGTAGAAGGTAGAAACATCAGTAATTTGCCGGCCAATTAATGCGTAGAATGCCTACAAAACCAAACATATAGACAAAAGAGGTAAGTGTCGAAATTATAAAGCTATACCATCCCCGATGCGACTCGTAAATTAAAGAGTAGACAGTATACCCGGCGAGCAAGGGAATTGCCACGTAGGAGACATAGCGGAAGGCCAATTTATCATATCTGTCACATCAGAGTCAGCTCGACGTACGCCACTGGGAGGACAGTATATTTTGGAACGTACTCTTGGGTTTTCTTCTCATCTTCACTCAGGACATGTTTGTCTGAGGAGAAACGACGTCATCAACTGATACATTCGCTTCCGGAAGACCCCGCAAAATATATATACCTCGGATGTCAAATTTATATGGAAGACGTGAGCCAGCTGGGGAAGGAATGATCCTGATATCCACTGCCTTCGTGATCTATAATAAAAGGAGTGAGAAACCGGTAACGGAGGTAAGGATCTTCGGAGCATACCTTCCATGCTTCGATCACGACACCCATGCCAGACCCTAGAAGGATCATCCAGCTGGTGTTCTCGTTATTGTCGATAAGATAGAGCAAAATGATCGCTTGGACGAAGACATTGGTGATGATCTGCACCGCGGTCAATTAGGCAAGAACAAAATGAGAATAGCCAACATACAGTTCTAAAAGTCGCACGGAGTTAATGAGACTCTGATGAGAGAAGATAATATGTATGGGCTTACCGAACAGATACTCCGACCATTTCTTTCTTTTGGCGCCAATGCGAAACGTCGGATTTAAAAGCAAGCATCTCGAACCTATAGACCCTCGTAATCAGCATGAAACGAAAAAAAAAAATCGTAATCCAAGGCTCACAAAACATGCAGCAAGCTGACAATACCCGTCAAGCCCAAGAACCAAGGATTTGTTTCTATCAACATGCGCTTGACTTCATCGATCTCAGCGCTACCTCCGCCTTGCTGCTTCGCAGCTTCTGCAAAGCCATGTGTCATAGATGCAAATACTTGGAATTTCATATAAGACATTGGCTGGAAGACAATCTGGACAGGAAGGGAAGGGGTGGTTTCGTTGATTTGGATATAATGAGAACGGAGATGCCAGAATTCATTAGCAAAGACGATGGGTTTGTAGTATCCTTCGCGGCCGGTTTCATCGCGTTTGTCAGGAAGAATAAGTACGTCTATATGTAAGATATTAGCATCTAGAGCATATTGTGTTACCATTCTTACGTTCTCTGACCGGGGGTGGAAGAGTGGCGTAGGGGACCTTAACAGCGTCGGATATCAATGCCAATGTGATATTCTGTTGAGCCATATTAGCATATTAATAGTAGTGAAAACGGAAATAATGAACCTGATGCCAATGTGGAGCAATAATGTCGGGCTATAGGGAACGTATTCATTCAGCAAGGCAAGACGATGTTTAAAAAAATTGACATACCTCTTCGACTTCTTCGTGGTCTGTTTCACTTGTGGTGAGGAGATTTTTCTCCTTCCTTGCCTTCAGTCGTGTCAGGTAGGGTGTAAGAACTAAAGAACAATATCAATGACTTTGAGCATCAAAACCACTTGTTCGACATACGTTTTCGAACGTGATGTACACGGTTTGGGTCGAAGTTGTCGCTTCTGGGATCAGGATTTACACCGTCTCTGGTAACAAAGATATCCGCCCATAGTGACCCATTTCGTAATACAGTCTATCGTCATTTCAAAGTGTCAGATTCGATTTAAATCGAAGAAAAAAGTAAACGTGCCTCAGGAAACTTAATGTCAAATTCAACAACTCGATTCTCATTATAGTCTCCATATGTGATATTATGCCAAACAAAATGCGGAAGTTCCTCGTCGCCTCTCTTGCGGTTGTCAAAGCGTCGGCTTTGGGAGACGTCGTGAGGTAGACGTGCATGTCAAGATTCAGGCCTAAGGGCCAATATGGCATGACTTCAACTGGGGGTAAGGTGTGCGGGTCAACTGCAACTGGAGTTACGACTTGGCCGGAAGCATCTTGTACTGGGGCTGCAGGGGCGACGGTTTACTGCCGCTCAAGAATTTGGTGCTAAGAGAACCAGTTAGGAAGTTCAATGGCCCATGTTGCGCACGTACCTAATTGTGTTAGAGCCCATACTAAGAACACTTGCTATTGGTAAACGCGTATTGACAAAAGTTTTCGTGTTATCTTAACGAAATGAACGTACCTGGCCAATCTTCACCATTTTGTAATGCCGCCTTCCTCCTCTGGTTGGCCTCGCGCTGGTGCAGCTGCGGGTTCAGGCATAGCTGCTAGAAAGGTATAGAAGAATACCTCGGTGCAGTTTACACTGACAGCGGATTCGTGAAAGCAGAATGATTGCGCAATGAGTAAGGCCAAGGGCGTCTGCATTCGGTCTCAGCTCCCGCCACGCGCTCACACGGTCGCGATCAAATTAAAAATAACCATCACCGTAATATTGGGATCACACCGTTTAATTCACCCTTTAACTGGTTGGAAAAATCAAGGAAAAATGCAAAGGCTTCGATAATCATCAGGAGGATTATCGAGGAAATCACCTAGTTGGCTGGAGCGTGCGGCATTAAATAAAATCGTCATGTCTAATCAAGCGTAAGTATTGTAAGTTGATGCCACAATGCCATTGATGCTCCTCTGCCACCATCGCTGAGTACCAAACTGAATGCTATTGCCATAACTATCTAAAGGGTGCATTCTAATGAAGCAGAATCCACACAGAATATTTGAGCCTAAAGGCAGAGAATTTATTATATCAACATCATAGTGCCTCAGAGAATCGTCGATTTCCTATAGTGCAAGTCAGTGATATGAAGTTTATGTATCACGAGTTAGTACTGCACCAACCTGAGGTCTGTATGTCAGGCAAGAAACATTCAAAAACGTTCGTTGTCTATATCGCTTATACACGACTGCCGTAAGCTTTGGACAAACGCTCCGACCAGCTGGTCGGTAAGTATAATTTCAGATTAAAGAGAATCCTTGGAATCATCACTCAGATGAAGGCCTCGATCATAGGGCAAAGGGATAATATTCGTGTACTTGATCCGTTGCATCTCCAAGCGCTTGTTGACTGCTCAGCTGCCTCCTGAATTCCTTTCCCCTTATTGCTGAGGTGCGCAGTACGAACTTTGCTTGCTGTTTCTCTCCCACAATAGGCGCGCGTAATGCCACAAGTCGCATTGAACTGCACAGCTCTCCAATGTTCTAAATATCATTTCGCCAGGGTATCTCTGACTCTCTCGACACTGCCCCTGCTTTAGCCCTTGCGATTTCGTGGTCGTGGAACATATATCAATATGGTCGCTGGGCACTTTGGACCAGATTACTCCATTTTCCTTCAGCAGGGAGGCAATTGAAGCAGCTATAACAGGCATGTATAAAATGCATTGAGGAACGCAAAGCAGTTCACCGAGACCTTTTTGTATGTGAGGTAGAAGCTGAGCAGGCTAAATACTACCTTCGAGTCACCGCTCACCGCCGAAATGCGACGACTGCGAGTTATTTACAGAGTTAATAACAGTGGCACATGAGATAGGGGCTTGGGCCATTCAGACCGAGATGACTGAGAGTTCGATTGTATATAACGTTTAACGTTTGTCTCCGAGCCTTTGGGAAGATCGCGCACTTTCTGCGCATGCATCGATACATGAGTCTTGCGTTATATCTGTAATCTGAATTAAATCAGGATGACTGGACCTTTCTGTGACCATAGGAGGAGTACATACTTAGTTTCTTGGTTTGGATCACATCTATATCTATAAACGGAGGTAGCTGGTGCTGCTGTATGCGCAGACGAAGACGTGAGATCCGAGTTTAGTGAAGAGATAGCGGACAAATTCACATATCAGATACCTGTAACCTGTTATTTGGATACTTGTGTCTCAAATTAGACATGCTTCACACATAGCGGCTATAGATACACCTTTCAGACAACCTTATCTTCGCGGCCTGAAGCTTCTGTGCCTTCGTTTGGGCCCATTGGATAGTCCCAAATGTCCCGCAATCCAAGTGAAGAAACTATATAAGGTGACAGAATAGCGTCAATGGATGCTATACATAGTTGCAAACCCTCGGCCCCAATGACTTGACGCTGACTGCCATGTCATTGCAAGATGAGTTGAAGGAGCCACTCGAGGAGTGCTCCGCATGTCGTCGGAGAAGAGGCAATAATATGGTGTGTGACCTATATGCGATCTAGCGCCAAAAGATACGAATCAATGTCATTGTCAGACTCCTGGAGGATCGGCCATGATACGACATTTTGAATCTGGATTCAGACAAGCTATGCGCGTTTTCCATTTCGGGGAAAGGTGGGAGTGTAGGGGGTCGTTTTAAGTCCAACAGGGCCACATTAAATTATGCGCAGAAAGTGACAGAATTGCGTCGAGACCACACTGCATCTCGGAAGAACAAGCGCGCGTTTCGCAATAGGAAAAAAGAGAATTTATATATGCCTTCTAGGCAATCGCCATAGAGAGCAAAACAAATTCTAAATCTGGGAAAAGATGCAAAAAAGATATCGAGGGCATCTCGGCTTCTTGAGTGGGTTTGTGATCCTGGTCACCGTAGTGGAGAGCAAGATACGGTCACGTCAAGAGTGTTTGGATGGAAAGTTGCCTCAAGACAGTGATAGAAAACATGGGGTGATATGTGTGCAGTAGCTCTGAGATTCGTATGTCATTGCAGTGTACGCCGCGGTGGAAGCCATGCAAAGCTCAGGCGTAGTCTCGATCATAAACTTCTCGAAGATTGATGAGATCAAATGGGCTGCCCGCTGGCATCGTACAGGCCGGCAAAAGAGGAGAAAGCAGGCGATAGGACGTGGGCTGAGAAGACAGGCCCAAGGTGCCCCAGAGGTGCGAAACTGCAACGGACGTCGTCATGATAGGGCTGATCAAAATCTCGATATCGAACATTCCATCGGAAGACACGTGAGCGGCAACCAACCCTTTGCCCAGCGATCCGATCACGTGGAATGTGGCATAACCCTCTGCCCAAGTGGCTTTATTTCAGCTTGCCTTTTATTGCGCTTTTCTGCCCATCAACCTCACCGTTATTTCCCTGCACCCACTGTGAGTCCACCGTATCTCCCCGCCCGCACGTCCAGCTCAGCCCCAGATCGTCTAGCACATCCACCAACCCCCACCCACATCCAACGTACGTGTCTCGACGCGTCTCTACGCGTTCTTCCTCGCGTGCTCACCTGTTTCCAGATGCCTGAATCCCGTGAAGACTCTGTCTACCTCGCCAAGCTCGCTGAGCAGGCCGAGCGATATGAAGGTGCGCGATATCGCCGTTGTCGCGTAACAAGCTCCTAATCGCACTGTTTGCAGAGATGGTTGAGAACATGAAGCGTGTGGCGTCATCAGACCAGGAGCTCACTGTTGAGGAGCGCAACCTGCTCTCCGTCGCCTACAAGAACGTTATCGGTGCCCGCCGCGCGTCCTGGAGAATCGTCTCCTCAATTGAGCAGAAGGAGGAGTCCAAGGGCAATGAGGCCCAGGTCTCGATGATCAAGGGCTACAGAGAGAAGATTGAGAGCGAATTGGCTAAGATCTGCGAGGACATCCTTGACGTCCTCGATAAGCACCTCATCCCTTCAGCTGCCTCTGGAGAGTCCAAGGTCTTCTACCACAAGATGTAAGCCCCTGATTTTCGCTGATTATCCGACATGGCCTAATCGATCATTTCAGGATGGGTGACTACCACCGATACCTCGCCGAGTTCGCCACTGGCGATAAGCGTAAGGATAGTGCTGACAAGTCGCTGGAAGCCTACAAGGCTGCCTCTGACGTTGCTGTCACTGAACTGCCCCCTACACACCCCATCCGCCTGGGTCTTGCGCTTAACTTCTCTGTGTTCTACTATGAGATCCTCAACAGCCCCGACCGTGCCTGCCATCTCGCCAAGCAGGCTTTCGACGATGCTATTGCTGAACTCGACACTCTATCAGAAGAGAGCTACAAAGATTCCACTCTGATTATGCAACTCCTCAGGGATAACTTGACACTATGGACCTCAGATATGCAAGATTCTGGTTAGTATTTCGTTGTTTTCTGACCTTTGGGATTGAATTAAACTTTGCCAGCAGCCGACAAGACCTCCGACGCCAAGGATGAGGCTGATGCCCAGGCCGATGAGTAAACTTGTCTTAGGTTCCCTGTTATCTCGATTCCCGCTCCCCTCCTCTCCTTCCTCTTGTCCGATTCTCTGGCGCTTCATTTCAACCACCCGTATTCCGCGTCTGAGCCTCTCTTCCTCCCTACCTCAAGGTCTTCATTGCCCTTTACATGCATGCGTATTATCGAGATGTCGTTCCATTCACCTTTATTATCAGTACCTCATAGTCAATTTCATCTATCATTGTTCAAAAAAACGCATATATTACATTTCTTCTATTATCGGAGTAATGAACGGCAAGATTTAGTGGAGTTATTTCCGAAGCAAGTCAGCATACAACGAGAGCATGAAGTCACAGCGTGTTTGATGTAACACACTGAATAAGTGATGCCCTTTTTATTGTAACCTCTCTTGCTCAAACATATATGCCAACACTCGTCACTGGGTTCCTTGGAATTTTCTCCTTATTAGCAATCCTCTTATTCTACTTGGCTAGTTCAGACGTTTCTGACAATCTCTCGCCTCAAGGATGTCGCATGTCATGGATGTCACCCTCTTATGTGCAGCAAGCTAACTTCAACGAGAGTTGGAGTTCTCTGAGCCGCAGATATTCTTTGTGGCTGTATCGAGAAGTCGGTTGGGACTCCCTCGAGGTTCGGAATCTCCTCATCTCGAGTCCTACCGCATAAATCAAGTGTATTTCAGGATGCAACACAGCGCAGAAGCAGTCTTCCCGTCCTGTTCATCCCAGGAAATGCTGGGTCATCACATCAAGTTCGCTCAATAGCATCATCTGCCACTAGGCAATACTTCTCCTCCCCGTATGAAATATCGTCGACCTTTCGGTCGCGTTCTCTACAGCCTTTGGACTTCTTTGCTGGTACGCAACACATTCAAACCTGTTCAATACGTCTTCTGACGTGAAGTTTTAGTGGAGTTCAATGAAGACCTTTCAGCATTCCATAGCGCTACGCTTGAGTCACAAACAGCCTATTCTGCACAAGCGATTTCATATATTCTTTCGCTATACCCCCCAGAAACCAAGATAATTGTTATGGGGCATTCAATGGGAGGCATAGTAGCGACGTCATTGCTTCCCTCTAACAATATCTCGACCGTCATCACAATGTCTACTCCGCATACCCTACCACCAGCCCGTTTTGATTTTCGTATCGACAAACTATATCGTAAACTGCAAACCATCTTGGAGGACGACCCTACACCAATAGTTTCGATTTGTGGTGGGGCGACGGACACAATGATTCCATCCGAGTCGTGTATCCTACCGAGAACCTCAAAAGGTGTCTTCCGGAGAACCGTCTTCACGTCTGCTTTGGAAGGTGCATGGACTGGTGTAGGTCATCGCGAAATGGTGTGGTGTCATCAAGTTCGCTGGAGAGTTGCACGCGCTGCGTTGGAGCTTGGTGCAGCGAATGACGGGAGCTCACGGTCGGTAATTCTGGACAAATGGCTACGAGATGGCCATTCGCTCCTCCGACTCCCAATCAGGACGATAGCTTTGACCCAACAGACGCAGAAACGCTTTCACTAGGACAAAAGCTTGTACTACGACATCCTCGCGAGTCAAAAAGATATCTTCTCCCGTACACGTAGATTCTTTGACCGACACACCTCAAAAAGTCACGGTCTTAGTTTCGCAGGGCTCGATATTGTCTATTGCCCCAGAAAGGGCGATTCCACTGCGTGTTTCCATATTCAGCTGCATAGGATCTTCAGTCGCCGATTGCGTCTCTTTGAAACCCGAAACACTCAAACTCGTACCTAGTCCTATCCCTGGGAAGAGTTTTCCAGCACCGCAAGAAGGCTCTGATGAATCTGAAGGCGTGGTTTTATATGAAGGCCATATTCCCAAAACCACGCGCAACAGTGGGTCGGTGTCCGAGTAGATGGTGCGATGGCCAAGGCTGGGTACTCGCTGAGATAAACGTTAAAGGCAGATTGCTGTCCATACCACTACGTTAGGTATGTTACTCTTTCCTTGTCCAAAAGTGGTTGACTGCATATTTCTCGATAGCTCTAGCATTACATCCTTTATCATTTCTCTGCCTGCAGACGCAGGTCTCTGCACTTCCTTTTCATTTCCGAATCTGATATCAAATGCCCTTGTCGTTTATCGTGTGACAGCTCAGCCCTCTGCTATTAGTTCATGTCAGGTTCGTTGATCAATGCTGTTTCTTTTAATTCCTTATCGACTTCCTTATAGGCGCCCTCTTGTCACCTCTGCTTATGCACACCTCCCATGCTGCGGAGACCCATTATTTCCCTTTAGCAATGCACACAACGGCGTACCTCATTCATACCCATTTAGATGCCCCATTCATAGACCAGGCCCGCATTTCCCCTCATATGTCAACCTTACGATTATCTCATCTGCTGAACCGGAATGCAACAAGGACTTTCGAATTTCGAGATTGCTCTCGATTGGCCTGCCACTTTTGGACGATGGGCTTCTCGGTACCTGCATACACTGGTAAGCTGGGCAGCAGGTGTTGCATCTATGATCATGTTCTTCGCCTGGGCTCCACAAGATGCAGTGGTACGTCTTCCTTACTTCTTCTTTTACAGCGTTGCTCAAAGAGGTTCTTTTTCAGCTTCAATGCCTACTGTTGATCAATCTTTAAGCCAATACAACTATCACTGTTGCGGTATTTCCTTCCGGCATCCCTGATAATCTCGGTTCTCCGTTTCCAGAATGGGTTTATACAGGGAATAAAGGTCTCCTCTTCCTCGCCCCGATCGCCCGATCATTTTGCTCATAGCAAGTGGTCTCGTATGCATGGTATGGTGGATCTTGTTTGCTCTCTTGGCCGTTATCGGAAAACTTAGCACTTTCGTATATGGAAGGTCAGTTAGTTCGCTCAATGAACAAGGAGACTTGGGACTAACACGAATACTCAGTCGATCGCAGCAAGTCAGCGTGCCTCGAAGCACTATTCTCTCGTTGTCGATCATTTGCTTGACGATTTTTGTGTTCGTTCCATGGCAAGTGCCTACGTAGGATGCTGGCTGCTTCACCTCTATACTTGCGCATCCTCCGCTCAACATTTGGCTTCCTCCTTTCCAATGAGAGATACGAAGCAGTTCCTCTTGTCACACGGCACAGAGAAAGCACAGAATACACCCCTGAGGGCCTTCATACCTCGTCTATCTCGCCTTTCAGATGCCCAGAAAGTCAAGGAGAATAATCTTAGACACAACATGCACCTGCTACTGCTGATGACCTGGTTATTGCCTTTGACCGCCCCTGTCCTGGCTGTGTGGGTGCGGACGTTGTTGACCGCTGGATATACGACTCCATTTGATGGCGATCACAACTTTTTGGCTGTTCTTCCTTTTCTCATATATGTCGACTTTGCTTCCTGGACGCCTGGGCCGCTCTTCGAACGAACGAAGTGGGTATTGATTGTCTACGCTTACAGCTTTGTATTCTTTATACTTATTACATCTCTACTAGGTTCGAGAAGCGTCTACCTCTGCGCTGGGTTTTCGTTCTCGCCGCCGGCACAGCCTTTGTATATGGATCTCGCAAACCATACCTCGTCCTTGACGTAGCGCGGGTTGCGATGTGGATCATTGTTGTCAGCAAAGTTGGGCGCCGTTACTGGGGAGGACTTCCTTGGACAGATGGGAACGGCAGCGGTCAATTACTTACCCGTAACAAAAAATAAGCGTTCTCAGCATCACAAAACATAGCACACCTCTTAAATTATCTATCTACACAGTTATTCATTAGTTCATTAGAGACAGCCATGACCATCTAATTGTGCTACTTATTTCGGTGCTAGTAATATAAACGCCTCTCAAAATAAGCAAGTGCGGAGTTTCTCCCTTGCTTTACCAAAAAAAAATACAGACGTCCAGGACGTCCATGACTCCAGCGCTCAGCTGCCGTGCAAATGAATTGTGGCTGTGTGCGCAGTTTAATTGATGGCGTGTATGACTGTTGTTGACATGATGGCGGTGCTTCCCTGGTACTTATAGCGATCTGCCCTTTAATAATCGGTCGGCTTCACTTCCATACTTACCCTCACTCCATACCTTTCTTGACATCGGATCGTCTGCATCTCTAGCCTTCCTACTGCCAGCGATGTGGAACAACAACGATAACCAGCATTCAAGCTACCCCGGCGGACCGCCTGCGTGAGTTTCATTAAATACTGCTATCTATTACACTCTAGATGACATCGTTTCTGTAGCTTCCCTAGCTTCCCTAACAGGTAAATGCAAACCAAACTACAACGTGTTCGAGGTCTAGTCTGACTCTCGATCATTAGCGATGGTGGCTTTGGAATGCCTACCACCGCACCAGGACTTCCAACCCCTGCGCCAGGGATTCCAACGCCTCAACATGACTTCCACTCTGGCTACGCTCCTTCATACGCTCCTCCTCCAGGACCACATTCTCCGTAAGTTGAGAGCAGCTATCCATGGCGTTTATGCTGACATTTGTTGGTTATCCAGTTATGGCTCGCAATCTCCGTCAGTATAATATCTAATAGATGGAAACCTGAAGTAGTATTGACAAGTGGAATAGATATGGTTCAATGCCAGGACCTCAGCTCTCCGGGTTAGTCACAATGACCTCCAAATGAACTGTTTGACTGATAAATCAAGCAGCTACAGCCCTCCTGCCGGTCCTCCTTCGGGGTGAGTGGCATCTATCCCGTATATCTCTGCACCTTCTCAATAGAGTTTACGAATAAGTTATGGGCCCCCACCTGGCCCGCCTCCTTCTGGGTAAGCTCTAGTGATTCTTCAGCATTTATGCAATATGAACGTTGCGGATTGTAGCTATGGATCCCCTCCAGGCCCAGACCTCCAGTTGCAAGGGGATTCCCAGGCCAACAATACCATCAGCAACACCAAGGCGGATACCCTGGCCAGCAAGCTCATTCCAATAATGGTTACCCAGGACAGCAGCAATATGGACAGTGAGTACCAACTCTTATAAGTGTTTAGCGATCTCATCTATGATCAAGAGGAGGCAATACCTATCGCCCCCCGTTAGTCACTTTTCAAAGCTGCATTCTCTTTGCAACTAAATTCACTCCTTCATTCAGCCGGAGCTCCTCCTCCTCCTCCTACCCAAGTGCAGAACTATGGCCCTCACTTCCAGGGTGCGAATAGTAGGGACGTTCAGCCCTTTTTCCAATATTCTCAATGTACTGGGAAGAAGAAGGCGCTTTGTGTAAGCGATTTATCGATCTCCTGTCTCCCGATGCTCACATCTCCCAGGTTGGAATTAATTACTTTGGGCAAGACGCCGAGTTAAAGGGATGCATCAACGACGTCAAAAACATCCAAAATTTCATCATTTGTGAGCTGCGTCTGGAAACTTTTTTCGCAGATGGCTGATACTCCCTTGAAGCGCAATATGGCTATAAGAAGGAGGACATGGTAACGCTCACTGACGATGCCACGGATCTTCGCGGGAGACCTACGCGGGCGAACATCGTACGCCAAGACTCAAAGACTCTCCTTCCAGAGTTGTATTTAATTGTTCATTCTTTGACAGCTTCAAGCAATGCAATGGCTCGTAAGCGGTGCACAACCAAACGATTCGTTGTTTTTCCACTGTTAGTAGTCTTGACTTCGAAGTTCAAGTAATATATGCTAATCCGTACCAGATTCTGGACATGGCGGTCAAACAAAGACACGGACGGCGACGAAGGAGACGGTTATGATGAAGGTATTTCCTTTTCGGTGACGATCCCATCTCGTATTGATTTTGAGCGCTATTTATCTAGTGATCTATCCAGTGAGTGACAGAGAGTACAAAATAGTGATAGTATCGCCAATTCTTTCTAGGTGGACTATGAATCCGAAGGACATATCGTGGATGATGTATGTTTCCATATACTTTGATGTTGTATGATGCAGCAATTAATCATTTTTGCAGCTTATCCATAACATTATGGTTAAACCACTTCCAGCAGGTTGTCGTTTGACCGCCATATTCGACGTAGGTTTTATCGATTATATAATTTGGGCGCGCTTATTTATCTCTTTGAAGTCTTGCCATTCGGGTTCTGCGATGGGTAAGATTTTTATTGATCATCAGCTTCGTGGTTGATATCGATACTGATTTTTTTTTTTTGGTTCAGATTTGCCTTACATTGTACGTATGTCTCTTTCAAACTGAAGCATTTCTCATTTTGGATTTCTATCCATCCAGTATTCGACTGAAGGAAAGGTCAAGGAACCCAATTTAGCCGCTGAAGCCGGACAAGGCCTCTTGTCGGCTGTTACTTCATATGCTCGTGGTGACATGAGTGGGGTCTTTAAGTCTGCTATGGGCCTAGTCAAGACAGCTACTGGTAACACGCAAAAGGCAGAGAGGATCACGAGGACTACCAAAACAAGCCCTGCTGATGTCGTGCGTATGATGCCCATTCTGCTGCTGCCTTAGTTTGATTGTGGGATTACTTTAAGATTTCCTGGAGTGGTTGCAAAGACTCCCAAACCAGTGCAGATGCTAATGAGGCGGGTCAAGCTACTGGAGCTATGAGCTATGTATGTTCTTTCCAACATTTCATCATACCTTTAACACTTACATTCGTCTCCATAGGCATTCGTCACGCTCTCGGTATAGCCTTCTCATTTGATATCGCCACAGTCCTTTTCTGATATCAGCATTTTGTCCAGGGGCTAACAAGCAGCAGAGCTACCAACAACTCTTGGTCTCCATCCGCGACATCTTGAAATCGAAATACAGCCAAAAGCCTCAGGTGTGTATTTATCTATCTATCCTATCAACAAAATATGGTTTGATAATTTATTGCCCCATCAGTTGTCTAGCTCACACCCGATGGTAATTTTTTTCTTGCCTCCAATACTAAGAGCTTGTATGATCGCTTGATAGGACACCAACATTATGTTCATCTGTTAAACAGGTGTCTAGCAGATATTTGTGAAATTATTCCAGGACTTTTGGCCTGATGATTAGATGGCAGTAGTCCTGGAGATCTACCCAGTCATATGGGATGAATTCGTGGACGCAATGTTTTTCTTGTTTTGTAATTGTCATGTTCTGTGTAAATGAGAAATCAATGAAGATCTCCTAATATAATTGAATTATTTTCTGCTCCAATCATTGTTGAAAACAGTCGGCTGTGTTGACTCAGTGTTGACCTGTCTTGACATATTTATCTCCACAAACGTGAAGTTGAAAGAGATGAAAGATGGAGTTGACGGAGGCAATTGGCCATGATGTCAAGCTGTCAAGGTACCACGGAAGCATCTCGTTTAAAGTGTCGGCATGGAGGATCGAAGATCTGCCGTATTCCGTTCCGTCATCTCGTGACCAGGGACGACGGAATGTATATTTAGCTTCTTCGTGCAGTGGTCGCGATGAAAAAGGCATTCGCCATGATGCTAGTATATAGTACTTATTGATTGTCATTGGTGATGAAGAAGGCGTTTTGCTAAAGCCGTGCCGCGCCTTTTTTCGTCTTTCAAAGATTCTACATACATATTTGTTTCGGAATGACCGGACTCGGCCGCGGCCGGCAACATCAGATCCAAGAATAACCAAGATCTGTGGTCAACCTCCAAAATCAGTGGTTGGAGCTGGCTTTGTGGGCGGTTTATTGGCTACGTATAGTGTAACTCGATGAACATATTAGAATAGGGAACCTTTGAAATTTTGATAGCATCCTTACTGGCTTAGGGTTGGGTCACAAATAGCCAGAATTAATAGTTAATTATGTAGTAGGTCTGTTTTGTTAGACTCATCGATCAAATGCTCCTGGATGAGTTTATATATTCTATGGGGACTTTACTTGAGGTCCAGATAGCAGCGATGAAAGGTATGCGTGGTTTATATGGGCTATGACCTTATTTTTACCTGCACTGGTATCAGAGGCTGTAGCATGCGAGTCATATTGAAACTTCCGAGAATGGATTAGCCAGCTTGCCGAGTGTCTCAACAGGATATTGAAACACGCGCGAGGCATTTGGACAATAACTGAGAAATTTCAACGTCGTTAATTATTAATCGTGTGCTTCTTCAAAACACCCAGTTTAGATCAGGTTTGGTAGATTGCCATGAAGACAAAGGTGCCACAAGGTTTCCATATTCGGTAATTTACCCACGGAGAACCCCCATCGACTAACATAACCTGCGAAATTCGAACTCCGCCACTTACTCTCCTACGCCGTTACTCCCAGAAAGCCTGGAAGGCGAGGTCCAACCTCCCAAAAAATCCAGCGTTTTCCCCTTAAACATGCACGGAAGTCCATCCTCTGCGACTCCTCGTGGAACCCCCTCTAGAAGGGGGAAATCACCTCGATTTTCTTCTGACAGTCTCCCGCAGGCAAGTTCGAGTAGTCTGCCAACCAACTTCGTAAACAAACCCGCAACAACCTTCGTTTCGTCTCTCGATATTCCTGTTCAAGGTGCTATTCCCATTGAAACCGAATCTGGAAAGAATTCTATCTCCAACGAACCACCTCAAGTCGAGCCCAAACGGGCGCCACGAAAATCGAAAACTGACGCCCTTGCAGCCTTGAATAATCAGGCAAGGTCATCATCAATTGGCCCAGATGAGGTGGGTAGCCCAGAAGACCTCACTGAGAAATATCGAAATGCGCCTCCCATTCCGGTACCATCCCGTCTCGACCTATCGACAGTCAAGACTGTTACCCCCAGAATTCCAAATGACGTCCCTCATACTTCTCGCCCCTTTGGCCTTCCTGATTGTCCTGAATTCTACCCAACACCAGAGGAATTTAAAGATCCGATGGCATATATCAAGTCGATCTCTTCCAACGCGAAGGATTATGGTATCTGCAAAATCATTCCTCCAGAGAGTTGGAAAATGCCCTTTGTAACTGATACGGAGGTTTGGATCTCGAACACTCGTGCATTTTAGACGTAACTGATAATTTGATCCAGAATTTTCGCTTCAAAACTCGGTTGCAACGTTTAAACTCAATCGAAGCCTCTTCGAGGCGAAATTGAATTTCCTTGAACAACTTTATCAGTTTCACAAGCAACAAGGAAATCCTCGTGTTGTAGTGCCAACAATAAACCATAAACCACTGGACCTCTGGCTTCTCAGGAAAGAGGTTCAGCGATTGGGAGGTTATGAAGCCGTAAGCGTAGCTGATTCATACGCGATGACTCATTTGATCTGATCTCTCTTCGAAAAATGATAGGTCACGAAAGGTAAAAAGTGGTCGGATTTGGGCCGTATTTTGGGCTATCGTGGCATCCCTGGACTCTCGACGCAAATCAAGAATTCTTACACTCGTGTTATTCTTCCATTTGAACACTTCTGCGAGCGTGCTCGGAATTCTCCCGCTCTGTCACCTGTTACAGCACGTGATGCTCAATTGAAGACGCACACGAACATCCAGAAACCATCTCGGTTAAGCACGGCCGTCACCTCAACGGAAAATAACAGTCCCCCAGCTAGTCCCCTGACCAACACTTCTAGTCCATTATCAGAACCCCCGGATGAATCGGAGATCAAGGATGCAAATGGGAAGCCTTCGAGCTCGAAATTACGACGAAGTACGAGAATGGGTTCTCAAGAACAATGTTTGTATGACTTATCTTTTTACAATACTGACTCTAATATTCTTTCTGCAGCACCTAAGAAGCCATCTTCCAGTGCAGTCATGCCATCCCCGATCCCTCCTCCAGTTTTCTATGATAAGGACATACCCGATATGAAAATAGGCACATCTGAGGTACGGAATACAAATATCCCAGCTGTCAACATCTCTTCGCCAACAATTTACCGGGAACAGCAAAACTGTGAAATATGCCATAAAAAGAACCGCGGCGAAGAAATGCTCTGTGTGACGGCTGTGATTGTGGTCAGTGATATTTTTCCGAACGTGTTTTTGATTTTAAAAGATATTAGGCTTCCATATGTTTTGCCTTGACCCACCTTTGGACACAATTCCCAAAGATCAGTGGTTTTGCTTTACGTGCCTTTCCGGGACGGGTGGCGATTTTGGCTTCGATGAAGGAGAAGAGCACAGTTTGTCCAGTTTCCAAGCTCGCGACAAGGAATTCCGTCGTTTATGGTTCGAATCACATCCACCTGCTGATGCTGATGTGCTGCCTGACGATGGTGACATTACTAAAAATCGTATTGGAAATGTCACCGTCTCGGAATATGATGTTGAAGAAGAATTTTGGCGCCTCGTACAATCACCTCATGAGACTGTGGAAATCGAATACGGTGCTGATGTACACTCGACAACCCATGGGAGGTAAAGATAACCGTTTTTTTCCGTAAGATACACTTTTCTCACCTTAAACGATTTATCTTCTAGTGCTATGCCCACTGTGGAGACGCATCCGCTCAATCCGTACTCCAAAGATCCATGGAATCTTAACAACATACCTATTTTATCCGACTCGCTTCTCCGCTTCATTAAATCCGATATTTCGGGAATGACAGTGCCTTGGACATATGTGGGGATGGCCTTCTCAACATTCTGCTGGCATAACGAGGTATTTTATATTATCTATTGCGATTAACGGCTTATTGAAACCCTTGCCCAGGATCACTATACATATAGTATCAATTTTAGTAAGTCGATAACTCTTGATTGTACAAAGCGGTTATTGATGATTTCTAGTGCATTGGGGAGAGACCAAAACATGGTACGGAATACCCGGCGCAGATGCTGAAAAATTCGAGGCTGCAATCAAAAGTGAGGCTCCTGACCTTTTCGAAGCCCAACCCGATCTCCTCTTCCAACTGGTCACCCTTATGAATCCCCAGCGGCTGACAGAAGCTGGTGTACGAGTCTTTGCTTGCAATCAACGGGCTGGTGAATTTGTCGTCACATTCCCTAAAGCTTATCATGCGGGATTCAATCATGGGGTAAGAAAAACGTAGTTCACAGTCTTGCTATCATGGTCTAATCTTTGCCTAGTTAAATTTCAACGAAGCAGTGAATTTTGCTTTACCAGACTGGCTTCCCCATGGGCGCGATTGTGTACAGAGATACAGAGAACATCGCAAGCTTCCTGTATTCTCGCATGATGAACTACTTGTCACCATCACTCAACAATCTCACTCATCAAAACCGCTATGTGGTATGTTATATGACATCATTTAGCCATCAATGCTTCGAATCTCATTATTTATCATTTTTAGGTTGATTGCTAGCCTCAAGGAGATGACAGACAGAGAAATGGCCGATCGCGAAAAAGCCCGTTCTCAAAATATCGCAGAAATCTTGGAAGAAGAAGATCGTCCTGAAGATCAGTACCAATGCAACATTTGCAAGGCCTTTTGCTACCTCTCTCAAATAATCTGCCAATGCTCTACAAAGGTGGCTTGTGTTGATCATGCAGATCTCCTCTGCGATAACCGGGCACCTCATCATCTCCAACTGCGGAAGCGCTTTTCAGACGAGGATTTATTGGAGACTTATAGTCGCTTAGCTGAGCGAGCAGCAATACCCTCCGCATGGCAAAACAAACTCTCCAAGCTGTTATCGGAGAGTGCTCGTCCTCCTCTCCGTTCCCTTCGTGCTCTGCTCGCAGAAGGAGATCGTATCAATTTCCACCTCCCTGAAATGACTAGCCTTCGGAAATGTGTCACCAGGGCAAATGAATGGGTGGACTCCGCAAATTCTTTCATCATTCGGAAACAAAGCAGGAAACGTTCTCGACGATCCAAAAGTCGTGCGTCAATAGGCGGCGAGAATCTGATTACTATGTCCGATGACCCAGGAGATAGACCCGACCGCGGTCTAGATGATCTCTACGCACTTCTACGTGAAGTGGAAACCCTTGGCTTCGACTGTCAAGAGATTACTACTCTTCGCAATTTAGCTCAACAGGCAGAAGAGACCAAGGCCAAAGCCGCGGCGTTGTTGAGCACATCCCCACCAGAAGGCGAACGCGAGGATTTCTTACAAGAATGCCGGCGGCTCCTGATTCATGGCTCCTCTCTCAATGTCCTTCTCGATGAACTTACAGAGGTCGAAAAGATCGTGGACCGTGAGCAACTCGTTAATGAGCTCGAAGAAAAACTGGATGACCCCGATGCAACTGTTACCCTTGAAGAAGTTCGCCAGTTCCTCACAAGAGCACGAATATGTGGTCTTCCGTCGGATAACAAATTTATGAAGATGCTTGACGCTCGACAAAGGGAAGGTGACGATTGGGAGTCTCGCGCTAGAAGCGTTCTTGAGCAGCCGATCAAAACAATCGAAGAGTTGAATCAATTCGCAGACATGGATCCAAGCATTCCAATTGATCCCACTGTCCTAAGTCGCTTGATGACGGCCAGGGCGAAAGCCCTCGACTTCGAAAAACAAGCGAAAGCATGGCTCGCTTGTGAGCCGAACGGAGCGAAGGCAGGTTATCGGATGTTATGCGACTGGCCAGCCGGGCATCCAAAGATTTCAGCATATACTCTGTTCAGTTGTTGAAGCGCAGCGCGACATTGCTGCTGACCTCGAATCAAGATGTGAAAACGTCCTACGAAATCGCTATCCAAGCGAAGACGAAGACGTCTTTAAGGCTATTGCGAAATGGAAAGCATACGCTCAAGAACACCTCAGCATGTTTATCCTACCAACCTTTGAAAAACTAGAGGTTCAACTACGAATGCATAACAATTGGATCAAAGACATCCCTTGGTATTGCGACGAGCACAAGGAAACTCATAGCCAATCAGTTTTCGACGACGTTTTGGAGAATACCCGTCCGGAAGACGACTTGCCCCCTCAAGACGAGTTCTTCACCTGTATCTGTAATGCATCAGTGAGACCACCTCCTAGCGGAGTTCAGTCTGACGCGGTACAGTGTGACCACTGCTTTGCAAGATTCCATGGCGAATGCGCGAAGAATGGCGGCTCATGTCCTTTCTGCGATCATCACCATTGGAACGGTGCAATTCACAAGGAAAGGAGCTTCCACTTCTGTTTTTTGCCAACCATTCTTGCCAGCGCTCCCGAAATCTCGAAGAACTATTCAGAGGACTACAAACGGCTGGAAATTATCGTTCATCGAGTTGACCGCCTTTCAGCTGTCATTGGCCAATTCTTGTCTTTCACGTCGGCTGTTGAGAATCAGCGGCCAGAATACCTGGCACAGGTCCGACATTACATGCGCAAACTATACAAGATTCAGTTTGCTGTCTCTCCCAATCCCGACATATCTTTTGGGTTAGATCTCGCGGGGTTGCATCGCATTCTTGGAGGCCGTCCAGCTCAGGCAAAACCAAAGAAGAGGCGACGACCTCGCTTTACTTTTGGGCAAGACATTGACCTCGATGCATCGGATGGTACTCGCTGCATTTGTCGTGGGAGGACAGGATATCTCTTGGGATATCCCACTGTCGAATGTGAAAGTTGCAATAGGCGATACCACACTGGTTGTGTCTTCTTCCCCTTGGACAAAGCCAATCCTCAGCCTAATCCCCGATTTATGTGCCCAATTTGCTGCCTGCGTAAAGGGAAGACCTACCAATATTCTGATGTTAGGGTGATACCTTCTGGTAAGGAATCCACTCTTGCTCGATGATAAATTGCTCACGAACTTTGCAGACGGCCTTCTCCCGGAGAAGCCGCCAATCGATGCTTATGTGAACACCAAAGAGATGCTGGACACATTCAACAAGGGAATCATCCTTAAGAAGATGCCCCCTCCTCACATGCATACATTGTTCGTAGAGCTTGTCCAGGTTCAACCAGGCTGTGATGGCACCACGGCATTGAATGGTAGCATAAGCGCGCCAATGCACCGACCGCAGGTGTACACTAGCCATGCTTTCCGTGCTAGTATGGCCGGCGCATCCACTATGCCGCCGTTCTCGACGTCGCACCACGGCCCATCCCAATCTGTATCAGCGATTCAGCACACACCCTCGGGGATGAGCACGTTCAGCGCATCCCCTCCGGCATCGAACGGGTACGCAACAATTCCGCCGCCGCCGTGGTCACGGTGGGGCACCATGTCTACCCCGTCGATGCCGCCTTCAACGCAGCGCCGTGGCGGCCATACCGGCGGCGAAAGCTCGCGAGCCAACGGGACGCCGCAGCCCTCTGGCCCGAGCTCGCGGAAGCGGAAACACGTCGACGACAGCCTGCCGCCGTCGCAGAACCGGCCGCAACACATGCACCATCAGCAGCATCCCTCGGAGGAGGACGCGCGGCCGAGCAGCTCGGCGTTCCCGCTGAAGCGCCACGCGGGGCCGTCGCTGACGCCGACGCCTTGTCGCCGCCGCGGCCTATCCAGACGCTCTCGCCGTCGCTCGCGATGATCGTGTCGCCCACGAATCAGGCGGTGCACACGTCGAGCTCGAACCAGCTCGCGCCCCTGCGGAACGGGGCAGGTGGATCGCCTATCCTGCCTCCTGTGAAATCTTTGATGGGCGAGCCGCGTCCAGGCTCCCTGTAGAGTCTTTGTTCTTCTTGGATTATGTAGCTGTTGTTTTGACCAATTTTTGATTACCTGCTGTTTTTTGTATCCTCCGCTGTTGGGTTTTGCTGTCTTAATTCGTATTTTACTCTATGCCGCACTATTTCTCTTTCTCTTCGTCAGATCCCCTTTTTTATTTATTTGCATTACCGCCTTTCTCGTTCGTCTATGTAGCAGGATCTTGAAACTTGTGTTATTAGAATTACAATGGGTATATGCACTCTACAATGTCATCAATTGACAACATAAGCAAAAATAAAATTTCCCCTTCCATCTATCTATTTCCCCATGATTTATGTCTAGCTATGTATATGAGTGCGTGATAAAAACATCTGCAGCATGATGTGTAATGCATGTGGAGCGACGGATGAGAAAACAATTTGCCCAACGCAGGAAAGGTCGACGACGAAAAATGTCACGACGGTGAACGAAATCGAAGCCACATGTGTAAGTACAATCAGAAAGGGATGGAGGCCGTAATATCGTATGTAGTCGTGAGATGAAGCATGATAATAACGTTCGTGGGGTCGGTCGGAGGCCACGAACAACGAACATAGCATAAACCAATAAAGCGAAAGAAAAAAGCAAATAAAAAAGAGAAAAGCACCAGCAACGTCTTAGGACTGGGCAGCGCCCATCTACCCACCGCCCAGCCCCCGATCGTGCCATTCTTAAAAACAGGCAGGTCCGCAGATCACTTGCGCACCATGAAGCGGTACGTCGAGTACCCGCCAATAATCGCAAACGCCACCAGGCCCGCGATAATCGAGATAAACCAGGTGTATCCCTGCCGCAGCGCAGTCGCAGCGCGTCAGCGATGGTGTGCGTGGTAAGATGACAAGAAAGGGAAGGGACGTACGTCGACGCCTTGGCCTGGAACATGCACGTTCATGCCCCACAGACCTATCGGACGGAACATGGATGAGATGTGGGTTTTTAGACGCGCGCGAATGAAACAAGTATGGAAAGCAAGCGGGCAGCATGAGAAAGAATTTGCCATGCTACGTTATGGCAAATACGTGTGGGCGTACGCGTGTAGGATAAGCAACTTGGGCGCGTGTATGCGTGCAGGCGACATCATGGACCAAGAGCACACGCAAGATGATGCCAAAGCCAAAATGTGAAGGGCAAAGAAAACTCACCAGTGACCAGGTTCATGGGAATCAGGACCGTTCCGAGCGCCGTGAGCTTGGAGAGCACGTCGTTGATCTGGTTGTTCGCGTCCGTCATCTCGATCGAGATCTGCGCGAGGTAGTTCGAGTGCGAGCGCGAGAGGATCTTCTCATAGTGGTTCAGATTCTGCGTCATCGTGATCAAATGGTCCTAAAAACAAGAGAAAAAAATATTTAGTTATTCGACGACAGTAATCAAAATAAAAGAGGGGTAACCTGGATATCAGATAGATAGAGACCCTATAAAGATAAGATAAAATAAGCGAACACCTTCGAGGAGGACTTAGACACAGGACATACGATATCCGACGTCGGCGCCACTCTCCAATTCTCATTGCACCGCTTCGCCAGCCCCTTCACCACATCCGCCTTGTTCCCCATCAGGCGCAGCAGCCCCATCACCTTCTTCCTGCACGTCCCGATGCGCCTCAGCATATCGCTCTGCTCCGCCTCCTTCAGGATGAGCACGAGCTCGTCGATGCTGTCGACCTCGTACTCGATGCCCTGGATGAGCGGCCCGAACGCGTCCGTGATGTCGTCGATGAGCGCGTACGAGATCCAGTCCGAGGTCACGGAGATGTAGTCCTTGAGCTGCTTGATGCGGCGGCGCACGTTCTGCGGGTGCGGCGTCGGCCGGAAGTGGAAGGAGAGGATGCCCTCGCGGAAGACGATGATGTACATGTTCAGCGGCTCGAGGTGCGTCGGGCTGTACGGGTCCTGGTCGAAGGAGCGGAAGCAGACGAGGTAGTAGTTCCGGAAGAGCTCGATCTTCTCGCGCGTCTCCTCCATCAGGATATCCTCCGTCGTCAGTGGATGGATGGAGAACACCTGCGGACGTCGTGAGTGGGTCTGATACAGCGGAGAGGCGCGCAACCGACCTTGCTGAGCATTTTCATCTCCTCGTCCGTCGGGCTCTGGACGTCCAGCCACCATGTGTTTCCGTCGCCGTCCTGGTCCATCGCCACGCCCGCGCCCACCATGCCATTGTGGCCGCCCTTGTCCACGCCGCCTGCGCCAGTGCGCCTGTTCAGCGTCGCACTGCTCCTCCCGCTCGCGTCGTTCGAGTGGTCATTCGGACCCGCACCGTTCGTCTTCCCGGCGCCCGAGTGCGGCGCCTTGGCCGCTTCCTGGTACGGGGGCGAGGCTTTCGCCTGCGGCGCCGCCTTGGCATCGCCCGCGAGCGTCGCCGCCGCGTCCTGGCTGCCCGCCCGCGACGGCGGGATCCCCGCGAACAGCTGCGCAAACGTCTGGCCATCCGCCGGCAGCTCGGCGAGGCTGCGCGCGTGGATGGTCGCGGACAGCGCGTTGGAGTAGAAGGAGAAGCGGTACGGGCGCGCGTGGCCGGTGTTGAGGATGCCGCCGGGGACGGGGAGGCCGACGACGGCGTCGTACGCGGGCCCGGCGGAGGGCCCGAGTGCTGGCCGAGGACCTGGCCGAGGCGCGCGGAGAAGGAGGAGGGCGGGTCGGCGGCGGCGGATTCGAAGAGGGCCATCTTGCCGCCGATGCCCTTGCGGTGGGAGCGCGGGTGGGTGTTGCTCTGGCTGAGCTTGCGGTGGCGCAGGGGCCGGAACGAGGCCTGGTCTTCCTCGGGGGACTGGAGCCCGTCCGCGGGCGGCGGCGGGGCGTCGCCTGCGCTCGTAGGCAGATGGGTGGAGCTGGAGGCGACGGCATTCGAGTCGGTGTCATGGACGGGGGGCGGTGGTTCGACGAGGCTGAGCTTGGGGCGCCTGGGCTGGGCGCCGAGGGGGAAGCGGGACTTGTCGGGGGAGTTGAGGCCGAGCCTGTCCTTCTCCTCGGCTGCGAACTCTTCCATGCCGGTGAAGTCGAAGGCGGACTGAGAGACATTGGCCTGGTAGGTGGGCAGGCCGAAGTTGGAGGCCTGGGGGTCGTCGGTGTGGGGCGAGACGTGGTGGGGGCTCAGCAGCGAGGGATCGGAGCGGCTCATGGGCCGCAGAGAGGGCTGGAGGTGGCTGCGGGCGTCGGAATCGGGGTGGTCCTCGTCGCCGAAGTGGATATCGGCGGCGTGATCGTCGAGGAGGGCAAAGTCCTGCTGGGGGACGGGGAAGGGATCTTCGTCGATGGCGGTGGGGGAGAGGCCCTGGGGACTGGCGCTGAGGAGGGTGTCCCTGCGGGCGAGGGAGAGCTGCATGGCCATGTCGACGTCCATGGTGCGCTGCCGCTCGCGCACCTGGGGGTCATTGGGGTCGAAGGAGCGGTTGAGCGTGGGCGAGTGGCGCAGCCGCGTCAGCTCACTGTGCTCGCTGGGCGAGATGCTCCGCCGCGGAGGGCTGTCGCTGGGCAAATTCGCCATATCAAAAGTCAACCCATTGCATGCCAAAAGAAAAAAATCTCAAAGTTGTTTGGTTGCCATCTCACATCAGCCCATAACCTTCATCCTCTACCATCTTCCACAGCCCCCGTTGTCTAATGGTTATGACGTCAGACTTCTATAACATCAGCTTATATCTGGAGGTTGCGGGTTCGAATCCCGCCGGGGGTTTATCTTTTGTCAGTGCTCTGCTCCGCGTGGAAGGAACTTGCTTTGGCCTTTTTTTCATCTTGATTCTTGTCTTGGCCGCTTCCGAAACTGCCGTTTTCCCCATGTCTTCCTTGAACCTTCCGGTTCTCATTTGTTTTGATCACACATCTCGCCTTCAAATTACGATCTCTCTGCTTGCGCCTCGTGTGTGCCATCACACATTTGTCTCTACCCCTTGTGTCCGTGGTCTCCTCTTCACTGTCAGAAACAATTTCCAAGGAGAATGAACGTATTAGCAGACTCAAGATCCCTGCAGCTGTTAGATTCCTATGTACTAGTACAGCACCCGTGTAAGTAGTCCCTCAAGCACGTTCTTGCCCTCAACGGCACGTTGTTCGAACCGTTCTGCCTTTTTCGACTTATCTTCCCCAGCCACGCACTTGTTTTATCTGCAAAGTGGGCCAGAGTGGGCCCTGAATGCTATCGCATCCGCTGAACCCTCGTGTACTCATGTCATTTCCGTTGTTCATTTACTTACTCACCACCCAATTCCCTCGATCATGGGCTCCCGGAGAACACGTTGAGAAATCAAAAGGGCAAATCACACTTTAGACAGGCCGGCGAACATGCATAGGGTAGGATGGATCTTATACTGCGCTATAAACATATCGCTCGTTATGTGTCTCAAGTGGTCTAGGGCTTGCTTTGTCGCGTGTTCGGAGCCCTTACTTCTGGACCTAGAGGTTTGAAAAATAAACGTTGACTACTAACCAGGCGTCTGACGGGCATTCGATTCCAACAGGCCCAGTATTGCATATTTCTTAAAACCAACCAGGACTACTTTCTTCACCGGATTATTGGTTCGTTCTATATACTTACCTTCCTTGGATAGACTCTGAACTTAATGAACACTACCTTGGCTCGCTAATTCATTACAATGGGTCTTGTACGTAGTCTGCAGTCGCAAAGGCCTTGACATCTTGGTCTCTGGCCATAAAGCGCAGTATTTTGTACTGGTATGAATTTGAGTATATGTTTAGAATCACCTCCTTCAAGAATGGGCGCTTCACCGGCGCTTATATTTGAGACTCCGCCCTATTGAAAACTGGGGGTATAATCCGGCATGTGGCAAATATTAATATACTCCTAACTTGATCTCCGTCCGACCTACTACGCTAGTGGTACAATAAACTGGTCCAGAATACGTAGTCTTGAATAGAGCGTATTATATAGACTTGGGCGACGGTGAGGCCAAAATCTGTACCATTTTCTGTCGTCTATGAACTCCTTCAACCCCGGAGCATCTTCAAGACAAAGCTGTGCATGAAACTGCTCTCACTGCCGGGGTATGCATATTTTCCAACGTGGAAAAACCTTTGAACGTCGTGTGTCATTTGTACAGTATTTTTGTTTCTGGTTATCGTCTATTTGGTCCTAATTCCCATAATGAACTTGGTCCGCATCCCCAAGCGTGAGCTTGTGCATCATTCTTCCCTTGTTCAACCGGCGATTCTGAGAACAAAGAACTAGAGCAGGTTATTTATTCAGGCCTCGTGTATGTTTCTTTCATTTCCCTCGATCGTCTGCGGCTGGGGAAGATTGACAAATGAAATCTCACATCGAGCCCAGCATTCTCACTCCGCAACTGCGTATGTACCACGGGGCTGTTCGCGAAGGTCGACTCGTTCACATCTCAATGATCTCATTATTGACTCGCTGAGCTCATCGAGTTCGAATTTGGATTGACAGGAATACAAACGTTGCTGCCACATTATGGCCGACCCGATGTCATTTATCTATAGAAAACGCTCACTTGCTGGTCTAGTAGTGGGATGCTAAATACACGCATAGCAGCGTGTGTCCTCTCTGAATACAGCCTGAACCGTTTTACTACGCGCCTCTTTGTCAAGGCGGGCGCAGACAGGCGTCGGGCCAGTGTGCAAAATGACCCTTCAGCGTAGAGTTTATTTATACCCTCGACGTCATATCTAGCGGTGATCTTGCCTTCCGAGGGAGATAATTAGATTGCTTGCCCAAAAAGGTGTTGCTGCAGAACTATGACGAATAGCCAAAAAACCCGACACACCGCCATAACATAGCATCATGATAATTTCTCACCATCGCTTGATCATCGCAGGATTTCAGCTTCGCCAAAGCACATCGAACAGTAATGCCACAGATTTCAGCTCCACTTCGACATGAGCTTCTCTTGATGAGATCTTCGCTTTCGTCAGTTGTGTACAGTATCGGACCAGTATGTCTCTTGGGGTCCAATTTTTGTCTGGAAAATCTGCTTTCAAGAATGCGTAATAAAGCCTCAGGAAAACGTATAAAAGCCAAGCTCTCGCCACTCTCGCCCTCGCCACCCTGCGGCCGCCACCCCCACTCGTCGCAATGACAGTGGGCCGTCCAACCAGTGCAACACCGGAACCCTCCAGTGCTGCGCCAGCACCCCGACCGCGAGCGACCCGTCCACCGCGGCCCTCCTCGGTCTCTTGGGCGTCGTCGTCGTCCAGGACGTCACTGCCCTCGTCGGGGTGACCTGCTCCCCCATCACTGGCGTTGGCGTCAGTGGCACGTCTTGGTTCGTGTCTTATTTATCACCGTGCTTGAATTTTGGATCTTACAGTTACTTCTTTCTATTCGTAGCTCTGAACAGCCCGTGTGCTGCACCGACAACTCCTTCAGTAAGCGCCGTGGCGCCTGCGCTCATTTTATATTTATATGCCGGGATTGCTGACTATTTTGTTGCAGATGGTATCATTGCCTTGGGCTGCACTCCCATTAACATCAACATCTAGGCTATCGTACAAGACTCGGAAAGAAGTGGACATCTAGGATCTTTGTTGTATATTTGCGTATTTTGCCAATGAAATTCGAATTCGACTTTCAACACATTTTCGCATTGAGCAAGAATCGGTATACCATTCTAAACGCATGCCAATGTTAAATAATAGTATGCAGAGCGTTACTTAATATGTCCGAGGCCTACTGAAGCCCAGAAGGACTTATTGCGTCGGTCACAGTCTCGAGGTTCGTCAATAAAGTCAAAAACCCTGCTGAGATCTTCGACCCACTTTTACTCCCCCGCGATAGATTGTCGTCGAATCAATGTACCAACGGCGTTATCTGGCGTTATCCAGGCTGCGTAAGCTTTAAGGTTCCCAGTCTTCTAGGCATCGCCGTCCAGGATTCACAGACGGACGAAACATAACTAGCGGATCAAATTTTGCTAAAAAGTTTCTGTATTACACAGTATTACACCATAATGAATAATGTCTCCTGCCACTGTGTGTAGAGAATATGAGCCCTTGTGATGTCGAAAATTCTTGTATAGATTTTGGGAGGTTGACTGTCTCATAAAATAGACCCTTGGTCACTCAGGCGCTTAGCGGGCGCTTAAATCCCATATGTAGACCAGACCGCATTTGGCAATACTTATTCCGGATGATTTACGCTCGATTGGGTATGCCGCGATGCCGCGTGCACGTGCATGATCGCCGTGTCTCGGATCACGCCGCGGTCGGCGCGCGGCTATTTGGGCGTGCACGCGTGCGCGCGCGTGTCTATTTTTGTAAATTTCGCCGCGCTGCGCTGGCAGCTTGGGGGCGCGTTCCCTCCTCCCCTGAGCCGCTGAGACTTGAAAAAAAATGTGCCCGGCTCAAATTCCCTGCTCAACTCTGTATTCTGTGTAGGGGTAGTCAATACAGTACTTATGTACCCATTTGTGCTGCTTTTAAGTGGAATAGGACGTGTATTTGCTCTAATAACTGTCAGTAAGTAAAATAGGGCAGTGGTTCACGCGTGGTTTGCTTCAGTAAGTAGTGGTAAGTAAAGAATTTGGCAGGGTAAGTACTTACCTTCGTATGATTTACCATCAGCCCGTAAATCAAGGCTTGATTTACGCCTTGATTTACAGAAATGAGCTAGTTGGCTCACGGCAGCGCCCTAATTCGGTCGCGCTGATTTACACTGCTAGCCACATCAGCGCCCATGTTTACCGAGGCCGCACCCCTCCTGTCCGGCCATCAAATGGACGACACGCATTGCACCGCTGTGTGGATGCGTGCCGCGCGCGCTCACGAGATGTATGCCATTGCACTCCAAATTTTCTTCGCGCTTACGCGCGCTTAGACTTCAGTAGCCTTCAGTAGTAGCTCTAAATATTCTTATGCCCCTATAAGGCACAAAATGGAACTCCATCTACGTGCATTAGTTGCCCATCTTTTGGTACATACTCTACACATTGCATTTTCCTCTTTCCATTGCCCTAGAAAAAGAAAATCGCATTAAAATAGCAAATTTACGGCCTACATTATACTAACTAAAGCTACTTATACTAGGGTGGCCATGTATAATGCAGATTGAATGCAGATATACGGCCTTCGACGTCTGTCGACGCCCTCAACATCTCAGTATCTCAGTGCGACGCATCAGCTGAATTCGATGCCCGACGCATGCCGGTAAGCGATGCCGCGCTCGATTTACGCGACCCTGGTGGATTTACAGTCACCTGCGTAAATCAGGCCAGGTAAAGCTACTTATGCCAATGAGTCTGCGAAACGTTGACGGATGCTGAGCATTCCGGGAATCACCTGTAAATCAATCAAAACCATGAACATGCTGTTGCATATATACGTGGAGATGAGGTGGCAGAATGTTGTCGGGGAACATGACAAAGACACCGGTTCGGAGTGAATTCTTCAATGGCACAGCCACCATTTCACGCCGGGTAGGGACCAACAATTAGGCCCATCCGAGAGACTTTACACGGATTTGCCGCCTTCCTAGGTATGAATAATATCTGATTCTCCCGCTTGACAATACTAAGCCAACATAAACCCACGAAAAGGCATTTCGAAATGGCTGTTATGGCCTGTCGTGTATCTTTTTGGAGTCTTCTTAAAGGTCTTTCTTAAGTCTTCTTCATATATCTGTCCATAAGAAGAGCTGAACTCCCATCCTATTGCTTTACTTAGATTCCTGCATACTCGAATGCTCCTCTTCTGAAGCCCGAAACCCAATCGTCCCAATGGCCGTTGGTTATCTTCTCTCATGGACTTGGAGGAAGTAGAACTGCTTATAGGTGCGCATCAGCACAACGGAGGTGTTCGTTTCCATGCCTTACACAGATATAGCCAGTTTTGTAGTCGCCTGGCGGCATCCGGAAAGGTCGTTTTAGCCATTGAACATCGTGATGGGACTGGCCCAGTCTGCATGCCTCGTTCATGGAATGAAGGAGGAAAATCTGAACCAAGGACCCTCCTTTACCTGCAGGAAAGGGATATTCGGTAAGTCTACGCTCATCCATCTCATCAAGGCATTTTTAATAAACACTCTTCAAGCTGGGATGACAAGGACGCAATCGGTATCCATCCTCTTCCCTTGCGTGGTCAACAGCTAGCATTTAGGCACCACGAGGTGTACGTCACTTATTCAACGTTCCGCCGTTTCATTCATGGCGATTCAACCGCGCATCTCGAGACTATTGATGGCACGCTATATAATCAAGAAAGTTGGACCACGCCTGGCGCCTCTGGCATGGAAAGAATTAGATGTGATGATCAGGTTATACTTGCTGGCCACTCTTTCGGTGGTTGTACAGTTGTAAGTACATGCAAATTTCTAATCGATCACCGCATCCTTCTCACATCAAATAGCTGTCTTTGTTATCAACGAAACATTTAGAAGGTTATACGCCCATACCCGTTGACCGTGTGGTTATTCTCGACCCTTGGTTGGAACCGCTCCCATCTCCTGGCCCTGTTCCTATAGGAAAAACAACTCCGTCCCCTAATGGCACCGTGACTGATGCGTCTTTTCGCTCGTCATTAGAGAAGACAGTTTCTCTCGCGAGTCAAACGGCCGGAATCGAAACTGATACTCATATATCGCATCCAAGGATGTTAGTCATCAATTCAGAAACATTTACACTATGGAAGGATCATTATGCAAGACTACAGGAGATCGTTGCTGGATGGGCACCTGAAGGAGGCAAAATCATGACCATCGGTAAAGTTTATATTCTATGCACCCTGCGTCGAAGCTAACCTGATTTACAGTTGGTTCCGTCCATGTATCTTTCTCCGACTTCCCTGTCCTCCCGATCGTAGGGAGGAAAAATGCGCGGCCCATAATGGAGACTATATTGAAGCTCTCGTTATCTTTTCTCGATGATACACTGGAAGACACGCTAAAAACAATACCCACTACAGACATGGAAGTCAAGGTCATAGGAGTGAAGAAGGATGGGAAACCTAAGAGGAGACTCGTTGGGAACGTCGGAGACGTCATAACCCAGTAAACGAGCGTTTGTCGCTATATAGGCGTTCTTAGTGTCCCCAAGAATTTTTAAGTAGAGCGGTAAATTCGCATATCTAGTAGTACATAACTAACGGATATAAAACCTGTATAAAACCGTCTTTCCTGACAGAATTACACTGAGAGTACTTATGTGACGCTCAAGTAACGTCTAATTGAATTTGTTGACTGCTTCTCTCTACGCCAAACAATCGAGTCGCGTCGACACAAGTTGGTCGACATCAAGACTGACTCCTTTGTCCACCATCATCAACGCCTATCTTCAAATCCTTCATTCACAAAAAAAATGAATATTCGGACAGTGAGAGTACGTACCACGCCTTGATATCCATAAGACGCGTTCTGACGGATCGCCAAGGTTGATGACCTTGCAGGAATGCAGGCATGTAACTTGCAAAATCTTCCTGAAAACTACACTATGAAATATTGTACGCACGTCGCCCGAATCCTATTCCAAGACATCAATAATGTTAACATTATTTGAAGACATGTACCATGCCATGACCTGGCCTTCAATATCGTTCGTCGCTGAAGACCATAAAGGACGGATCATTGGTTACATCCTGGCAAAGATGTGTGGACTCTGACTGCCCTGGTGCCCGGGCTGTTGTCTAACAGAAAACGAATTCAACCAGGGATGAAGAAGTTGCAGAAGGTGAAGAGCCTCATGGACATGTCACTTCGATATCGGTGCTGCGATCGTATCGACGACTCGGACTTGCAAAAAAGCTCATGGTTCAATCCCGTATGTCTATCTATATTCTGGACAACTGTCTGCCAGTGATTTTCGAAACTGATTCTTGTCACCTTTGCAGAAGAGGCTATGGCTCAGATCTATCGTGCTTCGTATGTATCTCTACACGTCAGAAAATCCAACAGGGCTGCTCTGGGGCTATACAGGGATACACTTGGTTTTACTGTCAAGGACATAGAGAAGAAATATTGTATGTTTCTCTTTGTCGTCACTTGATTTCATTATGGCTGATAATGCATATAAACAGATGCAGATGGAGAGGATGCATATTCCATGCATCTATCGTTGAAGCCACATTGATGCGACAAATAAGAAGAGGTATCTATGATACATCAAGTATACATGAAAAGTACATAATTGGTACGCCAGCTAGAGTTGAAACTATCATAACAGAGCACGTAAGGTTACATGCTATACATGCCGTCAAAATTCAATTAGGTCGCCACTATTCGCCTTTTCTTTTCTTGGTGACTGTGGCCTTCGGGATTTCCGAAGACTCCTTGGCGGATTAGGGATAATACCGCGACTTGAGAGGACAGCATCACGAATGATATTTGCAGCGGCGAGCCCAAGCTGATAATATCCATCATTGGTGTTCCCGCCAAACATTCCGGTATGCCCTTGGACCTCATCTGGGGCAATGCTATTACTTGCTGGGATGAAGTGATCCGTCGACCGACTGCCGTACTTTGGCAGTACCACGAATGTCCGCGAAGTTAGGTGCTCAGGAGGGTTTGGGGGTAGAATGGAATAAAGACTGAGTCACTGTTAGACTGGCTGCTCTAGCGGAACATATGAAAATTACTGACTTCCGAAAAACAACACCAAGATCTCTCTCGATGTCAAGCAAGGCTTCCACCCTCTGTTCCAACCCCGCTTCGTCCCACAGATTCCCAACATATTTCAAATGATCGCCTGCCCAAGAGAAACCTTGTGTCAGGTCATCTTTTTTGTAATACGCACCCCCAGCCGCTGCACCCGCAAGAATAGCACCGCCAACTGCATATGCCGCAGGTCCTGCCCATTTACCCCACCCAGATTGTGCAGCAGGGGTCGTTGCTGCTGGCTGGGCAGCTTTCTTGGCTCCGAAGCCTGCAAACGAGCCAAGCAGGGCAGATCCCACAGTCACTGCGGCGTTCGCATGTTGCGCTACTTTGGTAACACTGTTCTTCACCACGAAAGGATGAAGACCATAGTACTAGTGTAGTTGTTTGTCAATGGCAATAACGGTACAGCGAGAATGGTGTTACCGGAGTATCGAAAGCGATACATGCCACAATCTTCGGCCATAGCGGGGCATCTTGATCTGGGCGTGATCGAACGAATTCTCGCAAGGTATCAGCAGCGAGCAGCCCTCCCATACTGATTGAATGAACAAGGTGTAAACCCGTTTTATAGAATCAAAAAAGAACATACCTATGCCCACATAGCACAATCTTGGCCTTTCCTGCCCCCAATCCCGTTTCAACTTCACGTTCGACAGTCAAGGTCGTAAGCCAGTCCGCGAAACGGACAACGGCTTTATCCTTTTGCGTGATGAATTGAGAGAGGTCTTTCAAATACATGTAATAGACTGACTAGTTCCCCCTTCGTCTATGGTGTATCGACAGTTAGAACCGCAGGCGCCGAGTCAAGAATTGGAAAGACATCACCTCATAAGCCGGGAAGATTATAGATTGCACCACGGTGTGTTCAAGGGTCTCAGAGAGGAGGTGCTGAATCCGTTGTGGAAATTCTCCGAATGTTTCGTCTGTTCCTTTGAATCCGTGTATGAAGACCAGAAGGACGAGTTCAGATTCTCGCCTTTCCAGAGCTAGGGAGTCTTGCTTTGGGGCTTGAAAGTTCGTGTTCAGACCAGAGGCCATTTCGCGAGTCACAGAGGAAGTGAATTTTTACTGTCCCGATGGGTGAGAGGTTCAGCTTTGCATGAATAGACTCAGCAAGAATGTGTATGGGTAGCAGGAGTGTTGTTGATGATGGTGGTACAGATCAAGTCGCAGGAGAACTAAAAATAACGCTCTTTCTTCAAAAACGTTAATGGGACTTGCAGCATTTTAAATAAAATTATTTATTTCCAGAATATTCATTCGAAGACGGCAAAAGGTGCCTATGCCTTTTAGCTCATTTGTGTATTCAGACCCTCAGAGTAAACTCGGGCTGAATACTTCCTCAGATGTGGGGTATAGGCAAGAGTTGCATAATCTCAATCCGGCGCAAGATACTAGCATTGATCGTAATGTATATCTGTATGTATGTGCAATAAGTCCGAAGAAGGAAGCTTCATGAAATATTAGTATTCAACAAATGCCGTGAAAGGATCAAGAAAAAGCCCAACGCCACCACAGGTTAAAGCTGGCTCATTGTCTGACTCTCGTAAGGAGCTTGGGTCTGCAATGGTGGATAAGAAAAATCGTCGAAAGAATCGGAGTTATCTAAATCCATGTAATCTTGTGAGGTGTCAAGTGCAGCCGGAAAATCCTGTATTTCGTGTGAGATCGGATCGACCTGTTCAAGTTGTATTGATTTTTCATCCTCTTTTGGAGATGGAGATTCTGGGGCGAGCGCTATAGGCGTTATATGCAGGGTTCCCGAGCGGAATACGCTTTTCTTCTTCGATGACAGCTTTGAATTCGATGCAGGCGAGGCTCCGTTCATAGATTGCAGTTGTGAATTCTCCGGAGAGATCTGCGTCCCTTCTTGGTCAAGCTCCGGTTCATGCAATGATTGTTTACTGCTAGACTTGCGCCTTACGACGGGTTGATACCAGTTTTGCCTAGTAGGTGTGCTGATGGCGAATGTAGGCGACGAAAGAGGAGCTGGAGCACTCAGCGGCAGAAAAGCGCTTGAGCTTGGAACGGTTTCAATGGGAGGTGGCCGGTGTTTCTTAGGGCCGTGGTGGTGTAACGGAAACGTGTCGAATTGAAATTGAGACGGAGGTTGAGACGGGGATTCGAAAATCGCAAGTGGATCTGCCGTTTCATCTGAGTTCTCGGAACCCCATGATAACTCTTCTTCATAGAGTTCTCCTTCTTTAGGGTCGTCCGTGTTCAATTCTGCAGCAACGGGCTTACTAGATTGTTTCGGAATTTCCTGCTCCAAACCATGGACTTCGTCCAGTGCATCCTCGTCACTTTCACTGTCGTCATCCGAAAGGCTTTGAGTCAATTGCTTAGCGACGGAGGCTTGTGAAGTAGATGTTTCCATGCTTGTAGATTGGGATAAGGGATGAGAGCGAGAGCGGAGAGATTTAATCCACGATGTGGGTTCATGTTCAGAAACATCGAAGTCAAGTCTTCTCTTCTTAGATACTAAAGAGCTGAAAGAAGGAGATGCTGGTATCGATAGTGGTTGAGGGGTCGCAGCTGGAGAATTGAAAGAAGCAAATGTCGGCGATGAAGATAAATCTGGATGCTGCGCCTGAAGGTCCCCTGATTCTGGAGTAGAAGATAGTTGGAAATGCCTCATGGCATCCTCATAGAAAGGCTGCATAGATGGTCCGTTCTCAATTGCACTTCCACCTCCAGCTTCACTTTCGACCTTGGATGTCGATGGGTTGCTAGTAGGATGTACATGGCCCAGAAACTGTTCATCACGTAAGTGAAATGTGTCGATGGATGGACTTGAATTTGGAGGGGATGGAAGAGAAGATTGAATTGGACGCTCCAAACTTGAATCTGTATTTACATACGGCAATGAGATGGAGCTGTCTTGATGTTGTCTCATAAAAGAGCATACCTTGCCCTCTTGAATTCTGGGTAGACTTTTGGGAGTTGGACGCATACAGGCCCTTCACAAGAGACGACACATGCAGAGAATCTCCTGATCCTTCCTCTACTCTTCGTGTCATCGCAATGTCTCTTCGGCGTATTGGGATGGAACGTCGGGCATGATCGTGAATGACATGATGCACAAGTGCCGCATTATCGGAGAACGTGCTCCTACACCAAGCCCATTTGCAGCTAAAGATGTGACCAGAGGATCCTTGAGAAGGCAGGCCCAAGGATTGTGAAGTGATTTGCGGAAATGAAGGATCCATCTGGGACCTCCTTCTCAAAATACTAGCGTAAGTATGGATTGAGGGATTCGTTTGGTCTTGGAACGACTGAGCGACGATAGGCTGCAAATATCATGTAGTTTTCCAACCGTCTCCCCTCGGTGGAAAAGCGAAGACTGGAGTAACGAGGTGGGTGTGGATGACAGTATGCAGGATGACAAATATTAATTGAATAACGATTTTGATCCGCGCATGTGACAGCCGAATCACGACCTTGTGACGCTCCGTGTCAGCATCTTATCTTGCAACCACCAACCATGTCTTTCCAATTCGACAAAGCTCCTTCACTTACATACCTTGGGCTTCCCCAAGATTATACCCCATCTCCAGAAAATGACCCCATTGCCTTCCTTATCGAACGTCTCTTCCAGCTTCCGCCACATCTTTTATCGCATTTTAGCTACATCACAACGCCGAAACAGCGTACAGTCATAACTCCCATTCGGAACAGACGCCTGCAGCATGTCAGCAAGAATCCTCCCGAGCTGCAGTTCGACGCTGCACGAAACACGTGGCCAAGTCTTTGGCAAGGCCGCACTGAGCGACGCGGAGTACAGGAAGGCAAAGAGGAGAAAGCATGGGCCGAAAGCGCCTTCCTGGGTGGAAGTAAGCAACATATCGGAAAACTAGGTAGTCTTTTGGCAGATTATGAAGAAGAAAGAGAAGCAGAGCGTGCAAGAGAAATGAGGAGGAGTAGACCGCCTCCTGAGGATGAATTCGTACCCGAGGAGGATACTGATAGCGAAGATGAAGACGGTCCAACGTCCAATGCTCCGCCGGAAGTTGAGACAGAGGCAGAACTCAAAGCATCATTTGAGCGCCTCATACGGGAACGTTTCATATACGGTTTACTTGATGTGTGTATGTCTTTGGTGTCTATGTGCCGATTGGCTTATTATGTTCTTGACAGAACATTGATTATGACAATGTCGACTGGGATGAGAGTTTGGATGTTGAAGAACGAGACACAGAAGAGCGGTGGTTTGAGGAGGATTAGTTCAGAAATTGATTCAACCGTCTGTAACTCGATCTAGTCGGCGAGGTTCAATACATTTATATTATTGGTGACATTCCTATAGAGAAGGGACACAACTACTCAAGTCTGTAAGAGGTAGCAAACAAAGAGAATATGTAATAGCCACATTCGCAATATAGCGAAGATGATGGGAGGTCCGAGGAAGTAATATTACAGAACATAATGTTAGTTTGTACACAGTGACTAGACAGGCAGAAAGAAAAAGAACAATTATGTTTTACACGTCTTCGTCTTGACTTTGATCTGAACCAGCAGATCAACGCTGAGCACGAGGGCCATGGCCACTGCTTCCTGCACCAGACCCACTCGCCTCAGGCCGTGCATCCGTATTGCGTCCAAATAATAATGATGTGGCGTAGTTCTCGGCCGCGTGCAAGGTGTTGCGAATACCCCGTTTAACGCTTCTCGCCCTCTGCTCTGGCTGCGCCTCGGTCGAATTTCTAGGCTGCTCCCGTCGGCCACGCGAAGAATCTGCTCCAAGAGCCGATTGCACCGACTCATGAAGCTCCCTGGTAGCCGGAGGCGTCAAGACAGGTTCCTGATATGCCCATTTGGTATTCAGGTGGGGCGCAATCGGCGTGGAATCTTCGCGCAGAGCTCTCCTTTCGGGCTCGGGCTCCGAGTCTGAGTTGCCCTGCGAGCTTCCAGATGGCGGTGGCTCGTGGGCAGGCGAGAGACGGGAAGCTGAAGGCTGGTGCGGGGTAAGTTCGCGCGCGAGCTCGTGTGCGCGAAGGGTGCCCCCCTGTGCTCCTGCCTGAGTTCCTCTGCCATGTCCGATCTCCGCATAGTTTAAGTCCGGGGTCAAGACACCGTTTCCCTGTGGTGAACCAACTGGTGCAGGCCTTTCTTGATATGTACGGAAAAGAGTGGTCCAATCATCGGTGCCAGGTTCAATATTGTCTGTGGATATGTTGGGTATTGCATCCGTTGACGATTGCGAAGATTCGATTATGGGTAGCACATCAGCAGCTGTACGACCATGCCGCACATGCACCCGAGACAGGCGAGAGGGCCCAGCAGCGGGTGTCGAAGCTTGAATTTGCGCATTCAAGCGAGATGTGGCGGCTTGCAAGTTGGAGGCTTGCGACACTTCTGATCGAACGTCGCGTCCATTGTGGCGAGTGGCGGCAGGCGGAATGACGGTTGCAGAACGACTTGGACGGTCGCGTTGGAAAGTGAATTCATGGGGTTGGGGTGGATGAGCATGATGGCCATGCTGGTGAGGGTGCCCACGAGCAGTTGTTATATTTGGGTTGTAAAGCATGTGTTGCCGAGGGTATCCTTCCAATTCTCGCAATTCTCCGAAAGCTTCAGGCTCGGGAGTATCGTCCTCCTGATAACCTTCGCCATCAAAGTCATCTTCTTCATACTCTGTGTCGTCGGTGTTGTTCAGCTCCGTGATACGATCAAATAGCTCCGTCAAGTAAGCGCGTAGCTGTGATACACCTTTCCCAGAGAAGACGCAGAATGCTTGACGTTGAGCAGAGTTGAAGTCCTATGAACATCGCAATTGAGATGACGAATTCCAGGTCAGATAAAGGACTTACTTTGGGAGCTTCGCGGCAGAACTGTTGTAGCTCTGCTTGGCGGAAAGCAGTCACACCAGTTAGACTAAGATGGGTCAATTTGTGGAGCTTTAGGAGAAGGAAGTGGATGGCCATGACCGAGATCTGGTCGCAATAAGATAAATGGATTCGTTCGAGGGTGGCATGGCGTTCTGCAAGAGCATAGATGGCCTCATCGGTCAACTGGTTTACGCGAACAAGTCCGACCCGTCGAAGCTTGGGCAAGGCCGAGAGCTCGAAAACAGACATATCCGTGAGAAGCACGCAGTCTTGATAACATATATATAAGTTAGGCACAGCACCGCCTATAAAAAGAGATAACTCACTTGCGAAGTCAATGTATCGGATGCGGGTGCAGGATCGGGCAAGCAACCGCACAGAGCGATCCGTGATTTTGCTCGCATGACCAAGGTGGAGATAATGCAAATGCCGACCAAGTTTGCATATCGTTTCAACAGATTTGTCTGTAAGAAGTACGCATTTGGAAAGGACTAGATTGCGAATCTTCGGGGCGTGAGAGATGATGCCTTCAACTGCTTCATCGGTAATGAGAGCACAAGCAGTCAAATCCAACATGCGCAGGTTCTCGAATGTGCGATTGATAATGAGTGGCGGGAATTCATTGTTTTTGTTGGAAGTAGAATTGAGGAAGGGATTGACGATGTCGGTTTGAGAATCAGTTCGGAAAGGGGCTGGGAAGGCTGCATCCGTCAAGAGCGCGCAATGGGATAGACGCATCTCTCGCATGTGTGTTAGATTCGTCCAAATAAGCCGGACTGAGACATCTGTAATGAGTTCGCAATGATTGAGATCAATCTCCAGAAGCATTGGGCAGCCAAGGGCAAGAGCAGATATAGCAGTATCGGTGATGCGAGATAGACCACTCAATTTTACCCTTCGAAGGAGTGGGCACGATTCGGCTAAGGAGACGATACCAGTGTCGGTCACCTTGTTGCAACCCGACAGGTTGATCCCCTGCAGCCGCGATGCGACCTTAGCCAGCCCCGTTATCGACTCGCTGGAAGTATCGACGACGCCCGTCAGGTCAATAGCGACGAGGTTCACGAAGTGGGGCAGGAGTTTGGCGAGTGCTGGGCCCGAGAGATGCTTGCATCCGATAAGTGTGAGCCGTTCAAGGCGGTCGCAACGACCATACACGCTGATGAGATCGTCCGTGAGGTCTGATCCATGGGAGAGGAAGTTGAGGCGGCGAATGAAGCGAGAGTAGGTGAATGTCTGCTTTTCCTTTTGAAGGAGTTTGGCCATCTTGTAAATGGTATCATACTTCGCAAAGGTGGGTTTATGCCATAAGAGCTCGACTGCGCATTGGCACCAGGTGCGTGATACCCGCATAACGGAGTAGAGCTCCTTGGGCGAGTGGATATGCTTGAAGATTTGGATCATAATTTCTGGAGGTATAGCCGCAATTGGGGAGAGATTTGCGGGTCGCTGGACTGTGTCGTGCTCTCGCTTGTAGGCCCATTGGGCGGGAACGAGCTGGTGGTCGGGATAAAAGGCGAACTGAGGGGCCTCTTCATCGATGTCGACGTCGTCGCCGTCGTCGGAGAGGGATGTGGTGGAGGGGGCGTGGTGCTTGTAGAGGGACACCATGGTTGTGAATGGAGGGGCGAATGATCCTGGCAGGCAGCCTTACATGCAACCCGACACGTGCCCTTGATGCCTCAGCCCGTTTCACTCTTGTGCACGCTATGCCGCCATGACAGCCCTCCCACTCCAGGATGCTTCGGCCACCCAAGTTTGTCCCTCTCCCCTTCCCCTCTCTCACCTCCTTTACATCCTTCATATCTAGCGCCCGATCTCCTTTGATGCCCTCCTTCAAGCTACGCCCATGCCAGAGCCCGGCCCCGAATACTTCGAAGCTCGTCGCAGACTTTGGCTTACTCCGAGGCTGAATGCGGATACTTTATCGTCTCGTTTGGCTCTCAACAGGCAAAAGATAGAGGGCCTACTCAGTAGTGAAGACAAGCTATATAGCGCTCAGGCTTGGAGAGCGATATCATCTGGCCAGAGGATGAAACGAAGCCTCCCATTGCCTGTACTTGTGTGTTTACGCCTCATTACTCTAAAATGTCTTATGTTCTAATCAGCCTCATCCCTAGATAAAGATTATACATGCCGCCTGGCTGCGAGATAAAACATGGCCTATCGGCGTAGTGGTTCCTGACTCCGATGAAGAGCAAGCAGCAAATCAGCATAATGCAGCAGCTGGCTTCAATCTAGCAGGACCCTCTAGATAAATGGCATTTTGAATGTAAAAGAATATAATGTAATGTTTTGTGGCCTTGTAGATGTCAAATTCATATTCATAAACTCAAGCAAGGTCCTAACAACCATTGGAATTCGTCTGATCACCAACCATCGCGTTCGTCATGCCCACTGTTCCCAAGTAATACGTAGATCCCACCTGCCGCCACTACTTTTTCGATCCGTAGACGATGATTGACAAGCAAGATAATGCGATAACCAGAACTGTACAACGGGTGGTTACGAGTGCGTAAGCCTCATACGCCGCGAGTCATGCGACCACCCAGATTAAATAGGGCAGTATTGCTGAGGTAGAACAGGATCCACGGAAAGGGATCCTTTCAAATAAGATCTGTATCGAAGTATGGGAAGCGAATCCTATGTTCGCGCAGGGGGAGAAACCTTCATCACAATAAAACTTGTTAAAAGATGAATAGCACAATCTGATAATTTGCATACTAGAATGACACCATCTCCTCGCACGAACAACATTTCCATCTTCCTTTTTGCGACCTATCCAAGTTATCAATCAGCGAATTGAGAAATGTTAGAAGGAATTGCAAGCCGGCGTACGTTGATGACTCCTCGCCCATTGGTTGCACCCTCAGGATCGACAAGCATTATTGTCTCTTCCACATCACTCATAATCAAGTTCATATGTCCATCGTATGCCTGAAAAATAAGATGTGAGTACGCGTCCTATGATCCACTTAACTAATGGATCCATACGTGAAGTATGCCAGTCAACTCTCTATCGCCCCGTAATTTCACAAATACGCGTTCGCTCAGTGAAAGTCTGATTAAATCAAATGGTTCTTGTATTCCAGTTACTGAAGCGTCCATGGTAGGTATAGGAAGGAAACGAGAATGAACTGGCAGTGGAAGGGGCGAGTTTCGCGATCGAGTTCACGTGCCTGATTTTTGAAACTCCGATCACTGCAATTCTGACTTGGGTCAGCTCGAAGGACAGCACCCAACGTTCATCCTAACCATCATGCCGGTAAGTCCTCCTTGCACTTTCAACCACGATTCCTGGTACTAACGAACTACATTACCGTAGAAACACTATTGCGATTACTGTGATGTCTTTCTCACTCACGACTCAACATCAGGTGAGTAGATTTGTCGTCGTCTCAAAAGTCCATATTTATCTGACTCTTTGCACAGTACGAAAAGCTCACAATAGTGGCAGGAATCACCTTTCTAATGTCCGGGACTACTATGCATGTAAGCACATTTGTCAATTCTTGCCCTATTCTGTCGTCTAATCAGTCTCGTGCAGCCCTAGGACATGACAAGGCTCAGAACATCATCGACCAAATTACATCGGCCTATGAGAGCGGTGGGCCTCCCCCAGGAGGCTTTGGTTTCGGGCCTCAACATCTTGGAGGTCCTCCGCCCGGATTTGGTGCACCTCCAATGGGATATGGAGGACAGCCAATGCCTCCTCCAGGCTTCGGTGGTCGTAAGTATACCCTTTCACTCGCATGTCAGAATACCTTTCTGACTTCATTCTTTACATAGCTCGACCCCCCTTCCCCCTGGTCAAGGATTTCCGCCGATGATGCCGCCTGGTGCACCTCCATTCCCACCCAATAATATGCCTCCAGGGATGGGTGGACCTCCTGCTGGGTTCGGTACGTCTTCTCGTTATATCTATCGGACCGTCCAACCAACCTCTCGTTCAGGTGCCCCTCCCTTCCCACCTAATGGTCCACCTGGTGGCATGTCGGGTCCTCCATTCCCGCCCCCGGGACCTAACAATCCCCAGGCCAACTTTACCCCGCCTCCAGGAATGAATTTCGGTGGACCTTCTCCCCACAAAACGCGAGTTCGGCTCCTCCGAACAGCAACCCATCGCAACCTGTTCCTCCCACTATTCACCCCGATCGACTGCGCATGATGGGTGGAAGGTGAGATAGCTATGTTATACCTTTCATGACTTGTTCTAGTTTCTGCGAGTATGTACGAGTAATAAATGCATCAATCATGTTGTTTTACGGATATGTAGCGAAGGCACTGAGGACCAGGCTGAGAGTATTTGCCATCAGCCGCGCACGAACGTGCGTGTCTAGGTTGGTTTAGTGAATTTCCTTTTGTGGGTCTAGTTCTGCATTCTAAATATATAGTCCGCACAAGTTGGGTCCTAGAGTTCACTGCTTTCTCTTGGCCCGCACAATGTCTACCCAGCCCCTTCTCCAGCGCACCGCACAAAAGCGCATCGCTCTGCCCGTTCGCGTAGAACCTAAAGTCTCTTTCGCCAACGAGCGCACCTTCCTCTCATGGCTGCACTTCACCGTCGTCCTTGGTGGTCTCGCGGTGGGTTTGCTGAATTTTGGAGATAAGGTGCGCACACGACGTCAGCGGAGGGTGGGGCATTTTGTTCACGATGCTTGCCTTTGCGTGTAGGTCGGCAAAATCAGTGCCGCCATGTTTTCTTTTGTTGGTGAGTCGCTTCCAGCGCTACCCTCACCAAGTATGACCTACATGACGACTTCTGTCTAGCCATGGCTATCATGGTCTACGCACTGTATACATATCACTGGCGCGCGGCGTCAATACGTCGTGGTGGACGGGGGCCCTACGACGATAGGGTTGGTCCGGTGAGTTCATGCGTCGATGTCGTTACATGTGCTGTCTCTAACCCTTTCCCTCTGAAACAGACCGTGTTGTGCGCGGCTCTCCTGAGTGAGCTCGATTATTCACTTTGCTTTCAACTCCTGACCGAATATTGTTCTTCAGTCGCTGTTATTATCAACTTCATTCTTCGCTTTACCCAAACATAAGATTCGTCCGCCGCGGCGAACCCGCGAACTCGTATGTACATGATCCGCCACACCTCGGGACGCTCTTGCGATAGCCCCCTACCCTACGGTTCTTATAACCCTGCATCTTGCAACCAATTTATCGACCGCATTATCATATTTATAGATGGAACCTACGTGATCTACCTCTTGAACATGTATTGTATATACTCATAGGAAAGACATATACATCATGTCGCGTCATTATGCTCCTTCCTACTCCATCAACTACGTTTCTGTCGCTTTGGGCCAGCTCTGGTGGAGGAAGTGTCTACTGACGAAACGGATACAGAGCGGCGTGGCTGCGGATGGGTAAAAATCGTTAGAAACTAGAAGGCTGGGTCAAACTAGATCCGGTACTCACATGCTTTCTGCTTCTTGCACTTCTTGTACTCATCACGCTCTGTGCTCGTCCATCCTCGCCCTCAGTTTCACCTTCGCCATCTGCTCCATGTTGTGCGTCATCGACTTCATACCTTCGCCGCCTTCCGTCTTAGTCTCACCCTCTGCTGATTGACTTTGCTCTCGCATGGCAAGGCGATTCTTGAGGACGCCAATGTCGTAGTCAACTTTGTCCGCGACGCGCTTGGTTTCGACGAGTGCAGTCGTTGCCTCTAGCAGACCTTCCAGTGATGCGGTCGTCTCTCGCGTTGGCATGACAAGGCGGGTTAACGAGATTCCCAATTCCGCCAGAGCTTGCGTAATTTTAGGTGCGATTGCGGGTTTAGGTGTTGGGAGTTTGTATGAGCGAAGGTAGGCAGGCTGATGCGCTGCTTTCGTGGCAGCCCCTGTAGAGGGCGTTTCGGTACGCACAATACAATGCTGGCATCTATGGCAAATGAGAACGAATTTAACATGGATGATAAAACAGAGGAAGGGATAGTCAAACCGAAAGCAGCACTCTTTGCAGTGTTTGGTCGTTTCATTGCTGGTGTACAACCGCAGAAGGCGTCGAAGGAGTCTCAACATCCATGGCCGGTTGTGTGCCCTTCTTTGTGGTCTTCTTTCTGCTAGTGCCAGCACTGCTTATACCAGCACCAACACCATCCGCCAACACACCCAAGGGTCCTCCATCGTCCTCCACAACATCCGGCAGTCCAGAGTCGATGCCAGCAAGTATTCGAAGGAGGTTTTCTCTGTCTCTCTTGAACTTGCGTTCGGTATGTTCCAGGCGCTTGACTTCCACGTAAGAGCTTCTTCCTCTGCAATTTGATCTGGTGTACGGTTCTCGAGGCTGAGGATGTACTTTTTCTTGTCAATTCACGATCTAAGAAGGAATTAATGGATGTTAGTTGATGAACAAACAAGAATGTAACTTACCTTTGTCGAACTGGAAACTGGAGATTAATTGCGCTTTGCTGGCTTCGTCTCCCGCCCAAGGTCGGTTCGCACTAATTTCTACATACGCTGTAATACCGATCTTTAAGGTCCTACAAAATGTATGTCAGAGAGCAGATTTAAGATTATCCACATAATCTCACCTCAAGCGAACGAGTTGGCCCCCCTGCATATTCGTATCTGTCATATATGATGTACCACCGTGAATCGAACTCTTGCACAACTCTGAAGAGATAATCTGTTTCTTCTTTTGTCCATTCACTATCTGTAACTAGATGTGAGCCACGTTCTAAGTCACAGGTAGACAGTACCCTGACCTTCCAAAAAGCGAGTGTATTCATCTTGTGAATAGTTATATTGCGTTGACTGAATGTTGTATTTCGCGAAGCGGTATTCTGATGATGACATTTAACACTTCATATAACGATAGAGTTGATAGAGAGAACATACCAGCGTTGGGGTCCTCGGATGCTTTCTCCCAATGTCGAAGCTCGAGACCGTCTTGTCGCGCAGGATTCTTGAATGTTCGTAATTCCCTGCAAGAAGCAAGAAACATCATGAGCTCAGAACGCCGGAGTATACAAAGCCAGTTCCAACCATTTTGTTCTTGGAGCTGTGCCACCAAAAGTAGGTTTTGTTTTAGGCGCGGTTTGGCTAGCTGAGCAGCAAGGGAAGGGGCAGATGGTCCAATAAGGGAGTAAAGTTCGCGTGAAATGCCTTCGGGCTTTCTTGGGTTTGCCTGTGTGGCCTTCTTGGGTTGGGAAGGTCCCGCTACTGCGTTACTTTCTGGTATAGAGAGCGCACTGCGAATGTCGGCGGCTGAGGCAGCCATGATAGTTCTGGAAGAAAGGTGTAGTCACGTGGCGACTGATGGGGGATCACAACTAAACGCCGACGGGCGGAGCGCCCGTGCCGCGCTCTACATAGTCTCTCACTGTTACCCCACAACCTGAGAGTTAACCGTAACGGGGATGATGGCCCGGACACACCTTTCGTCTTATCTACCTTACATGGCGCCGAACTCAAATATGCTGCGCAGTCACATGAATTCAGATAGTTATCAGCATACTTATACGTGGAATCCAGCTCTCTCACGTCCTCCCAGAGCTTCTCCCTGTAGACGCTCACCCATAGGCGACTTCTTGTTCGACTTGAACCGTTTCAAACACTTGGCGGCCTAGCTATGACATCTACGCTAGGCAAAAGCGATATGGAGGACTTCGTGAATATTTGGACCGACGCAGATGGAGAGAGATCTGCTAACACCAAGACAGGTTTCTACGATCAATGGGTGGAGCATTGTTAGTGTCGCCCTCAGTTCCCACCTCTCTTGACACTTACCATGCCATCTTTCAGCTTCTGCAACACAAGCTATCCCACCGATAATTGGGTATGATCTACCTCCCACAGCTTACGCAGCCCTTAATTCACGAGGCCCTTGTCAGTGCTGATGCTTTGCGCAAGCTCTACCCAAAACATTCTTTGGTTATGACGAATGGATATGGGTTCAATATCCTCGCATTTCCTGCTGCTTCTGTGACACCACTGGAAAATGCTCCATTGATCACAAACCTCTTCTTTGTGCCTCTTTCTCGCAACACAGGAATCCCTGGACTCCTTACCGATCAAGTTGAGTTTGGGGCCTTCAAGCTCAACTGGAACGTGAGTTGTTACGTATATATTGTGGTCTTATCGATGTACTAAAGGCGGTCGCTTTAGCAATTTGAGTATATCGTGGTTGCAATCCAGGTTACTCTCCTCCATTGTGGTCCATTTTCACATTTGATACTAACTCAGTCAAATTAACAGTATCCTCAAGGGTTTGGTACTATGAACCAATTTTTTATCCTTCATGAAGGTGAAAAAGCTTTCATTATAAGCGTGTGTGTTTTCAGAAATGCTTACGATATGTGCAGGTCCTGAAGAAGTTTCGCGCCTGTACCTCCTCGCTGCTGGTGCATGGTCCAATTCCTTGCATGACGAAATTTGGGTTTTCAATCAAGGGTTTTGGCGCAAAGATCGTGCCCTTTGGCTAGAAGTACAGAAAGCGGACTGGAAAGATGTCATTCTCAAGGATGAGTTCAAGAAGGCAATCCAAAAGGATGTGTATGGATTCTTTGCTTCCGAAGCTGTCTACAAGGAGCTCGCTATCCCCTGGAAGGTATGTCATCTCCGCTTTGATCATAAGTAACCTGCTCATTCAGTCTAAAGCGTGGCTTGATTATGTATGGCCCACCAGGTATACCTCGTGTTTGCTTATTCGTCGTATAGAGTATTAATTCAAGCTTGAATAGGAAACGGGAAGACAATTAGTTTGAAGACTATCATGAAAACCTGTGGGGAGAAGGGCTTTGCCCCTTTGTATGTGAAATCTTTCCAAAGTAAGTTTATCAGTTTATGACTGCTCGTTGCTTTACTTAGTGCCATACGCAGGTTACAAAGGAGAAGAAGGCGCGATGGCAGATGTATTCGATAAAGCTCGCCAGCTGTCTCCTTGCGTTGTAATTCTTGAAGATCTTGACAGTCTCATCAACGACCGTAACCGCTCGTTCTTCTTGAATCAGATGGACGGTTTGGAAGGAAACGACGGTCTTCTTGTCATTGGTACTACCAACCACTTCGACAGGTTGGATCCAGGTCTCAGCACCAGACCAAGTAGGTTTGATAGGAAATAGTAAGCTTCTTTATCCCTGAATTGCTTCGCCGGCTTACCTGGTATGTATCACCAGCAAATTTGACGACCCAGACGAGGAAGAACGCAAATTATATGTTCAATATTGGCAACAGAAGCTGGCACCTAACAAAGAGATCGACTTCCCCGACCGTCTTGTCAGCAAGGTTGCGCGTTTGACAGATAGATTCAGCTTTGCTTATCTTAAAGAAGCCTTGTAAGATCAGGTTCGCTCGGTGTGCTCCTTCACTAAAATGGCCGATATTTTTAGTGTTTCTTCATTGGTCACGCTCGCTGGCATCGAAGGCGACAAGCCTGCGTTCGAGAGTTTGTTGATTACGCAAATTGAGACCCTCAGAAAGCAGCTCGACAAAAACTTCAGCAATTCAAGACCATACTATGACCAGAATACAATATCTTTGGACTTTGACACCCGTTACAGCTCTACGAAATTCCACCGCACTACCCCTTCTAGACCGCCACGTCCTGACTCATCTAAGGAATATGATGTCCATGAAATGCTAGAAGCGCTATCCCAAGTTGGCCCCAGAACCGATCCTAGCCGTAACCGATTCCATCGAACCTCCGCAGATTCTGCATCTACTGGTCCGGAATCTCGTGACTTCCGGGACCTCCTCGATACGTTTTCTGGTGCACCCCCCGTGGACCCAGCCTCCCATCGCACATATACGACCGCTCCGTCTGGTCGTGGCAAACGTGCCAATTATGACAATCCTACTTCTCAGGACAACGGAAGACAGAGGATCCGCGAACTCATGGACAACATTTCTTCTAGTTCGGATAACAACTTCCCAAGCCGACTGTATTCGCAGCCTTGGTTGAGTTGACTCCGTCCGCCTCTCAGTCGGATTGGAGTACCACCAACCCTTTCGCGAGTGCTGACAATTATCGATCTCCATCTTCCAGCACTGCTGGAAATTTATTCCCCAACTTACTGTGGAAATGAATATACTGACTTGTTAGTTTTTTACCTCCAGATTGAATAATCCCAGGCATGTGTGACCGGTTTCTTGTAAATCCTACGTATACCTCACAAATAACCAGAATTGTAAAGGCTCCCACTATTTATTGATACATGTGTTTAGGTATGGTGTTTCTACAAAGGGAGATACATCAATTGTACATTAGAATATGTATGTGCTGAGCACTACAAAATGTGTGATATATTATATATAACATCCCAACCTCAACTCCCTCGACGTGTTGGTTTGGGGCCCGTACACTTCGGCGCAATATTGGTTCCAATGGCTCTTCCTCTGTTTTGACTCGGCTATCTATCTGTAAAACTGAGTTGGTATCTTCAAGATAAAAACCCTTGGCTTTCTTTGCAAGCCGAAGACCTTCAGAATGTAAGTGCTCCGTGCTATAATGGTGCGAAACCATCAAACACAGAGCCTCTTGGATCGGGTCATCATTCACTTTCCAAGACTTGGTGTTGAGAACGTGGATGACTTGAGGTGTCAAGAGGTCAAGATAATGAGACGAAACATTCAAAAGATCGATAATATGGCCGCAGACTTGGCAATGCCATGTGAAGTGCCCATTTGGAATACTGGGAGATTCGTAAAGAATGCGGGAAGTTGAGGGATCTGGGATGAAATCGCCACTGAATCTGAATCCGAACTCTCAGCGGTTGTTGGTTCACTGAAGTCCGAGTCATACTGGAAGATTTGCGGGTTGGGTATAACATCTGGAGATGATCTGCGTTCTGGAGATCGTTGCTTGCGCTGAGTGGAAAAACTTTAATGAAGGCAAATGAAATGAGATAGACGGGGAACACACCTGCCTAAGAGCACGTTTGTCCGTTCGCTTTTCCGTTCGTTGGCCAGCGTTCTTTAGCTGCTGGCTCCAAAAGGCTGCGTTTTGGCCATATCTAGCCAATTTTTTTGGGAGGTCATAAGTTACTGAGCTATCATCCAGCTGTTCTGAAAGGCCCCATTGAACATGATTTAGTTTGGCTTCAAGCGAGTCATATCGCGCCTGTTTGCAGAATGCAATCCACTGGGAATGTCGACGAGTTTAGTGTTGGGGCCATTACTAGCTATTTGATTGGCAAGTAACCAATCAGCGTGTTTAGCGAACCAGCCACGAATTTCTGCCCGAGGGACGTGTCGTAGATGCCGAGGTTCGCTTTCTATCCTTGAGTCTAACTGAGGTCTAGCAATAATTCGCCGATCATGGTCCCGAGGACGAATTTCAGCAAAGTAGCGCCTTATCAGCCAGTCAATATTTCGGTCTTCCAGGTTGGTTTCATCGGGATCGGTTTCGATTAATTCTATGATTAAGGCCCTGAGACGAAAGCGCTCAAAAAGTTGCGGCTTCGTTCAAGAGTTGATACATGGAGAGATTTGACCCAATATGTCCGGTTTCTAACCGGGTAAACAAAATAGTTAGAAAGTATTATTGTCGTTTACCAATAGGACCCACATATTTTCGCATTTAGAAAAGATCAGCAGTTTCTCAGGATCCTTATCAGCTATAAGTAAAGACATCAACACGAGTTTCCGTTCAAAATAATATAAACTTGCCGGTCAGGTAATGCGCTAGTAAATTTTTGGTGCATCCAACCATAACCTTTAGTCGCGAACTCCCTTCGCCTTTCGACTGTCCATATAATTGTTGAATGCTCAACCTACTGTTTGCGTGTGATAAGTGAATTTTCTGGTCGTACTTCTTGAAAGCATGTTGAAGATATTGAAGCCCTGTCTCGGAAAGCCAGTCAAGATCTTGGATTTCCATGATGCCAAAGAAGGTGATATCATTTTGTTTATTTCCAAGAGGAGATGACACAGGGGGATTGATAATGAACTCAGAGTCATCAAAGCTATATTATGGTCGCGGCTTCAGAGGAGTATTCCAAGCTGCCAGCTAGAAATGATATTACCCGATTGGTTTCTTCTCCAAGTAGAGTCGCACCTCATTGAGTGGAATTTGGGTTCCAGATCTAGGTGGAGGAAATGATGATTTGAGTAGGATGTCCTCACGATATGGACCAAAGACATGAGATAGTAGATCAGCGACTGTCATTTTGGATTGGCGAATGTAGTAGATGCGCCGGAACAGCGGACTGGGAGGTTGAGATTAAATATGATGGCCAGGCGTGACCTGTCACGCGAGACCTTTTCGTTCGCGCACTCCATCTTTTCCGAGCCCACCCTAATGCTGTCGTCGATCGCCACTCCATCTACGCTCACTGACTCTTTTGGCATCACTTCCAACGCAATCAACCCCGACAGAATATCTGCTACACAGGCCCAGATCCCCGGAAAAGAAGAAGAAGAAGAAGAAGAAACGCGCCCGTGAAGATGATCCAACCGCGACTACTGAAACCGTAGACGCAGATGAGCCCAGGAAGAAGAAAAAACGAAAGCATCATGAGCCCCCAGAGCAGCACATCGCGCCACCTGCCATAGAGGCCCATCTGAACCTGCTCCGGCTTCAAAGCCTAAAAAGAAGAAAAGGACAAAGGGAAAGCCAAGGCTACCGCAATTGCAGAACAGACAGACGCGCAAATTGAAGCTGATTCACAGGCATCGGCGGAAGCCTTACTTTCTGCTATTGTGGCTGCCTCAGTCACAAGTCCAGACACTCCCCAGATCGCTCCTCCTTACGATCCTCAGATGGCACCATCATCTTCTCAACAATTTGCGACATTCCCTCCTGTGCAGTACGGATATCCTCCTGGACCTTCGACCCCACTGCGACCCAGCCTCCGAATATGTTTAACCCTCCTACTGGTCCGGCAGGAGGCGCGTTTTCAGAGCTCGCCTTTGGCTCGAATGAAGATCTGCTTCGCGCCTTGCAGGATTTGGACATGAGCAAGATCGCGAGCGTTCTCAGAACGCTTGGTGAAGCTGCTATGGCCAATGAACCCAGTTTTGCACCTCAACTAAGTTTTTTGCCTCCTCAGTTGGATCAGCTTCCGCCTCCACCACCAGCCAGACGCGCGTCTACCCAATCCAATGCTGTCAAACTGGCTTCGACCTCCACCACTGGCCATAAAAGAACCATTAATATGGACTTGTCTGGAAACGAGCAACACAGTAATCCTGACCACGCATATTTGCTTGCCAATAAATGGCTAGGTGCGAATAAGCTTGCGGAACTTGTCAAACGCGAAGGTACTTCTAATCCTGAAGTGGCTTTAGAACATGCTTTCACTTTTGTATCAGGTCTCGTCTACAAAAAGGGCAAGTTCTCTGCCATAGAGGAAGAGCAACTTAGAGCCGCTATAGAAAATATCAACGAGTTCGTTTCATGGAAATTATGATGTATCCTGCGCATTACTGATATTCGTTCAGGAGAAAGGCCTAACAACCAACCAAATTCAGGAAATGATATTCTCGAAAACGGATAAAAGTAAAGATACCGCGTTTTGGTCTGAACTCAGTATGTACTATCCCAAGTTATTGGCCGGGTATCTCATTTCGACTTCGCAGCCTCTGCTGTTCCTTTACGACCCATCATTGCCGTATACCATCATGTTCGCCGAAGTCATCATCCCATGAAACAACAAGGCCCTTGGAAAAGTTACGAAGATGATGCACTCAAGCAGTATGTATTTTCGTTTTGTTTAACTTCAATATCGCCTCTAATTACTTAACGTTCAGAGCGGTTGCGGACCTTGGCCAACAGTGGGAGAAGGTTAGTTATCGTGTCGGAAGAATGGCCTCCGACTGTCGGGATCGGTATCGCAATCACATCGTTAATAGTGACATCCGTATCTCGGGTGCGTAGAACAAGTAGCGAAGTCAGTGAACTTTCAACTTACGCACATGAAAGGACACTGGTCTGCTGAAGAAGAAGAAAAACTCACACGCATAGTCACGGATATGACTATCAAGCAAGGAAAGGACATAGACAATGATGTCTTCTGGGGCAAAGTCAGTGAACTCATGGGCGGTACTCGTGGCCGTCAGCAATGCCGAATCAATGGTGTGTTTATTTCTTTTGATTATTGCCGACCAATATGTTGATTATTGAGAAATAGGACGGATGCACTGAGCAAAACAGTCAAGAACGAGGGTCGGAAACCCAGATGGAATGCGCAAGACGCTTTTATTCTCGTTCACAAGTACGATTTTCAAACACATTCAGACTCGAACTATTTTTAACATTTTGTTTAGAGTTGACTCTCTCAACGTCAGAGATGACACAGAGATAGACTGGAAACTAATTCCAGACCCCGATTGGAACCTTTGGAGCGCGCACACCTTGCAGCGACGGTGGTTAACATTGAAAAAAGGTGTGAAGGGTTATGAGGATATGACTCATCAAGGTACACCTTGACTGCCGTTGCTATCTTGTATTCTTTCTTATTCCGTCCCTCCAGAAATCATGGATATCCTCCGGGTCAAGAAAGCAGATTTGCCACCGCCTCCTGTTCCAAGCACTCGGAAAAAGAAGGAGAGAAAGGTGACTAGCGCAGCTGCTGTTAGCGAGTCGCCTGACTCGAGAGCGAGCAATGATACACCAGCTGCAGCTGGTTCTAGCACTGGGCCTGGTACCTCCACCACGGCAAGTAATCAAGATCAAGATGATGACTCCACGGATTCCGATTCATGACAAGCTCAACTTTGAAACCTCAATCAGATATGAAGTAACAAGGTGTAACCTCGTTTATTCTGTTCGTGAGGTTAGTAGCGTAGTTTTTTCTTTGGCATTCTCGGAGTATACCTTCAGCATAATTGCCTTGTAATACCTAGAGGAATACGCTTTCAGCATGACAATTCACGAAATAGTCAATATCGTCATGCATCATGACTTCCTCGAGGCCGTGGCCGCTTGTGAATGATATCTATCAGTCCGATTGATGGTTCATTAACTCATGCGGGAACAATCATCCTGAGCGCTGAGCCTCTAACACCTGCTTTTCATTTGCAGATATGCAATGCGGATTACACACCCCCTTGCCTACTCGCTGGGAGGCTGCTAAACTAGCAGACAACACGCTCAGACTGCTGTATACTCTTGATACTCACCACCCACTGCGATGTCTGCTGAAGGAGGTCTGGTTCAAAAACAATTTTTTTGGCAACGCCAACCACATGCTACGAGCTTTCGACAGTCTAAAACTCTGTCGACTATCGCAATATCTTTCTTTGTCGCTATTGCGACAACAGTCTCCCTTTTCTTCACGTCGAACCGAGTATTGAGCAACTCTCTTTTTCCCTCTCCTTCTTCTTTTGGGCCAGAGCCATACTCGTTACCTGCTCTTGATTTGAGCGCCAAGAAAGCTATTCTTTCGCGTTGCGCAGCTCTCAAGATCATCCCTGGACCTCCTGAATCTTTCCACTCTCGAGAGGAATCCGACAGATTTGAACCCGGTACAAATGCAACACTGATTCGCAACTGCGTTATCTTTACAGGCAAGGATAATGGAACAGATATCGTTCGCGGAGACATCCTTCTCGACAAAGGCATCATCAAAGGCGTAGGGAAAATATCGAGGCGCATTCTTGACAGTATAGAGAACTTGACGACTATCAATGCCGACGGGGCATGGGTTACTCCTGGACTTGGTATGTTTTCATCTGTGGTGAATCGTTGGTCAAAAGATATTCATATTTTCGTCCAGTCGATTTGCATACTCATATGGGTGTGCTAAGCACTCCCATTCTTTCAGGTGCATGGGCAAAATTGATACGGGCGACCAATTTCTTACTCACCTTTGAATTATCCAGGTGCCGTTGACTTGGATTCGGCAAAAGGCCCTGTTACACCCTACTTGAGGATTATCGATGGGTTGAACACCCACGATGCGTCATATGAATTGGCTATGGCCGGAGGGGTCACTTCGGCCCAAGTCCTTCCTGGAAGCAGTAATGCAATTGGTTCGTATATCATACGCTTCTCCTCCTATAACTTAGAATATAATTCTAATGTTTTACAGGCGGTCAAGCATTTATGATCAAACTGCGCAAACCGAAAGATCGCTCTTCGTCCTCTATGCTTCTCGAACCTCCTTATGATTTACAACTGCCGCCTAGCGAGCCTGACAGTTATACATCTTTCAGATGGAGACATATGAAGTATTTTTATTATTAGTTGGTTCTTTCTGCTGGTTTTATTGACTTGATTTTCAAAAGGCAAGCCTGTGGCGAAAATCTGAGGGTGTATGGAAATCGGATGGATACGATGTGGTCATTCCGATCTGCGTATGCAGAAGCGCTGAAGATTAAACAATCCCAAGATGAATATTGTGCCCGCGCCGAAGGCGGCCTGTGGGATTCTCTAACAGAACCATTTCCAGAAGACCTTCGTTGGGAAATGCTCGTGGATGTTCTTCGAGGCAAAGTCAAGGTAATTATCATTTCACTACGTGCTTGCTGAAACATTTGATAACAAATTGGACCTAGGTGTCCACCCATTGCTACGAAGCTGTGGACCTTGATGCGATGGTTCGAGTGCGTCCTTCATAGCATCCTTCAATCTCCTTGAGTTTAGGGGACTTACTCTTGTATTCTTAGTTAACCAACGAGTTCAAATTCAATATCGCATCATTCCATCACGCCGCTGAAGCCTACTTGGTCCCGGATCTACTGAAACGAATGTGAGTAATCTGTTTGAATACCCATCTTAATTTCGGCATATGTTGAATGTTTTTCTAGGTGGGGTGGGGTTCCGTCGATCGCTCTTTTTGCCACGAATTACCGGTGAGTAATCCTTCATGAAACAATTTGGAACATGACATAAGTATCATCGAATTAGTCACAAGCGCGAAGCTTTCCGAGGCTCCGAATTCGCACCTAGGGTGTTAGCTGACAATGGCATACCAGTGATCATGAAGGTATTGTTCCTGCTATGGCCGTCCTTGTAAAAAGTAGCTCACGGGATCGTTTAACCCAGTCCGATCATCCCGTAATCAATTCTCGATATCTCCTCTATGAAGCTCAGCAAGCACATTACTTTGGGCTCCCGCCACATCTGGCGTTGGCTGCAGTTACTTCCACGCCTGCCGGAGCTGCGGGCCTATCGCATCGTATTGGCATAGTGGACGAAGGCTTTGATGCTGATATCGTTTTATGGGATTCTCACCCACTTCAACTAGGTGCCACTCCCGTCAAAGTTTGGGTTGATGGTATATTACAAATCCCAGTTCCTTCGAAAACCGGGGAAGACGATTATATCGAAATTGGAACAGGGAAGGAAGACTCTGAATGGAGACAGGTTCCTGACATACCGAACTGGGACAAAGAACGGAAGCAAACGATTGCTTGGGAAGGTCTACCTCCCCTCGAAGGACGCAAATCAGAGGATTCCATTCTTTTCACCAATGTAAAGGAAGTGTGGCAACATTCCCGTGATGGAGGCATCGAGCAGAGCTTCGCAGCTCAGCCAGATTACTCGGACTCGGATCTACAGAACAATGGCTTGGGTAACGTTCTTGTCTCGAGAGGGAAGGTGATCTGCATTGGCCACAGTTGCACAGACGTTCGCGGAGATGCCGTTACGAAGGATTTGCGTGGAGGAGCCATATCGCCTGGTCTAATGACATATGGATCGCCCTTAGGCTTGAAGAGATAGCTTCCGAGCCTTCAACAACAGATGGAGAGACTTACGACGCTTTCAAGCGCGATGTCCCCAAGATTCTTGACGATGCCGGGGCGGTTGTGCGAGCGATGGACGGGTTGACTTTTGGGACCCGTAATGCTTTGTAAGTCTCTACTTCCGCGATTGCAGAAGAAACATTCTGATGGTTCGTTCAGGATAGCGTACCGATCAGGTGTAACTTTGGCGACTTCTTCCTTAGCGAAGCCAATATACTTGGCCGGCCCAGACGCACACATCATATCTGGACTATCAGTAGCCTTCCGCACTGGATCTGACCATGCCATGCAGAGAGGAGCAATCATACAGGATGTAGCGGCTTTACATGTCGTTATGGGCAAGTCGAATCCCGAATTTAGAGGGGTAAGCGTGAGCACACAGATAGCTGGCCTCCGAAGGTTGTTGTATGGCTGGGAATCGACTGACCAAGAAACTGGAGTATGGTTCAAAAAGCTGCAGAGGTTGTCTGGAATTTTTTTTTCGACGGAAGTGACTGATATTTGAATGCAGGGCGTGGTTCCCCTTGTGATTGAGGTGGACAGCTCAGATATAATGGCCAATCTCTTGATCCTGAAGAACGACGTCGAAGACAAGATAGGCTCTCGGATGAGGATGACTTTTAGCGGCGCCATGGAAGCACACCTTTTGGCAAAGGAAATCAGTGAGCGGGATCGATATTTTGATTTCCAGTAATTATTCCTCAATTACACGCAGGTGATGCTGGTGTTGGCGTTATACTCAACCCTTCGAGGCCATTCCCTATGGTCTGGGATCAACGGAGAATGTAAGCAAAGCATTCGAGAGAGAGGGTTGAAATATTGAACTTTATTGATTGAAGACTGCCTGGCCCGCCCCTTACTAATGACACGGCATTGGTTACTCTATTAGAACAAGGTGTAGTCGTGGGTTTAGGGGTTCGAAATGCATGGGAAGCTCGAAATACGCGGTTCGATCTCCAATGGGTGAGTGACTTCTTGAAAAGATTACTGAATAATAACTGATGTGATATGATTATAGGCCGCCCTTGAGTCTAATGACCGTATTTCAGAGCGTAAGGCATATGCTCTCGTGACTACAAATCTGCAAGATTTATTGGGCATTCGCGGTATTGATGATGAGACGGCGACCTTGTTGCGTTCGAGGGTGGAAGTATGTTTAATTTATCCAGCAAGGCCGTTGCTGTGATCTCTCCTGGTCGCGGGTGGTGGACTTTTTCTGAGGGATCCTAGAGATCGGGCGTAGGGTTGGACTGTATTTAATTATTCTATACAACGCCTAGAAGGGCAGCAGTATTCTTAATGCCACGATTTCTGGCAGCGGCTAGACTTATACCAATGCAGCTGATAAGAAAGCCCGCAAATCTGAAGAGCTCGATGATAAATCATCTGCTTCGGAATATACGAAGGACGCACCGCTCACCTGAAGAATGCTATCCTCGAAATGACCGTTCTTCGTGCGGAGAACGAGATGAGGCAAATATCGATCGCAAAACGGCAGGCGTAACTGGTATCCGCCTTTTAGAGTCCAAGTCCAAGTCTGGTGGTGGTGGTTGAAACTCCTTGTAAAGTGGCCTCGCTGTTGTCGAGGAGGTGGAGGTAGAGGAAGACATGAGTACGATTACGTAACTGTTCAGATTGTAACGTTACTGCTGTTGATGACGACAGTCATTGGCTGAACCGACTCCCTGCTGAACTCCCCTTCTAACTGGCTGTAAACTGCTTCAACGATTGGCTCTTCAATCTCGCTACACGAAAATAGGGATTCGACATTTCAATCGCGGCCTGGTCTCTAAGCCAATTTTCTTTCAATATCTACAGTGGTTATCAAGTACCCTCGGACAACCCTCGGAAGTTGGCCATTGGCTGGCCTGTACTTATTTTGCGGAGATACCACCGAACTTTGAAACTACATCTATCATAGACGAAGATTGTGTCAGCTTCCCGGCAAATAACCAGCCTATAGCAAGGCGCTATTGGCCACATTATATCTTGTGTGTACATAGTTTTGACCGTTTTCTCTTAACAAAGAACCTAGACTGATCTAGACGCGCACTATACTACCATTCTCACATAAAATTTTAGGATCTAGAGGTCTATTCCAGTCTATCCTATTCCGTCTGCGAATACAAAATGTTTCCAGATGTGAATTCTGAATCCTCGAAGTCTTTCATGAAGATATGATCAAGGTCAGCGACCGTCTGCCTACAGAAGAAGAATATCGTCGCGTCCGACATCTTCACCTGGAACGGCCAAAAGACCCGATTTCGGACGACCATTTGGCTGCCGTGCTCGCGGCCACTCCACATCTGGAGACAGTCGTGCTTACGGGCGTACCAGACGCGACTGACAGGACCATCGTCGTGCTGGCAGAAAAAGCATAGATCTGCTTGGGCTGGACATATCCGGATGCACACAGATTACAGACGTTGGGGTCATGGAAATCGCGAATAAATCTCCGCCTTTACAATGGCTTCAGTTAAATGGAGTGGTGGGACTCACGGATCCCTCTATTTCTGCTATTGCCAAGACATGCTCACGTCTCATAGAACTCGAGATAGGCGACCTACCGTTATTGACGCCAGTTTCTGTGCGTGATATTGGTCGTATTCTAGGTGCGTAATAGCGTTCTAGAATCTGTGGCGCAGTCATTCATACTTCATTTACTGTAGGAAGTTACGAACTTTGCGATTGGCCAACAGTCCACTGCTCACTGATAAAGCATTCCCGTCGCCATTCCAGAAGGACCAGTCTTCAGACCTTACGCCCGACAAGCCTTTACCTCATAGACCCACGACGTGGCTCGAGCAGCTTCCGCCACTGATCCTGCGGCATTCTGCCGATAGCCTGCGCGTGATTGACTTATCTCAATGCAAAATAACGGATGATGCAGTCGAGGGGATCGTGAGCCATGCGCCGAGGATCCAAACTTTCATCCTATCTGGCTGCTCGTTGCTCACTGATAAAGCACTGGAAAGCATCTCTAAGCTTCGAGACCGCCTTGACGTTCTGATGTTGGCGCACGTTTGCAACATCACAGACCGTGGAATTATTAACCTTGCGCGGGCATGTAACAACTTGCGTTGTATCGATGTAGCATGTGAGTGGTTTCTCTCCACCTTTCTGCCATTCATTTCAGCTTTTTCCAGAATAAACTGACGTTGTGAATGAAAGTCTGCCGTAACTTAACAGATATGTCGGTGTTTGAGCTGGCCAGCCTGCCAGGTCTCCGACGACTGTCTCTCGTACGCGTTCATAAACTGACGGACATTGGGCTATATGCGCTAGCAGAGCATGCCACTGAGTTGGAGCGTCTGCATCTTTCTTATTGTGACCGGCTGTCTTTGGGCGCGGTCCATCTGTTGCTGCGAAAGCTTGATCGTCTGCAGCATCTTACCGCTACAGGCGTACCATCCTTTCGCAGGAAAGGAGTGCATCGTTTCTCGGAGCCCACGCCCGCTGTAAGTTGCACCTTAGCCTATCGCATAAATTTACTCGTCTTCTTAGCGATTCAAACCTAGAACTACGATCCGGATCAGCAGGCTGCATTTTACGTCTTCAATGGGGAGAACGTCGCGCGTCTGCGACGGTTTTTGGACAAGGAAGATAAACGTCGGCGCGAAGCAGAAGCCCAGAACGTTCCTTTCATCATACGTGAAGACGATAAGATGGATCTTTATTAATTCTTGTTTTGGTCTTTCATCTTGCGCTTCTTGGTCTCTCCATCGGGTGTCGTTATGTTAACATGTAAGTGGCCAGCTTGCATTTATCGCTGCTACCGGTGCTGATGAATTTCGTAGTTATCGCTACTTATCACTATTGCTAGTTTTAGATACCCATACCCTTGTCATATCTTGTACTCTACAGTCCATGCTCACATATATGCTAATGTTTCATTCTTGGAAGAGGAAGGTTTTTTATAGGCCAACGTTCGACGCAGAGGGTGGCGCATCAAGAGCGAAGCTTTGCTAGAACCGACTGCGCGATATAGTTGCAATATGTTGCATCATAATGAACGTAATCGATTCAGATAGCTTCTTGTGTCCAAAGGTGGTGCGCTGGGTTGGGGTCTTCTTGGGGCCAATACATAGTGTCTGTCGAATTTATCATGAGATGGTGAACTGTATGGACCGCAGAGGACGTGGACAAGGCGATGTTTCACGTATGTCGCGATGGCTACGTAGGCGCGCACAAGAAGCGCGCTGGACGAGCAGGCCGGGGGAGACGACCGAAATGGGCGGGAGAAAGTCTATCTCCGCACACGCGAGCTCGATCTGAGGGTAATTGGATCATTTCGCGCTCCTTCTTATGCCTCTCGCTCCCCTCCCCCATCCTCTGCGGGGTCTTCCTCGGCGTCTCACCTCCCCCGCCGCCTTTTAGTCCGGCCTGCCAGTCTCTTCGCGCCTTTTCTGGGCCAAATCGCGTTCCCGACTCCTTTCTCCAATACTTAACATTCTCCTCGTCCAGATCTTTTTTTCACGCCTATTCCCCGGCTTGCTCGGATGCAGGTTACGTCTATCTTGCCTCCGCTCTCATCGCCAGAGACCTCCGGACCGACATGCAACATGTTATATTTGCGTCCACTAAAAGCACCTCCCACAGAGCACGATTCCGCTGGCCTAGGTTCTCAGGGGATTTCCCTCAAACCATCCTCCGAGCCACGCTCGCCCAAAAGGCTTAATATATGCGCGTTCCAGCCTCTCCCATCTATCATCGCCTCCCCAATCTCACGCCACCTCCAGCCTGTCCTCCAAGACCCAGGACGACGCGTTTCCTCGTCCTCTGCGTCCGCCGAGTCTTCTTCGTCCCTACGCGTGCTATTCCCCACCTCGCCGCCACCAACGTGGATAGCTACGCCCCCCACGCCTCCGTCAAAATATATCCGCAGGTCTAACACCACCTCTACACGCCGCTATCCACCAGTATCCGTCTCCCCTTCAGCCTCATTCCCTGCCTCAATGCATCCACATGCAGCCCGGAGCAATGAAAAAACAAATATCCGGCGTTCTGTTTCTGTTCCAGCGCTTTCTTTCCAGTATCTCGAGCAGTCCGAAGCGTTTTCGAGTTTTATGGGAGCGACCTTCGTTCAGAGTCCGGAAAGACTTCTAGCTTTGGACGAAAATCCATTTGATGCCACATTTTCTATCAGTGACAACACGTCCGGGCCGGTACACATTCATACCAATGTCAGCGGGAGCAATATGTCAAGGCTGTCTTCAATGTTGGGAATAGTTCGTCCGTTTCAGAAAACGAGGAAGATCCACTATACGAGAAAAACGACACCTTTACTGCTGGACCGAGTCCAGCGGAGAGCTGGAGCGACCACAGTATTGAAGATGTCCGGGAAAGAGAGAAGACCAAAGACGCCCTTCGCAAGTTTCATGCTCTCAAAGAGCTTCTTGTTACGGAGGCTGGCTACCTCACGACTTGAAGGCCTTAGTGACGGTAAGTCTATTTTGTATTTTCTTTTATTTCAGTGAACCGACTTCATTTCCAAGGTTTACCTTCGTAACCTTCCTCCTTGGCTGCTCGGTCTCTGACTTCAAGTACCACATTTGGACGCGCCTCCTCTTCGTTCGCGTCGGGTCCATGGATACATTCATACACACAACTCCAGGCTACTGCGTTGGCGTCTTCATCCACCTTGCCCGATACTGCGCAGAACCCTACGTCATCAGTATCTGCCACTCTCAAGGAGCCCTCGAAGGCCAATTCGCGTTATCTGTTCAGCGACAATGAACTTGAGTCTTTGACTCGCAATGCAGAAGAGATGTTACAGCTTCACGAACACTTTGTTAAGGAGCTTCGCGTAATACTCGAGCCTTTGGGTTTTACAATGGAAATGGCGAGAATGACCTCGGGCATGAACACTTGGCGAATCTCAATGCGGCTATTCGGGCTGTTTCAACCAAGTTTGCCACTGAGGTTCGTTTTGTTCATCTTTGAATGAAGAAAGTTGAAGCTTATCATCATTTGAATATGATCAATTTCAGGCTTCGCGTTTCAACGCATATCAGTCGTTCTGCGCAGGCCATGCGGAAGCCGTGGATATCTTGCGGAAAGCTTACATACAATTCCCGATAGAACTCGACGCCTTCGAAAGCCGTTGCATGAACATGGTTTCAGAGATGTTCAAGGACGGCACTACATCGGAACCAAGACGCAATCGTAATAGCACTCATAGCGCGGGAGGCTCCCCGACAGCCCAAACTCATCTGACTGCTGAGGACCGCAAAAGAACTCTGTCGCTGACCTCTTTGGATGGCGCAACACGCTCGTTGCGCCCCAGAAGTAGCATGATCATGAACAAGGACTCAGTCCCATTTCCTCTGGAACCTAGAAGGGAGAAAGCCTCGCCCCGGATTGCTTTTGCGGATTATATGATCAAGCCTATCCAGCGCATCTGCAAATACCCACTTTTGCTCGACCAACTACTGCCATCAAAGGCATTGCGGGCGCTCTCGCAAAACGCGCCAGATATGCGATCTGATGTGGACGTTGTTGTGGAGAGTGCGGCGCAGGCAATGAGACATGTGGCATCATCCGTCGACGAAGCTCGGCATAAGCAAGATGTCGCCACGCAATCCGCCCTTATCTTTTCCCGTATCTGCTTTGCAGCGCCATCCACGTCAAACTCGCCCTTTTCGCAGGCGCTTACGCCCGATTTTTGGCGTCTCTCGGGGATTGCTTGTTATCTGGATCTCTGGATGTCATCCATTACAGTTCATATTTCCCTCTTGGGCAGAATTCTAGCATCAAAGTCAAGTATCTGGGCGCATTCTTATATCCGGGCGGTATCTGGTTCTAGTCAAGGTTTCGAAAGGCAAGAAGTACGAACCCAGGCATTGGTTCTCTCTAGCCGAGTTTGAGGTTTTGGATGTAGACGATGATGGAGGTATGCTATTGTCTGCATTTGATATCATCACATTTCATTAACTTTTATCTAGCCATGCTACCCTGCTCTTTCAAGCTTTCTTCTGGCGATAACCACTTTGAACTAGCCGCTGCTTGCCAGCGCGAAAAAGATGAATGGCTTAGCTCCATTCACGAGGCCCTCAAGCACACTGCATCATGGAGCAATGAACCAACTCCAAGTTACAAATTTGATGTGAAAGGAGAACTCCTTCCAGAGTCGGACGACGGACTCTCTGAATATCCGAGTCTTCTTTCCACTATTCGTTCGATTCCTGAGGGTGGTAATGCTTCAGACGCGGAGTCCTCAGAACCATTCTTTGCTTCATTGCGAGGAAGTACCAAGCCAAAAAGGAAGAGGACGGGATACGAGACTCCTCCTATTTTCAGACAAGATCTGCCCCCGGGCCCGAGTCGACGGTCGTCATCGACGTCGGTCAAGGCTATCTTTTCCCCGATGGCATCCGACACAGAGACCGTGGTCATCCGTCGCTCATCGCACGTTGCGCGCATTCAGGTCGATCAGGAGCTGCAGGATGTCATTTCGCAATCATGCTTGACCGCCCGGTCGTACGCCTATAGCCACGAGGTCGAGCTCTTCCAAGCTCCGAAAGCGACCCGATCTGGTTCTGCCCGATCGAACTCTGCTATTGGGATGGCTGGTATGGGCCGGCTATCTAAACACGAAAGTGTTCGTGTCCCTCGGCGAAGGACGACGGACAGTTCGGAGTATGCAGTGTCGAGAGGCGCTTCTATCTTGAATGGCGCTACTGTTGGAAAAGGAGCTCAAACAAGTTGACCATCACCGCACTGTCGCCGGAAGAGTATAGCAGTTCTGTGCAGATTCAGGATCTCGCGCCATCTCCTCTGCCCTCGCCCCCATCATCCATGTCGTCCTCTTCTCGTGATCGCGTCTCTTCTCTTCGTGTGTCTGAAAGCAGCCAGCCCAATGTCCCCGTTCCTCTGCTTCATCTACTCGAGAGAATTACGCCATTGACGCCCGCTCATTTGTTCGCAACGTCCGTGGTCTGTTCCACTTTCGCCCCATTTCCCCCGTCTCTCCGATTTCTGTCATTGTGAGTCACCCCAGCCGGAATTCAATCCATCCGGCAGAACACCAATTAGCCCCTCTCAACGCCATTCACCGCTGGACGAAAGATTCACTTCGTCGACGTCCACGCAGCGTCCACGATGAGCCAATCAGTGATGAAACCCTAGCATTTGATGATGATGACCCGAAAAACGCTACTCTAATATTGCCTTGACAAGGACACCCACACCTCTGTCAACCTAATCGGACATCGCTCCGTAAAAAGCACTAGTCTTTGTGCGTATGTTATTGCACTATGAATGTCTGTGCAATCACCGTGTGCACAAATAATTTTTTCCAACCAATGTCGACTCCAACCTCATTTGTACAACATGCATACCCATTACAACTACTTTATTCTTCTTCTTGTCGTCTTTCTCATATATACCTTCGCAGATTCACGAATTGACGTTCCATGATTCCCTAGTTTCTTGTACCAAAAGATGCGATTTGATGTGTAATAGTAATACGAATACATGGCCAATAAACAAAATTAAAAGTTTGTACAGTGGTCATATTTGCAAGATGTAAGTATAAATAAATGTCCGTTCATTAGGGATAGATCGCCAGGATCGAAGGGTAAAGGAAATTCAACGTGTATTCAACCAAACGAGATTATGGAATGAGGCCATTGCTACGCAAGAGGTCTCCCCATCTAAAAACAGTTGAGGATATGTCGACCATTATTTAATGTCAAGACTTACTCTTCTTTTTCTAGTTCTACTTCGGCTAACTTCCTTTTAAGATGTCTATACCCAAAGTCAGTACAACCTAGTAGTAAGGTGCGTAAAGAGAGAGCGCACGAATTTTCTCTCGACAGGTTGTTCTTCGTTTCTTTGGTCTGCCGCAAATCCATGGACAGGGCCCCCATGCTTCGTCAGCAGGCAAATTGGCGTCGTTATACATGCCGTCAAGTTCTTCGTTAAATGCCTGACAATAAAATTGGTCGTTGCTCTAGGCTGTATAAATGAACAAGCTTACTTCATACATGATCTCCTTCTCCGCTGTTGCATCTGCCAAGAGACTCTTGACTAGCTCACACTGCCTCTTGGAATTTTGTAGCTCTAGTCGCATTCTCTCCAATTCGGCCGCTCGCTATTTGGCATATTAATAAGGAGACTGCAATGGTCAAACAGACAGATACATACGTCTCTGAATTGGGAAGCTAGTTTAGCTAGTTCCGTTTGTAGAGCCTCCGTACTATCCTGAGCGTTCGAAAGATCTTGATCGACTTCATTGATGAGGTTATCGACAATTCGTATAAAGTTATTGGTCTCGGGGAGGGCAGGCTGTCGTGGGTTATCAAGCGTTCCGCTCCGTGGTCGCGTGCGAGGAGTCCCTTCGCCCTGTCTGCGTCCAATGAGATTGCGCATTTCTTCCAAGCGTTCTTGAGCAGCTTTAGTCTGTCATATACTTTATTAGCTTATTCTTAGTGGGGCGGAGAACAAAGATCATACCAAAGGCACGGGTGGAGGGTTAGGTTGTGGTGTGGTCCGCGTCGCCTTGTCAGGCGAAGAAGGTCTCGAATGGGAATGTTGATCATCATTCAAGGCCATTGGTGCCAATCTAAGCGTGTCAGTTTGTAATCTGATGCGTTTGAGTGCTCGCCGTGACGTTTCAATCTACCAAAAATGAGAAATCGAAAAATGACAAATATGGTGGGATGACCCACATCTTCCTTGGTGGAAACAGCCAATTGCTCGAGTTGCTCAAAATTGTCATCCTTGTGGGTGCTTGATACTGAAGATCCTGGCTTATGCTTTCGAACTTGGGGTGAAACGCGGCGCGGTGAAACAACGCGATGTAAAGTTCGACTGAGTGGCGAATGTCTAGCGTATGTTTTCTTGACCGGAGTCAGAGAATTTGTCGGTAGCGTTGAATTTCGAAGGGATGTCTTTTTCTTGATTGACAAAGGTTCAATAGGAGTTGCAATAGGGATAGCACTGGATATGGTGGACTTTGGGGTTGAATCTGTATTATTGACAGCTGGAAAGAGAGGCTGGCGGTTGCTCCTCTTGATACCAGGTGTTTGCGGAGGATAGTGAGAAGAAGAGCTAGAAGCAAGATGTTGATGGCTGGATGTTGACTGTGCTAAGTCATCATCCATGGAGGGTAGGTCATGATATGATTGTGTTCGAGGACTTGATGGAGGTAGAGGAGAAGGGCTTCTAGGTCCTAAAGGGCGCCGGTCAACCGAATGAATGGATAGCGGCCTATTCGTTTGCGTTGGGGACTGAGAAGAGTCCACTGAAGATGAAGTAGAATTTATAGACTGATGGGTGCTCAATTTGCCTGACGCCCTTGAGCTCGGACGAACATAATATGGGGAGCCTTCTGCCATCATGAAAGGAATCAATAGCGAGAGTGGCTGCCAGTAGAGACGACATACCTTCATAAATTGTGGCTTCATTAGGTGACTCTATCTGCATGGGAACGACACGCTTGCCATCTTGTATCAGGCTATTCTGACGGGCCAACTCTAATTGCATAGCAAGTTGCTGATCTGAAGTCGGCATCTCACCGCCCTTAGCCAGGATAGTACCATTATCATCTTCATTGTCGCTATATTCCGTATCCATCCCTCTTGATGACGACCGAGAATGTGGGCGAGAAAATGTGCCAGAACGTCTGCCCGGCGAATGTTCTCTATCAGAACTTATGGGAGATCTGGATTTGGTTCTTGTTGAAGACATTTTCCCTTTGGACGAACGAGAAGCAAAGAACGATTCGTCGTCCATTGAAGACATGGTCGTTGCTGCTGTAGCAGTCGAGTTCGAGCGATGTGAAAATTTCATACTGTCTGCGGTTGTCGTGGTTTGAGTGTACATGGATGAACGACTGGCTGTTGAACGTGATCTGTTTCTTCTGTTTCCATTGATTGATCCCGCAAAAAAGTCGCCCACAGAACCAGGCCGGCCGTTGAAGAGATTTCGAGATATAGCGTCAAGCCCAAATATCGCCACTTTGGAACGCGCGGTAGGTGTTGACGGAAGAGAATTCCGGCCTGTCTTGAACTCGAATAAACCAAATTGATGAACTATATGCAATGTTAATCGCGGAACTCTGTGTTCCCATTCTAACTCACTTGTTTGTATCACCCTTGAGGGCACTCTGGGCGTTTGCACTATGTCTTCTTCGCCCTCGTCGTTAGGATCGCTTGAACCAACGGAATAGCGACACAGTCCTCCATCCAACAATTGGACTCGAATAACTACGAATGGTGGCCCTCCAATCCCAAATGGTATAGGGTCCGCAGTTGAATATCTATCACGCTCAATGTGTACTACCACTTTGCTCTGAGTTTACAATGAGATTTGTATGGACAATAGATGTATAGTTAACTGACCTTTTTAACTTCTTGAAGAAACGCCGTTCGTTGATAGACGTTGTAATATGTCCTAGCAAGAGTAGTTCGACCGGAACGGCATTCAACTTCTTGTTCATCTGAACAAAGCACGACAGATTGCCCTGCTCGTGCGCGATATGTTGCTTGAGCCTTCCACAGATTTTCTAGAAACCTCTGTTTGTCGCTCTCTGTTTGCACGGGATCAAGGTTGATCGGTGAAGGGGGATTGACAACAGACAATGACCGGAATGGTCGACCTGACCATCGATCAGTCTGGTCTTGGGGGGGATTTTCCAGGAATAAATTTATTTCTGCAAAGAAATCGATTTAAATCCAAAGCACAAGGAGAAAAAACACCTACCGGCTCCTCCGACATCGGTTGCCACTACCTCTGTGATGTCCACAACACCCTTGCATGTCATGCCGCTCTTCTTTTTCCCTGTTGGTATCCCACCAGCCTTGGTGACTTTATCGACCCCATCCAAACCAGACAAAGCCTTGCCTCCCTTTTCGCTATTCGGACGCTTAACAATGACAAGCTTGTCGTCGAAAAGAAATAACGTGCAGTGAAGAGAAGTGGCACCATTCCCAGCTGAAGCTGCAGACATAGAAGTATCTGTGAGTATATCTTCAACGTCGATGCAATCGATATATTTTCGTGAGTTGGAAAATAAATCCGGAGGAAAGCCGTCAATCGTCGCAATGAGGCAATAAAAGATCGCAGCGCGTTTCGTTTGTTCATCGGTTTCTGCTTGGGCATTTTGCTTGCAATTTCATCGGCTTCGATAATCTTAGCCCTTTGAGGATCATCTGGTGCCATGTGCTTCAACATGGTTCGGAAGAGGAGAGTATATCGGGGTATTCGTTGAACAGGTTCCATAAGAAGTTCGCGAAGTCCTACACGATTCCTCGCGTCAGTGGATTGGTATTTGATGCGCTAATCATATACAAAGATTAGAATGAATATGGAATAGACGATCTGGAGGCTTACATCTACATATTGGGTAAATCTTGAAGATCGTTTGGATGCTTCCTTCTCAAATATGGCTTGCGCATCTTCTCGTTTGACATAATATTGTTTGTATTGCTCGAACCCTCGAAGCTCTTTGAAATGGCGCAAAGCCACATCCCCTACTCCTCCAACAGCTTTCCCATTCGGCGCAGCCATCTTCTCAAGGTCGGTAAGAAATGCTTCATTCACTGGTAGGAGATTGTCAATGTTGCCGAATAATGTCTTGGCTTCGTATGCGGGGATTATCGCCGTATCTTTGCTTCGCGAGAAGTTTCGAAGTGGATCGGCGTAGTCGTTCTTGAGGATTTGCAATCGCTTGACGTAGGTTCGTTCGCTAGTAAGTAATTCGTTGATAACAGAAGCCAGTGCTGAGGGATCTAATAAAGCTCTTTTCCGTTGGGCTGCTCTGTCCTGTTGAAAATATATTAGTATACAGAAGTAGAACAAAGGGATATGGGGTAATTGGCAATAATGGTAATGTCAGAAATGCGCACAATTTCATTCAGTGACTGGCTTGAGCTTGAAGAAAGTAAATCTGTCGAAGATTCCGATGCAATGGGATTTCCAAGGGACAAAACAAGGTCCTGGATTTCTGAACTCTTTGATTTAGGAGTGTATCAACTACTGTGGGTCCCACATACCGTCAGGAAGCCTCCTTCCATTCTCTGAGCCTTCCACAACTACGCCACAATAGAAGACTCTCTTTGTCAGTGTTGCAGTCGTGGAGGAGGTTCGCGGCCGTGGTTCATCGCCAGTAGCGAGAGGTATAACGAGCTTTCGAGGGGATGGATGAAGAGCCATTCAGAGAGAAAAGTTGCCAGCGCGAGCAAATATAATACAAAACAGCACCAAAGGGGTATACGCAGTGGTTGAAGGAAACAAAGCGGCAAAGAAAGCAAGGGTATGAGGATGGTTATTAGTCTATTTCAGGGCTGCAGATTCAGTCACTTCAACCAAGAATACGGTCACGTGATCATACGCGTCCCCTACTTATAGTAATCAGGCGCTCCACGGCCGCCCTGTACTATGTAGGCTGTGAGCTATCAACATGATGCAATCGATATCATGATAAACGGCCAATCTCAGATTTCCATTTTGATGTTTTGAGAGCGGGTTCTTGTGTTCTTCGTCGGAAAGAATCTCATGATTGCACTTTCATTTGATGCCGTTTTGATGATCTCGACTCTGTTAAGAATATATTTATTTTCGGTTATGGCTCGTTGGCAATGATATATCCTAAATAATATTTCTCGCACTACTCTGAAAGTTATTATGTTAGTACTTCCTTGACAACATAATGTATGAGATAATTGGGACATGAGTTACCCTGATTTTCCTCACTTCTGCTTTTTTTTGGCGCGCTCAGCAGCAAGATTTGCGAGACGCTTTTTCTTCTCTTTTGTAGGGGATTCATGGAAAGGCGTCACACGGGAGGGCGGTGGAGTCGAGGCTTTCGAGTCTTCAGCATCTGTCGTATGAGTTCCGGGTTCTTGAGAACTTGTCTCGTCGTTCTCAACAGATACTTCAGATCTATCGCAAGGTTGAATGTAGTTGGTCCAACAATATTACTACATTGAATCAACACGAACCTTCCACTGCCATCATTTATGAAGTTCTCTTCATCTTCTTCTTCACTTGTTTCTAGGCCCCCTCTTCGATCAAATGCATCCCAAGCTTGAGCGACCGTTAGTAGCTTGTCCCATCGATCTTGTTCCGTCATATGGACCAGTTTGGTGAAGTCTTGATCGCACACTTTCGGCATTCGGGGCATTTTACTCTCTCATCTGTGTCTCTGGAAAGGCTTTGGAGGCAGATGTTACATAGAATATGCTGACACTCTAAGCTGAGTGGTATGAGAAGTAAAGCAAATATTAGCAAATACTTGGGGGAAAAACTCACGATGAGCACTTTTTCAGCTTTAGTTGTTCATAGCAGACAGGACAAGTTTCCTTCATGTCGGCAGATATTGTATTTGATATCATTAAATCAGAGAAGTTGCGCAACAGCTGTAATGATAGGGTCAAAAATGTAGACATTCGCAACTACTGTTTTACCTACCTTTCTCATTCGAGCGAGAGGATCCATTTCTGCGCCTTCTGAAGCTTCTTCCGAACTTTTGCGGAGATCTTGTAATTCTTCCTGTACTTGAGTAGCTTCCAACTACGGACTACTTAGCAAACTTAGATTGTTCAGAAATATCGTCAATAATTCGAACGCACAGTTTCGATTCGTCGCTTTTGTCGTTTGTTTTGCTGCAAAGTTATGATCAATAGAATGAGAAGAAGCATCGTAAACACAGTAGATCAATAACCACATACCGCTTTCAGGTCCTCGATTATGTCTTCAAGCTCCTGAATTCGGGAGTCCTTGCGTTCAGAGTCGCTGTCTGCAACCCTTCGGCGCTTAGAAAGCTTCTCGGTGGACATTAAGTTAAGTTTAGCTTGAATGGCAGCATTATGCTTGTGAAGACCTTCTATCTCGAGGATCATGCTTTGAACACCATCTTGAACTCGTTTAAGATGTGCCTACACTGCATGTATGAGTAACGAGTATTTGATAGCTACTATCTCTCTGCGCCTATATAGAGTGCAGTGTAGCATAAAACAGAAATACATGTGCGCTTACTTGAATATCTTCAGGTGACCCAGAGGCGTCAACATCTCCTGATAAACTTGCGATACTCTCAAGCTCAGAGTTGGCTACTGGTGTCGGACTCCGCGGTCGTTTCCGATATGTAGAACGTGTATGAGGCATATATGGAATTGACGCTGAGAATTAAATAGAATGCTTGACGGAATGGCCAAGCAAGATAAAGCAACAGTTTGACTGGTTCACGGTTGACAATGACTGGGGTCTTGATGCAACCCAATCAGGAAGGCATATGCTGATTCCTGAAGTTTGCCGATGCCTGTGGCAGTGCCAATCGTGATTCAACCATTACATCATAGGTTTAGACGATAAGTCCCCCGTCCCTAGCCAATACATCTCCATACATCTCTCCTTGCTCCATACCACCATCATCGACCATCTTTTTTTGCGAAAAAAGATGCCCACAAAGCCGCTCGATCCGCAAACCATCCTCGACATCGATGGCTACCTAAAGCCCAATATTCCTGCCATCCTCCATAGGTATAACGCATTTCGCGAATGGAAGGAAACCATTCAGAAGCACGAAGGTGGTTACGACAAGTTCACTAAAGGGTATCTCAAGTTTGGCTTCAACATTGGGTCAAAGAACGAAGTGACATACCGAGAATGGGCGCCAAATGCGAAAGAGGCCTATCTTATTGGCGAATTCAGTGCGTGCTGTGTTCAACGTCCAAAAGAACATGAATAATTCTAACTAAGAGTGAAATAGACGAATGGAATAGGTCCAGTCACCCTTTGAAAAGAGATGACTTCGGCGTTTGGGAAGTCGTCATCCCCCCTCTCCCTTCAGGGGCTTGTGCTATTCCACATGATAGCAAAATCAAAGTAACTTCGTATTCTGTGTCTATGACTAGCTATTATTTACGCCTCCTTTCAAGATCTCCATGATATTGCCCAATGGCACGCGTATTGAACGGCTTCCTGCCTGGATTAAACGCGTTACTCAGGACCTGTCAGTCTCCCCTGTCTATGACGCACGCTTTTGGAATCCTCCCCAGAAATATGTGTTCAAGAACGCTCGGCCTCCAAAGCCCACTAACCTCAGAATATACGAAGCGCACACCGGAATTTCTACTGCAGAACCTAGAGTTGGAACCTACAAGGAGTTTACGCTGAACGTACTCCCCAGAATAAAGAATCTTGGATATAATGCTATTCAGTTAATGGCAGTTATGGAGCATGCATACTACGCATGTACGTCATCATCAATATTCTGAAATTTCTGGAAATATTGAAGAAGAAACAGCTTTTGGATATCAGGTCACGAGCTTCTTCGCAGCGACTTCTCGCTGCGGAACTCCAGAAGAATTGAAAGAACTCATCGATACTGCTCATGGAATGGGTATAACTGTCCTTCTCGACATCGTTCATTCGCACGCATGCAAAAATGTCCTCGATGGAATCAACGAATTTGATGGCACTGATCACCTTTACTTCCATGAGGGCGGTAAAGGACGTCATGAACTCTGGGACAGTCGACTCTTCAACTACGGTCATCATGAAGTTCTGCGCTTTCTTCTCAGCAATCTTCGATTCTGGGTCGAGGAATATCAGTTTGATGGCTTCAGGTTCGATGGTGTGACTAGTATGATGTACAAGCACCACGGCATCGGGACAGGATTTTCAGGAGGATATCACGAATATTTTGGAGATAGCGCTGATGAAGAAGCAATCGTCTATCTTATGCTCGTAAGTCTCGACGTCAAATATATATTCTTCCTATTGATGACAAGTCTAGGCAAACGACTCCATGCACGAGTTATACCCCAATGTGATCACTATTGCAGAAGATGTTTCCGGTATGCCTTTGCTCGGAAAACCTGTGGACGTCGGAGGCGTTGGATTTGACTATCGGCTCTCCATGGCCATCCCAGATATGTGGATTAAACTTCTTAAACACAAGCAGGACGATGAATGGGATATGGGCGATATCGTGCATACCTTGACAAACAGACGGCACGGCGAGAAGAGTATCGCTTATTGCGAAAGTCACGATCAGGCTCTCGTTGGTGACAAGACTCTAGCGTTCTGGCTCATGGATAAGGAAATGTGTATGTTAGTCTTTTTTTTGCCTATCCCACGGTCCTAATGTTTATGCAGATACACATATGTCGGATTTGACTCCCATGACTCCAATCATCGCTCGGGGACTTGCCCTCCACAAGATGATTCGGTTTGTAATTTTCTGACTCCAATTACACAGGAAAGTCTAATGTATGTCATAGATTGCTCACTCATTCATTAGGAGGAGAAGGATGGCTCAATTTCGAAGGCAATGAGTTCGGACATCCTGAAGTAAGTCTGCTCACGGTCAAAACTAAAATTGCACATTAACAATCTGCTAAGTGGCTCGATTTCCCTCGAGAGGGAAACGGAAACTCTTTTCAATATGCTCGCCGCCAGTGGAATGTTGTCGATGACAAGATTCTTCGGTACAGGTATCTCAATAACTTCGATGCTGCTATGAATCATCTTGCTGGCCAATACGGTTGGCTTGAAGCCCCTCAAGTATGCGGTCTCAAAAGTAGTGTTCCTGAGGACTCTCGCTCACCATCTGCTCAGGCATATGTCTCTTTGAAAAACGAAAGCGACAAAGTCATCGTCTATGAAAGGGCTGGCCTGCTGTTTATCTACAATTTTCATCCGACTCAGAGCTTCACAGACTATCGAGTTGGCATAGAAGAAGCCGGTGAATATAGGATCATCCTCAGCAGTGATGACAGCCAGTTTGGAGGCTTCGACAATATCAAGCTGGATAGCAAATTCTTTACTACTCCACTGGCATGGAACGGAAGGAAGAACTTCCTGCAGGTATGCCTCTGTTGGAACTTATCTTATCTTATTCACTAATGGATTGTTTCAAGGTTTATATTCCGACCAGGACATGTATTGTTCTTGCCAAGTAGAAATTATGCTAAAAAGGAAACGGATGAAGGAAATGGTGATACCAATGAAAGGAATTAAGATATCCACATAGAAAAAGCACAGACGCGTTCAAATTTTAGACTTTCACTAAATTGTTACTTACAATATGTATATCCTACCGTCGAGCTGTATGCCATTCACTAGTTGTAACATGTTTATCGATCTTGGAAATGCTCTACGTACTTCAGAACGATCCATTTAGAGCCAGAACCAAACGTGAGTTGTGTTGTTTGTTCTCTTCACAGCGATGCACGCAAAACTTCAACAATGCGATTTCCGATCTCCGTCGTCGATACTTTTCCTCCAAGGTCAGCAGTTCGTAGCCCATGGCCACCCAACTCGACATCGTCCAAAACCTTGCGAACGGCGCTCTCGATAGCCTGTGCAGGTTTTTCCAGACCGAGGGAGTAACGGAGGAGCATGGCAGCGCTGAGGATGGTGCCAATGGGGTTTGCGATTCCTTGTCCCGCAATATCAGGAGCTGAACCATGAATGGGCTCGTACAGACCCGGAGTAGGTTTGAAATGCTTCGCCGTGGGTGCCGTGGGTGCACCTGCGAGCGAAGCTGAAGGCAGAAGGCCTAGCGAGCCTGGAATGACACTCGATTGATCTGACAAGCTATGAAATTATGGCATGAGTTCGTAGAAACAAAACGAGAGAGATATCCACATACATATCTCCGAACAGGTTCTCAGTCAAAATCACGCCGTTAAGCTTTTTGGGATTGGCAACAATAATCATGGCTGCCGAATCCACTAGCTGGTGGTCGAGTTTGAGCTGAGGGTATTCCTCGGTCAAGGTCTCGGTAACAACCTTTCTCCATAACCTGGAGCTGGCGAGCACATTAGCCTTGTCGATCGAGTGGATGGCGAGAGGAGGGTTTGCCGCCAATGCGATCTGAGCGGCGACGCGAGTAATCCGTTGGACTTCAGAAACGCTGTAGATCATGGTGTCCCAAGCAACATCAGGCTGCGGTTCGACGTTCTGCTCCTTACGGGCGCCAAAGTAAGCGCCGCCGATCAATTCGCGGACTACGATCATATCGACGCCCCGTGCGATCTCAGGACGGAGAGGGGAGTAATCCAAAAGAGATTCCGAGGCGAGATTAGCAGGTCGAATATTGGCATAGAGCCCCAGTGTTTTTCTGAGAGCTAAGAGCCCTTGTTCGGGCCGTACTTTCGCGTTCACGCCCCACTTGGGACCTCCGATAGAACCTAAAAACGAATTGTCAGGAAAGGTGAGATGCACAACAAAATACGCGTGCGACTTGCCCATGAGGATAGCATCCGCCTCCTGGCATGCTTTGAGGGTAGTAGCGGGAAGAGGTTCACCGACTTCATCGATTGCACATCCTCCAAATGGGTGAGACTCGAGTTTGAGTTCGAAGCCCTCAGATTTCTCGGAGATCACTTCAAGGACCTTGATTGCCTCAGCGACGACCTCAGGTCCTGTTTAATCGTCAGCTCTCGTGGGCTCCTGAGCCAAACCGGGTGTGGATAGTACCAATTCCATCTCCGGGAAGGACGACAACTCGGAACCTATATGTCGATGAGTATTTGCAAGAACAATTATTTTGAGTACATACGATTTTGAGGCCATATTTACGCGACTTGGTGGAATGTGGGGAGTAATGGGAAAGAGATACTTAGGTTTAGTAAGGGGGGGGGGAGTATATCTACGAAATTACTTCGGCCGAATCTAATCTTATCTCAAGTGACGCAAGGATCAAATTTGATCAGACGCCCTGTGATCTGAAATATTTTTGAACGGCACAGTGAAAGCAGCAAGGCTAGTTTGCTACGATACACTGAAGAAAATCCATTACACACTCTTTCTTGATCCAACAGTACCATGACGACCACACAAGAGCCCCGATGCAAAAAACTGATTCTCGATGCTGGTCCTCTGCTTTCGCTCTCTCCCTTGCGCGGTCTCGCCGAAACATACGTTACTGTTCCTCAAGTATTGGCGGAATTGAAGGATAGTCGTGCGCGAGAACATTTTGAGCGACTGGGATTGCTCTCTGGGGTGAAAGTTGAGGTCAGATCGCCGGATGCTGCAAGCTTAGCGCACGGTACGCCTGTCATCTTCACGTACAACTCAAGATAACTCAGTGTTGAAATCACAGTGATCCAATGGGCCAAAAAGACCGGAGATTATTCTGTTCTTTCGCATCCCGATCTATGTGTGCTTGCTCTTACATATATGCTGAATGAAGAAGATAAGAAGGCCAAAGAGAAAGAGTCTGCACAAACGGCAAGCGATATCGTTCAAGTTTAATCTCTTATTCGACTGATGTGATGGATAGTAGGCAACCGCAGATAACGATACAGTCAAGGCTGACACAGCGATCCCCGAGGAGCAAGCAGCCACTATTACCATTGAGGACTTATCAGAGAAGTTGGACGAGACGAATCTTGACGACGGCCTTGAGAATGATGTCGAAACGGAAGTCGCAGATAAAAACGATGCCGTACCCGACACCCACGAAGAAATTGTCGAGGATGAAGACCATCTGGAGCCTTTGGATGTAGAAATCACTCCCACCACGATCCAAGAGCCCGAACATCTCCCAGAGGCTTCCACATCTGTGGACAGATCTTCACCAACACCATTGTACGACGATCCCTCAGACGAAGATGATGGTGAGGGTGAATGGATAACACCCTCCAATGTTGCCCTTCATAAATCTCGTGCACTCGACCTACTCCCCGAAGATGGAACACAAAGTAAAGGCAAGCAAGTGATCATTGGTTCTGGTTGCATGACTGCCGATTTCGCTATGCAAAACGTCCTTTTGCAAATGGGATTGAACCTCGTTGGTTTAGAGGGCAAACGGATAGAAAGAGTCAAAAGTTGGGTTCTGAGATGCCATGCTTGCTTTAAGTTTGTTTATCTTTTTGTCGAAACCCTTACAGGTTGTCCTGATTACGCTTTCCCCAGAATATGCAAAGATCAATCAAAAAAGTTCTGTCCTTCATGCGGCAATCCAACACTGCTGCGGGCGTCTGTGACAGTCTCTGCACCAGGCGCTGCTGCGAATACGCCGGTCATGCAAGTCCACTTAAAGCCAAACTTCCAATACAAAACACGAGGAACAAAGTACTCGATTCCTGCTCCGAAAGCCGGATCAGCAAAGACTGGCCCTGGAACTGGACTCATCCTGCGGGAAGATCAGATAGAGTATATGCGAGCGAAGAAGAGAGCAGACGGAAAACGAGAACGCGAGGAAGAGAAGCTCATGAAGGGTATCCTGGGACGAGGGGTAGATAACAGGGGAGGCGTCAGCAGTTGGATGGATCCTGATTGGGTCCCCGAGATCATCAGCGTTGGGTCGGGCGGAAAAGGTAGGACGAGCAGAAATTCGCGAATGGATGGTGATTTGCCGCAGATTGGTTACGGGAGAAAAAATCCTAATGAAAAGAGAAGAAAGTGAAAGTGTTGTTAGATACAGTTTCTATATGATTCCATGTCGTCGTTCGGTTTTTAATTACAATGGAGAGATCTAAAAGCAAGTGTCTAGCTTCCCAGACTCCTATTCATGAAGCGTCTCTTCTGGAATGACATCCACCACTTGCTAGGCTTGCCTGTTCCATCTGCATATAATTTCTCGACTAATCGTGCAGCCAGCTCCTGCCGCACCTGTATCAGATATTGCCGTAGATAATCTTATGATAAATGAGTCACTATCAGCAAGTTAAAGTGATGATCATTGAACGTACCAGCATCAGCTCGACTCGGCGGGGGGGCATAATGGGCGTTTAGGGGAAAGTTCGCGTCTCCTGGAATGGGGAACGTGTCCACAGACAAAGTATTCAGGAGCTTCGAGGCTTCGATCTGAGTTGGAACGGTGCGTGCGCTTCCAATCTTCGCGAGACAATCAGAAATAAAGAGGATGAGGACAATCAGGGTGCGGTCGGCAGGTCCTTTGATCTCGAAGTTCCTGAAGAGGGAGTTGGCGCGGAAGAGGTCGAGAGTCTCGTCGACTATGTCTCCTTGAGATGGGTCGGCTGCGGGCAAGTATGTTAATGCGACGAACGTCAGGTTATCACTTTGAAGTTGTGGTCACCAATTGGTGCTGGGCCGCGAATGCGCGTTCTGATGGGCAGAATGGACATATTCCCAACCTGCCGAACATCAGGCTCCTCGTTTAATGCTGAATGGTATGCCTGGACATTGTTAATCAGGATCCTGGATGCCGACGATGTGACCACTTACGGGCATGGTGAAGCGCAGGTATATTGTTTGCGTCTACTTGGCCAGTCCCTTGCCTTATTTCGGTGGCAGTAAATGACGTTGATCACCTGACGAAGCGAACAGGGGCGAATTCCGCTCAAGATCCATTCTCAACGTCAAAGCTTGCAGTTCATTCTCTCCTTCAGAGACTACGTGCAGCATACACGTCCTCGGACATGTCTGACTTTCTGGCTCCAGGTATCTTGCAAGATGCAGAGGATCGTGTTTCGCTCATTTCCATTCGGTCAGTCAATCCCTCTCCGGACACTTTGACGAGTAAGGTTTATTTTAAACCACTTCCAGTGGGTCTGTTGATCACAATGTAACTTTCTCTCAGAACTTGTGAACCGACTTCGCGCTCTGACGTTAACGCTGCTGCCTGTCGAAGTGGCCCCCAACACCATCAGCGAACCTACGAGCCGGGTAATTACACCTCAAGTTATCAGCGCATACAGAGCTGCCGCTGGAGATTTTGCAGAGGCTGTGAGAGCAGTTGCTTTACCTTCGGATGATTCCTTGTTTGACCTGTGTTCAGCTCCCTTACTGCCTGCTTCGCGCACGAGCAGAATTCATGTGGGATGCCAACCATAACCCAGCAGACTATGGAGAGAATTTCGGAAGAGGTGAGCATAATCCTTTTTCTACGGCTAAAATATATTTAACTAATTTGTTTTTAATATCGCCACAGCTATTGCATGCGAAGTTCTTGCTCGCAGAATTGTCCACTTGGCCGAACCAGACAGAATAAATGCCATTATGTCGACTAGGTATCAACATCGACAAATTGACGGTGATAAAAGCGAGATGTCCAGTGCATTAGAGATGGCTATTGATCAACATTGGTTAGAATACAAAAATCTCATCACTATGGAAATTGTTTGGCTCATCATTTTTGCTCGCAGCACTATCTTCCTTTCTTCAACGGAAGCCCAAGATGGTAGGTAGCATCAACAATTTCTGTCGTGTGCCCATCATACCAGCGATCTTATTTGACCATTAGTTGTCAATGCTCTCTGGGTTGGAGACATTATACAGAAGAATAATGAATCTCATGATATCGAATGTAAGCAAGCACAGTCATAGCCATTTATACGTGTATTGAACAGGTCTTGTTTTATAGTTGTCGTTTATGCTGACACTCGCGAACATACCTTTTGGGGCCACTTTGACCCTTCTCGACTTTCGGTGCCCAGGTTTGTGATTCAGTTGCATCCATTCAAATAGAGCGCTCAGTTGAATATATTAGGTATCAAAATATCTTTCGTATTGTTGTATGGCTTTTTTTCTTGGCGATATACTCGCGAGCTGGTGAGATACAGACCCAGCCATTATGTAAATTCAAGACATTTATAATGGTTACACAGTCCGTGAGCCATTACAACGCTTGGATGAAAACCATAGAAGTCTTGATGAATCTGAAATCATCCTATACGTCATGGCTCTTTCTTTCATCTTTGAGGGCGAGTTATTTTCTTATTTCTCCCATTCATCATACTGCATGCACTAATATTACGAAAAATATGAAGATATTTACAAAGTGAGTTTGATTGAATAATTGTTATCATCATCGTTGCTTATAATATTTAGTTTGTCACTCTTCTTCGCTTTGTAACCTGGCGCGCATTTTCTTTTTGGAATGCCATTGCATTTATCACCGACTCTATTCTACTTTCTGCCTTCATCTTACGCATCATTGGACTCGTTACGGTAGACGAAGACAAGGAATCTGCCTTGCGGCTTCGCAGCTTCCAAATCCTTAGCTGTGTTTCTCCATTTATTTGGTACTTTTTCTTATCTCTAATCTTGGGCGCCTAACTAACATGATTCTATAGGATGAGTGAGTGGTATATGTACTTCGTATTTGCATGACGAATTCATCACTTCTTATAGAGATAATCACTATTTTCGACGGGTACAAGTACGAGCATTTCATTTGTGCAGCTTTTGTATCTGAGCACTCACATGAAAATTGCTAGATATATTGGAACGATGCAGATATGTGTCGCCAGGATGTTAAAGGAATCGGGGATATTTTTCGCGGTTGGTCCTAACAGTTATTATTCTGATACACAAAATTGAAAGATTTGTAGCTTTTATCTGTCTTGGCCATCGGATTTGCTCAAGGTCTTTATGCGCTGGACGCGGCAGATGGCTCAACGGATCCACCTTCATCAGTGTGTATGCACAACCAAACCTTCTTGCAAGCTCTCTGAATCTTCACTGGTCATGTCCCTTAGATAATGAATGTCCTCCTCCAAGCTCTTCTTCAGTAAATCTACTTCTTTCTTTGTTTCATGCAACCTGGATTCAATATTTTTTGATTCCAGATCTCCTGATTATGGGAAATTTGCTTCAAGGTGAGTAGTACTTTGACAGAAAAAAACATGATGATTGTGATCTCACCTTGCATATTCAGCCCTACTGGTCTCATGCTTTACTATCTGTATGTATCTGTGGCGATATCTGGAGACGGGATAACTCACAAGATTTGAACAGATGGAATGCTGTAACTGCTATCGTCCTCCTCAATGTCCTGATTTCTCTTTTCTCCTCTGCTTATTCGGATGTGAGTAACTGCTGCGTCACCCATACACTTACTTCTCTGATTCAAGGGTCATAGGTTGTCGATGACGCAGAAGCGCAATATCTTGCCTTTTTTGCAAGCAAGACTGTAGGCATGATCAGAGCGCCCGATTCATATGTATACCCAGCCCCCTTCAATCTCATTGAAGCATGCTTCATTGCACCTTGGGAGTTCGTGTGTTCAAATGCTACTGTGATTTGCGATACTATGCTGACACTTGTGAAATTTTAGATTACTCCCTGTTATTGGGCTCAACGAGAAACACTACGCAAAGGTATGCTTGCTTTGCTTAATCTATATCTGAAATTCTTAACCACCTTCCAACAAAACCTGTAGCTTAACCGATATGTCATGGGAGCTATTTTCTTCATTCCGCTGGTATTGATTGCCCTCTCCGAGTCTGCTTTTAACAAACAGGAGCATACTTGGATGGAGAATTGGTTCCGAGGAAATGACGAAGGCGAACAAGACTCGCCTACTGCTAGAAACCCCATCGTAGAGGACCCCAACTGCCCAGGACTGGAAATCAGTAAGGTTCCATTCGAAGAACTCGTCAAGGTGTTCCCGAACGTAGCTCAGGTATGGTTAACTTCGGTGCTAATGCTGAAATCCCTAAAATCAACTTACATATGTGTTTCTTCGTCACAACAGTCGAGCGAAGCTGTGATTCTGAAAGATATCGACGACGTCAAGAAAAAACTTCAGGACCTGCTCAATAAACTTGAAAAAGTGCAATCTTGATTATTCCGTGCTTTATATTTTTACACGCGAGCTAGTGGGAACTCTTCCTGCCCACATCTAATGGACAATTCCAATGATTGCTTTGATCACTATTGTTAGCATTACTCGTATAACCAAGGTCTCTTATCCCCACTAACGACATTCACGCTCTACGCAATCCCATTAGCTATGTATGTATATCTTACAACATGTACTCTACATTTTAAGCATACATTTTGATTGATCCAAGACTAACAAAAAAAAAATTAAGCTCAAGGATTCCCCAATTGATCTGGTACTGGATTCCGTATGAGCTGCGTCATTATACTCATCGATTGAACAAAGTACGGTCGGATTTCGTTTATTTCCATGGACGACAGATTTGATAACTAACTTCAAGTCTTAGTCAAAACTGGAGTAAAATTATATGCCACGTACAGTCAGTTCACTGTGATCAAGAGTCTTCAGACCTTCTCGGCTTTTAGCTTGACGAGCTTCCCGTAAATCTTTGAGTAGTGCTCTGATTTTATCAGAATTTTCTACGTCATCAGATGCACTATATAGACACATAAATCATCAGAACGAGGAGGTGCAAAGGCAGGACATACACATCCAAAATGACCTTGGCGACTTCCGCAAACCGAAAGGGTAGACTACTAAAATTTAGGTCTGTCGTTTCAAGTGCAAGTTTGTCCTGGAGATATTCTGAAGAGCGTGCCAATGAGATATGAGCGGCCGTAAAAGTCGCGTTTATGGCCAGAAAGGCCTCGTACCAACGTTCAGCCAATCAGGAGCCACAATGTGGCACTTCTTCTTCATTTTGAGGTTAACAGCCATCCAGAGAGGAATCTTGGCTTTGTTTGGTGGCCGAAGGGGTCCGTAGGCACCCTGGAGGAGGGATTGGATCAACCAATCACGCGTACGAGACTCTATATGCGAGGAAGAGTACCGAGATGAAAGCTGTCTTTTCCATCGATATCAGAGGGATGATTTCGATGAGTTGTTGGGAAGCGACAAGCTCCAGCTCTGGAGGCGTCACTGATGCGCGTAAAGATTGAGGTAGAGCCATGGAAAGTGTCTTGGGCAGAAAATAAACAAGTCAGAAGTAATGATCAGTTCAACTTCGCGCTAACGCAACGTCCATCCATTAGCGACGCGACACTGAGTCAGCGTTAAGTCACGTGTGAAAGAACGCGTCTAGTTCGTGCTTTGAGGAATTTCCAAATTAGGGCTTCATCTCGTTGAAGCGTCATCTGGATTCTGCACCACCGCCCACGACGGCCATCGCCCATAGGCACATAGCAGACTACCACCCATATCCCAATTTTTTTGGTGCCTTGGGATACATTTGCAGCTTATCGGCAACTGCGCTCATAGCTATCGTCATGTTGGGCTCTCGCACAAAGCAAATCAACGCCTACGGCAAGCGTAGTCGGAGGGTGATAGATGCTGGAGCGGAAATTACCCCATCTGCGCTTAGCACGGAGATTGTTAGTATCTTTGACGACCTCCCGCCTGCACCGGAATGGAAGTCCGTTGCGTCCAAGATGAAGAAACGTGAAAACGCTGTACCACCGAAATTCAACGGCGCGTCGGTCAAGGTCGTTGGACTGCAAAAGAAGAAGCGACTGTCCCCCGTACTGTCTCCCCAAAAGAAGAAGCTGACGACTCGGGTTGGACAACTCATCGAAGCGGAGGCAGGCCGACCAAAGATGAAGCCCAAACCCTTGAAATTAACATCAGGAAACGCTGCCGACCCCATTGTAATTTCCGCATCACCTGTCCGCGCTCCTCTCTCTGCAGTCTCTGTTAATATTCCAGGATCTCCGGCTATATCCCATAAATCACGTCTTGTTACGAAGAGCAACGCGGGCAAAGCGAAGAAACCATTCTCTCCGTTTGTCGATGTCGATATCATTGTCCTTGATGACGATGGGCGTACCCTCCGAACAGAAAGAAGAGTATCGCGAACAGATATAGAAGCAAATCCTTTCAATCAACGCCTCGACGCTACCAAGACCAAGCGGACTACGAAGAAACCCGTCAGGCTTGCAGAGGATACCGACAGCGACTGCGAGATTGTTAGCCAACCTCGTCGACCACGGCGAAAAGTCGCACGTAAACCTATCATTGTATCAGATGATTCTCAGTCCGAAGAAGATTCCTCGACCAAGTCAGTGGAGGCATCCATCACTGAAGCTCAAGTTGGCTCGACTTTACCAAAACCCTCTGCTTCTCAGAAATTGCGCGCTAGCTCAAGCTCTATATTCGAGGTCTTGGTACCCCCAGCACCTTACAAGATTCCCGATCTAAATACTAGACCAGTAGCAGCTCCACCAGCAACAGACATTCGACCGCCATCTCCCCGATTGGTTATCGCCAAACCTGCCCCTCTTCCACTTATTCCCAAGTTGTCCATCGAATTAAATGCACCAAAGGGGCGATATCAACACAATTTATCTCCCCTTCAGAAGCCAAGACAGTTAACTCCTATCCGAGGTGGCCGTCAGCGCCTCTTCGAACCCCCCTCCCCCGTGTCTCCGACCACTCCTACCGACTTTGATCTTTCGATAGACTTCGGTGATTTGAACCTTCAAACTGACCTTCAAAGTCAAGGCGAACTCGACGTCCCAGATTATCTTATTCCTCTCCTAGAGGAGTGCCACCAGGAGACATGTGGGCCACACAATTTCTCGGCCTTTATCGAATCATTCCCTTATGATCCCATTTTACATTCTGCTCGAGCAAGTGATGTTCTAGACATGGAATTTAGGAAAATTGGCGAGGCAAGCTACTCAGAAGTGTTCGGAATAGGCGATGTTGTTTTGAAAGTCATTCCCCTTAGAGACGAATACGCAAAAGGACAGCATGATGAAGAAGAGGGGCCAGCCCCGAGTGATGCGAAGGACGTGCGGAAAGAGATCATTGTCACCCGAGCGATGGGAGAGGTTTATGGTGGTTTTGTGAAGCTCTTAAAAACCTACGTTGTCAAAGGCAAATATCCAGAAGTTCTGCTTCGCTTGTGGGACGAGTATAACGATCGTAAAGGTTCAGAAAGCATGCGTCCTGGTGAGCTCGAACTGTCGTTTAACTTCAATATCTCTGTTTCTGATAGCATTTGCTAGACTCTTTCAAAGGATCGCAAATATATGCGATCATTGTGCTCCCAAATGGTGGACCTGATCTCGAGGCGTATACCTTCCAAAATGCCAGTAGAACAGGCTGGAGACAAGCATGTAGCCTTTTCTGGCAAGTTGCAAAATCACTCGCGCATGCCGAGCATTTGGTGTCTTTCGAAGTGAGTTTGCTTCACGATTGCTCTATATGGTACTAGTCATCTAACAAACACGGCCATAGCATCGAGATCTCCATTGGGGCCAGATATTGGTCAAGAACATTCCCACCAATGCACTAAAAGCCGTAAATCTCAATCAAAAGGTCAAGTTGAAGTCGCAGCGCCCTTACATGGATGACCTATCGCATGGTGTTCAGGCGACTGTGATCGACCTTGGTCTATCACGAATGGATGCTGGAGACGGAAGGGATGGAGATAGAGTGCATTGGACCCCATTTGATGAAGAAATTTTCATGGGAGAGGGTAAGATAATTCCTGAACCAATTGGACGAGACATATCTAACATCGGGGTAATGTAGGTGATTATCAGTTCGATGTATATCGTTTGATGAAGGAACTTACCGGTGGCGACTGGGAAGGGTTCTATCCAACCACAAACATTTTTGTAAGACTACGACTCTCAATGACGGAACAGGTGCTGATACCGTATAATTTATAGTGGTTGCATTATCTTCTCCAGAAGATCATTTATTCGAAAGGCATCAAGCCTCCAGCCGTCCCTCGTAGAACGAAAACAGCTTCTGAACCCGCACTCCCACCATCTACTGAAGGTCCATTCACGGAGAAAGAGTGCTACGACTGCCTTCTCGATGTCGAGAACTGGTTGGGTGGCGCGATTGCAGAGATCGCCCCTGCGACGAATAAGACCGCTTTGAAGGGCAAAGGAAAACGCAAAACTCAAGTCCCTGTAAAACTAGTTGTAACTTCGGGGCCTGCCCGTGCAGGCGAAATCGTGGCCTACGGTGTTAAGAAAGGATGGATCAATTCCACTATGTTGTCATGAATACTTACTATTTGCATGTTATGTTGTCAAACTCTGTATCGGTTGTAATTTTATCGGGGAACATCAATGATCAATGGCAATGCTGTTGATGAAAAGGAACTACAATATTCATAAACGGTGGTCAATCTAGAAATCAATGCCTTGGTGAACAATCTCTTTGCACGAATATTTCATCATGATTGTAGAGAGTATACGACGTACATGCGGGAGCAGCAATACTACATACATAGTTATTATGTACTAGGAAGTCAATTCTCATTGAACTTAGGTTCAATTACAATGCCTTTGCTCCAAACCTTCTGTGGATCGTACTTCGCCTTCACCTGGCGAAGACGCGGCAAATTCTCGCCAAATATATCCTCTGAGCTTTCATCTCCCTGAGCCATGCTGATCCAAGCGCCGAAGTCCTCTCCCGTTTGCTGAGTATTATATTCCCGAACATAGCTGGCTACAGATGAGACGAACGCTTTATTCATTTCATCGGCGTGAGCATGATGAGATCTGAAAGGGAGGGCATATGTAAAATGAGACTTTACGGTAAGAATTTGGGTATTGCTTACCGTCCTTGAACAGACATCCAATAATGAGGTTTGCGTACGTGTGCCGCTGTTGCAGTAGGGCTGATCTCCGCAACTTTACCAGGATAGGTGATTTCCCACATAATTGCGGAACTCTTCACATCCTCGTTACCTTCGGTATGTTCAGACCACCTCTTCCATACCTCGGTCACCATGTCGGTCCATAAATCCGCAATGAACATCCCTCGAATAATGAGTCGTTTGGGTGCAGCGGCGAATGAAGCATCCGATCCATGGGACAAAGTCAACAAGTCTGGCACTGATCTAACTTTGTCTACGAAAGGGGTAACTGTGTCGCGGAAAGGAGATAGAATTTGTTCGACGTTGGAATTGGAACCCGAAATCCAAGGTAATATCATGATTTTAGGCTTGAATTTAATTGAGAAATATTAGATTTAATTGCCAAAGATAAATAATGAATCGAGGGCTTACTACAAAATGCGGGCCTGGCCGAAAGAACATGACATTTATGCGCGCCTCTGCAGTCTGGTTGGCTTTGAAATCCTTTTCACACAATTTTTTTACCATGAAAATTTCATCGGAAACATATCTTTTCAACAAACCTTTATGGCTTTCAAGACTTGTGGTAGTTCATTGCCCTCATAGAGCAGAGTGCCAACAGTAAATGGACCAGCAGGAGGATATGCCTTGAACGTGAATTCAACAACAATCCCGAATTGATTTCCTCCACCTGTTGAAATGAATTCGTCCATTAATACAAAAACATTGGAAACATCAGAATAGAACGAAGATACCTCGAATTGCCCAGAAAAGTTCAGGTTCTTCTGTTGGGCTGGTCTTTGCAATGCGACCATCGGCAAGGACGACCACCGCGGACAGAAGGTTGTCAATCGTAAGGCCATGCTTTCCACTCAAGGGGCTATATCCGCCACCTAAAGTGAAGCCTCCGACGCCGACAAACCACAAAGGAGATCCCACAACCTCTACTTCGGCCTCTTGGCATACTTTATAAACGTCTCCCCACACTGCCCCTCCTTGAACAACTACACTCTGTTTGTCCAGGGAAACGGTAACCTCATTGAGTCGGGCGAGGTCAATGACGATTCCGCCGTCCGAGCTCGCCCAATCCGATGAATGGGCACCTCCGCCTTTGACTGCAATCTCGAGAGGAGGATTTTGAGAAGTCCCATAGTTCAGAATAGGTGGTATGTCGTCAAATTTGGCAGGGAAAAATATATATTGTGGGGTCAACATGGATACCTGGGAGACACGACTTAGAGCCTTGGTATATTCATTGCCGTCTGCCGCGTCAAGGACTTGTCCCTGAATGGTAAATGGTAGAGGAGCCATTCGTAGTTCTCGATGTTCAAGAGCAATATGACAATAAGCCAACAATAAGCAGGCTTTATAAAGACGAACGCACGGACTCTTTGTGGTGTAGGAATGCGTAGCCTAAAGCAGATCTAGGTTGTGCCAGAGCAACGGCATCCTTGACTTTGGGAAGATCTAGAAGTGGCCAAGCAGTGTCTAGTAATACTCTGGGAGCTTGCCTGAGAAATTTCCTCGACACCCAGGCGTATGCGCACGTCCGGATTTAAACACGTTTCAAACGGGCAGATAGCAAGTTACTCTCTATTACATGTAGCCATGGATGTACGGAGATGGATGTTCTGGGTTGGTTCTGGGTTTGTCTGGGACCAGGCATTGGTTTAGTGGAAGGCAAGTATCTGCAAGTATCAATTCGACAGGACGTCGCGGGGAGTCCGGACCGTGTCGAACTTCAAGCTTCGAGTTCAAGCCTCAAAACTTGCTCAAACTTCGTACTTGGTCATCCCAAGGTCTTGAAGGCGGTCTTACAAGGTCTGTACAAAAAACTGTAATTCCAAACCCGACTACATAAGTACTTGGGAAGTCAAGGATATATATCGTTCATGATGAAATAAGTAAGCAGTCAAAGTCGTGGTGAATTTCTAATCGGGTATATGATGAATACGTGTTCGAAGGACATTGTCAATTGAAAGTAGGTATGATGAAATTATATTACTACAGAGAAGGTAGATGTGAATGTATGATGCGTTCTCGAGAAATAAAATAATTGTTGACACAAAATTCTACCTGCAAAGGCGCAGGATATATGCCATTTGGTCGAGATGATTACCAAAAATGCACTAGCATGATTCAATGAAGGAGTTTTTAGGGAATGGCTGGTCGTAATCCCCTTTCCAACTTGTCAAATTTGGATTGGTATAAGCTTCAAGGTATCTTCTCAATAAATAATAATGTCAGAGCGGCCTAAAGAAACAATCCCCGCACTAACTGATTAATATAATCTTCCGTTGGGAATCCCGGAGGGTTACATCCAACGTTGATATTTTGCATGTCTTGGTAGACCCGGATGTAGTCTACTCGCATATGTTGGGAAATACAAGATGATCGAAATCGATATTTCCGAAATTCTTCGACATGCCAAGGTTGATAATAATATACTGCGAGCAATGAGTATCGACGGACAGGCTCGGACAGGTGAAAGCCTAAAATTCATACCATAGGCTCTTGAGGAACAGGTCGGGCTGATATTTCTACCGTGGGGTCCGGACCCATGCCAGTAGCGTTCAACGTCCATGACATCATGTCATCAGCAACCCAGGATATGTACTGCAAAACATTAGAAATGCCTAAAAGCAAAGGTATGCGCTTACTGCATCGTCATAGCCTCCAGAGGTGAGTGTACGTGTCAGTGGGTATACGAAAAGAAAGCTGTATAAATACCTGGCTTATACTAAGGAAGGAAATGTATTCAGATACAGATGGAGTTATACACACATGCCGTAGGAAACGACAAACCTCGAAGCCATAGACGGTAAAGCAGTCCTCTACGAGTTCATAGCATCTTTGATTCGTGTCTGTCACGACCGAAGTTGCTTGTTGCGTTGCACTTCCTGTGAAAGTATTCAATCTTGATATAGCTGGGTTTGCCAAGATCTCGTTGTCCGATGAATTGTCCCAAGTATACGCTTGGTTAAAAGGCTATAACACAGAGCTAGGAGTCAGCCAACAAATTGAATTGAGGCCTATAAAACTTACAGCCCATTGCGCTGATTGTGATACTTCTCCCCTAGCAGGATTGCCTCCCACTTGTGCCTCAAATACATCAATTTCAGGCGCGGACCTCCCGACATATGTACCGTCCGCATGTTTGGGTCCGGGATGACTTTCACCATCGCAGGTGCACCGGGAGAGCCTTTGTCCTGGTAGATAAGACAAGGCACCACCGTAAGCGTGATCTCCATCAATGACCGCAGTTATGGGTTGTCCATTGAGTGTCTGGTTAGGTGCAGTTCCGACGTCGCAGCTATCATATGTATATGGCCACTAATATGTATGGTCAGCCGTTAACAATGGACGATAACGCTTTCTGACCCACCATGCCTTCCAAACTTGCACCATACCCCGCTCGACCAAGATTGCCCATCGTCCAAACAGCAGGCCACATACCGACCACATTGTTGGTCCCCGGTAATTGCACGGCTGCTTCAATATGACCTCCTGTAAAACAGAATTTATTCCTGAGACGCTTTCAGTTGAAGAAGCAAATAATAAGAGAAGGATTATGAACACACCAGGAAGACATCAACCCTACGTATGGGGCACGAAAGTCAGACAATTCTTTTACTGTCAAAACATGCTTCAAATACCTCCTTGGTAGTCGAGACCATGTATAGCCATTTCCGAAAATGTGATTACTAGGGCCCCTCCCTCTGTTGTGATCGCCTCCGGGTCGTACCATTCCAGATTATTTGTCGCCTGATGATTTTGTTTAAAATAACAAAATACGAGGAGAATATCCTTTACACACCCAGTAATGAAGATCTTCCGCTTGCCAATATGGGTCGTCCCCAGGATAAAATGTCCGACCATCAACATTGAATTCGTCAGAAAAGACAAGCATCATTTCCGAGCCATCTCTTATTGATAATTTAGTGTGTGCTTCTTGGGGGGTGTCCAAATCAATAAGACCGAAGTTGCCCATGGATGGAACCTATTCTCATAACGTCAGACTATCTTGGAGTCGCAGTCGAAAAAAATCAACATACTTGACCAGAAGAATTGATTCCTCCCATGTTATTACCCAACCCAGCCCATTCAGCCTGATATGTCATTATGGGATATCCGATGCTTGCAGAAGGTGGAGTCAGAATTATGTCCGCCTAGAAGAAACGCAGTGGACTTACAACAAGACGAGGAGGGCTATCAGGAGGACAGACAAACAGCCCACATTGATCAACCCTCTTGTGGCGATTCGTAAGTTTTGCTTTCTTGGATCCATTTTATCTGGCTCGAGTTCAGGATTGTGAAGGTCATCGTCGGCTTCAACAAGGTCAGGCGATAAATCAGAACCCCATAACCGAGGATCTGGAGAGAGTGAAAACTAAATGATGTCAAAACTCGTGTTGAAAGTGCACGACATAATTACATACTTTGTCGGATAGGGCAGCGCTTAGTCTGGAGCCAGCACCCAACGAGTAAGGGGATTCGGATAAACTTTGCTAGAATAAAGATATGGTTGTGGGGGCATAGCAGATGTCATTTTCGATGATGCTTACCCAGCTATCTCTTCGCAAAACACCAAAACTTGATGTTCTGGGGATTGTAAGAGAGGAATCAGCGGAGGCATACCCTAGACGCGGAGAACTGCGATATGACATGGGTGTTCAAGAGTTGGTAAAAGGAAAGATGCGAGTAGCGTCCTCTTCAGTATGTAAAGAGTAGAAATGGAAGACGAAGTGTTAGTGGAGAAGAATCTGACCGACGTTCTGGGGAGAATCCTTGAGGGGTGCCCTATTTCGAAAATGAGTATGACTCGCGCATTAGTCCCCTTCGTTGATGAGTTCAAATGCAAATAAAGCTTTAGAAGAGCATAAATTCCGATGAATGAAGGTAACGGCGTATTCATTCCGGAAGAAACTCTGAGTTGCCACAGCTGGGCTCTAGATATTAGCAGGAAAAAATATGCATTTCGATCTTAAATAAAGCGCCTTGATTCGATAGATGATTCCCTGTCCTTTAGGGCTCATCGGGTTACCTATAAAAAGAAATATGGCTATTAAACTTGGATTGAAGAAGTGATGGAAGCTTTTTCACCACGGTTACACGTCTTCGCGCTAATGGCTGTCGCAAGGAAGCCACGGCGTCGATGATCATCAGTACGGTTCCATGGTTTGCATGGGCTAATTTCCGCGGACATGACGGCTTTCCGGTGGGACGAGGCCATACAGGATGAAACTCACTGAAAGAAGTGTAGCATCATATCCATCACACAGACAGAAATGCAAGGAATATCAAATTTTGTCAAGACTGCAAACAGGCGTCAGCGATTGTGGACACTGCGATTACTCAGAATTGAGTATAAGTATGCGCTGGAAAGGGCTTCGACAGAGACGTTGCGCCTATCGTTTTGTCTTCAGCCCCAAGGCTCTCGGATGGTAAATAGCTTCGATTAGCTCCCCAATTCACACCTTTGTAAAGCGATTCATGGCTCACTGCGACGGCGTCGGCAAAAATCCGGTTGACCGACACTTCAATACCATTATATGAGCTATGTCCCTAATGCGATTCAATCCGCCTCGTTGCATGTTTTTCTAAGACGCACCAATCATCGAGCCCATTGAGAATTTTCGCAAACGCAAACGTGAAAGCGGTCTGACGGCAAACCCGACATGTCGAGCCAACTTAGAAAGCCGGGAACGTGTATCTAGCTCGACTCCTTCCAACAAAGCGACAAAGAGTCCGGCTAACTTTGATTGATCCTCGAGAACGCTGCTGCTCGTATTGCGCACAAGTACGATTCGTACGAGACTGTCATGTACACATGTTGCGATAAAATAGCTCTGATTTGTTTGATTCGAAGAGGACGTCGATCCTTTGGAGATGATGTGGTTAGAAAACGAATTTGGCAGTCGCGTTGTTGTTGCAAGTTGTGTGATGTCAGCGATAAATCACATACCTCGGCCCTTAACGTTTCAACCTGAGACGGTCTTACGGTCTTTTCTTGTGGCTTTACACAACAACTCCGTAACGTTCGATCTGTCTTTCATTGAGGTCCCGACTCTTCCATCTTGCGGTTCTATATCCAGCAATGTTTATTGAAAGTCTGCCTGACGACCTGATCGCTGAAATTCTTGGCGAATTGGATCTGGAATCACTGGTTAAGGTGTCCTATCTATCGAGGCGTCTTTACCTAGTGGCCTCCGACCCCTTTCTCAATCCATGGAGGAGATCCATTGCACGTAATCTAAACCACTTAACATATGAGAAGGAGTTGAAGCATCTCAGTGTCCGCACAATTGTCCCACGACATAACTGGATTGAAATATTAACGGTCGCAAGGCCTTCCTACATACTCTATGAAGCAACTCTGCCGAATCTGAAGGCTATCGAATGGGAGGAATGTTTTAGTCGTCGTTTCCTGCCTAGCTGGAAGAATGGAAGAAGGATTGCTCTTGGAAGGAAGCATATCTCAAGTATGTCCCGTTTCCATCTAACTTTGCTGTTTAACTGTCTAGGTTGAATCTGACTTCTGAGCTCCTTCAGGATATTGCATCGCGTCTGGCACCGCAATACAAGCTCTTGCAAGGCTGATGAATCATGGACTAAGTTGAGCACTTTTTTTCTACTATACAACCGGTCCTCACCCTTATTATTAGATATATAATGCTCAATCGCAATGGCACCGCAAATGAACTGGAAGTATCTACAAGAAACTTCAATCCAATGGCTGTCTTCAATGAATTCAAGTCAGTTATACTAGTGGCATGCTTATTTCATGAACATTTACACGTCTTATAGACTGCAAAGCAACCTTTCACACCTTGAGACACGGATCAGGGTTTGTGTATACAACGCTGTGAAGCGCAAGCACCTCATGGATTTCAATAGATTGTCTTACAGCTCTCGGATGTACGAATACTAGCCTTCGGGACATCGTCAAAATCCGCCAGCAACTACAAACTCAATCCGAATGCCCATATGTTTCTCAATCCACCTGGAATCATTTCACGTAATCAAGACAATAATGCTTTCTCCAGATTTGCTTCCGCACAAAGGCCTTATTCTTTCATCGGCGGTCATGAGGTTTATCAGCCGCTAACTACAACAATCTCTGATTTCCGTGAGACTCCCAGCTTGAATTTGTCTTGCCGTTTCTGACCCCTCGTATTTTCTCTATCGCTTATCAGAATTCACTAAATATCAAGATTCTTCCAAGGTATATACGCGACTGCGGTACCCCCAGCCATCATCCTCACATCGTAATTATCCATTTTTCACCCCCGGGGAAAACAATCTCCGGTGGATTGGCTCAGAGGGAACCCACGAAAATGGCTCACATTGGGTCGGCGGCTCAATGTGAGTTCCATATAGCTGTTGTTAAATGTGCTCCTCACGGACTTGTCATTTCATCCAGGATTATCGCCCAGCTTCTCGGTCCGTCCCGTGATGCTGAAAATGCAGCTTTCAGTGGACACCAGTATGCTTCCTTTGACTGGGATGATCTTCTTACTATAGCTCCTTGGATGGAGGAGTTTATCACCAAGAAAATTGAGGGGCCAGGCTTAGGGCACTAATAACTCGCTGTTGACAACTTCGGGGCCGCGTTTGTACCAGGCCTGAAGCTAAACTCGACGAGAACGTCATCCATTCTCCCAGTCTCCATCTCCTTCGATATTGTTCCGTGAAATTTACTCCTACATCTGCTTGGTTCCCGTGCCCCTAATTTACATTTCCCAGTCGATCATTATTTTCCTTATGAAGTATTCTTGCCACGTGCGACAAGCATCCACCCTCCTTTCATCCCCCTTCCCTTTGTTTGAAAAAATATCCATTTCAGGTGAGACTATGTTGTGTGCCTTTTGTTTCCCGACTTAATATTATTCTCAATAGAATGGCCTGGAGACGATCTCCATCGGCAATGCCACTTTCACAATTTCCCCAGCGAAATTTTGTTTTTATCCATATTAACGCTGTATTCAGATTGCGAGACAATAACCGATCGTCCTAAGGCGCTTCGTGCGCAAACATCATTGTTTCGGTGCCGCAAGAATCGGCACAGTTTCGAAACACATTAAATAGACGATATGGGTGATCCAAGTGCCTCATATTTCGCTCTCCGGGATTCGTTTTTCTATTCTGCATTGTGCAACGTTGCTGGACAGCGTCACCACCCATATTCTTAACTTAACGCCCCAACACCCGGCTCTTCTAAATCATCATGGCAAGGGCTCTTGCTCGTGACTACGGCCAGGCCATCACCCGACCTCGAAGGGCCTCTGCCGCTTCTGTTAAGCCTGATGCCAATAAGGTGAATAGCTATTCATACTTTTCACCCAATCTGCTAATTGCATTCCTATAGAATTTTGCCTGCGGTTATTGCGAAAAACATTTTGGGCGGAAGGGCGATTGCAAACGTCATGAATCGCTGCACCTTGGTGTTAAGTGAGTCGCTCTCAACACATCTCCCGATATGTTTCTCATTGTGTCCTTCAGGAACCACAAATGTCATATATGCGAGAAAACATTTTCGCAGAATTCTGGGCTGAAGACCCATCTGAACACACAGTAAGCCTTCGCTTCACGTTTTCATATTCGTTCTAATTTCTATCACACAGCACCGGAGACAAACCTTACCGATGCGAATATGAAGGTTGCGAGGCGAAATTTGGCGATCCATCTTCCTGGAATCGTCATGAAAAAGAGAAACATAAAATGGTGGACTTTCGTTATAAGTGCCCTGTAGAGAAATGCACCTCGTACGTACCGCACACCCTTCATCTCATAAACAACTTGCAAACATCCTCCTTAGTGGCATCAAACGTCCTTCAGCTTTCGCCGCTCATTTGAAAGTCAAGCATAACATCGTGGCCACGTCAAAGCAACGCGATGATATGAAGGAATTCATAGGTTCCAAGCCAACACTGAGCCAACGTCGCAAAGCAAGCAATGTCGACCACGGCCGTTCACTTGCACTCGCATGCGCCGAAAGCACTGACTCAGTACATCTCAATCGCAGCGTTGCTCCTCCACACTTGAGCACAGCCGCAACACTTGAGCAAATATGGCCAGCTCTTGACGCCCTTCAGCATCAAGAACCCGGGGAAACTCAATTCTACTTCCTCCCCGACCAGTCCCCGAGTGATATCCAGTCCCTCTTCTCCACACCGATTTTGTCCTCTTCGCTGTCCGCTTTTTCTGCCCAGTCTTCTACCGAATCCCTTGTCGCCGAGGATTTCAATTATGAAGACTACACCCATGCCAAGATGTCCTACGCCGATGTCGCGGACCATACTCAGAGCCTCAATCCCGCCGTATCTTTGATACCTTCATCCTCCCCTCCTCCAAGAACTCCAAAGGCGCCGCCCTTTGGGAAGGATGTCTACCGGCCATCCCCCCCTTCGATGCACCCCGGGCCTCAGGACCACATTTGGATCAATGCCCAGATGGCTTATGACCGCCAGCGATATGTTCCCAACATGGACGAAAGTCATTATCTACTTGACCATAAATCATACATCATGCCTCAAGCCCAAGAAAAGGACCTTGGTTATTCCTTTCCTCAACTTGACCTTGCGCAGCAGACCTCTTCGCAGCCATGGCATTGGTTCTCATAATTTATTTTTTCAAATTTATTTCATCTATTCATCCCTCTTCGTGTCTCTTCCTTCCTTTCTTTTTTCGCGATAATGCATTTGACGTCTCTTTAATCCTTCTTGGTCTGTAGTAGGCTCTAATTTCCTCTCAGGTCTCATTATACCACCGCCGCCCTCGTTTGTATCCATATTTTACTCGTTTTTTGTTTTGTTTTCTTGTTTGATTTTCGTATAGCTTTGAGATTATTCAGCCAGTCTGACCTAATATCTGTACTATTCTGATCCATTCTTTTGTTCCCGCTACCTTTAGGTAGTGGGTGTGGGGCTTCGTCCAAAATGAAAACTGGCGCGGATTTTGAAAGTTTTGCTGTGGCTGTCCGTATGAATTTCTTTCCATATTTGCATAGTCTATTTCGAACTCCGATGCTGTGGTCTGAAATTTTTTTCTCACACCTCTTGCGCCATTTAGATCTACATCTATCATCTTTCTCTGAGTGTGCGTTTTCTCATTACTATCATGTCTCTCTTCTCATTCCCAGTTTATGTCGATGGAACTTTCGCGATTGCATTTTACAACCGGGACTCGGCTGTTTCTGAGATTTCTTCGGATTACAGCAGGCGGAACCGACTTCGTCTTCGAACTGAAACCATTTCCACCACCGTCGCTGTCAATACATCTCTTGGACCTTTCCTTTGCCATATTGGCTTGTCTGTGAGAGAAGGTATGTCAACAGATATTTCCTTGGGTCGTGATTGGTTCGTCTATTGTTCACTGGCGCTTCCAACTGCGACCCTTTCACTGTCTGGTAACATGGTACTTGACTTCTCCTTGTCACCTGCTGTCGGAATTCGAGAGTGCTTAAGTGAGTTCTCTTCTCCTTAGTTGGTTTACTTGTATCTGACATCTTTTTCTATCAATATTAAGTGTCCTCAATTGAAACGAACACATGTTCACCGCATGACGACGCTGAAGTCGAAGGCAACGAAGCTATTACTATTCCATGCTCTTCAGATGACAATGCTGATGTTGTAGGCGCCGAAGCCAATTCAGACTCTATTCCCATCCAGGCATCATCTTCCTCTGCTCCTGTTGAAAACTCGAACTTGTCGGCATCTTTGCCTGATAATTATAGTAGTGTTTCAGAATTTCTGTCTTCATTGGAAACTCTACCAAAATCCTCTCTCATATCTCTTGCTAAGTCTCACAATATTGTGTTTTCTTCACCTATTACGTCTACAGTTCTTCGTGACCTTCTCTTTGACCACATCACTTCGGGTACTTGTTTGTCATCCTCTACGGCTTTCTGTATTAGTTTCAATTCCAAGGTATCTAATCCAGAAGGAAATGATCAAGATATGAGGCTGATAGAAGCTGATTTCAAGATCGCTATTCTTGCTCCTGTTGAAAACTCGAACTTGTCGGCATCTTTGCCTGATAATTATAGTAGTGTTTCAGAATTTCTGTCTTCATTGGAAACTCTACCAAAATCCTCTCTCATATCTCTTGCTAAGTCTCACAATATTGTGTTTTCTTCACCTATTACGTCTACAGTTCTTCGTGACCTTCTCTTTGACCACATCACTTCGGGTACTTGTTTGTCATCCTCTACGGCTTTCTGTATTAGTTTCAATTCCAAGGTATCTAATCCAGAAGGAAATGATCAAGATATGAGGCTGATAGAAGCTGATTTCAAGATCGCTATTCTCACTCAGATGGCACCCAAATTAAGTTTACGTGCTCTTCGGCGTATCCTTGCAATAAATTCAGTCCAGCATAATGTAGATGGCAACCGATCACAGCTTCGCCGAGAACTGAAAAAGTTCATTACTCGTTTGAAGCATGGAAAACGTTCAGAAGAGAAACGAAATGAAGCGCTTGCTGCCCAAGAACGTTTTGTGCTCATCGTCAGGAGATCATTGATTCTTGGCCAAGACTTGTTGGCCAGGACCTAAAGGACAAAATTATTAAGTTATTCCGTAAACAAACTTCAAAGGAGGCTCTGTCTACATTCACTTGTGCTTCCTGTGGTGAGGCCTCTCTCTGTACCTCTCGCAAAGAGCTTTCAGTATCAGAAATTGATTGCAATATACTGAAGCTCCCAAATTCTAATCACCAGTCAATCCCTTATCCTTATCACGATGGACCATTAAAAGATGTTGTCGTTGAACCTGCTGGTGTTACAACAGATGAAAATGGCAACGAATCCTTATCTCTTTGTAAAGACTGTCACTCTGCATTGAAAAAAGGGAAAGTACCTGCATTATCAATGGCAAATTTAACCTATCTGGGGCCAGTACCTAAAGAATTGAGTGATTTAACTGTTGTGGAAGAGGCTATGATTGCTCGTTGCCGATCTAAATGTTGGGTTATTCAACTTAAGGAAGAGGATCCTAATAGTGAAAATACTGTCCTCCCCCCGATGTGCAACGTGGTGTCAAGGGACATATCATTATATATCCTCAACGACCTTCTGAAATTGTTCGTTTGTTGCCTCCCAATATAAATGATGTTTTAACTCCTATTTGTGTGCTATTTATTGGATCGTCGCCCCCAAGCCATGAATGGTTAAAGAAAAAAGCAAAACCCCTCTGCGTACGCCGAGAAAAGCTTTGGGCAGCTCTTAATTGGTTAAAGAGAAATAATCCACTCTATAATGACATTGAAATAAATCATGCCGTCCTTGACAGTCTAGAGGATGAGCAAATTTTACCATTCCATCTTGAGCATATACTCACAGATGACGCTTCAGAGACCTTGACATCCAGATATGATCAGCCATCCGGAAACAATGACTTAAGTTCCATTCCTACTAATCCTTCCATTACAGCTGATGATCCTTTCATCAGAACCGGTGAAACTCGCAGTGGTGATTCTGAATTTGCAAGTGAAATAACAGATGTGCCATTCCAGAATGTGGTTATTACTGATGTGGATGGGAATGCTCCAGCAAATGAGCTCCGTGCTGCTGCTCTTCGGCATGTCAAAAGAGGTGGTGGCTATCTAAAAATCCCTCATGATCCAACACCTGTCAATGAATTTTTAACCCAAACTTATTTCCTCTAATTTACCCAACTCTTTTCCCATATGGTATTGGTGGATTTGAAAATAAACATCGTCCAACACCTCTATCAATGAAGCGACATGTCAAACACTTATGTAGTCTTGCAGATAGACGATTCCAAGAGCATTATTCATTTCTATTTACGGCTTTTAATATACTACAACGACGCACGGTTCTACTGCACACAAGCTTAAAGACTCGGAAGGCTACTTTCCCAACTCTAGCAAATGATTTGCATCTGTTTCTGCGGAGACTATTCATACCATAACTGAACGCCTCTCTCGTGGTGAGCCAGTCAAAGCACGAAATGCAGAAGAAAGAAAGGTGCTTAATCTGATGAAGCAGATCACGACTGTTACCTCCAATGTTCCTGGCTCTTCCGCTTCACGCGTGGCTATGCGTAATGAAATCCGTGCTTTAATAATTGAGAAAGGTCTACCAAGTTTCTTTATTACTATTAATCCTGCAGACATACATAATCCATTGGTCAAATTTCTTGGAGGTGCAGAAATTGATATCGATAATTTACTTCCAGAACAAGTACCAAAATATATGGAACAATCAATTCTCATTGCCAAGAATCCATTTATTGCTGCTAAGTTCTTTAACATATATATGAAAGCATTTATTTCTGCTCTTCTGAAATATGACCCGAAGCAAAAAGACCTTGAAGGAGGAATCTTGGGTGTTGTAAAAGCTTACTACGGTTGTGTTGAAGCACAAGGAAGAGGTACTCTTCATTGTCACATGATGGTTTGGCTTGAAGGTGGTCTGAATCCAGATGAAATCAAAGCAAAGATAATTGAACATGGCGATACAGAGTTCAAAGAACGTTTGATAGCTTTTCTGGATGACTCGATATCAAACGAAATCCCCGCAGACCCAGACCCTAACTTTATTGTTCCTTCTTCAGAACACCACCCATGCACAGTACGAGGCATTCATACTTCTGTCACAGGGTCTGATAGAGAGAAAGCACGTCAAAAGGACATGCATCATCTAGTCAAACAGTGTCAGCTCCATAAACACACGAAAGCCTGTTACAAGTACTGGAAAGGACCTCAGGAACAACGAGAATGTCGTTTTGGTTTAGATGCATCAAATACAATTCCTGAAACTACAATTAATATGGAGACAGGTGAAATTTGCATGCGGTGTCTTGATGGCCTGGTAAATAATTTTAATGCAACTATTCTAGAAGCAATACGGTGTAATATGGATATCAAGTTTATTGGCTCTGGAGCTGCTGCAAAATCAATTACCTATTATATCACAAATTATATTACCAAATCACAACTAAAAACCCATGTGGCATATGCAGCTCTTGAACTTTCTGTCAAGCGTTTAGGAGAATATAACCCTGAAGACGATGATCTAACAATACATGCCAAGAAATTGCTGCAAAAATGCGCGTATGCCATGATTTCTCACCAAGAACTATCTGCTCAACAAGTGGCATCATATTTGATGGACTATGAAGATCACTTCACGAGTCATAAATATCGCAATTTATTTTGGACAAGTTTTGAATCTTTCATAAATAGAGAAATGCCTAGTCTGGAATGTTACGCCTGTACAACAGCAGATCAAGGATCAGCGTCAGATAATATTCAATTAAGGGTATCTTCTGATGAGCACGGTGATCTGCTAGGAGAATATGGTGATATAATAATTGAGGACACTCAAGTAGAAGCAGATATATCTCAGGATAATGATGATGAGTCCGTTATTGGAAATGAGGAAATCAGTATTTCAATGCAAGCTTCTGGTAAGTTAATTGCTAAGGCTGATCAGGTTTCTGATTACCAGTTACGTGGTTCTGATCTTGAAGATTTGTCTGTATGGGATTTTGTTTCCCGTACACAGAAGATCACAAAACCTCGCAAACTCCAACAACAAGCTCAGCTAGAAGATTTAGATGAGGACTATGTAGAAACTGAAGAGCATATAGAAAATGAACTTCACACAGATGATATTGAATATTCTAATACTACTAGCCCAAGATCAACACATACCCGAAATCATTACTCAAATTTCCAAGAAGGTCACATTGAAGCAAACACTCATTGTCTATGCATCAAACCAGATGAGGATCAATTTATTCCTGTTCCAATTGGACCATCTATACCACGACGTGATAGACAAGAAGTTTATGCAAGGTATTGTCGCCTAATGTTAATATTTTTCAAGCCATGGAGACATGCATCAGATCTGCGTCTAGAAGGTCAAAGTTGGGAGGAAGCCTTTTCTCAATTTATAGAAACATCCTCATCTAAGGTCAAGAAACTATTAGACAATATGCAAATTTTACATGAATGTCGAGATAGCAGCCAGGATCACTTTGATGCACGCCGAAAAGCTCGTAGAGAGCACATGACTCAATACAGACCACCTGACGTGGATGATGACTTTGGACCAGAAAATCCAGAAATCATCCTTGATCATTTGGAAGCAATCTCTAACTGCAATTCACAACGGATAGCACGGTCCCAGACTCAGTAATGCATGTGTCCTAAGTGCAGAATTAAATGGAATGTTTGATGATGGCACTTTAAGTAATTCATCTACACTTATACTAATAGTTCAAATTTGGATTCATATTCTATTGAAAAAGTTGGTTTATCTGACTTACATCTTGAAGAACAATGGAAACTTGAATATGAAACAAGACGTGAAAGTTGGAAGAAGCGTGCATCTACAAGTGATGAGACCAACAGAGCCATGAATTGCACTCTAGAAAGTACCACACTGATAGATGATGGTTCAGCGCTTAGAATGCTATTAATAACTCTAATCAAACACCTTAAATCCTTGTGTTGCGCAAGATATACCTGCCACACTGATGATAACCAACATGTGGATATTAATGCAATGATTGAAGAGTTTACTTTGAATATGGAACAAGCCCGAGCATTTCGAATTATATGTGAACATAGCTTAGGAAGAAATAACGAACCTCTTCGCTTGTACCTTGGAGGAGCTGGAGGAACAGGAAAATCACGAGTGATTCAAGCATTAAAAGAATTCTTTACTCGACGAGGTCAGAAACGGAGATTCAGGTTAGCATCTTACACAGGTGTTGCAGCTAGAAATATTTCTGGAATGACAGTCCATTCTGCTTTATGTCTCAATCAACGAAGCAAATCTGGTGCACAGTCAAAGACAAAACGAGACCTAGTAGCCATGTGGGAAGGTGTTGATTATTTTTTTATTGATGAAATTTCTATGATAGGATGCAGTATGCTTTATAAAATTAGCCAAGCACTAGTTGATGCCAAAGGAATTGATTCACCATTTGCAAACATAATATTATAGGATCAGGAGACTTTTTACAGCTGCCCCAGTTGCGGAGGCTCGACTCTATGCCCGTATTGATACGACAAAAGCAAAGTCAGCTTCTACTCAAGGTCAAGAAAATGTGTTTGGAAAGCTTCTATGGCTGACATTCAAAACAGTGGTTATTTTAACAGAAAGTATGCGCCAAAGTGGACCTGAAAATGCTAGATTGGTTGAGCTACTTAGTCGACTACGAGAAGGGCGCTGTACAGATGATGATTATGAACTCTTGTCAACCCGTGTACTTGGAAACATTAATGTGGATTGGTCACAATGGTGGGATGCACCAGTTATTGTATCCGAAAATGCTCAAAAAGATGCTTTAAATGCTCGAGCAGTCGAAGCATTTGCTAGACGAACAAATCAAGAACTCCATTGGTACTATGCTGAAGATGTTCACCGAGGGAAGGTCATTACAGATCCAGAACTGAAAACACACCTTGAAAACCTGAATTCAGGCTTAACAAATCAACGCCTTGGAAAGATTCCCCTGGTTCTAGGAATGCCCGTCATGATAACACAGAATTATGATGTCGAGAATGGAATAGTTAATGGATGCACTGGAATTCTAAAGAAAATAAGGTACCGAGAAGATAACCAAGGAAATCGATATGCAACCTCCTGTGTTATCGAAAGCGAAACATTTACAGGAGAGCCATTAACAGGATTACACCCCAGACAAGCTGTCGTTCTGCAGGACACTACTGACATGACTTTCACACACCCACATTCATTGAAGCGTTGTAAAATCAAACGCACACAACTTCCTATAATGCCTGGATTTGCAATGACAGCACACAAAGCACAGGGTCAAACGATGCACAAAGTAATTATTGATTTAGAAGGCACAAAGGGTACCGAATCACCATATGTCATGGTATCAAGAGTTACAAGTTTAGACGGGTTACTTATACTACGCAACTTCAGTGACAAAAAAATTAAGTGCCGCATGTCTGAAGACCTTCGTATTGAATTACGGCGACTTGATGTCTTGCGTTTAGAAACACAATTCAAGTATGGTGCCAGTGCTTCATGCCAGATATCTGGAGTTACATCCAACTTGGATCGCAATGCTACATTCAGACTAAATTCTGACTCAGCAACTAGGACGCTTGCGCTGAATGACTCTGCAAGACAGACATGCACCTCAATGACTACTTGCCATGCACCAAAACGTCCCCTTGCTTCAACTGCAATACATGACTCATATATTGAGCATGATGGTCCGACTCCACAACGCAAAAAGAAACGATTAGTTTGAGAGACATTGTTTGGAATCTGGGTTGCAGTACGTCCATCACTCCTGTTGAACGTTCTTGGTTCCTGATACAATCCTGATACATCTTCCATCTGTATTTTTTGCGATATGAGCTGGTTTTTTATTTCTGTCATTCTCTAATATCTTCCATTAAATTCTGCTCAAATATGTTCCTGCATGACTAGGAACTGCTCAAACATATCCCGTCGCCATATAAAAACCTGCAATCACTCAACCCCCCCACCATCTCTGTTAATCTACTTCTCCCAACATCTCGTTTTATCTGTCCTCAATCTACAGCCACTTTACATTACAATGGCCAACTGCTACTCCGAGCGTCAGAACAACGGCTTCTTTACTCTGCTAGAGAACCAGCTACTCAACCTCGAACCCACCTCCACCTTTGCCCTTGGTGCCATGACATATGGCACCGATTTCTGTTCAGTCTACTCTCCTCCCGAAAAGGAGAATGGATTTGGACGCACCCTCTTTCACTACCTGAACGACAATGGGGAAAAGGGTGATGAGGTGGGCTTGATTTTCTTTGGTGAGATGTGCCATTCCTCCCATGGGACGCAAATCTCAGCCAAAGGTAACCACTCCTTGGGGCGTAACCCAAAGGTAAGTCTATAGCCTCTACTACCATCTGGTTAACTACTAACTTGAATACTAAAATCTAGCCGATACTCGATGACACTGTCGTGAAAGATGTTCTTGTTCTCCGACCTCTGACTGGGATCGATCCGGAGAACACCTTTCTTGAAGACGCTTTCTCAAATCAAGTATCAACTTTACAAGAGATCATGGTAGAAGCAGCAAAAATGGCTCCTAAGTCTGTACGTACTTATAATTCTCCTAAGCCATGATATTCTCTAATAGGCCTATCGTCCAGTCATTCGTAACATCATGGTTACTACCAACAGATCCACAATCACAGTCCAATGACAATGGACTCATCAAGATTACAATGCCCCCAAAATACAAGGTATGAGACTACAGTTAATTTGAGCCATAAATTCCACATGCTAATTCGATTTTCTACTCAGGTATCTGGCACCAAAGGTGAAGCACGTAAAAAGAAAAATCTCCTTGTCCCGTCTGTCCCAAAACAGGAGATTTCAGACACGGAGTCGGTTTCAGAGGCAGGCTCCGATGGCACGGATGGTAAGACTTCATTTTATATCATGCTATCTTCAATACTGAACATGATCGTATAGGACCGTCATCTAGAGTTAAAGTGGGAGCACTTTATGACCCTAACTTACTTCCTGACCACCGTGGCAAATATTTCCAGCACCCAAATGCAAAACTGGTACAGCAAGATATGGTGGATGAGGAAGAAAACTTGATCGTGCCATGGGACATGCCTAAAAAGCTAAGAGAGGGAACAGTTGTTCTCGTAGAGGCCACCTTAGTCTGTTGGCATATCTCCGACAGAAAGGTACGTTTGTCAAGGTCATGCATCTTTGCTTCGAATACTCAATTGACTCATAATATTCAGGTCTATCAAATCCAGGGGCATCGTTTACGAGTCCTCGCTGCATCGGATGAAGATATAGAAACCTTTGAAATCCCAAACTTTCCCAATTCGAACATACCAACCGAGCAGACCCCCTCAAGCTCTCCTCGGAAGAAGGCCTCCTGTGCTTTCTCCTCTTTTGCTCCACCTACAAAGAAAGCTCGTTACGAATAATTTTGAAAGTTTGATTTCATTTATATACTACTGCCAGCCTCAATGTCTTAATATATTATAGTACAATTTATTGAAAAAATTTAACATTATGAAAAAGCGCAAAAGCGCAGGCTGATTCGTCTTTTCCTGACCTAACTCAACACATCCTACTACATTAGTAACATAGGCAGCACGCTGAGCACAGTTCGCAAATGACAGAAACAGCCCTCGCATACAGATCTTGATGAGTCGCAGACGTCATGCTCATCGGCAACGCCTGGGCGCTTTCCGTCCCCTCCTGCTCCTCGCGCTCCTTCATCTTCCGTAGCACGAAGTCGTCTACTGTGGAACCTGTCCGACGTTTCGTCCACTTCCAGCCACTTCCGCGTCGATACCCACCCCCATATGCGTCTCTACGCCGCAGAGGCTGCAAATGTGCAACCTCCTTGTACGTATAGACGGTGGGGTATGGGTGCGCGAGTCTGTCCGCCGTGTTCGCGTTCGTAGCCGGCCATCGTGCTCCATAGTGATGCTCGCTGTAGCCTGTACAGCTGTGCTCGCCAGCCCACCCAGTGCCGTTCCTCGTGGAGATGGTTGCATGCCACTCTGGAGGCGCTGCTCGTACGTCAAGTACGACGCGGCAACGGCGGTCCGACGTTGGGCGTTGTCGTCTTGATGCCAACTATGCTCTGCGGTACGAATATCGTGGCCGTGGCGGGCTCTGCAAATCGTGGGTGCCATTTGCTGTTGCAGCAGGTCGTTGCGCGGCGGCCTTGGTGCCTAGCTCATTGCTGTGAGCGCCATGCTGAGAGATGGGGTGAGATTTACATACCAGTGTGCCACGCGCCGTCCGCATGCGCCCGACCCGTCATTGCCCGCGCCCTCGTCACCGAAGCCATGCGCTATCGTCCTCAGGATCTACATGCGGATGTTGAGCCGCTGCCCCTGCTGATTCCCAGTTTCTCTTGAGCAAAGCGGCCAGACAGTACACGCCGTTAAGCGGACCATCCGGCCAGGTCTGAAGTTCAACTACGAGCTTTTTAACTGCAACAACTTTAATATACGCTATTGGAGCTGGAATTACCGCGGCTGCTGGCACCAGACTTGCCCTCCAATTGTTCCTCGTTAAGGGATTTAAATTGTACTCATTCCAATTATAAGACCCGAAAGGGCCCTATATTGTTATTTATTGTCACTACCTCGTCGAAGCCGTGGACGAGAGTATTTATGAGGATGTGTGGTTCCTCTTAGCAGTATCGTTATGTTCTATACTCGTGATGTTCTCTGTATATATTTCAACTCGAATTGAAGTGACCAAGAAATGACAATAGCAGTTTGAATCCTATTCTTTACACTCAGATACATTTGTCTTTCTCTTCCACCTTCCTCCACTCGCCTTTTGCAGAGGCTCGCTATCATATTTTCAAAACAACTCAACTTCGTCATCGTTTCACTCAAATCTTATTTTACCAATGAGTTATGAAGCTTCTTTCGCCCGAAGTGTTCCCATCACCGAAGAACCCGCCAATCCCAGTGATGGCGGATCAAGAATCGAGGGCGTCCCGAACCCCGAGCCTCCTGCTCAGGATGTCCAGCCTCGGAGAAGGGACGGACGAAGTCGAACTACGCAGAGAGTCAACACCGAACTCCTCGCCGATATTGACAAACGACTCGCCGATTTTCGAGAAGGGAAAATTTCAAAGGCACGAACTATCGCATACATCACGTCAAGATTGGACTTCTCGGATAGGGAAGGCGTGGACGAGTCTCAAAAAGAAACCGCCCTTGCCGAATTCCTCGGAGTCATCGAGTCCTTTGAGCGCCATGCTAACGACGCAGCCAGGCGAGGCGCTCATGCCGCCGCCGGACTCAACAGTCAAGCGGCAGCGCAAGCGCCCGAGCCTCCTCGAGCGCCTACAACCGCCGTCGATCAGGAAGTCGAATCCCTCCTCGAAAATCTTTCCCCGTCGAAGAAGCGAGCAAGACCAAACGACGAAGGATCTGATGATGAGAGTGGAGGATACGAGTCCGATGGAGGAGGAGAAAGCAATAAGAAGCAGAAGTTATTCGAGCGAGACATGCCGTGGTTCCAGCGGGAACTTACCGCCCGGAAAATCTCCGACCCCAGCTGCGCCGAAACCAGACGAATCCTCAGCCTCCTTGGAAACGACGTCAGTACTGTCAAACGCTGGATCCAGCAATCCTCGACTGCGCCGCTCGGTTTCCCCAGCTCCGAGTGGGAGAACATCATCCGAGGAAATGCCATCGACCTCGACAAAGTGTTCTCAGCGCTGCACCTCGTCGCACCTACTAAAGAGAACGTTGGACGCGTGGGATCGACTACGATCAGCCTCGGTGACACTGAGCCACTCCGACGCATTCAGACCAGCGGAGACTGGTTCGCAGCTTGGCGCGAGGCCGCGAAAGCGACCGCGTTTGTCTTCCCTCACAGACGAGACGAACTCTGGGACTATGGCGACTACATCGGACGGGAATTCTCAGCCAAAACCCCCTCTGCCCACCGCAAGATCATCTTGTACGACGCTGCCGTCCGCAACATGGTCGGCGGCGGGCAGAGTATCCTCCTCACCGACCGCTACAAGTTCGATCACATCTACTCGGCTATCATCCCGGCTGACGGAATCCAGTCCGACGTTGGACGATCAGGGGCATCAACTTCTCGCAACGGATCACGAGCTCGCGGATCAGACATCTGTAAGCGATTCAATGCGTTCTACTGCCCCGACGGAAGCTCCTGCAAGTACAGGCACATCTGCAAACGCTGCAAGAAGCAAGGACACGGACAGCACGAGTGCGAGAGCGGAAAAGAAGCTGAAGGAAAGGCTGGCGCGCGGGCTTCGGCCTAAGTTCTTGCGTCACAACTTGTGGACGGATGGTGATTATCCTACCGCCCGTTCCGTCGCCGACTGGACTGAGACAGCGGCGCCTCTCCCCTCGCCCCCACAGAGTGAATTAGACGATCCCGTAGTTAAACAAACCATTGCAGAACACCCTGAATTATTCAAAATTGTTACACCCATTAATGTCGACCGCTTTGAAGAGTTGCTCCGTGACCATCCCAACCCCGCTTTCGTTGCGTCTGTGTGTCGTGGCCTCCGCGAGGGTTTCTGGCCTTGGGCCGATACCCACAAAGATGGCTATCCTGTTACGCATGACGCTTCCCTACCCCCTCCGTGCGATCAACGCGAAGCCGATTTTTTGGAGAGTCAACGTCAAGAAGAAATTGCCAAAGGCCGTTTCTCTCCCTCGTTCGGCCCTGACCTCTTGCCTGGCATGTACAGCATGCCCATTCATGCTGTTCCTAAGCCCAACTCTGACGATTTGCGCATGGTCACTGACCAGAGCGCCGGCGAATTCTCTCTTAATTCCATGATCCCTCGAGAAGCGATCTCAGGCTACCCACTCGACAACATGAAACGCCTGGGAGAACTCCTCCTTCATATCCGGAAGACCGAAGGCGATGGTCGTCTCGTTATGATTAAGTCAGATGTTGCTGAGGCTTATCGCTTAATGCCTATGCACCCTCATTGGCAGATTAAGCAGGTCAACACTATCAATGGAACACGAAACGTTGACAGGAACAACGCTTTTGGAGGCAGGGGCTCAGGTTGTATTTGGATCGCCTTCAATGGCCTCGTCACTTGGATCGCGATCCACGTTCGAGGACTGGTTTGGCTTTGTGTCTACTCCGATGACTCCTTCATGCCAGAGTGGAGTGACCGCATTTCCTGGGACCCTATTTTTCAGAAAGAACTTCCATCAAGTCAGGTACAGCTCCTTGAGCTTTGGCGCGAACTCGGGATCCCTTACAAAGAGAAGAAGCAAATATCCGGCTCACCGCTCACCGTCATCGGAATCGACGTCGACCCTAACGCCATGACCCTCACTCTCCCCCCCAAGGCACGCGCTGATCTCCTGGCAGAAATCACTGATTTTTGCCACCTCCCCGACGGTGTTCGTGGCGTGAAGCACACTTTGCGCCGCTGGCAGCGTCTCGCCGGTTGGTTGAACTGGGCGTTTAATGTTTTCCCTTTACTCCGCCCTTGTTTAAACAACTTTTATCCCAAAATCGCAGGAAAGGATGCCCCCAACCAAACCATTTGGACTAACGTTCCCGTGCGCCGTGATCTCGAATGGGCCGCCAACCATATTCGCACATCCGATGGCGTCCACCTCCTTCGCTCATTCGACTGGGGAATCGATGACGCTGACGTCGTTATTTTTTGCGACGCCTGCCTTGAAGGTATGGGTTTTTGGTACCCAAACCTCGACTCGGGTTTCTACGCTCCTGTGCCAGTGGCCGCCTCCAGTGAATTTATTTCCGTTTATGAAGCTTTGTGTGTTCTCTCCGCCCTAGAACACGCATCATCCCGCCTCGACGCCCCGTCTCGCATTATTATTTTCACAGACAACTCCAACACTGTCGACATGTTCGCCTCCCTTCGTGCGCCTCCTCAATACAATGAAATCTTGAAGGCGTCCGTAGATATTCGCTTGGCGACTGAGCACCAACTCCGAGTTCTCCATGTCCCTGGCGAGCGAAATGAGGTGGCTGACGCCATTTCTCGCCGCCTCTTCGCACAAGCGCTCACTCTTCGTCCTCAACTTACTTTCACTCTCTTTGAACCCCCTCGAGTGACGCTGGGGGCAGCCAGAAAATGATTTCCTCTGGTGTTCGCTCCAGGCAACGCCCCCGCGAACCCTGGACGCGCGAGCGCCTCCTCCATGAGCGCGCGATTTGTCTCGGACAAGCGATTGATACAGGTACCTGGAAAAATTATGGGTCCGCACTAAATTCATATCTCGACTTCGTGCGCCTTCACGATTTTCCAGTTGACCCGACACCCGACACCCTATCTTTCTACACCGTATGGAAGTCCTCCCATCTCAAACCCAAGTCAGTAAAATCGTATCTTTCTGGCATATGCCAGCAATTAGAACCCTATTTTCCGGACGTTCGCAAAAACCGCCATTCACCTCTAGTCCACCGAACCTTGCAAGGATGCTTGCGCCGTCACGGAAGTCCCACGGACCGTAAGCGCGCGCTTACTATCCGTGACTTAGAGGACGTCGTTGAACATTTCGCCAGTTCGTCAGATCACGACGACCTTCTCTTCGTGGCAATGCTATTGACTGGTTTCTTCGCGTTAATGCGCTTAGGCGAAATGACCTATGCGGATGACACCACCTTACGCGATCCTCGAAAGGTTACAACTCGGGCCTCCGTGAAAGTCGATGGCGATCTATTTCAATTTTTCCTTCCAAGCCACAAAGCCGACAAACAATTTGAAGGAAATATTGTAATGGTTCGTCGAAACTGCATGAAAGCCGACCCATTCGCAGCTTTCCTCTCCTACCTGACATCTCGCGACCATCGCTTTCCCTACAACTCCGCGCTCTGGATCACCAGCACCGGACGCGTGCCCACGCGCTCTTTCTTCATGCGCCGCATTCGGACATTTTTCGAGAAGGACGTTGGTGGACACTCTATGCGCGCAGGCGGTGCAACCTTCATGGCTGAATGTGGCTGCCCTCCTTCCCTCATCCAAGCCGCTGGCCGATGGGCATCCGAAGCATTTCAACTTTACATTCGCAAAAACCCCATCCTTCTCCAAGCGTTACTTTTTGCTCGCGACAGGCGTCAGGCGGTCTATATTCACTCGTCTTGAGTACTCCTCACATCCCTTACGGTCATCTTCTGCCCTACCTTTTTTTTTTCCTTTCTTATTCTCATTTTCCTCTCTAATCTTAATCATTTCTTGACTTCAACTTAACCTCTTCATCCTCTTTTCACTCGTCATATTTTTTACAAGCTCAAAAAAAAAAAAAAAAAAAAAAACCCTTTTTCCCCTTTCACTTTCTTCTTTTTCGATAGGGCTTATAGCCGTACCGTACATCAAGACGAATATACATGCGAGGTGTCTGGCACCGAGCCGACACCTTGCCATTTTAGGCCTACACCTGATAGCCTTCGAGCACCAATTTCCCACGAACACTTATATTCGCCTCTGCAAACACACGAGTCTAGGTAAAATTGGTCGGGTTTGAATATTATTTACACTAGTCCAATTAGACCGCCCAAGACTCGTAGTCACATGCGAATTTTCCCCACACTGGCCTTGCCGTGTGGATGACCCCCCATTGCGCTGGCCTTGCCGCGCAATATTATTTAGAGGCCACGCTGAGCTGGCCCACCGCTCATAGCAATGTCTGCCTCACCTTTAATAGAAAGCCTTTCACAGCGGCTTTATTTTTGTCCGGCATGTGACTCAACTAAGAGGAAGGAAAATTTAAGACAAACTGACTCGTAAACTGGTTTGTCTTTCTCTTCCACCTTCCTCCACTCGCCTTTTGCAGAGGCTCGCTATCATATTTTCAAAACACCCACCCACCTCAATCCCCTTTTTTCTGTCTCTCCTGATTTATTTATTTTCCCTTACTTTTATTCCATTTTCATATGCCTTGTCCTTTTTTCTTAACCTCCCTAACTTTTTACATAACTACTTTGTTCCAAGCCGTACCGTACATCAAGACGAATATACATGCGAGGTGTCTGGCACCGAGCCGACACCTTGCCATTTTAGGCCTACACCTGATAGCCTTCGAGCACCAATTTCCCACGAACACTTATATTCGCCTCTGCAAACACACGAGTCTAGGTAAAATTGGTCGGGTTTGAATATTATTTACACTAGTCCAATTAGACCGCCCAAGACTAGATAATTCGGAATTTGCCGAGCACATGACTGCAAGCCAATCAGATTGTGAGTTTGTCTTTGAGTTTTGTCTTTATGGTTTGTCCCCCCTTGATGCCAACTATGCTCTGCGGTACGAATATCGTGGCCGTGGCGGGCTCTGCAAATCGTGGGTGCCATTTGCTGTTGCAGCAGGTCGTTGCGCGGCGGCCTTGGTGCCTAGCTCATTGCTGTGAGCGCCATGCTGAGAGATGGGGTGAGATTTACATACCAGTGTGCCACGCGCCGTCCGCATGCGCCCGACCCGTCATTGCCCGCGCCCTCGTCACCGAAGCCATGCGCTATCGTCCTCAGGATCTACATGCGGATGTTGAGCCGCTGCCCCTGCTGATTCCCAGTTTCTCTTGAGCAAAGCGCAGACGCTCTGGAACTCGGTCTATACCGATGACGCGACTGGCACCTTTCATTTGACACCATCGAGCAGCGTACATCCCATTTGGCCCAAGTCCCTGTTGAGAGGATTAGAGAATTATCGGGAATTTAATATGGGCGTTGAACGTACCCATATGCCAACAACGTCGCCTTCCTTCACACCGGTGTCGGTTACTGTATGGTAACTGGTGGGAAGGATATCCGAGAGATAGAGCGCTTTCTCGTCTGGGATGCCGTCGGGGATGGGAAGAAGATTGACATCGCCTTTGGGCACGCGAGCATATTCTGCCTGTCCGCCGGGCCAGCCCCCTTGTAAAGTGCGAATAACCGAAAAACCCAGCATCAGCTTGGCCGTACATAGCACGCTGTAAACTACCAGAATGGTTTGAATTAGAGAAAGCACCGTACCCCATGACTAAGAACCAGTCAAACGTACGAAGAGTTGTTGGTTTTATCACAGAATGAAGAAAGCTTTTGCTTGCAATAGTAACAGTCACCGCAGGCGACCTGGAATGATGCTACGACGCGCTGGCCGACTTTGATGTTGGTTACTCCGGGCCCAACCTTGTCAACAATACCCATAAACTGATCATGGTCCCATAAGTGCGCGATCGAATAATATGAGTGATCAACGTACCTCATGTCCAAGAATATCCCCCTTCTGCATTGTCATGATTTCTGAATGGTACCTGAAGCGGCGATTAGCTTGTGCGAATACTAATAATATGCGGTATTTAGGAATACACACAAATGGAGGTCTGAACCACAGATGGTTGTTCCAGTAAGCCGCCGCGATGTGGTGGTGGATGTGGATGTCGGAGGCGGGGGCGTGGTACCGTGAGGGGGAGAGGGAGAGGGATGAAGTGGGCGAGGTGGTGGTGCTCGGCCGCTTGTGGTGACGGTGGTCCGGGCAACACGTCGGCAACACGTCGAACACGCGGCGTGTTCGATCGAGCTCGTGGCGTGGTGTGCTGGGGGCTGCGAATGGTGAAATCAAGAGCCGGCACACATCCCTCATTGGAGGGGAGGGGCACACGGCATGCGCGAGGGGTGAGGGAGATCAATCGTGGTAGTAGAGGAGAGAGATCAACATTGACAACGCGCACGTAGTTGATCGCTGTGGCCGGCAATTGCTCACGTGATATTTTGATCTGTGTTTGGCCGCAGTCTTCGCACCACGTCGCAACCGTGCACGGGCCACATCCTCTCTCTGTCCGAACCCTCATCCACTGTTCCTAATCTCTCCCTCGCCCTCGATAGATGGCCACACTTTATCGTACGCCGCCGTAAGCCACCGCCCTGTTCACATCGCAAGGTTCCGTTTATGTACAGGAGCATGCGCATGTCGCCTACCTACTAAATTCAGTAGCTGTAAGCATAAGGACATATGTTCTGTATCTTAATATGAAATGCCGCGCTATCTTGTCACATTAAGTGAGGATATAAGAAGAAAAGAAGAACAGAAAAACGACATCTACATGTTTATGAGGGCTACATGCAAGAACGTCGTGTAGTCCGTATAGAATCTAACTAATAACTTCATTGAGCAGACTATCAGGAGTGAAATTTATTAATGAAACGCGTACAATCGTACCTAGACGTCCGCCGTCCAGCCAACCCCCAGCAAAGAAAGTGCCCGTCAGCAAAAAGGCAGCGCCGGCGCCTAAACAGAGCCAGCTCACGTTCGCCCCGGCCGGACGCACATCAGTGGTAGATGCCCACTCCGTTGGCGGGCAGGTGGTAGTTCGGTGAGCGGACTGTGGTTGCGCGAGCGGGCTGCTATTGGGCGTGTGGGCTGTGATGGGATGAGCAGACTGTGGTGGGATGAGCGGACTGCGGTTGGACGAGGGGGGATGCGAAGCGGGGATGCGAGTGTGTTGGGTGCGAGTGGAGCGGCGTGCTTGAAGCGGGCTGTGGTTGGCCGAGTCCCACTCTCCATCCCCATACCCACAGCGCAAACTCATGTCGAGCGCCTCTCGTCGATCCTGGCTTCACCCGCTCGACCCCATCATTGAGCCGCAGCTTTTCGCTGCATCGTCTTCATTGTCGTCAGGCGGCGTGGGCCACGATAGTTCAAGGGCGCCGCATGGAGGTACGAGTGACAATGGCGGCCCCGCCACAGGGTCGAACTCATACCTCCCCTCTCCCACTGCGTCTACCCTCCTGATCCAAATCGCCGCCTCGACGACGTTCTGCGCGATGCGCTCGTGCTCGTAGCCATCCGCTTGCTCACCCGCCTCCGTTTCTTTGTCGATGCCCGTGCCAGATGCTGCTACTTCTACTGCGCGCCGCAGCCCCAATTTCACCCGCGCTGTCATATCGCTCTCGCGCAGAATCTCGAGGTAGCGAACAGACACCTAGCTTGCTGCTGGGGCTGCATTTGGGGCTTGAGGGTACGGTTGGGTACGCGGGTGTTGGGTGCGAGCGGAGCGGCGCGGTTGAAGCGGGCGGCGGTTGGCCGAGCGGGCTGTAGTGGAGGAAGTGGGGGTGCGAGGGTGTTCCTGGGGCGGTAGTGGTTTCGTACGAGTAGATGTCGGTGAAAGGGCCCTTCTCGCGATGCGAATACGCGAGCACGAGGGTTGAATGGGGTGCTGCAATGCTGGGACTGGTGTTGTTAGAGTAGATGCGAATGTGGGTTCCATAGCGCTGCTGGGTTGAGAACAAGCGGCATCGTCATGCGGGCGTCGGCGCGAGGACGTTCAGTGCAAGTGGAGCGAGAGCCGAGAGGTGGTCCCCGCCGGGCGAGTGCGGCGCAAGCCAGCTCCGCGGCAACTGCAGCACGGGGGTGGGTTACGACGCGAAGCCATCCGCCGGTTTCACAGGCGTTAAACTCTGCCCGCCGCCGCCGAGCTCGCAGCATACGCGGCCATATTAGCGCTGCTGTGACCGGGATATCTCCCCTGAACGACCGATCTTGCAGCCTCGGGAGCTTGGTGTGGCAGAGGCGGAGAGTTGATGCGGGGGCTGAGATGAGAACACAGGTGAGTTATCGAACTTGTAAGTCAGGACGTGAGGTTCCCTGTCGATGGCATAGTACTCACCGCGTTGACGTTGAGAGTGGTGATGGGCGAACAGATGCGGCGCTGGGACCATGTGAATCCAAAAAAAAAGGGTGCAGCGGCATACGTACACCCCGCGACCACAACCTGCACAACACATTGCAAGACGTTTCCCAATCATAAAAAAAATCGAGGGGGTGCCAGCTACATAAACGCCGCGACCACACCTCTGGTTCAACGCCGATCTTTTCTAGGAAAAGAAAGGAGGGGGTGCCAGCTACATAAACGCCGCAACCACACCTCAAATGCAACACGTGTCTTCTCTGAGAGAAAAAAGGAGGGGGTGCATGCTACATAAACGCCGCGACCACGCCTCGAGTTTGTTGAAGGAAGGTATGGCTGTATTTATACTCCAGCAAAAGACACTAACCATGTGATTATTTTAATTAAACCCCTAACAACCTTATCTCACCGGATCAATACTTGCAAATGCATCATAGCTTATCATAATCATCATTATGCACTCTCACTCCGCAATTTGAATATCGATTTACATATACTTAAACCCACATCTTTAGAAAATCCCTGCCTTCTCAAATTACCCCTCTTATTCTTGATGACGCGTCACGGTCGTGGAGGTCGCAGCGAAGATTCGCAAAAGATAAAAACGAAGGAGTGGGTTAAAAGACCAGAGGGATATACAAAAACAATGGCAAAGTTCAGAAAAAATACAGGTACGCTTACTTTTCTTATTTTGTACAAAACTAACGAGTGGACTTGATTTAGTCATGACTTCATTACCGAAGTATCCCGCCGAGTTCTGCGGCATACCTAAAAGCGCCAAGGCTGTACGAAAGCGTCTGCGCGAGAAATTCCCTCGTATCATTCCACGCAATCTTCCAAGTGCGCCCGAATTTGGAAGATTATTTTTCCCTGTCCCCATCCCAGATGATGGCCCACTTCACGCTCACCACCCACCGTATCTTGCCATGCGCTTTGAATCGGTTGTCAGTAACAAGGCCAATACTCGCCTAATTCGTGCTTGGGACTGCCTCCTCGAAAAAGGTGTTCAGTTTCCAGAATCCGACGCGAATCGTTCCTCTTCTCCGGCATTACATCTAGGAGTTTGGGAGGTCTATAGATCGACTCCATGTATCTCCACCAACTCTCGCCAACCAGAGGAAGTTATCATCGCTATGGACATTTTCCTCAACCTTATCAAGAAGTATATCGCACCGAAAATCTCTAACCTTCTACAAACTCACTGCCCTATCCAGTATGCCCGTCAAATGCAGTACGCTTTATTCCGTGCTTTTAATTACACGTTAAACATACTAATCTTTCAAAAAATCTAGGGCGTATAACAGAATACACCAATTTCTGGGACCAGAGTTTCAGAAAAGACCTGCATTAGACTTCGGGGGATCCTTTTTCACGGTTGCAGTCAAGGAAGGCTCAAGTGAAATCATACATATCGATTTCAATGACGACATGCATGGCATTACTTGGGTTGTTCCCTTAGGCGATTGGACCGGTGGAGAATTCTGCGCCCCTCAACTTGGAGTGAAAATTCCGATGCGACCTGGACAGATTCTGGGTGTGATGACAAAACTGTTGGCCCATTGTGGGGCACCAGTGACGGGTGGTAGAAGGGTTGTCTTGACACTGTTCACTGACCATTTTTTATTGAACCATTCCAACACTCCAGACGTTATTGTTATATAGTTTTATTATTTTAATTAAAATGCCACATACACCTTGCACACCTCCAACGAGAATCCCCCTAAGGATCCGTTATACTTATTCTACATTACTAAAACGTCTGTATGTGATATCTTTGTGACTTTTGGCATCAGCAATTCATTGTAATATATTATGGATTCGTCTTCATGCCTGAGAACGCGGTCATGGGTAGCGGGCCATGCCGCTTGTCGGCCTTACAGCGTTATATCCTGTAGGTCTCCTTTGACACATCTTCCTGCCGTCGATCGTGCACTCAGTGTATATGCGTTGTTGTAATATTGCATTTTTATCTCCAACTACGAAGGAGAAAGGATTACACGATTAAATTGGATTGCGCCAAGTTGAGCGAACGAAATTCGAAGCCCCTGCAAGTTGAAATCGGCACGCGATGTTTGGAGAGCGATGGGGCGCCAAACAACAGCTGTTGATCAAAAAATAACATTATTGCTGCAGACCCGCGCTGAATTTACAATCAGGCGCTGAGCCTCGTCTGTCCCTCCCTCATCTCTTATCACCCTCCTTTCCACAGCAAATATCATTCTCCTGAAGAACACGCTCAGAGCGTCTGTTTTCGCTCCCTTATTTCACGTCTCTTGGAACAGTGCCACCCGAAGAATGATGCTCGCCTCGCCTTTCTTGCCGTCATCCATGTTCTCTTCCCAGCATAATTCAGATGATTCAATTCATTATCGGCCGTCGAAAGATATGGACACGTTCAATAGCTTGCTTCCACCACCCATCGAATTTGTAGAAGGGTCGTCGTCAGGGGCACTGGCTGTGGCGGAGGGGAAATACGAAGCCATAAATGCAAGCCCGAAGATTCCTAAAGCAGAAGTACGTTACTTGGACCACAACTGTCCGACATGGCATCTAATTTCAGTATAGCTGAATGATACACCTAAGCCTACATCATCTATGTCAAGTGCTACCAAAGCCGCCCCCACACCATCGCGTCCGACCGGCGCTAAAGCTGTGTCACTGCATTCCACGCCGATCGACCTCTCATGGCCCCAGACCTGTAGTAGAGGGACCGGGCTTTACAACAGTGGAAATACCTGCTTTTTAAATAGCGCATTACAATGCCTTCTTCATACTCCACCACTTCTCAAACTTTTGATCGTCCATAAAAAAGAGGATTGTACGTGGTAACAATAACGTCCGCTTTGTATCCAGGTGCTTAAAGTTCATATCTAGGTCGCGTCAGTTCAGGATTTTGCATGACCTGTGGGCTTCGCCAAGTCGCTGTTAGATCCCATGCCAGCTCAGCTACCACATTTTCCCCTAGTCCCATCAATAATAACTTACAAGGTGCGTAGCCGAATCCGTTATCCTGTACCTTGATTTAATTTTGTTATCCACAGTGATAGCCAAACATATGCGTAAAGGCAGACAAGAAGATACACACGAATTTTTACGATACGCTATTGATGCCCTGCAAAAATCCTGTCTTGCAGGTCACCCACCGTTCGTCCTATATCTATATCACTTTCTGTCATGAAAATTGACCAGTGTGCCATTTCATTAGAAAACTTGACCCAAAACTGGCAGAAACAACTTGGGTGCACAAATTGTTCGGAGGAAGGCTGCGCTCGCGAGTGACGTGTAAGGACTGTGGGCACAACAGCGATACATTCGATCGCATACTGGATCTCAGCCTTGACATCTTCAGATGCGATTCCCTGAGGGGTGCACTGCGCAAGTTTGTTGAGATTGATTACTTGAAAGGCGCAGATAAATATAAATGCGAAAAGTGAGTCCAACTAAACTACATATCTTAGTGACGAACTCTTATGTTTTGCGACTTGTAGGTGCAAAAAGCACGTCAACGCTGAAAAACGATTTACGATACATGAAGCTCCGCTCGTGCTAACGGTTCATCTGAAGCGTTTTTCTCCACTTGGAAAAAACTAAGCCATCCTTTGCAATATGACGAGACGTTGTCCTTACAACATTGCATGAGCGCAGGTGTATACGGTCCTACGTATTCACTTTACGGAGTCATTTGCCATGCAGGCGGTGGCCCGAATTCCGGGCATTATTATGCCTTCATAAAGAGTAAGGAAGGCCGCTGGTTCGAAATGAACGATGAGATGGTGCAACCGACCGGCACCCCCACCGACAAGAAAAACGCATATATGCTCTTCTACATGCAAAATAAAGGTCAAAGTCTAGAAGCCGCAGTCAAGGCCCCGCTTGCCAACGGGGTGTCTTCGACGTTTATCAAGAACGGCCTCGCGGCAGGAATGAAGAAAAAGAACTCGAAATCTAAAGACACCACAGACGAGGAGGACAAAGGCGTCAAGCTTGACGCACCATTGATTGGACCTTTGCTACCTTCTGCGGAAATCCAAACGAATGGAACTACTTCCACCAATCGGACGACCACGTCTACCCATGTAGATCCCCAGGCGTCGGCGCTGAAGTCAAAGATTCAAGCAGCCGGCACGAAAACCGCGCCCAGTAAAGCTCTAGAAAGCCTTGGCAGCTATGATTCCGACTCAGACGAACCTGAAAAGGCGCCAGCTTTACAAGACGCCGATATGGATGTGGATACGGATGAGAAGCGAACGAAGAAGGGCAACAGCTCCGTCGACGAGCCGCCTAAACTGTCATCTCCTCTCAGTACACCACGGACTTCATCTCCGATACCCCCCTCCAAATTCTACGCTAACATAAACTCTAATAAGAAGAAGCGCAGGCTATCCGAGCTGGAAAACCAAAATTCAAACAAGAGAACTGCGTCAGCAATACAAGCACGGACAAATGGCTACGTGAGCTCAAATCCATTCGGTAAACCACTAGGCAAACGGAAACGAATGGGTATTTGAATAATGTAAAATGGTCCTTTCACGTTAAGACTTGTTATGCATTGTACTTCCAACCAATAATCATTATCTCATGAACATTATTATTTTCAATGTTGAAATGTTCATCAAGGTATATCTGACTGATTAGATATGGGTAAATACTGGATTACAGTTTACAGTTTAGACTTGATTTTCTCCGTGGAAATGTCAGCTTGCGCCTCGTTCCCGTCTTCCCAGCAAACAACCGTGACTGTTACATCGTCGCGATATCTCCGTGAATATGGCGCAGGAATACTCAACAACCGACGGAGATGTTGCTCATCTCCACCGCCAAACGCGTTCCGAATGAGATGTGCGCTGAGATTGTGATCTGTGAACGCCCAAGATCCTTCCTTCTTGGTGGTTCTTTCCTTCTTGCCATTGACGCCTTGCGACCCAGACGCGGTTGGCACGAGGTTCGGGAGCTCGGATTTAGGGATCTTGCCCTTTAAACCAGAGAGATGGCCTCCTACAAGAGCCACGACTTCTTCATTACTAAAAAAGATTGCTCAGAATAGATTGGAGAAAGCGATGTTGGAATATCTACCTGAGCTGATCCCAAAGACCATCCGTAGCAAGAACCAAAAAGCGTTTCGTCTTTTCTGGTGCTGCTGAATCCGAAGATGGAGCCAAAGACATCTTGCGATGAGTGACAACGGGACGAGCGATGACATAAGGAGGGGTCTTGAACAAAGGCGGTGGCGGGCGCAGGGGTTTTGCGTTTCCGACCATGAAGGCTTCGTTCAAACTGGATCGAGTATACAGTCAGACATTAATCATAAACCCGGTACATTATCTTACACTTACACCTCTTGGACAGGACGAGGCCACTTGTATCGTGCGTCACCAAATGCACGACTAGGTTCTAGCCCACCAAGGACTCGGCCTTCTCGTATCACATAGTCCTCCTCATCTTTGGGATGTTCGGATCGTATACTTTGGGGCTGACATGAGCAGGACGAAAGGACGTTGTAAACAGGATATATGTCTTACCGTGCAAGTTCAGAAGGGTTGCGCCCCGTTTGATCTTCGCTCAGGACTTCAATGCGCCAATGACCTTGTCCGTCTGCAGAAGGTTCCCAAACACCCGCGACCGCTCTGCTATCACCTACGCATGCAACATATAGATCGCGATGCGCGGTGTCAAAGATGGCCATTAATGCGCAACTGCCTAAAAATCAGCGATTGATGGAGATACAACCTTGAAATAACTAATGACATACCAGAGATAGCTGGAAGCATCGTCGTCAATGAGAGAGGGTGCTGGCTTAAATCCGGAACAGTCTTATTTTTGTAGTCATCGGGGTTCATATTGTTGGCAAGAACACGGAGAGGAGCCTGTAGGAGTTCGTTATCGAGAGACACAAACGCAGTTTCTATCGCCTGAGAGACGCGCTTAGGGTCGGCGTCTAAAGGTGTTTTAACGGTCTTGGAGGGTGCCAAATAAATTATAGATCTAAGTCTATCAAGTAATCCTGACTGAGCGGATGCTTGTGGGTCTGCTATCAACTTGGAGAGTTCAAGCGCAACCCCTTGAATGAGAACGCGAGATAATAGCCGCGAGGTCTCGTAGCCTCCATGACCGTCCATTACAGCGAAGAAGAGATAATCACCCGGAGCAGAGGGATCTGTTTCATCTCGAGCGACGATGTGACTAGAATGCGCGTCTTCTATGGGGCTGTTGGAAGCGAGGTTGGCGGTGGTATATTTCCATGTAAGACCGTCGGGTCGAGCATTGTTTCCGAAGTAGCATTCTCTCGAATCCGAGCGTCTAGCTCCTGCATTGTCGAGAGGGGAAACGCACGGGTTGCCATTTCGGATTTGCCAGTAGGCCCTTTGACTTTGACTGGGATTTCGAAAGTTTGCGGCGCGCTATAACGTGTCTTGTAGTAATAATAAGCTGGTGTGCCAATGACCACAGTTGCAGCGACGGGTTTCCACGCTCGGCGAAGCATCCTCAGCGGGATTTGAGATTGAGCGTTGATACTGCCGTATCCCCTGGATAGCTGAATGGTCCGTTGAGCAAAGAATGGCTGTCGCCGGCCAATAGTAATAGAGGGAATTTAAAGCATATGACGGAAGGCTGATAAGGACTGGTACTATTCACCGTGGTAATAAAATCCGCATCACATGACGTCTATGGAGGGGACGAGGATTGAAATGTCAAAGTTTGCGCTAAAGGGCGTGCATTTCATGGTCATATTAGACCTTGTAGTATGTTGGAAATCACCTTGATATGACTTTCGAACAGAAAAATGAAATTGTCGTAGTGAAAAGTAAATTATATGAAATAGTAAAGTATTGGTATCTGATGTACAATTGCGTGGTAAAAATACAATGCAGGTAAGAGTACACATTAACAACAAATGGGGTATCACAATGTGATCAAAGCATATGTCAAATGAATGATAAAGATAGGAAGGGAAAATGCCATGAAGATGCTACACATGGATGAAAAATGAAAACCCAAAGAAAAAGAGAAAAATAATACATCAACAGTTACCCAAAAGAACAGCAGCAGCGGATCGAGCGCGAGCCTCGACAAACCATGGATCAGTCTCTATATCTGGAAGACTCTCGGTATCCCAGTCATCCTCGTCATCATCATCATCATTTGAAGATATGAAGAACTTCGGACCGGGTGCATCTTCCTGGATATCGCTCCTGACATCGTGGCCTTGGTCTTCCAGGAGGCTGCAACCGAAGCTCACAGTCACAGTTCTACACTCCTTGTGGTATCCGCCGTAGGCAGACGTGATATCCTCCTCGATTTCTCCTGCAAATCTGGCGAAGAAACCGCTCCCGACTCTCTGTAACTCGGTGGGCGTTTGCGGACCAATGCTGCTGGAATCTGAGAATGAATCGGCGAACGAGTCCGAATCGACATCTAGGCCTTGCTGGGTAACAGAACTATCTTCGTTACTTGCTGTGTTCATGAGTTCATATGGCAGAGGTGCGAGTAGGCATGCCTGATCCTGCAAGCGTGACAAGACTGGGTACGAAGACGAGTACGAGGGATCAATTGGAGGTGCGAAATCGACGATGATGTGGGGCGCGACATGAGGGGAATCCGACTTGAGGACGACTGATTGCCTGGTCAAAACTGTGACCTGTGAGCGAAAATATCTGCCAAAGGAAGCGTTAATCAGATATGCTGCAGATACCAAGAAATATTACACGGTAAACTTACGTTGGCAGGATCTGCCCATCCAACATATTCGACATATTGGGGTATGTCATAGCGCGACCGGAAGGCAGGAGCCTTTAAGCTTGCTGCGATCGCCTATAGCAAAAACTATTAATGCAAGATCAAAACTAGCCAAAAACGATACACACCATTGTTTATGGGCCTTTACAATCAAACATGCGCCAAATCATGAATGAAGCTTTGCCAATCATGAATCTGAGACTACATAAACGAAGTAAATAAATAGTCCAGTCGAGATATCTGTAGAAAAACACACCAGTGATTGGAATGAGCCAACTTTCCGATAATGAGCTCTTGAGGGTACAGATTGTGGATAGTAGGTGGGTGGATAGCAGAGGCTCATATATTCCTCATAAGTGTGCATTCGACACGTCGAACCGAAGAAAGGAGGAACAGGAGGTACGGGTGATATTGTGGCCCAATACGGTTATTCTGGGCAATTTCAAGAGATCACCCTGGTCGTCTGCCGCAGTGATCACGATGTGAGGCGCAAGCTCGGGGTGAAGAGAGTCCAGATGATGTTGTGCGGATCGCGACGATATTCTTGGAGAACGCCCTGAAAATGGCGTCAGATAAACATCAAGCGAAACTGAGACTAAGCGACTCACGTATCCATCATCTTGTTCTTGAGTAAGGTCAATAATGACTGGGGGTGCATCGCATAGCTTTAGAGGAAGAGACATAAGTAACACATCAATGGAAGAAAATGAGGGCATCTCACCATTGAGTGCAACTTAGAAGCCTTTGAACGCTTCAAAGGTACCACTTGGTCATGAAAGGACACTGATTCCGCAGTCTTTAATTCGGACATGCTCCGAGAAACTGGAAGACACGAGGCTGCATCGATCATCATGGGCGTCTGCTTTGATGAAAAGGGTAAAGAGTTGGAGATTGCGGGGTCATGGTATTTTCACCACTGTTGAGACGATAGTTAAAGGCAATGAGGGCGCTGTTCGACATAGCCTCGGAGACATCCTGAATCAAAGAAAACAGGGAAAATGAATCAATATTGACAAAGGGCTTGATGACATCTCCAAGCATAGCGCGTACCATGTCCACATCATGCCCACTGCTATTCCCTGATAATGTACTCGATACATCGTCCTTGCTTCGGTCGACGGAGGAGGAGTATGAGCACGGCGAGGAGGCTGAGGCTGAGCGTCGTTGACGGCATCCGGCGTTCGTTGACTGCCACGTGATGACTTCTGGGCGCGTACTAATTAAGGGCACGTCGCGGACGCCTGTGCCACTGGCTGGCATGGAGGGTGTTTTAGCAGTCTTTATGATGGTGGTAAGAGATTCAAAGGATTTTAAGAGCGAAATGATGCTCTGAACGGGACGAGAATATCTGTGCATTTGGGAGGAAAGAAAGGTACGGTAGCTGTGTTCCGGAGTCCGGACGACCGTCGCGTCGGAGACTCTGACGGCGTGTCGTTGGGTAGTTGTAGCTTGAGCGTTTAGTAGCTCACGCGACGAGGAACGGAGGAAAGGGATAGCGACGGTTGTGCTAATGAAGAGGAGAGGTCTTAAACTCGGATATTTGTAGGATGTGTGCCACGGTGGCCCGAGGATGTTGCTTGGTAGCGTTTGTGGCGTTATGTGGTATGCTCACGCGACGCGCTTTGTCGTTTCTGCCATATGGGGCACTCCGAGTCGACCAATGGAAACACCGCATTCCGTTGCGGCATTGTCAAGTTAACGTGAAATCCATTGTCCACCGTTAAGTGCTAATTTATCATGCATACGAAGCAGCTTCTCTAGGTGCTTTGTCGCGGCTACCCGTGAATTGGAATGTAATTCCTTTTTCCCCATCTTTCTTTGATTCAAGAGGAAAACTTGCACGAAGCACAATGACTGGTATATTCGGCCATGAGGCCTTACACTGCAAAAACACGATGGCTTCCGAGGCAGTGCGGATGTGTGCAATGACCTGCAATATGACTCTGCCTTGATCATGAAGATCTAAACTTATTATAATTAGGCCCAGCGAGTATAACCGGATCACATGCCAGTACACAGACTATCACATTGACACAAAGATGCATGTCATTCAAGGAGACTATAACAACTGAGACCTGCTATACAATGCATCATTCTTTTTTACTGTCGAGCTCAGAAGGATGAGGGCCTTCATCTGGACGCCGGCCAGAAATCTTCACAAAAGACTCCATTGCATAGTCAGCGCCTGAAACCTAGGGAAATAAAGCTAATTAGCCGGCTATTGTCCGCAAAGAGAGAGACAATTGAACGACTGACCCACTGAGCAAAATCCCGGAGGAAACTTGGCATTTGCCTGGTGAATGGGATGAAATGGACGAAGAAGGGTAAAAGGACAGTCTGCGAATGTTGATCATCAAGCGCAGCAATAATTCGTTTGACCACCTGCACCGGTTGCACTGACGGAGCAAGGAACTTGAAAAACGGGAAAGTCGGAAAGGTGACCGTTTGGAACATAGACGTAAGCACATGTCCTGGACAAACCAACGTTGTCCGGATCTGTGGGCAATTATACCTTAAACGTGGAGCTTAGCAAGCATAAGAAAATAGAATGAAAGAAACAATACTTTTTATCAAGTTCGTATCTCAAGATTCATGCATTGCGATGACGGCGGCTTTGGAAGCGCAATAATCGGCTAAGGTGCGAATGGTTTAGAAAGGAAATTTGCTTCAACCAAATCCAACTTACACATCTGAGCAACACTGGTCATCCCCATGGATGAGGACATAGTTACCTATCAAATAAGAAAATATAAATTGATTCAGGGCATACAAGTGCGGGAAGAGAGTTACAATGTGTCCCGATTTCCTCTTCAGTAAGCTCGGGAGGAAGGCTTTAAGGATCCAGAAATGCGATAGGGTATTTGTTCCAAACGTCCTATTCGAGCGTTGTGAATTCGGCTGCGCAGAAAAATGTCATGTTACAACTCACTGGTTAATATCCTCAGCTGAAAGGTCAAGAATAAGTTTTCCCTGAACAACGCCAGCATTGTTGACAATCATAGTGGGCTCGCCGATCTGGATACCAAGGTGTAAATGGAGAAAAAGACATTACACAAATTACTTGCTCACCTCCTCTAAGACTTTCTTCGACACTGCCTCGACTTCATCCCATTTCGAGACGTCACATTTGTAGTAGGCAATGTTGTCTGATGTCGAAGATCAGCTTTTGTCTGTTAAAACAAAGCAAATGTAGCCTCACAGTTCTCCGTTGCAATAGGCTTAATATCGAGAACGACGACAGTAACGTTTCGAACAGCCAAAGTATTTGCCAGTAATTCCCCGATGCCCGATGAACCACCAGTGATAATGACAATTTGTTCGCTCCAGTCAAGCGCACCCGGACCGTATATCAGACTTCCCTGGTTGCGGTAGAGCTTCGAGCACCATTTTACGAGCCCTAAAAGCGCTAAGTTTGTGCACCAACCGCAACGTATAGAAACTTACAGAACAGGGAAATGAATATCCAGTAGATACTAGAATATACAATGGTCGGATGGTTGAGGTGGAAGCCTTGAAAAAAGTAGAAGACAGGGATAAAGAACAAGAAGAAAGGACCTTTCGGAAAATAGTTAGACGTAATGTCGTTACAGCGTTGAAATGACAATCTCACTGAAAGCCGTATTCGCCAGCACTTGCATTACAAGGTCGATGTCGAAGTTGTCAAAGATTGGCGAGCCATCTGGTTGGAACGACTGTGTTCCATATTAGGAGTTAAGAAAGAAAGGCGCAGCCTTCTGAAGAGGATTAAGGAAAGGATGTAGAAGTAGGGGAACAAAAAGACTCGAGATATGGATGGCGCTATGCATTTCGACGACGGTCATGATCTCAGACGTCAAGGTGAGCCGATCAGTGATGCCCACCCAAATTGGAAGGTACCCCTATCGAGCGACCAACGGTCTCCAACGGTGTTGATTTCTTCAACCTGAACTACCACGATCCCTGCTCTAGGGTGCTCCAGGCTATCCTTTCGCATCTCAACCATAATTGGATGTCCCACGTTTAATTTCTGGTTCTCTCCCCCCACTTCTTCTCTTGGCTCGTCTCGAAACATCCCTATGATTGAACCTCGAGGACGAATATTCTCATGAATCCAGATTCAAGAAGATATCTTTTGCCATAGCCTGTAGCTCTTGATCGATTGAAACACACGATGATTACGCTTCTGCTGTTTGGCTGGAATATAGCTGCGAGCTTGATATTTGCTGATCTGGATTTCGTGTTTGGAAGTCGTGGAGCACTTCTGTTGATTGCTATTGGCGACTATATAGGCAGTCCTCTATGAAAATGCTTATATCTTTACCTATCAATGAGGTCAAAAATATACCCTTATTCTCGTGATTTCTCTCTGAATGAATTGCAATCTGAAAAAGCAGGTCCCTGCCAAACGATTCAACGATCAGGATATGCTGTCACGCTGTCAGAAGGGAATTCGTTACATGAGCGAGCACTATCGTCACTATCTCTGGTTCCCCTTATCCATCTTCCGTACTTTTCGTCTAAACACCTCGCTCGATGGGCAACGTCAACGAAAGCAAAGAAAAGAAGGTTTCTCCGATGAAATCTTGACAGAGTCGCTTGGCTGCGAGTCCATATTCGAGTTTGACGATAGTGAAAGTCTCTCTTCTCCAGCACTAGTAAGCGACTCCAATTTCTACCTTGTCCCAAATCGCCCTAACATCTTTCTCGCCTGCCTTCACAGGAACAGGTGGCTTCAGAATCAGATCTACCAATTAAGCTCGTAAGTGACTTCATGGACTTTTGTCATGTCTTTCGGTACCAATCCACGACTATTTTACCAGTTTTATCCTTCCTGGCCATCCACATCGGAAATTGGAATAAATGAATCCATGGCCGAGTCTCCAAAGCCTTTCGAGGTTTGTCTTGAACCGCCTATATTGGACTTTGAGAAACTCTTGACACTGGCTCTTTAGGATCTGGAAAATACACTCCAGCACAGCATCGTGTATGCGGAGGCTATTGAACACGATGAAGAACTTTCGAAAGACGATTCGTTTCCACTATCAGATTCAATCCTTCCCAGCTCGTTTGACCTGCTAGTGGAAACGAGTCCTATTCTCAGTGACAGTTCGGACGTTTTCCATACGCCAAATAATTCTATGGATAGTGTCGAAGAAAAATGTCCTACCAGCATTCAAGTGCGCATATAGTCTATTTTTCGGACCAACCAAACTTACTTTCCATGCTATTTAGAACTCTCCTGGCGCCACGATGGATTCATTGTTCCCATCTCCTGATGGTAATGACATAGATCGCATCCGAAAAGATGTCCTTTTTCAACCATCGCCGCCGGAGGACGTACACCTGGCACCACCAGAAGAAATCGAGGAATGTCAGCGGAATGATGATATATCGTTTCCAACTCAAATTCAAGTCTCGATTGAAGTTCTCGAACACGTCGAGTCCTGCCACAATACCGAGGTTTGCAAAAACCTTCAAGATGTACAATCAGAGTCGAGTCAAATTGTCCTCGACGGATGTCAACTCGACGTGGGTCTTTCGTTGATGTTATTTCCACACCAAGTATCTGCTACCGAAATTCACGATCCGAAGGAAATGACCAAGGCAGAAGTCAACAATTCGAACGGCCAAGCTTGCGAGATATTGAAGATTCGCTGTCGAAACCAACACAAATGTTTGTTGCCGAATATCAATCCGTCGAGGACCTTTTCTCTCGCCTATCCTTGGACCAATTCCATGCAGCGGGAATAGACAATCTGAAGGGAGTGATCGACGGAAATCTCGACGATTTAATGCACGTGCAAGCGCGGACATTGGAGGTTCGCCACCAGAGCTGATACAAATGGCACCGGTACTCATTGCAGATCAATCTAATGAAGATCAGATTCCCGAGCCCACTCTGGCCGAAGAATCCCCAGAAGAATCGATACATTTGAACGAAATTCAAGGATATCCACTAGATATCCCTGTTTTTTTCTGGCTTGTCCCCCGGCAGCGACTCTCTAGAGTGGGAGTATCCCACAATAGAGACTTTGAATCGGGCATACATCATACCCTCAACATGAGATCGATCAGCACTCAGAATCTGACATACAATTATCTCTTCCAAACCTTGTGGGATCGGACTTACCACTGGAATCGAGTAACTTGGAAACACAAATTCCGGTTCTATATTCAGTTGCTCCTCTACTATAGACCATTGTCTTTGGAAACTAAAATCAATACCTCACATTCTCTCGACACCTCGGGAGTTTTCGATACAGACGGCGATGAAGACCAGGTAGCTATGATTTCCTCTTAGCCTCAGCGGATGTTAACTACGTGTTAGGGTCAAATGGATATCAGGCTGTCTGATTCTCCTATCACGATTTCGCACTTGTTGAACATTTCCCCCGAGCCATTCATCGCACCAAGGGAACCCAGCCAGCTTTTTGACCATTGTGCGACACCCTTTTCCTGCGACTTAACAACAACGGTAAGTGTAGTTGTAATTCTAATTGTTCGTGCTGACGTATTTAACTGGTCCCAAACAGCCGTCGAAAAGTCGGGTCCCGTCTCCCCTTTATTCCTTCTACTCGAAGACGAATCAGACAATTTGTCATGCGCAGTACCTCCAACTCTCTGAGTCTGGACTTGAAGGAATGATCGATGCTGCTTTCCTGGATATAATCAATCCAGACATTTTGATTGATATGGAATCCCTTGAAGTCCATAGCACTCCATTGGAATCTACAAACGAGCCTATAACGTATCGGAAGTTACGTCCGTGTCCGCAGAGAATGCAGACGTTCCTACTCTCGTGGTATCGACGAAGCTCATCCTCCGTCGACCATTGCGGACGTAGCGGAAAAAGAAACGGCCCCAGACACAACAATCCCCCCAATTCCTCTCACAAATCGAGCGGCCAGCAGATATTTTACCTATCCTCAGCATAGTCCAGAACGACCCCACTGGGCCCTCGCTCCTGTTGATCCACCAAAGCCTCAAACGACACCCACGCAGAAACCAGTGAAGACAGAAGGCAAGCGAACGCTGTCTCGCCGAGGAAAAAAGAAGGCAGATATGCATCAACTGGCAAAACTACAAAAGCGCGAGAAACACGCCCAAGTGGTCATTCGACGATGAAGCGTGAAACCTCTGCCACTCATCGTTTGTATTAGAATCTCCATCCAATGAATCGTTGGAAGGATTAAGATTCAAGTCTTCCCTCCCAGTAACAAACAAGCAGGCAGAAAATGCGCGAGCAGGAATCAATCTCGATCGAACACTGGGCCTTCAGACCTTGTGGAAACTGCTAAATCCATTGGAAGAGGGCATCGCGCTCGGAGTGGTTCAATGTCATTCCGTCAGATTGATCCTTCAATGACAACATCGCTCTCCAGCAAGGATGTCTTCCCCCTGTTGACAAATGGAACGACTGTCAAATCCAAGGAGGCTACCAAATGCACACCTTCGGTCTCGGCGACTCTTCTTTCATCCTGGGGCATGCGAGAACAATGCGAAATAGTCAAAGACAAGATCGCCGCTATCCTGTCAGAAACCGCCGTAACAGATCAAAAAAATCCAGCCGTCAAATGATTCTACAAAAATGGGTTCCGGTGGGCGGCAGACCCACTTGGCCCCACCGGTCAATCCACCTATCATAAGCGATCCTCAGAGAAGTAGGGTCTCATGGCCTTGCAACGAACAGAATTTCAAACGAACGGACGCCCACCCTTGCCCTGGCGTGCTGGGATTGGTAGAGCTTTGTCTTTCCATCCTGCGCCTGTTCATGATGCCCAGCGTCAACTGGAACCAGCAACGGCTGGAGATCAAAGTCGTCGTAAATCTTCTGTCGAGGATGCGAATTCTCGCCATTCTACCGTAAAACGTCTTCAAGTCGGCCATGATGAATTTCGCTTACATAGTCAGAACACAATGAATCTGCTAGAGTCAACTTGCCAAGTCCATCGAGGCCGTCGGAAAGGTTGGCGAACCTGCCGCGGTCAGACTCTGACACGACCACCACATTTCCACTCGTTCAAGCTTTCATTCTCATATCCCAGTGGCTACCAGAACTACTGTGAATAGATCGGTCGGTCCGGAAAGTGACGCTGTACTTCCAGCGGTCCATTGTCATTTGTCAATGCAGAAGGTTGGCAGTCTTCTGCGCGCTTTCCTCAAGCGCCTCTGGACAGCGTGTATCAGCTCCGCATCCACTTGATGCAAATTCGTCACCTGTTGGCCATAGATATGTACCGACCTCCATCCCATCCATATCTGCAGAACTCGGCTAGAGCGTTGCAATCCATCAATAAACCAAGGCTCCAAGATCTGGATAATCGATCCAGTATGCCGAACTTATCTGCTCAGGTGCATCGTTCAGGCTCTAGAACCTCGGTGCCTGCAGGATCTGGGCAGCAACCTCAGTATCCTTCTCAGCTATGCAGCGGGTAAAGAGCCGAGAGTTTTTGAATAATGCCTACTTACATGGGCAATATCATGAACGAAAACATGTCGAAAGTGCGCAGACCAATTATACTGGCTCTACTGCATTCGCCACGAACTTCTACCCCGCTGTGGACGCTCTTGAGTGGAGAAACCAACAGACATTACGGGCTTCAGATGCACTCCTTTCCAAGACCGTTACCATGTTACAAATATCCAACGGGAATGCCCTCAGGCTCGCATGGAAATCACGTCCTCAACAAGAACAGCAGTATAGAAACTTAACACATACAACAACGTCAAGTAGAACCAGAAACAATCCGAACAGAACTAGAAGGCGACCCATAATTTACGCACCAATAATTTTAGTATTGTCAGTAGGATGATACAGCGATCGAACTTTTTCAGAATGAATTGATGCACATTGCGACACATTGATACACTTGTGGTACACTAGTGAACTCGCAAAGAAAGAATGGAGGAATGTATGAGTACATGTCTACTGGCCATCGAAAGGGATGGATCGGGTACTCTAAAAACGTCTGTAAGTGAGAGCAGAAACCTAGCTGCTTGGAGGCGGCCACCGCTACTAGCAAGATGGCAAAAGAAAGTGTTGCCTTCAAAGGCCAAGAAAACAATTGATAGGAGATAGTTGAGATTCGACAGTTGAACATTAAACTGGACGTTTTCACTAGAAAAATAGAATGAGTTGACTAGCCACAACTTGACATAGTTGTTCGGAGAGCATAACTCACGGAGCTTGACCAACAACATTTCCAACGGATTATACAAGCAGACATACAAAGATGCTCGTCCAAGCGATGAATCAAAAATGCCATTGCACTGCGAGACTGCGCAGCCAAGTTCGGTCGTTGATTTCCACACGACTTGGGTGAAGAGGAGATAAGATGGATGCGCCGGGTTATATTGGGCTAAGATGGCAATGTTAAATAAGAAAACGGGAGAATGAAAAGCCAGGTAGCTACCTTCATCTCCGATGAAGCTCGCTACTGCAGCATCGATAGGAAAAACACCAGTTCCTGCGACGATATTTTCGCCGTAAAGTCATTACTCAGGACGCCATCAGTATGTTTGAAATGACATTGGTTCGCCCAAAATTCAGCTTTCTGGGCCAAAGACGGTGACCACTGGAGGGCAGTCGCGTTGTGGGCAGCCCTGATAACATTGTGCGCGTCAAGGAAGGCCGAGATTTGTTGGGGCGAACTACGGCTGGTGATGGAGCTGAGCACGGGTTGGAGTGGAGTAGGAAACGCGTGCACGACGGCGGACGGGCCGAAAGCGCACAACAAGCCAAGGACGACAAAAAGGGTGCTGAAGAACATAGCGAAAGTGTAAAGGAGTGGCAGCGGCGAGCTATAGCAAGCCTTGGTGTAGATACAGCTCACGGAACGAAGAGTGTGGTAAAGGTTCAGATTAACTTCTACATTCGATTGGTTGCTAAGGTCAAATCAGCCCGCGTGCGACTTGTCCGCGCCGGGTTCAACTTCCTTCATCTATGAATGTATGTGATAAAACCGCCGTTCTTGCTCTGTGTAATTAGACAGGAACCTCTTTGGTGATCTATGTATGTTGACCCGCTCAGATGCCGCCTATCCTTATTATCAGCCTGTCCATAATAGACACCCAGGAGTTGACGATTATATACTGAGCTTCATTGAACTGATCCTCGATTCAGATGAGATGAAAGCTGTTGAAGAATGGAAGAGATGTCAAGCCTGCTATTATCCTCCTATTAATACGCTCCTCCGCCGACACAGCGTTTTATGAAGATTGATTGCGTCATGGGGTATCGACAGGAAGTCGGCGTTCGTGGGATGGTCTCAAGGGCTGTATGCAGGTGGTTTTAGTATACCAGACCCAATGGTCAGCCTGACGCATTTAATCAAGTTCTGCATGTTGGATCCGCTAAAATGATCATGATTATCATGAAATAAGGGATCGTTTATTGCACAGGTCGAATATTATATTCTCTCTTGAAGGCTTCAAGATCCTTTTCCTTCGACTTGTATTGCTCCGCCAATGTAGCGATGACCTTCAGAATCTGGTAGGCAACGTCAAAATGTGGCAATGTAAAAATTCCAGAGAAACCATACCCCATCGCGATTGGTTTTCAGAGTGGGATTAACTTCCTTGACAGTCCTTTCCACGAGGACGCCGCCGATGAGACGAAAGCATTTGCGGTCAGGATCTTCCGCTAAAGCCTCGTCCAACGTGACGAGAACGAGACTGCAACAATCCATCAGCTTATCGAAATGGTGTATAAAATGATCAAACGCGCCTGTGTTCGTCCGCCTCCGATTCTAGTTCTCCGATCTTTCTAGCTAGAGCTTGGAGGTCGTTTTGTAATCGGACATAGTTTTGCTGGATCTCTGGCTGATTGGAATCAAGACGTCGAATGTGAGGAGCTGTGCAGCGTTACATACCCTGATCTGAAAGTGCGGGGCCTTGGCCTTGGCTTTTGCGGTTGCGGAGGACATGGTGACTGCAACCAAGAACGTTCAAACGAATCTTTAGAGTTTCGAAGGATGTGATTGGCTGGAACGCGTGTGACGGGCGTGACCCTCACCTTTCCGTGGTTGGTCTCGGAAATCCACCTCGCTCCAGTTCCATTGCTCGCCGTTGCTGGCACCGTCCACGCTCCTTCCGCTATGTCGTTCTCAAGAACACGTCTAGTACTGGGCCTGCAGCCCCGCTTGGTACTTGCCCCACACGCTAACACCATCCGTTCTGCAGTAGCTGCACGCCGACTCATCTCTCACTCAAGTTGTTCTCATGCGCAACACGATCAGAATAAGCAAACCTTGGACCAGCTGTACAGCAAAATCGATGAGCGTCACTCTCACAATGCTCACATTTTGCCTCCTGAGGTAGACGCGCAAGGCAATGAGCTGAACCCATACAGGAACGGGCCCAGTGCTCTCGATAAGGCTGTCCATTTATTCTTCTTCACTGAAATCATCCGAGGTGGGTTGCATGTATTTATGTCTTTGGATGAGATTCTCATTCTCTTATCTAGGCATGTGGATTGTTCTCGAAAACTTTTTCAGACCCCCATATACCATTATGTACCCTTTTGAGAAGGGTCCTCTGTCGCCCCGCTTTCGTGGTGAACACGCGTTGCGCAGATATCCCAGTGGCGAAGAGCGATGCATTGGTAAGTACTTCTTCCGAAACGAAATGTCATTTACTGACGGTACATGAAACTAGCTTGCAAGCTTTGCGAGGCCATCTGCCCTGCTCAGGCTATTACTATTGAAAGCGAAGCTAGATTGGACGGTTCGAGGAAGACCACTAAATACGGTACGTGGCGTATCAACTCTTCTCAAGCTTCGTCTCAATACATCCTCCCTGATTGTCTGTAGACATTGACATGACAAAATGTATCTACTGCGGTTTCTGCCAGGAAGCTTGCCCCGTTGATGCAATTGTCGAGAGTACGTATTCGCGTCTCATATGCGAAATGCCCGAAGATTAAATGAGTATTGCACAGCCCAAAACCAGGAGTTCTCTGTGGAGACTCGTGAAGAACTACTCTATAACAAGGAGAAGCTTCTCGCGAATGGTGATAGAGCTGAGGCTGAGATTGCAGCTAATTTGCACTGTGAGTATCTGTGGCGTTCTTAGGTTTTCTCGCACAGGAAATTAATCGTGTAATTTCATAGCCGACCATGTCTACCGGTAGTCTCTCTTCTGCCTTATCTTATGCTGTAAACTCTATGTCCTTGTGACATTCCGTCGTCAAGTTATTCTACATAGAGGCCCACAGTTGGAATCCGAGGCATTGTCTATAGCTTCAAGTATAACAACGAAGAAAACATTTTTTTAACTGTCATTATTCATCATCTCCACTGACCCACTGCAATCCGAAATCACAAGATAAATTTCAGGATTCGACTTATAACAGCATTGACTAACACACATTAGTTTGCTCAAAAGAGGTCGGATTTGTCGGAACGGAGTTAGGACTTCAAGCTTCAAGCACAAGTCTCCCACACAGCCATTCAACATGTTTAGACATGCTTGTTATTAACGGTGTTGTGAGGATCAGGAAATCACAATTACAAAGTTTAACACAGACTCCATCAAGCATACGGCGATTGACTCCGTGCTCGCGAACTCACTCAAACGGTTATCTCTCCTTCCAAACATCGGACTCACGCTAACAAAGCTTTTATGAATGAAAGGGTATCAGCGAGCATCGCCTCATATGAATACGGCATCGTCAATATCAGCCTGCTAAAATAAGCACAACTCTCTGTCGGCTGAGAAACGTGTTTACGGCCGTCTCTGCTTGTAATCTGGGTCATTTGTCCGTTATGCAGGACATACAACCCGACATATCAATTCTATCGATTCACTAACTCGCTGCGTCATCGCTACGAGTATCGACATGGGTGAATTTTTTTTCTCACCAGTTCAAGTTCGTGACTCAGTTGTCCAATTATATCAGTACCCCGAGCCAAGGACTCCCCTCTTGGTCAAAAGAAACCCTCGATGTCTGTCTGCTTCGAGAAACGAAATGACACACCCGGGAATATGATGTTCTGTGCCGCGGAAACTACCCGCATGATAACTCCGTTATATCCTGTAATGCCATCCGCCCAACGATCGGAGTGGGCGCGGATACTCGTGTTACAGCGGCGGCGACACAAAAGTATATGTATGACGCCGTCTGACAGAGATTTCCGGTGAGAGCGTGTTTGACGCTGCGGGTGGGTTGGTGCTCTGATTTATCACCGTGTGATAATGCCTGATTTCTGCTGGGATGCCTTCCATTCGCTCATCTTGTCCTGAGGGTCGGCATCGAAATGGGGTGTGATCAGGCCAGGATAACATGCTCACTAGGATCCTGTCAGCCACGATCTTACGTTGTTGAACCACCTTCCTTTCCATTCTGGACAGTTATCATCAAACGTCGATTATGGACTCAGCAAGCACGGCCCTGTTTTCTGGTTTCTGTCTTGATATCGGTGTAATGGGCATCAGTCAGAGTGCTGCGCACCAGAACAAGTGAGATCATTTTGTTACATCTGGTACATAGAAGCAAACTGACTGTGTCTGGCGAACCTTGGCTCGCTTCGTAAACAGGATCGCAGCTGCCCGGATTCTGCGCCGTCGTCCTCCACGATCAACTTCGTCATGCACTGCCCCCGAGGTGCAAGAGGAAGACGCTTTACAGAAGAAGGACGGTCAGAGTGTTCCGAAGCGCCGCCAACAACCCAAACGTCGCTCTGCAGCGCGTCTCAAAAAGGAAAGGCCCCTATCCGCAGACCCAATGAATTGTGCGAAGCAGCCGGCGCGTCGTGGCCGCAAAGCTGGATCGAAAACATTGACACGAAAAGCACCACCTTCGTCCGAGGACAGAGTACCATGTAAAGGCCCGCCGACGCTGCATACGTGTCCTTATGTCACTGACTACGTGGGCGGGTCGGAATGCCCTCCCGCTGCGGATGTGCTGCTCTTGCGCGCGCGGGAGTCGGTGCAGATGCAGACAGACTGGGCGGGGCGCAGACCCTGCGTCATGGACGTGGTTTTGGATCTGCAGGACCGAGCTCGGGGATCAAGGATGCCAGAGGCGCGCGTTGCCGCCTATGCTGTGGCCGCCGTGCGATGCAATTACGGTCAGTGTAGGGGCCCACATATCTCGCGGCCCCCACCAGCAGCCCTACAAGTGGCCCGTCCTGGCAACGGGGGTATTATACATTTGGCGACCAGACGAGCTTGACTAGGTACTGGGATAACCAGGCGGCGCGCTGGGCTGCCGTGCGGGTCTTCGACGACAGTGCTGGAAGCGATACGCCTGTCGTAGGCTTTCCCGAATCCATCGAGCGTTCGACGGCGCGGTGGACTGCCCGCCTGAACTGCGAATAACGGCGGCGGAGATGATGTCATTTTCCGCATGCGGCGGCCGCGGTACGATCCGCAGTTTGTGCTGTCGCCTCGGCTTTGGCGGGGTTGACTATGGTTGAATGTGATTTTCTTTCCTGTTTACTTTATGTGGATTCATGGGCTCTGGTGGGCGGGAAAGGCGTGCACAGTCGTTTCCATGTACTGCGATTATTAATTAAGTGACGATGATATCATTTACGTGTGTAACGGCAGGCTGACTGTCGGATTTTCGTTACTGCACGGTGTACGGATGGATGCAGCGCAGCGAGTTGGAAATTCATTACAAACATGTTGCCCGAGAGTGCTTGGCAAGCATGTCCCCTGGACTGCGAATAATCCAACGACTCGGACGATGATGTCAATTCCGTACGCAACGGCGGTATGCGCTTGGGCTTACGCAGGGAGTCGCTCGCCGAGCATTTCGAAAACTTGGGATTTGAAATTGAGCATCTGATCCCGCTTTAGTGTGCACACTTACGATATGTGGACGAATGGGGGGGCAGCGGGCGCCAAACATAACCCGCTAACTTCAAAGCCTTCCTTACACATCATGTTTGGTATACTATAGGATGTTACTGATCACTAATGAATGGGCTTACCGACGCCACTAGAATGGTCCCTTCCGACGCTATTGATTGAATTTCGAAACTCATCGCTGTGATAGCTCAGCAATAATACACTTCAGTGCTGTATGTTCCGAGTTACAAGTTTGAACTACCCCACACCTACGGTATTCAGTACATATACATAGCCCGAAATCCTATCTTAGGCCCTTCTATTGCGCCGGAAGGGCAGAGTCGGGCTGGGGCATATGCACCAATTTCCCGTCGTGCCACAAGTATTTCTGCCAGCGGCAATTATAGAGTATTGCCGTAAGCCGAAAGTAGATAATCATAGATAGGGCGACAGACAGCTGAGATGGATCGTCCCGCCCGTATGCAGTACTGCCCAGACTTCTATCTCTGTCCACTATCTCTACGATGTCCAGCGTACGCACATATCCCTATCTGCTCCCCGAATCTAATTTTGGAATCGTGTTCCCTCCCGAACGGTCATTCGTGGATCACGCTCGCGTCGCGAATAGTTTGAGGAGGGGTCATGCGGTCCCCCCGGGTCGCCCATTTACGCCGCCCAGTAGGGAGTCCTGACCGCACACCGAGGGTGCTGGACTAAATCTGTGCATCCTGGCAAATGCAATGTCCCGAACAGAAGCCTTCAGAGACGTCAATCGCATTAACAATGGAGAAAGGATACGTTTTACATAGATGGACGCTCGCGGGTGCAGATGTTTAACGCAATTCAAATCCAAATCGGACTGACCCAAGCGCAACGTTCAGCATCCCCGATCGAGGGCGGTTTGAAGTACTATGTGCGCAGTCCGGTTGTCGTCCAACCGAGCCGATACACCCATGCAGATTCAAGGAACAAAAACTGAAAAACGCAATTGGACACAATAACAACACTTGCATACGCATACAAAACACTAACCAACGCTGAATGAGATAGCCATAAAAAGGAAAGCGCGCGCCGGGCGATTGGCGCCGGGCGCGCACGGAGGTAGGGCTTGGAAATGGAGGTGGAGGTGCGGGGCAATTAGGAAATGAACGCCGCGGGAAGCATGCGCATAAATATCTATATGTATACCGAATGTCATCGCGCCATAGGCGCCGCTGCTTTTATACCCATATGGGCCTCCGCCCCCCCGCCGCCCGCCCACTTACGAAGCGCTTCCCATCCGCGCCTCCTCATGCCCCATACCCCAGACGGCGCGTGCCCGTCCCCACTCCGGCGCGTCGCCAAGCCATAGCGCCGGTCGTCTTCGTAGTCGCTGTCCACGTCCATCTCTGCACGGGTGCGCTTGCGCCCGCCGTTTCCGGCGGGCGTTGGCTCGCGGTCGAGCGCGTGCCCCGCGGACGGTGGCGGCGGCGGTGGCGGCGGGTACGCACGATGGTGCTCCGGCTCATGGGCGTACTCCCGTCGCGGTCTCTGTCTCGCTCCATCTCCGCGTCCTCCGCGCCGCCGCCGCCGACGGGGCGCAGGCGGTACGACGACGACGAGCGCCGGCGCTGCTCGTGCCGATGCTGGTGTTCGCGCTCGCGGTCGTAGTACGCCTGGCTGCGCGAGTCCGGGCGCGAAGGCGGCGCGTCGGGCGCGCCAGAACCGGACGCAGACGCGGAGCCGGGCGTGTCAGAGCGCGAGAGGCGCTGCGGAGGGAGCGGCGGCGGGTAGCTGCCGCCGCCGCCGCTACTACCGGGGGGCGCGCCGTGCGCCGCGTGCTCGTGGTAGTAGCTCTGCCCGTGCTCGCGCTCGCGGCTGCGCGGCGGGGGCGGGGCGTGGGCGTCGTAGTCGCCTCGCTCGCGTGTCGCGGATCGAGGCGCGGCGTGTGGCGAGCGTAGGTGGTGATGGGCCGCGCCGGCAGGGGGCAGGTCGCGGCTGCTGCTGTGCGAGGACGGGGTGGGCGCCGCGGAATACTCGCCCCGCCGCTCATGGTCGCGGTGGTCCCACTCTCTCTCCCTGTCCCTTTCGCGGTGGTCGCGATGGTCGCGCTCTCTCTCCCTCTCCCTCTCGCGGTGGTCGCGATCGCGCTCCCAGCTTTCTAAATCGCGCTCACGGTGCTTGCCCTCCTGGAAATCCTCCCGCGTGATATACGTCCCAGGGCCCATCCTCTGGTGCGCGTGGATTCTGCGCGCATCCGCAGGCGCTGCATGGTGCGCTCTTGACGGCGGCGACAACGGCATATGCCCTCCACCTGCCCCAGGTCCTGCACGGTCGTACCCATGCCCATGCGATTCTGCGTACTCGTGTGTCTCCGCGCGGCGGCTGGACCGTTCGCGGTCGGACAGCGGCGGACTGTGCAGGGGTGGATGGGACCCTGCCGACGCAGGTGGGGGGTGGCTTTCGGCATAGTGGTGTGCGGGCGGAGCGCCGCGGTAGGGCGGCGGCGGCAGCGCCTGTTGCTGGTGGTGGTTGTGGGAGCGTGACGAGGACGAGTGCGACCGCGTACGGACGGCGTCGTGGTGCAGCGGCGGGCTCCCCGCATTGGCGAGCGCGTGGGCCCGGGAAGGGTCGTATCCTGGATGCTGTTGCTGTTGTTGAGGATGCTGGGCGTGCGCCAGCGGCATAGGCGGCATGGGTGGCAGGTGGTGGTGGCCGTCGTGGGCCCCACTGGAGGGCACGCGGCGCGGTGAGTGGATGGACATATGGGGCGAGAGCACGGGGGCGGGGTCGAGGGGCCTTGGGGCGGTGGGATAGGCGTGCTCTTGTTCAGGGTGTGGGTAGTGATGGGGCCCGATGGGGGGCGTGAGGCGGGGTGTGGATGGGTTTGGATTTGCAGGGCTTGCTGCGGGAGGGGATGGCGGTCTTGCAGAGGCGGCGATGGGGGTACGACGGCAAGGCGCTCGTAGAGCACGCTGTCGCGGATGGTTAGGATAGAACATGATAGAATGGGCCACTTGGACTCACGCGCGCTCCATTTTCATCCTGCGGATGTTGAGTTTGGCCTGGAGGACCTTGAAGTGGAGTTTGTCATTGTCCTGGACGGCGAAATGAGTGTTCTGCTGGCGACAGGGATGATGATGAGAGACGCACCGCTTCGATGTCGCGCACTTTGCGCTTGAGCTCCTTGTATTTGGCCTGGTACTTGGCGTCCTCCGCACCGGCTGCGATGCCGAGGCCGGCGGGCGCAGGCTTGTGCTTGTTGCGGGCCTGCGCGGGGGGCGGGTGGGGTGGCGGGGACGACATGATGGGGCAGACCAAGACGTGTCGGGCCCAGTTCAGTTGTCATCTTCACCGCTCCATACATTGCCTTTTTCGGCAGCCATCACGTCTATTGAGTTTCGATTCTGCGACATCGCTAAGTACTGACGCTACGCTACTTACGGGGCATCTGCTGTACACATGGATCCAAATCTTGCTCGCTCTTCTCACATCCACCTCCAAGTCTTTGCGCGCTGGGAGATCTTGAGAGGAAAACAACACGTGACCACTCTCCTCGCCTTCGTTCTTCGCTAGCTGGCGGCCCATCACTTCAACTTCAACTTCTTCCGCGACCACCACCAGGCTCTATTCACGAGTATGTCCCCCCTCTTCACATCCGCCGACGCTCGCTGACAGCACACAGTGTCTGCTCCGTATAGGCAGTGGGTGCATGTTCGTTTGCGGCGGGGGCTCCCGGGTTGACATGTGTTGTTGTGTGCAGAGATATGCCCCCAGCGGGGGGGTTCGAGTCCATCAAGTACAAACGCAACCTGCCCACGCGCGGCCCCGGCGCGTATGCCATCCTCGGCGGCGTGACCGCCATCTGCGCCTATGGCTTCTATCGCCTGGGCAAGGGCAATCTAGAACGACGGTGCGTACTGCAGTATAATTATAGGCCCCGTCTGCCCAGCACTGTGTCAGCTGGACGAGAAACGTGTCATTCGTTTATGTGCGCCCAACGCTAAACGTGGTACATGTTTACTTGGATCCGGCCGCCTTTTTTCTAGTGTCCTTATCATGATAAGTTGGCTGAAAAAGGAACTGAGCTGATTCGGTGCACACAGAGAACTGCAGCGCGAAAAGATGTGGTCGCGGATACACCTCATCCCGCTGCTCCTGGCGGAGGCGGACCGCAAGGACTACCGGGCGCAGCAGGCGGTGAATGCAGTCGAGCGCATGATCATGCAGGACGTGAAGGGCTGGGAGGTACGTGTGCCGTGGTGCTTACGGAAGGAGACTGATTGGCGCTGTGCAGACGGGCAAGAGCGTATACAACAACCCTAAATACCGCGACGGTAGCATAGTGCTGTGAGATGCGTAGATTATAGAACAATGAGAGATTGCGAAGCATGATTGCAGCCAATGGGCGCGGGCCCGGAGTGTGGGGCCCGGGCTGCCTGATTGGGCGGGAGAGTGGTTCGGATTTGTGGGATCTTGGGCGTCTGTGAATCCGGAGAGACGAGTCAGGCCGAGTGCGAATCCGAGGACGAAAGTGTATATTAGGAGGGCGGCGAGGGCGTCTCCTCGTCCCGTCCCCACCATGTCCACCTTCGACTACACAGACAGCGATCACATGATCTTCGGCCCCATCGATCTCGACGACCCCGCCGCCACCTACCACTGGGACGCGTACAACGAGATCGAGCCCGATGTCAAGCCCGCCTACCCCTTCCCCTACGACTTCGGTCCGCACCACCCGTACGACTACAACCCCCACGAGGACACCGCCGCCCTCGCAGACCTCGCCACCTGGATCCACGACCCCGACCCCTCCCCATCGTCGCCGATCCCGATCCCCTCGCCCTCCGAAGCGAGCTCCTCGTCCTTCATCGGCTATCAGGACACCGTCTTCCCCTCCGATGCCGCCTTCAACGACGCCGCCTTCTCCCCCACCTCCTTCGCCGCCCTCCACCCCCTGCCCCGCTCCATGTCGCCCCCTCCATCGACGCGTCCCACATCGCCCCCACCACCCGCATGCGCGTCCACTCCGTCATGTCCCCGCGCGACACCCCGCTGCACCCGCCCGCATGGGCCGCACATCTCTGGGACGCCCCCTCCGCGCCGCAGCGCACTCAGCACCTTCTCACGCGCCCCGCCATCCGCCACTCGCCACTGACCACGGATGCCGCCACTCTGCGCCAGCGCCGCGCATCCCACTCGGCCGCAACAAGCGCCGGCCAGCTCTTCCCATCCACCAGCGCGCCCGCGGAGACAATCGCGCCAGGGCTCAATATGATGACGATGACGCGTGCATCGGGACGAAGAGCGGACTCGCTGAGCTTTGGCGACGAGCGGGACGCTACTGTGCGGAGGAAGAAGCGCACACCGGAAGCAGAGGCGCCCCCGGCTCCCGCTGCCACTAAGACCGCCGATAGTCGTATGTGTACTCCGCCTTCCTTTCCCTTGTGTCTGCGATTGCTTATCTGACGGTTTTGCAGCCCTGAAATCCGTCCTGCGCCCGCCGAAATTGGCGCCCTCTGCGTGGCAGTTGTATTTCACAGATTGGATCCAGAAGCAGCAAGCGTCGGGCACCCGCAAACTCAATGTTGCACAGGCGGCTAAGAAGCCGGACAGGAGTATGCGTGCCTCAGCCCGAGTGAGAAAGAGGTATGTCGAATCAGTGACGTCATATACAGGTCATCGTACTCATTCTCATCCCCCTTCCTCTCACTTTCCCTTTTTTGCACTCGCTCCCCCACCGCAGCCCTATAAGCGGCGCTCGCAGGCGATGAAGGAGGCGCGCGAGAAGGAACACGAGGCCTACATGCGCACCCTCACCCCAGAAGACATCAAGCGCGAGAACCTCTTCCGCGCCGCACAGCGCAAAGCCGGCAAATCACGCCGCAGCAACATCAAGGACCCGAACGCGCCCAAGAAGCCGCTGAGCGCGTACTTCATGTTCCTGCAGCGCATCCGCGCGCACCCGCGGCTCGTGCACGACATCTTCGGCGACGAGACGGAGACGACGAAGCAGAGCGTGCTCGCGGCCGCGCGGTGGCGCGCGATGACCGACGCGGAGAGGCAGCCCTTTTTGGCGCAGGCGGAGCAGGAGAAGATGGAGTATGAGGCGGCGCGGCGCCTGTATGAGGAGGGCTCGACGGGCTTTGGGCGAGTATCAACTTTAGCATATTGCCCGGCAGCCCGCACTTCCCGCTGGTGAAGATGGAGTCCGAGAGCGAGAGCGAGGGCTTCATGACGGATGAGGGCGAGCGCCTCCCAGGGCACGCCTACTCGGCGTCGTCATAGACATTGATTCGATGGGGTAGGATTACTTACTATTGACATGATGCTTTGATTTCTTTCGTTTCTCTTTCTTTTTCTTTCTTTCGTTTCCGTTCTGTTTCCTGTTCACGTTTTTCTTTTTCCATCTTCCATGCTTGATTTGCCTGCATTGCTCGCGTCTCTGGTTACCCCTTAACGACCTGTCATGTCCCTTCGCGCGGGCTCGTCCCGCGCGTTGTCAATGCGTTGCACACTGTGCTACTGGCTCTCCATATATCTTATATCTCTTTTTGGTGGACAAGCGTGTATATCATACCATATACCTCCCTATGTTGTATTTCTAGAATCGCGTCTCCTTTCCCCCCACCCGTAATCCGTTCCCGCGCGCGTAGTATGCCCCCTTAGTCGGCGTTTCTCGCGCGTTTGCTATGTGTCGCCACATTTTTGTTGGCGACGACACCCCCCGCTAATTACCTTACAATTTGGATTACGGATACCATTTCCCCACCCCCAGCTCATTCCCACTTATTTTAATTACGCTTCGAAGTACATATTTGTTGTGTGTGGGTACGTAGGTAGGGTTTGTTGTAGTTTAGTACTTGACTACGTACGTTTATGAACATTGTATATTTACACACAATGCTTTCCGAGGATTTGGACTCGAAGCTTGAAGGTTTGACATGCTTAATGACACGACGTCATATACATACTGCAAATGTCGACGCAGATCCAGAATTACGCACGATGATGTGCGCACCAACCCATAGGAACAGATGCTGACTAGTTTGTTATCTAGCCGACGCCTACATACTAGCTACATCCAATGTCATTTACGAATCCTCTCCATACTACCATATCCATGTTCACACACACACGCTATGCCTTGCGAGAATTTCTGCGTCCAAGTGCTGCCAAACGTGTTCACACGACGTCACCTGGCGAGAAGTGCTGTGGCGGCCACCGAGTGCTGCTTCCCCATCCCCTTTCTCTGCCCGCCAATCTTTTTCCCCTCGCATGCCGTGTATGTACCGAGGCACTTGGGTGCTGCGGGCCTCTGACCTTTGACATGGGCGACGTCATGAAGAAGTGGTGGTGGTGGTGGTAGCAGAATTAGACGACGCTAGAGACGGCAGTTGTCCAGAACTTGGCGATGACGATGACAAGGATGACGACGGCGATGGTTGTAACGGGTCCGTACTGCCTGCGAGAGGGAGGCGCAGGACCATTTTCTGATGTGGATCCCCGTCCTCGTCGAATTCGTCGCCCTGCAGGTGTGCGGCCGGGAGATTGCGGTGCCATACCAGTTCGGTTTCGTGATGCCACACACAACGTGAACGCCGATTCCCAATTCGAGAGTGCAGGTCCAATTGAAATATGTAGTATTGAGGTTCGTGCGATCGGGTAGTGTGTGTGGAGGCGCGTTCGGTCAGGGTTCAATGATTCCAATAAGCGAGATAGATTAGATCTTGAGATAAACCGAACATTCATGGGGGGAGAAACCAAGCCGATCGTGCTTACCTCGGGCGTGTATCCAAACCTAGAAGACAGACATGGACAAGACGGCAGTGGTCAGTATTGTACATATGCCTGCCTAGCTGCCTGGGTGTGGACATGGATATGGGTGTGGGCTTTGCCTTCGGCATCATACACAAGGGCGTTCGATATACGCAGCTTTGATGCGACGGTTTGACATACGCTTTGACGTACGCACGTATGCATTCATGTGCGCACGCGATGATGCAGGATTCCAGGATTCCAATGTCCCACCGAGGAAAAGAGATGAAACATGCCAGGCACTCACTTGGCGTAGAATCTCTTCACTGGGATTTGCGAGTGGCAGATGACATCGACGCTTGTCGCCCGCACTGCGGCGGGACTCTGACTTTGCGCCTGAAGTTCTGGGTGTTGCTGAAGCCTTGCCGACGCGTCCTGCGCGACCCACGCATGCAGACAGCGCACTAGAGCGGCGCCGAAGCGGTGTTTGCGATACTCCTTGAGCACGGCGAGGCGCGTGAGCTTGTAGTAATTCTTGTTTGGAGGGCGGCAGGCGCGGATCGTGCCGACAGGCGTAAGGGAAGGCGTCAATCTGAGGAGGAAGTGTGCGGCGTCATGCCTTGGTCCCATCTGCATTTCCGCCGATTGGATATTATTTTGAAGATGCGATGAAGGTGTCATTCAGGATTGTAATAGGTTTTTTGTCATTACACAACGGAATCGAAAGATGGCCAAAGAGATAAGAAAATAAGTTTCAGACAGAATCACAGACAGCAAGAAGAAAGAATACGCGCTCATCAATTTCAGTTTCGAGAGGGAACTTTTGTTCGACGTGGAACACGGCGATGCGCTGCGATAATGTGCAAGAACAGAACAAAAGATCAGTCAACCATTATAATATCACACAAGAGTCGATATCTATGCATACCACGTCGTAACATTGCTGGCGCTCCTCGGGCGTGTCCACAAGGACGATTTCGTGTTCTGGCGCCGCGTTCAACATGCTCGTCTTGGATTGGGATTCTGGTTCGGGTGGCATTTGACGATGTCGATGAAGATTGTTTGACTTGCGGCGTGTTGTTTTCTTTGGGCTATGTGATGTACAAGATCGATTGAGCGAGCAGAGCACCTTGATCCTTGTGGGGTCCAGATGAATGTATGGGATGGGATTCCGCCGAGCTGGCGGAAGCGCGTCCTTGACAGTAATCTTCATCACGTGTTGTCGACCGTCTTGATTCGCGTCTGCGTCTTGAGCTCGGCCGCATTGACGATGAGAACGAGCAGGATTCAGACATTCAATGCCTGTCACCTACATGATACATCTATTTATTCGGGCGCATCCACGACTATTTTGAGGATAAGAAAGTCAAATTGACATCGTTAACAATAGCGCAAGCAAATAAGCGCCCAAAGGCTCAAACAGAATCACTGCTAAGTCCGTATTGAAGGATGCAGCATTTTGGAAAGGTCAATCTGCCTTAGTCGAAGAAAGCCTCTGGCAAGGTGTTGATAATCGTTTGAGCAGAATAATGGACATGCTTCAGCTGAGAGATTGAGAAGATTCAAGTCGGCCTTCTAGTATCTAGTATCTGGGGGCCTGTATGGACCACATACATTCTGGCGTATTAAATAACCGGGGAGTAGCAGGGAGTAGCCTGAGCAAGCAAGGCAAGGAGTAACGACCCGCAATGTCGGGCCAACCGAGCAACAAGGCACCACATAGCAAGGCCCGGGCCGACACTTACCTCGCTTGCGTAAGCAACTCGCATAACCCAGTCGGCGGTCACGTTTCAAAGTTTTTGACGAGGCTCTTCTGCTCTTGCAGACAGAAGTTGACCACTCCTGCTCATACGAGCCCCATTCCCATTTTTTCAATCTATTATAAAAGTTGTGGCTAGAGGTACATTATTTTTGGACAGACTTTCAATTGACTTTTTTTGCTCACTGGAACTTCCATTATAGCCCACTTCGCATGGCAGAGCCATTCGCGGCTGGCGTGCTCAACTCGCTGCTACAACCTCGCGTCCCGCTGGCACGAGTTACACGATCACAAACGGCGCATTCGACTCTGGCGGCCAATTTTTTCACCCCTCTGCCCCGTCAAACCAAGCAGAAGGCCCGTGCCGCAAATGCGCCGCCAGCGGTAGGGCATACCCATATCCTAGAATGTCAGGCATGGGCGTATCCACTAGGAAAGCAGGCGTTATGGGGTCATGGTGCGTTAACTTGGTTTCGCTCCCTGCATGGTATATATGATTTGACTCACATTTGTTGGCATGCATAAGACGGGTCCATGCGTACAGCGCTGATGGGTGAAATCGAACCTGGGGATACGAGAGTCCGTATGCGAAGACCGTCCAAGTCGAGTCGACCCCGTTTCCATAAACCTCTCACACCTCCAGAGAAGACCAGTGGACGGCGTCGGTACCACGTCTCATATTCGAGTGCAGCTCAGCCGGCGCGAGACTATAGTGGCTCTTCATTTGGCAGCGCAGTCCACTATGAGGCTGCAGACGAGCAACCCGTCGCATCTACATCCGCCCCGCCTCCTCTGTCACCTTGGGCCCTGTTTCAAGAAGCACTACAGAGCGGTACCCTGGCCAGCGACCACCACCAGCTTTCCGAACAGTTTTCGGCCTTGGAGGCATCTGGCAGGCTTGCTGAACTCCCTTCCTATGAACTTCTGCAGCTTGCTGAGGTCCTGGCAGACAAGGTCGACACTCTTTGTATATATCAACCAGATGCCAGCGTCGTATGCGAATGGGGCCAGAGGCTAAGAAGTCTCTTAGAATTGGTGGATGAAAATGCGCCTCTGTCGAATTTTCCTGTCGACAGCGAACTGGTCAAATCTATTTCGAGCCGGTCAGCTGCTTTCATGGGTGACTTTATGGAAGCCCAGGACTTGGATGAACATCAAGACCTTCCCGCGCCGAATAAAACAAATTTGCCTATCTTCGACTCGCATACATCAGTCGCGTGCTCTCTCTCAGTGTGCACAAGGATATTGCTGCCGCTCTCAATCACCTCTTCATCGAATCACCTTCGAACCGAAAGCGATTTTGTGCCAAATTGGAGGGCAACCTCCTTCTGTTGTTTACCCGCCACAACATGCGACTTGTCATTGCGGCTATGACAGAGTGGGATTCAGCTACACGGAACGAGATTTTCGATTTTGTTCTGTTGGCGCTCATTGAGAAGCGAAACTACATAAAGTCATTCGACATTATTCTGGAAATTCGCCGGACAGGCGTAGAGTGCCCATCGAATCTATTAGTCGAAACATGCAAAGGTCTAGCATCGACAAACGAGATGGAGAAGGCCGAAGAACTATTTAGCATGGTCCCTCATGATAACCCACTTACACCGCTCTCGAACGATATGTTGACCTCCAAAGGAAGCCCCCAGATAAAAAGATCGACCCGGCAATCAACAAGGCAGTGGATGCCGCCGCCCAAGTTGAGAATTTCAATGCAATGTACCCCAAAGGTCTCAACGGCATCCGAACTCCAAGGCCTACCATCCAAAGTTGCGGCGCCCTCATGTTCTCTTTCCTTAACGCCAGGGATTACCGTGCGGGTATTGAGCTTTGGGAAGACATGAAGCTGCATGATATGCAACCCGACCTCGTTTTGGCCACTCAGGTCATCAAGTGCTACTGCAGCATTGAAGACACCGTGGGTCTCATGGACACTCTGGAATACTTGAAGAAAATCAATTTCAAAGGCGATAACGTGTTTTATACGATAATGATCCGCTACTTTACCGTACACATCGACCCTACTGCCGCCGCCGCCGTGTTTGACGAAGCTATCGCCAATAACATCGTCCCCGATAAGTTGATGTATCGTAACCTTATGCGTGCTTATTTCAGGTCGGGAAATGGAAGGAAGCCATAGCTCTCTTCCAGAAGCTCAGGAGCTCTGTACCAGAGGTCATGGACGTTCATACATACAACATCGTTCTCCAAGGTGCCTTATTTATGGGCGCCCCTTTCCGGACGCTCCTCAAGATGTTCATAACGTTGGAAAAGCAAGGCCTCGCACCGAACAAGTTCACGTATGCCATACTCACCCGAGGCGCTGTGGATGCAGGGCAGTATGCTTTTATCGGCGATCTCTACAAAGAGTTGATGTCCAAGGAGAACTGGAAGGAGTTGGTTGACATCGGCTTCATGACTGACGTGATTACGGGCTACTTACGCATGTCCATGCTCCCGCGGGCGAAGAAGGTGCTCGACCAAGTAGACAAACTCGGCCTCAAACGGACAGCGGTTACACATAAGGCTATCATCAAGGCATACGCAGAAAGCAAAGAAGGGGGCATGCAAATCGCGGAAGAGTATCTTCGCAAGATCGTGACGGACCCTTCCGATACGTCGTGGAAAGACGTCGAGCCTGGAACGCTGCGCAAGGATCCGCTCGCGCTCATGTATGGCCCTGTCATTGACAAGCGCTGCTCAATGGACGACCCAGAAGCCGCCGAGAGACTTATAGGAGAATATTTGAACCACGGCGGGAAGCCCACCATTGGCATTCTTAAGGCGCTCCTCGGTATGTATGGCAGACTGAATCGACTGGACGACTTCCGCTCTGTCTGGAACCACCTGCTGGAGCTCGCTATCAAGCCAGACAACAGGAGTCAAAGAGCACCCGACACCACATTCGTTTCGAAAATGCGGTCTATCACAGCGCCTCTCGATATCTATACGCAAACGTTGTCCAAGGCAGGTTCCACCGCGAGGTCGCTCAGACGTGGCGTGAGCTGTCCATACGGGAGCACGACTTCGACGCGAGTAACTGGCACGCATTCGCACATGCCTCCCTTCGCGCTGGGCAGATAGAGAACGCCTTCCAGATCATGGAGTACAGCTTCCAGCCCAAGTTCAATGCGGGTCTCCGAAACCACTTCGAGCAGTCGCCGAGCCTCGACGCGACGCACGAGGAGAAGGTCAACTACTACATGCGGCGGCTCTATTCGATGCCGCCACCGCGGGCCCTGATCAGCCCTGAGGACAGGGTGCGCGCCGCCCACGTCAACAGGGTGCACAACAGGGACAAGACGGTGCTCGCGGACGAGGAGGCCATCGCGATCGACTTTGCGTTCCCGCTGAACCTGATGCGGCGCATCGGCGCGCACTGGCACGACTGGAAGCCGCGGATGGCGCTGCTCGAGTCGATGCTGATGGCGATGCTCTACCTCGAGGACGGGTTCCCATCCGGGCGCTGCTGTCGGAGGAAATCCGCCCGCACTTCATCGCGGCGGAGACGACGGAGAACCGGGGCGAGACGGAGCCGCTGCTGAAGCAGCTTCACAAGACTTACCCGCGGACGATGCATCGCCTGCGGCGTTTCCGGTGGCGCGAGACGCTCCAACTTGGGGGGTATGGGTTCAGGAAGAAGTACATCGAGTGTCGCTAAATATTATTATTGCGATCTACGAAGACGACGATATACAGCATTGAGTGATATATAACAACAGAGAACGGACAAGTGATGTACAAAGGCGGAAAAGGGACGACGCCGAAGGAATACATAAAATAGACGTGAAGAGGGGTGGTGCTCGGGCTATACATCCGCAGTGGCTCGCGCTATTATGCCTCGTCCGAATCCTCGTCCGACTCGGAATCGCCCCGCCGTCTGCGCTTGCTCGAGCCATGCCGATTTCGCTGTTGGAGGGAAGAATTGGGTTAGATGAAGACGCGAAGCAGGAGAGGAAGAAGCAAGCATACCAAAGGAAGTTTTGGCCTTGGTTGCCAAATGCGATGGACAGCGCGGTGGTATCTGAGGGGAGAGGAGACAAAAGGGAAGAGGAAAGGTTGATTATTGATTAATATACAGAGTGCACCATAATCTATAGCGACAATAATACAAAAACCCCACGTACCTGGGACACCTGGAAATCGTTTGGCTGAAAACACCGTGAATTGCTCCGTGAATGTCTGGGCGAGAACCGGCGATACGTCGTTGTGCACCCGCTGCGATCCCATCTCAGGAGCAGGAGGGCTATTTTTGCCCGAGGAATGGGAATGAAAAGAGGTATTTTGAGCGGGGGCATCAAAGAAGACAAGAAACACGAAAAAAAGACTCACGCTCCTACGTTCATGAGACGCATTCTCAGACGAAAAGATCCTATCGCAAATGAAAACACAAGCAAAGTCAGTCACGAACTTCGTGAAAATAAATAAAATAGAATAAAAACAAGAAACGATACGAAAGGCGTAAACCAACGAGTGGATGCGATTACTGACCTTCAGTGCGAACGGACAGGTCCTGGAAGAGGAAAAATATGCCCGGTTTCCGATGCTCGTCCAGCAGCCGACACGCATTGGCAGACAAAGGCCCGACGAGCGTGCGCGTATACGTGTGCCGCGGGAGCGGTGGCACGGTCGCAGGCACATGCGTCGGCACAGGTGTCCCAGGCGCCACGGACGCCTGCGGCGGGTACTGTGCATACGGGCCCTGTTGGTACGGGTACACCGCGGCGCCACTCGGGTCCTCCGCGCCGACAGGCGCATTACTGTAGCTCGCGCTCGCCCACCCGCCGTCGCGCTGCTGCTGTTGCTCAGCGGGTGCACGCAGCGCGGGGTCGATGCTGCTGCTATGTACGTCGACGGGCGCGTACGCGGTGTCTGTGTTCCATGCGCGGTAGGGCAGGATCTCGGGCTCCGGCGGCGCGGGCGCCTCGGACGCCCAGACGGAGTGGCTCGCCGTTGCGGAACCGGCGTCGGTGGATGACGAACTTGTTGTGCGGCCGAAGGAATGTATTGAGGGCAGGATCGGCGGTGGGAAGCTCGTGCTACGGTCGACGCCGCTGGACGGAAGCTGGGGGGAGTAGCCCCAGGACGAGGTTGGGTCGGCAGCCGGGGCGCCATACGGTGTGCTTTGGGAGTAGTTGGCGAGGTTGTCAGAGGACGTATGTGGGGAGAAATAAGTCTGGTTTCCGTAGGGTGCGTGGGCGCTTAAGGACGGGGTTGAGTGGCCAGTCTATAGATTAGATTGTTTTATTGGTTCCATGATAACACTAGGCAATGGGAGTTTTCCGTACCTGATCACCTGGTCGATAGTGAGATGGAGTGGGAGTTGTTCGCCCGCCTCCTCCGGTTGCTGCTGTTGTGATGGCATTTGAAAATGCACCAATAGGCAGTGAATTGACGCTCATACCTTTCCGCTTTGACTTTGACGCATGGGATGGGACATAGCGATCGGTGGAGGAGGGGTGTAGGACGAGGTTCATCTCATGTTTTCCGTCGGCTGACCACAAATCGACGGTGACTAAGAAGAAGGAACAGTCGACCTCGCTGCCATCAGCAAGATCAGACTCATTAGCGAACAGGCGCTCAAAAAAAAGGATGTCCTCCGTCACTCACTCTACATCCACGATTGTGTCATCGTCGCGCCTGACAATCATTTTGGCGACTGCCGCCGGGGCAAGCGGTCTCCGATCCTGAAACACAAAGACGGGGTTAGCCAATGACTCGATGACCGCGCGGATGACGCACTTTATCTCCAAAGCCGCACATCCTGGCGCGGAGGGGATGCTGGACGACCTCGAGAGAATAGTGGCTGGACGGGCGATTAGACAAGCAAGACAAGAGTGAAAAGGCTCACCGTCTGCCCGACCATTGGCCCCAGACCTCGGGGGTGTCCTGGCGGATGGCGGTGGCCTGTATGCTGGGCTGGCGGATGTCTGTGCGCTGTATCATGGTGGGTGCTGGAAGAGGGATGAGGTGTGAGGGTGTTCTCACGGACGAGCAGAGGAGGAGGACCCGACAGAGTGGAATGCCCAAGCCCGCTCCTCCGTCCTCGACACAGCCACCGACGCGCTCACAATCAGTACCGAGCCCTTGGGCGGCCCGCTCCCTTGGGCTCCGGGAGAACCACTCCTCGCCCGCCCCCGTCTACCCGACCCTCGCCTCATGCTCCCTCCTGCACTCTCCGCGCTGCTCCAAACCCAAATCTTCGGCATGCCACCACCACACGTGCATCACATTTAGCATCACGTGCATCACATCATGACCGCTGAGGGCGCCCATCATCTTTTCCGCAACCATGGCAGACCAGGCCGCTGCGAAGAAGATCCTCAGCGAGCTCTCCAAGCGCGAGGACCTCAAGAACAAAGTCTGCGCCGATTGCTCCAACCCCAATCCTCAATGGGCATCTCTGAGGTCCGTAGCGCCCGCCTCGTCAGCCCAATTACTTGCTCATCTCTCACAGCTTCGCCATCTTCATCTGTCTGCAATGCGCCGGAACACATCGTGGCTTTGGCGTGCACATTAGGCTAGCTTGACCCTCCGAGACTTTGCCCCTTTGTTCATATCGTCTTCTCTATCTCTAGCTTCGTGCGATCTATCTCAATGGATACCTGGCAGGACGAACAGGTCAGACGTATGCAGGTGTGGCTCATTCACCCTATCTCTGTTCGGGATTCTTATTATCTTCGCACCTAGCTCGGAGGAAACCTTCCCTTCAAAGAGTTCATGAAATCCTACGAACCCGCTGACCAAGGAGGGTTTAAAGATGGCGCAAGCCCGTATGACACGTATCATTGTTGGGCAGCAGCCCAATACCGAGAAAAAGTATGTTTGCCTCCCTTTCTCCGTTTAGCTTGCTATCGGCGTGTTTTCAATGTGATAACCTGTCCTTGTTTGTATAGTTGGATGCGACGCTGGCAGCCCGCGATTGGTCACCCTCCGCACCCCCCGCGACCTTCACCGCCGGCTCTCGCGCGGCCTCTCCTGCACCCTCTTCGCAAGGTCTCCGAAAATCTCGGGCGTCAAATCGAACGTTTACAGGACGGAGCGACTCGAGCTCTCCAGCCCCGTCGTTCCGTAGTTCACCGGGTGGAACACCGAACCTCAATTCAAATCCGGCTAATGACCTGAAGCCGCGAACGAGAGCTATTTCGCCGGCCTCGGACGCGCAAACGAGAGCCGTCCCGCAGATCTACCCCCATCGCAAGGTGGGAGGTATACCGGCTTCGGGAGCACGCCAACGCCCCCGCCCAATTCCAACCTCTCTCATCGGCGAACGCTCCCAGCCTGAGCGAGCTCCAAGAAAACCCGGTTGCGGCTATTAGTAAAGGGTGGTCACTCTTTGCTGCTGCGGTGGCGGGCGCTTCGCGGGCAGTGACAGAAAACGTTATTCAGCCGGGAGTGGAAAGGGTCACAGACCCTAATTTCCAGGCCAGTGTGAAGGGATATATGACAGAGGCACAGAAGAAAGCCGCATTTGTCGGCAGTACTGCGAACGAGTGGTCGAAGCACCAGTTTGGGGTGGATGTCGCTGATACGGTGGGCGGTGTGGTGGGCACGGTGAAGGGTCGTGTTACGGGGGGCCTGGGCAGGGGTATGGGTCGGTTCCGCTGACGAGTCCGAATGATGCACATGAATCTTCTGGGCTGTATGATGGGGACGATGACGATCTCTTTACGGAATACCGGGGCAATAGCTCACAGACTTCTGCTTTAATGCGAGCAGTGCCGCAACTCCCGCTGCTGGTTCAAAGGCCGCGACGAAGGCACCGGCTGCTACAACGAACGATTGGGATGACTGGAAGGATTTCTAGATTGTTGTACATACCTTGTTTGTTGGATGCACTGCTATTTTGTAAGATACCGTTACACCCTTTACACCTATCATTTTTTTTGGATTTACGATACCAGACGATACCCTGACATCGAGGAGATTGTCATTACCAGTTCATTACTGTACTGCCAATCATTAATCGTTAATCAGCCTTGGTACGTCACGGTTATAGAAGGTCCGGCCGCTCCGTCATGATAGCCTAGTACGGAGCTTGATCATGTTCGTTCACCGTTCATTATACCAACTGCTTCATCCAACCCCACTGACTGTCATCACGCTCTATACGAGAGAGCGCGTCGCAAGATCTAAGCCTGCATATACACGTCGTGCCACCCTAATCTGAATCGTCCTCCGAATGCGCCACCTACTCCAGCGCTCGTTGCGGCTAGAGCGTTAGGGGCTCATCCCCCAGCCCCCAGGTCATACCATGCTCTGTCCTGCCGTCGCTCATCTCGACAGCGACACCCGAGTTCCAGGCCAAGGCTAAGGCCATGGACGAGCTGGTTCATGATTAGAGAAGAAACTCAAGACGGCGCGTCAAGGAGGCGGGGCGAAGGCCGCTGAAAGGATGCGGAGTAAGGGAAAGCGGCTCCTCGAGAGCGGTCGTACTATTCCTATTCATGACATGTGCGTGGTACTGAACACCTATGTAATTTGCGTATGCACAGTCTTTCTCTCATTCTCGACCAGGGTTCGCCGTTCCTCGAACTCTCCCCGCTCGCCGCAGAGGGCGTGTATCCAGGGCAGTCTATTCCCGGCGCCGGCATCATCACAGGCATAGGGCGCATCGCGGGTCGTACATGTGTGATTGTCGTGAACGACGCGACAGTCAAAGGCGGCTCTTACTACCCGCTCACGGTGAAGAAGCACCTGCGCGCGCAGGAAGTGGCCAGGGAGAATGGGCTGCCGTGTGTGTATATTGGTATGTTTTACGCTTATGTTTTATCATGGTTCGCTATCCGAAGATGAAAGACTAACTGATTTGTCGTAGTGGAAAGCGGAGGTGCGGCGCTGCCGTATCAGGCAAATGTGTTTCCAGATAAAGAGCACTTCGGGAGGATCTTTTATAATATGGTGCGGTGTCTCCGAACCTGTCGGTGATACTGTGAACTTAAATACTAATTATCATCGAAGGCCCAAATGTCCGCACTCGGCCTTCCGCAAATTGCTGTCGTGCATGGTATTTCCGTTGCTGGCGGCGCCTACGTCCCTGCCATGGCGGATGAGAACATCATCGTGCAAAACCAAGGCCACATCTTCCTTGCCGGGCCGCCGCTCGTCAAAGCCGCGACGGGAGAGGTCGTCGATGAGGAGACGCTTGGTGGTGGGCTGATGCATTCTACAGAGAGCGGGTTACGGACCATCTAGCGCGCGATGACGAGCATGCTATTGCCATTGCAGAGGCATAGTTGGAGATCTCGGGCATGCAGGTAGAGCACTTGCACCTGTAAGTTCTGTTATTTATGATGTCGAATATTTCTCTGTATTTATTTTTATTTAGCCAGCAGCTACGCCCGAAGACCCATTGTACCCAGCTGAGGAACTTCATGGTATCGTTGGTACCGATGTGCGACAACCATTCGATATGAGAGATGTGATTGCTCGCATTGTGGACGGGAGTAAATTCAGAGAGTTCAAGAAAGAATACGGCACTACGATGATCACTGTTAGTTCGCCTTCTCTTTCACTCTATGACCGCCGACCACTGAACTTATCATTACTGCTATTGTAGGGATTTGCCCATATCCACGGATATGAAGTTGGCATTGTGGCTAATAATGGCATCCTTTTCTCACCTTCTGCACTGAAAGCAACGCACTTCATTCAACTATGCTCGCAACGACAGATACCTATGCTCTTCCTTGTAAACGTCACAGGTTCGTCGGTGGTTGAACTAACTCTTGGGTTCATTAATCATCACGAATTTGTCCAATAGGATATATGGTTGGCTCAAAGGCAGAGAAAGGAGGTATTGCAAAAGACGGTCTGTTGCTTTGGTGTAAAACATAGGTGTAAAGTCAATCTGACTTCCATTGTCAGGTGCAAAAATGGTCCGGGCAGTGGCGTGTGCCGACGTTCCTAAGCTTACAGTAATCGTGGGTGGAAGCTTCGGTGCTGGAAACTATGGTGCGCTTCTTTTACTCTAGAATCCAAGTCTTCTTCCGAAAAACTCACGACTCGGGCTCTTTTAATGATGGCAGGCATGGCTGGACGTGCTGTATGTTCCGATTTCTTCCAATTTTTACATGTTGCTGACGACTATTGTACACAGTATTCGCCACGGTTCCTTTGGATGTGGCCTGTGAGTGATATTGATCTCTCAAATCTCGACTAAACTTGATTTCTGTATAATTTCCAGAATGCCAAAGTATCAGTCATGGGTTCTGCACAACTGTCGTCAGTGATGGCAACCGTATCGAAGTATGTCAACGGTTTTCTATTTTTCATTTCGCAGGAACTCATCGTCGTTTTAATTTGACTCGCACGTACAGAGACCCATCTCAACATTCATCACTGCAAGATGAGATCGAGGAACAATCCACAGCGACGTATTCAACCGCTCGTTTGTGGGACGACGGAATTATTAAACCTACGGATACCCGGGACGTCGTCGGCCTTGGACTGGCACTCGTATCCCGTGAAAAGCGCGCAAGCAATGGACCAACGCACAAGATATCTACTTGGGATGGAGATGGGAAGGGCTTCGGCGTATTCAGAATGTAAATCGGACGGAAATAATACCACTTTTCTGGGTCAAATAGGACGATGGCGCAGCCACCTGTATAATTAACTTGTAGGCGTTATAGCCAGCGATTTGCGGCCCAAATCAGGAAGATCTGCAAGGATTGAGAGGGCCTCGTGGAGTCATGTTTGCCTCGTGTTCGGGAGTTTGGTTTGATGGGTGCAGGGGTGCCTCGTTACGCCAAGCCAATCAGTGGTGGGCGCGTATACCAAATTTAGACCTGTCAACATTTTCAGTCAATCAACAGAGTCAACACGTTGGGGCCTCGTGTTTCATTCTCTTTTCACTCCAACGACCATCCCTCTGAAGGAACGCAGTGCTGCAGCTTGCCCTTTGAAATGGGGAGTGATGTCTGAAGCTCTCCCTGCTATAGAGCGACTGCCATTGGAAACGCAGACCAAGCTTCGCTCTACGCAGATTCTTACGTCGTTGCCACAAATTGTGTCGGAATTACTGCAGAACTCTCTAGACGCGAACGCCTCGCACATCGATGTTGGAGTAGATTTCAAGGAGTGGATGTGCTGGGTTCGCGACGATGGACATGGTATCCCCAAAGATGGTTTGGAACGCCTTGCACAAAGAGACGAGACGGACAAAGAATTTGGGCGGTACAGTGAGTAGTGGGCTGGCTTGCACGAACCACAGGGACACCCACACTATGAGACAGACACTTCGAAGACCTATGCTCAGGGTTCGTCAGACTCCCTGTCAACATTCGGATTCCGGGGCGAAGGTAGACGATTGGCATTCTGAATGTTGCATTCATCCTTGAGCTCATGACTGCGATCAGCTCTGGCTTCAGCTGCCGATGTTTCCTGCCTGGAAATATGTTCGCGTACATCTAGGTCACGAAACACCTGGTCTATCATTCTGAAGGCTCGTCTCAATGTGTTTCCAGCCATCTCACCGTCCTAATGGTTCTTCAGGGCGGTAAAACCTTGTACGTTGGACCTGCCGTGCGCTGGCAGCGTGAGTCACCTGGGACTGCGGTCTGCGTGAAGGACGCATTTTATAATGTGTGTTTATTTATCTTGCGTTCTTTGTATTTAAATCTCATGACCAAAAGCTTCCAGTTCGCCGCTTGTCGCATGCCTCACCATTGCGAGCATGGGACCTCATACGTCGGGAAATTGAAACTTATGCTTTAATGTTTCCTCACGTTGCCTTCAGCCTTGAAGATGTAAATCACACTGATGAACATCCTCAGCACAAAGAACGCATTATTAGAATTCCTAAGGTTTGTCCCATATGCAAACGTGCGCCAAGTCAGCGGGATAATTAGGGTGCATAGACTGCTTCTACGCTAGATTGCTTTCGTCGGCTGTATGGATCTGCTTTGACAGAGGTATGCAACCGAGATAACGCTTATCACAATCATTTGCTCACTTGTTTCCATCTAGCACTTCCATACCGTTTTCGAGACCACCGAATCGTTAAAAATAGAGGGATTCATCAGCTTGACAGGAGCCTACTCTAAGGTATATGCGCTGCAGTTATGAAGAGTCGACGATGCTGAGGGTAGTCATCATGCAGATGTACCAATTCTTATGTGCGTGATAGAGGAACCGGGTCTACACTCCTGATCATTCAATGGAGCCTCTTCTTTCAGACATCAACCGCCACCCTGTCATCACCTCTGATTTGGTAAGGGAGATTGACTATCAGTTCGCTTCGAGTTCGTTTGGAAAGAATGTAGGATTCAAGTCTAAGATTCCGCCTCCCGAACTGTTCTAACTGCGATCCAGGCTCTGGACGAAGAAGGGAACAGCCCTTTGCCACGTCGAGTATGTTGACCGTCCGTCTCCGAGCACTCCTTATCTAACGCCAGATGTCATGTCACAGCGATTCGACGGTCTCCCCGAAAGGGCGAAAAGAAGCCTGTCTACGTTCTCAATATATCTATTGCACCTGAACAGGTTGATAACTTATTGGATCCAACGAAAAGTATAATCCAACTACGTGTGAGCTCTCCTCTCCGCCGAAGCCTTCTGTAAATAGCTCACATATCTATTTCTTATTCCCCACTGTCCAGAATAAGTCGAGCGTTATATCTCTCCTGTCGTCGGTCATTCAATCCTTCTTGGCAAAGAATGGATTCTACCATCAAGATCGATTGAATATTGGCCGATCGACTAGCTCCTCGCCATCACCTCGGAAACGGAAGAAGCTGGCTCTTGATGAGTCGGGTCATGGAGAACAGTATTCGATGAAGACCACTTTGTCGTTGCAAGACAACACCGAAGCTTCTTTACGAGAAGGACAAGCAGATCTATATTCCTCTATGGTATGATTCTCATTTTGCATGGGAGCATTATTTTCTTACCATTCTTTAGGATGGTACTTCCGAAGAGATTTTTTGGACGGATCCATCCACGGGCGAACGTTTTATCGTAGACTCGCGGACCGGAAACTCCATTCCTCAAGTAACAGTCCACCGCCATCGGCGGCAAAAAGAGAACACTAACGACGATTATGATTCGCGCTGCGAAGCAGGAAGACGTACTCTTAGGCAATATAGTACCAAGAACTCGGCGATAAGTGTGGCCGACGCTCAGAGCGCTGTGCCAGGGTGGCTCGAAAAGGCGCTTGAGGTGCGATGACATGCAATCGGAGCAATTTTGTTCGACCTGCTGACCGCAGTTTACAGAGTAATCCAGCTTATGTGTCTACTGAAAACAGAATACATTCTGTGAAAGCACCCCCCGCTGCGTATCACATTACTGGGGGTCACGATATACTTCAACATGACGAACGTGGATACAATTATCCAGAAAGCGATATTCTTTCTGAACGATTCAAACTTGGACAGCCTGATACGCGATATGAAACTTCTATGAATCGCTTCATGAAAGACGATCTCAGGCGTGCCGAAGTAATCTCTCAGGTCGACCGAAAGTTCATCGTCTGTCGCGTAACTAGGCGTGGAGCCAGCGATCCTTCCATGGCACCGAGCACCCATCTGAAAGGGTCGGAGGCGGAATACTCTGACTCGACGCTAGTCTTAATCGACCAACATGCCGCGGATGAGAGAGTCCGGGTGGAGCACTTCCTCAAAGAGCTGTGTCTGGGGTTTCTTTACTCCCAAGACCAAACGGAAGGCAAACAAGCCAGTGGCATTCGGACTACGGAACTAAATCCGCCTCGGCCTGTCCTTTTAACGCAGCACGAGGCTCGCAGTATTAATGGGTCACAGGATGTCCAGGAGATGTTGCGAAAATGGGGCGTTGGATTCGCAGAACTGTCGAAGGTTATGCCAGACGCCGCTTCGGAATCCGGGAGCAGTAATGGATACTCTCAGCTTTTGGTCAGTTCCATCCCTCGGGTTGTGTGTGATAAGGTATGTCGTTTGGGCTGTTTTCCGTTATTGTACCTTAGCATTCTCCATTGTTGTGTTGACTTCTCTTATTCGTGGAATCGACAGCTCCTTCAAGGAAACGAACTGCGGGATTTCATCAAAGGATTCCTTGGACAAATCCAAAGTGGAGAGTTATTTTCAGATTCGAATATGAGCTTGCCTCCTGAAGGAGAGCAAGACGAGTTCTTCTGGTTGAAGGCTGTACGATGGTGCCCAAAAGCTTTGCTTGATCTTGTCAATTCTAAAGCATGTCGAGGCAAGAGATCGCCAATCACCAATTATCATACATACTTACGAACACTTCGTCATAGGTGCTATCATGTTCAACGACTCGCTATCGGTGCCTCAGTGCGAGAAACTGGTGAAGCAGCTCTCCGAGACAGCCTTCCCATTCCAGTGTGCGCACGGTCGGTATGTTTGTCGTATTCGCATTTCAAACAAATCCGAGTTTACTCACCCCGTCCCATTTCCGTATTATCTAGACCGTCCCTTGTGCCTTTGGTGGAAATCGGTGCAGTGCAAGCAGACGTACATAATAAACGTAATAGACGTCGGAATGACTGGAGTCGATTGGAGACAATAACGGATTGATGATTGTGTTCATGCCTTCCCGTCTCTGGTGGGAGGGTGAAGCGAAGTTCCATTATGGTGTTAAGGCGGATTTGACGAGTCGCCCAATTTTGTCGACTTGAGGGATTGTGCTGGTCCTCAATGACTGTATGAGAAATGCCACTGTACGCGCAAATGTAATCCGACTTGCCGAGAGACCTTCTATTTGTTATCTTATCTGCCCTTGCACATCAATTCGAATTTTTGTGAATGAGGTCTAGGCTCCAGGAGGTTGGAGCGAGGCAGGTCGCGTCGGAGTCGCGTGACGTCAGGCAGGTGATGTCGGTAGTTGCCGTCACGCTACCCCGGAGACGTCATTGAACGCACGAGACTATAAAGCCTGTCTCGCTCCTTCTCGACCCTTTATCTTTTCCTTTAACAATACCCATCACCAACAATGGCCCCTCTCACAAAGCTCATCTACAAGCCTGACACCCAGTCGACCGAAGAATACATGATTATGATCAACTCAGAGTCGGTGCGTTGGGCTCCTATACTTTGGGATTCAACACCTCTCATACTTTTCTGAAATCGACAGTACAAGAAGTGGCAAGACGGAGGTGAGATTATACACATTTATTGATCCTTGAACAAGTAAATTGAACTTGCTATTACTGTTCAGACACGTAAAGATACCGTCCTATTCGCCGTTTCGTTGATGCTCACGATACTTTTTAGCTCGATGCCACTAGCAGATATTGTGGATTGTAAGTTCCAATCGTCTTACTGAACTGAAATGATTTCAATGCTCATACGATCGCGATAGCTTTCAACATCTACCACACGGCACAAGGATCGCAAGGCCTCCTTGGGAAACCCTCAAATCAACAACTTGACACAGTCTTCGGAACTCACAAAGACGTAGAGGTCATCGACTTCATCATGAAGAATGGCAAGGAGCAGAAAGGCGAACTTGCGACCAACGTGGTCAAGGATTTCAATGCTGGCCGTGGAACGTTGTACCCATCTGTCCCAGCACCTGGACAACCGACGAGGAGATGATATATAGAAATCAAATCAATTGTACAATTCTAATTGCTCACTTGGAAGTAAAACAATACCTGTAATCTAACATCATCAGTTGATCGATTCGAAAGAGTCACTAGCTATGTATGTATTGAGTGCTCAAGTTGAGGGATGTTTGGAATGATGCACTGAATCTGAATCATGACTCCAGCATATGTAGTTGCGGGACCGTACGTATGTACTACGTACTCGATGCCCATTGCTCACATTGAAAGGGCATCGCACACGGTCATGTGTCGTCGGGACTAAGTTAAAGTATACCTGTTAAAACTTTGTACTCAATCTTGACCCAATCCTGAGCTTGGCGTCAAATGCATCGGGACAACTCCAACAAGGATAATCTGATTTGAGGATATACAACGGAACCAAAGGATATCTCATCGTAAACATAGTAATAATCGTCCTGCATTGAATAAATCTTCATCGGCCGCCATACTCCGTAGTGATTACAAGTTAAGGTTGATGGGGGTGCAGCCAAGAGCAACAACGCCGTCTATATAGAATGATAGTCAGATAAATTATTCATGTAGAAATATGTGGTAATGGTCGTATGGTCCAGATTCGCTTACTGAAAGAATTGTCAGTGCAGCAAACAGGCTGCTCAGAGCTATTGAAATATAGTCAGAATTGCAGTTTTCAAACGGTGGTAAATAAGACACGTACCAGGAGGTTCCGCTCGCGCCGATGACGGTGATAGGAGAGCAGGTAACACCAACTTGGCCGGTAATGCCCTGGACGACGACACCCAAAAGCCCGAGGAGGGTAGCAATGCTCGGGCTGGTCGCACTCTGGACACTGTTGCAGCACTGAAGGCTACCAGTGTTGCACTGGTTGGAGGGGCTGCTGTCGCGGCGGAGGGGGTTGGCGGCCGCAAGGGTGGCGAGAGCAAGAGTGGCGAAGGCGAGTTTGAATTGCATGTTGTTGAGAAGAGTACTAGAACGAATGCTGCGGCTTGTTCGAGTGGAGAAATTTGAGATGAATTGCCCAGGTTTTTATATGTTGATAATTCCCTTGAATACTAGAAAATAGCCGTTTCCAAGAAGCCAAAGAGTGTATCAAAAATCTTCCAGTGGAGTTGCTTTTCGAGAAAGAGTGGAGTTGCGTGAACTTGTTGACTGATTTCAACGTCATGTACCGAGCATGAGGAAAGATAGTTGAAGGATCATTCATTTGGGACAACACAAGGCAAGGGGCAATGACGACGAAACAAACATCACAGCCATGAATAACAGCAGCACATCAGCGAAGGGTCAGAAAAGCAACAGGTTGCGTCAACATCAGATCCCCTGTGACGTTCAATAGATGTTTTGAGTTTTTGAAGAATAAACGGCGCCGACTATAAGGCCCATAGGGAAACTGTCCACCCACTTTCCGACGCGAATTGATGCCGTGTCGCTGGAATGGTACAAATGGAATCAATAATGGAAGGATTGGTATCCGACAAATACTCTCGACATTCTCGTAATCGCTGGAGTGAGAGACCACGTTCTCGACATGGATAAACGAGTAGAATGAGACGGCTTTCATGATTCCTCGAATCCCCTCGGGGAAAGACCGCTCGCGACGATTTATCGCCACGATGTATCGCTGACAGTTCCGATCTGCTGACCGCAAAAATTATTGACATGAGAGTGAAGTGCGAGTAGAGCCAGAGGGTCATGAGAATGTCCCTCTGCAAGGCCTTCGTATGACGCAGCTGGTGGACGATGCATGTGGTGTTACATCGCCATGCTGGTCTATGATCTTTCGCCAGTGCGTTTCTCCAGAAAACATATCCAAGAACGGAAGGTTGTGCCAGAAGACGGCCGAGATTTTTTCTTGTGCATCTATTATTGATGTCGGAGATGATCCAGCCCTAGAGGAAGCGTTGGCATGAGGCTTGTGTTTGTGATTTAATACGAAAAGCCTGGGCCATCCATCAGTTCGAGGTATCGAAAATAACTGGCCGCAGCCACAACTCGTTCGTGGAAAAGCCGAAAGAAAATATTGTCTAGAATTCAAGAAAACAGCCTGGTAGTAATATATACAACCTGGGTCAGTGAATGGTGCAGGATTCGTCGGAGAATGACATGGATGATGGGCGTGCCGCGTTTGAGCTCAAGCACAAGTGTGTTGAGAGCTGTCAGTTTCGGGGTTGTGGTGTCAAATATGCCAACTAAGCCTTTACTCTGATCTAATCTGGTGTAAACCTTATAGGAGTGAGTACACACCGTCACCTCTCTATATACCGTGCGACTGAATGGGCGTAAGTATGCTGTGTTGGGTGGTCGGCTGTGGTCGGGTGGTTCAATTAGGTTTAATGCAAGTCTGCAGGAATTTTCCTTCAGTCTGATTGAAAGAAAAGAGTCCGAGTGCGATACTGAGACACAGCATTCACCTACCGTCTATGTTTACTTGACGATTTCAGAGCCCCAACGGCCTTCATACTTATAAACGAAGCGAAATCAAAGAATAATTCCCGCTCGAAACTTGTACCGGATATGAACCTGTGGGTTAGAAATGACATTGTTAGGTTACGTTTTCAGCATCAAGTGGATAATATTTCCAAGAACATACTGGCTGCAAGGTCACTAATTCGGATGGAATTTCGAACGAAAGCGCTGTTTGATATTTGACGTCTATCCACTCCAGTTATGGACTGCAACGGGCGCATAATTCAAGGACATAGAAAATTACGTTGGTGGGACTTGTGCAAAGTATTTAGGGTGAGATTGGTATAGTCGTTCGATCAATTGATCCTTGGAGTGGGAGGTCAAAATCCCATTGGATAGGAACGACGACGATGGGTCCTTCGAGTGTCTCAAATAATATCGGGGTTGATGTTCAATAATGTTTGTTGCAGTATGGTTGTTACTGAGATTGTTAGTTTTGAGTTTTACGTATTGCGAAGATATCCATGAGAATTAAGTACCTTGGGGGTTCATTAAAGATAAATTCGGGCTTTACAGCCCTGCGTGCTGCGCTAGTAATTGAAATTACAAGGCGATGTATTTCGTCATGAGCAGGTCATGTCGGCGAAAGAGCGCTTATCGTCGCTGATTTGCTTCGTGAAAGGTGGAGTATGTCAACCAAACTTACCCAAGACATCGAATGATGCAGATAGGAGGACGCCATCGCCATATGTAGCGAGTACGAAAGCATACAGAGCCAGAGTGAATTGTCGATTATAGCGCCAAGATGTCATCTGCTAATTTATGGGCGATGCATTTCTTCATTCGGCGGATTGCATCGTCATACAAGTACGGGTCCTCAAGAATTCCTAGTCAAGACCACGAGTTCCAGGAATCGTATATAGATTCCTGGGAAGATATTCTTTGCGAAACATCCTTCCAGAAACAATTGGCGACAGATTCGACTCGCTTCAGCACAACCTGCACAGGCATTCGAACTAAAGATGCAGCGCTCGATGTAGGCAGCGATACTTCATCCAGAAATTTGATGTGGAGCAGTCAAAAATGAGTGGGAGAGCCAAATTCAGCAAAGAGTTATGTCGCAAAGTTAGGCTGCAAAGGTCGCTGTACTAGAAGAAGAAAAAGACGAGGTGCATACATGTCACTCTCGATGACCTGAAAGTCTATATTTCAAACTCAGCCTGCAAGCCGCCAGTGGCTGAAGTTGCAACGCTAACTCGACACCATCGCCCAGCATTCTGACAAACGTTGCCTCTGCGTGAAACATTTCGTTTGGTACATGGAATCTTTGTCGTCTTCTGAATTTCACAAGGGCTTAAAATTAAGCCAGTTCTTCAGCTTGCCACATGCTCTCCGGAAACTTCTGACTTCAATCAATACGATCCTATACATGATCGATCCCTATCCATCTTTCTGAGTACCCTCTCTCTGGGCATATTCAGATTCAAGACACATAGGACCGAACTCCGAATTCGAGCCTCGTGGCACCTCTTTGTAAACTTGCCGCTTTTCATCTATTGAAGTCTTTTCCTGACCGTGTATCTGGGGCTAATAATGCCATTTTCAAAATCAGTGCACATTCTCACTCCCCATTCACGTCGTCTTGTTTGTTTCTTGAGAGCTTTGAAGCGGCGAACGACGTGGTGATAATGATACGTCTTTCTTTAGCAGCTTCCATATCCCTGCCAGAACAACATGAGAATAAGTAGGTCAACCCACAGGAAAATAATCCTGCGTTTGTATTGATGAGGCGCTCTCAATCTCAGGATGACAGACCACATATGCAGTAAGTACGTACCTTGACATAATATCTTCCGCTCTGTGACGCTTTAGCATTCGATAGCACCAACTGTCAACGTTTCAACCCTCGATTCACTACATTATCTAAAATTATGTGCAAGGTCATATTCCTATAACCACATGGTTTTTCTAAATGGCAACCTCAGCGCAGCACGAAACATCGACAATTTCTCATCAGCGCGAGACGTATAGCCTACCAGCTTCGCCAAAGCGACCTACCTGATTTGTCCAGAAATACTACAACTCCACTTCGACAGAACTTCTCCCGTTTGTGATTAATTCGTAGATCTGTTCGAACGCTCTGCGAAAAAGGCACGTATCTGTGACCGTGTTGTTCTCCAAAATGACGGTCTTGTGGATTAAACTACATGGAAAATACACTTATTAAAGGGTATGAAATCGCATAAAAGCTGACCATCTTATCCCAAGTTTCTTCACTCGAACAAGCCGCAGCATTCGTTCTAGTACTCTTCTCAACAATATGCAATTCAAACTCGCCTTCGCCACTCTTGCTCTCGCCACCCTTGCGGCCGCCAACCCCCTCCGCCGCGACAGCAGCCCCTCCAACCAGTGCAACACTGGTAGCCTGCAGTGCTGCAGCAGTGTCCAGAGTGCGACCAGCCCGAGCATCGCTACCCTCCTCGGGCTTTTGGGTGTCGTCGTCCAGGGCGTTACCGGCCAAGTTGGTGTTACCTGCTCCCCTATCACCGTCATCGGCGCGAGCGGAACCTCCTGGTACGTGTCTTATTTACCACCGTTTGAAAATTGCGATTCTGACTATATTTCAATAGTTCTGAGCAGCCTGTTTGCTGCACTGACAATTCTTTCAGTAAGCTAATCCGGACCATACCACATATTTCTACATGAATGATCTTTTAACTATCTTTCTCTATAGACGGCGTTGTTGCTCTTGGCTGCACCCCCATCAACATCAACTTGTAATGGAGTATGGCGGCCGATGAGGATTTGGTCAATGCAGGACGATTATTATGTTTACGAAGAGATATGCTTTGGTTCCGTTGTCCATGTTCAATAAATCAGATTATCCTTGTTGAGCGTGAGCGCTGATCGTTCGAACCCTTATTTAGTACTGAAAGATTCGGTTATTGAACCAACGATACGCCCCTTGGAAAAAGACATCTTCATAAGTCGAAATTTGAGGGCGAAATGTTGAAGGCCAAAAACGCATCCGGTTGGCTGTCAGAAGGCACCATATATGATATATATACACTTGTACAATAAATAATAAATGCCATCATGCAAAGAGGTTTGTATGAGATAAAAGTGATAAATTCTATGTAAATGTATGCAGAAAAATCCATCCCTTAGATAGAAAGAGATTAGAGTAGTGTAAAATCTAGCCGGCGGCAGGGATTACATCTATTTGACACCTGCCGTCTCCGCCCATTCTTTGCTGCCCATCTGGACCAGCCTCGAGCAGGCACGTGCAAACGCGAATACTTCCTCTTCTCCTGTGAACATAGAGCTTGAACCCACGACGTCGTTGGATAGACCCTGCAGGAAATTGTCAGAGACACGCGATTACTAGGTTTGCAGAAGACAAGTCACTACAAGATCATCCATGACGCTGCGCATATGGTCAGATATGTGATGTGCTTCCTCAGTAGGATCGTCGGAGAAAACCTGGAAGACAGGAACTTCTGATGTAACGAAAAGCTTCGTCTGAAAGGATGACGCGGATCAGTAAGTTCAAGTGGTCGAGCGATAGAAAACATATGTCATACTTTGCTTTCATAACAGGCTGAATGGATGCATAATATAAATACGAGAATGAACGGTAAGAAGTGAAGATATAGACTCACCATCAATGAAGGTAATAATCTTCTCGCCTGCCGCAAGTATTAGATACCATCCAAAAACCAACCAAGTATTATGATCTAACGTACCAGATCCTTTTGGTCCATTCCCATCTTAGGGATATTCAACAGGAAGATAGTACCGAAATTCTTCGTGATCTCGATGAAGTCTGCAGCGCTCAAGGGCTGTCCACAAAGTTCTTCGAAGTGAAATTTGGCAATTGTCGAGGTGCTTTCTGGAACGAGCAAGGTCCGACCCCAACTGTTCAACTTTCGATTAGGTATCGGGGGATCATTTGGATCTGCAGAGGCAGAGCATGGAAAATCTTGTTTATTTCTTTCTTGTTCTCGGGTGTCAGTGGAGAATAGTAGACCTGTGATAGTGCACGGGGTATTCGACGGTAATCTTGAACTCAAATAAGTAATGGAAAGGGGTAATGATAATGATAATTACTAACCTGTGCCAGAGTCAAGATCCGTAACATCGAACTGTGAGTTCAGGAGATCGATGGCGGGAACGAAGCTGGATCGCTGGATCCCGTTCTTGTAGAGTTCATTGGGATGTCGGCTGTCGAATAATTAGAGAATGCATGTCAAAATATAGTTCTGTTACTCACTTTGACGTCATGACACAGACCACACCATAGTTTACCAAAGACTCTAGAAGACGTCGTAGAATCATTGCGTCTGCGATATCTGTAACTTGAAATTCATCGAAGCACAACACAGATGCCTCCCGAGCAAGGTCTCGTGCCACAGGTATTATCGAATCGCCGCCCTGGTATCCCATAGCAATTTTAGCGGCATGCAAACGTTTGTGGACGTCGACCATGAAAGCGTGGAAATGTACTCGTCGTTTCCGTTGGACAGATGGGGGAAGCGTTTGATAGAACAGATCCATAAGCATCGTCTTTCCTGTCCCGACATCGCCATATAGGTAAAGACCTTTCGGGGCATTTTCTGGGGGCGCTGTGGGTATTGGTTCTTCCCGGCTGAAAATCCGAGAAAGCTAGAGAAGGTAATGGGCACATTGTCCGACGCTTGAATAATTGGTAACTTACCAATGAATTAGATACAGGTGCGTCGGGTATTGGCGGAGGCTTGTAGTTGATTAGTTGGTCGTGAAGATCCTGCAGTTTCTGAATAATACGAGTTTGGTGGTCATCGCCTCGTAGCGTCCCACAGTCAACCATTGTTTGATATTGGCGAAGTGGAGTTATCCAATCTGAAGAAGATGTATTAGGAATGTGTTTCTTCAAAATACAGGCCAATAGGCGCACCTTGTTGGACGGAATCTTGATTAGGATTGGAGTTGGGAGGAGGGCCGTTTGTTGATCGGTTGGCGAAGAATTCTTGATCTAGGAGTTTTGGGTTTTGCCCAGACTCAACTGCTAGCGAGGAATTAAGGGCTCGTCCGTAGGGCTTCTTCTGCTGGATATGCAAGACGTAGAGCCGCTGAAGAGATGTACGCTCGTTGTTTAATGGAGACGGGCGCCTGCCTGACCATGGGAGATGGTGAGGACAGGATCTTACGAGCTGCCCTCATCGTGGGTCGTAGATAGAGATGAAGCAGGTGATGTAGATAGCGTTCGTAGATGAAGTTTGCTGGCAAACGCAAACTCTAGGCCTAAACGCCGCCGGAAAAACGCAGTATTTAGGAGCAAAGGATCAATGCAGAATCCAGATCGTCACAGACCCGGCTCCCGGATATCGGAACTCCTCCCCACTCCGACACGTGATCAAAACTCCGGGCCTCCAATGGGCCGAAATGGCTCCTTATCTTATCTCTCCGGTAATTATTTCCTACTGCCGCTAGCGATCGTGAGCGCTCGGAAGACGCACCTTGACCTCCAAACCCACCATTCATGTATGACGATAACGAGGCCGACACCTATATCATGTTGTTACTTTCCGACAGTAACCTTCCAACAGGGTCTTTCGTTGCTTCGGCCGGCTTAGAGTCCTACGTTAAACACGGCTTTGCTTCATCGTCCAGTGCTGATGTCGCTACGGTCAACTTTGTGCGCGACAGTCTTGGATCATATTCCAGAAGTGCAACCCCATTTGTCACCGATGCGCATCTAGCTGTGGTCAAATTTGCATCAGATACAGAAGGGGGTGGAAAGGAGAGGACTGAGGGCGAGAGATGCGATGGCATCCTTAAGACTCTCACAGAGCTCGATGAATTATATCAAGTCATGACACTGAATCACGTTGCGAGACGGGCCTCTGTGTCCCAAGGCGTAGCGCTCCTAACTCTATACTCGAAAGGCTTCTCGCGGCCTCCCTCCTTGTCCGCATTCTCAGGTGTGGAATCACAAGCTCACGAGTCGCGAATGCGGAAACTCCTTGACCTATTTAAACTGAGGGTGCGAAGGGAAGAAACTTTCGGTCACCTGCCGATATGTTGGGGCATCCTGACTGCAGCTCTGGGCCTTACTCTAGGTGCGTCGTCTTGTTCTCGTCGTCAAAAAGTTATGTTCAAGTAGCTCGGCAGAACGGGCCCAATATCTTCATCTCTTCCTTCATGCAAGAAGTCTTCTTTCAGCGGCCGTTCGCTTGAATGACCTAGGACCGTATGGCGCTCAGCAGATATTATTACATGCTGTACGACCTTTAGTAGCCGCTGAAGCAACAAGATGTCGAGACCTTCGCACTGGACTCCTGGACCATGTTGTTGAAGGTTCGGAGGAGACGACATTCGGACCCGCAAATACATGGCCGCTAGGAGAGATCTTGGCAGGCCGTCATGATCTACAACATTCACGTATCTTCAACAGTTAGATCGTGATACTTACATATCGCACAGAAACGATTCTAATGGCGAGCGAGAGAGCAATCAAAAATAGGTCCGAACGCCATATATTGTAATCTTCTATGATGCAGCTGTAAGGGCCAATCGAGAGGAAACTTCTGCTTGAGCGCGGACAAGGTTGGCAAGGTAGGAAATCATCAAAGTATCCTGAAGAAAGGACACATTCATTGGTCCATTTCCGGGTCGGTAACATAAAATAACCACGAACCTGTAGGCTGGTATTGAATCCACCCTTCTCTAGATCATCGGTGCTAGCGCCCAAGGTATCCATGAGGTACCGCCCGACAGCAGGGTCTCCCTTCTTCTCGCCTGATAGGACCGCACGCACGTATGTGAGCACCCGATCAAGCATATCCGAGACGGTCAGGATCGAGCGTTCGATGATCTCCAGATCGGCAACAGGTTGGAAGATGTTGAGGCGGGCTCGGACGCCGTGTTTACAAGAAGGTCGACTGCGGGTCATTTGACTTCAGTACATGCAAAATTTGCTGGATGCAGTGGACACTTACGTCCACTCCTCTCTGCATCGTGGAAGCGCAGTTCCACCGGTACGGGAACGAATACACAGTTTTCGGGTTTGGGAGTTATGCCCACAGGTGAACTATTTATCGGGCCCTCTGTTAGCATTAATGCCATCATGTCCAGTATTGAAAGACGCACCTGATGTATGCCTTAACACCAGCCTCCTGGCCTTCCTCGACACCAGTATTGACGGAAACGTGGATAGCTTGGTGGGGGGCGGTTTCTTGCGAGTAGAAATTTTGGATTAGGGCCGAGTATGTGTTAAGATTCGACCCCGTTGAATACCTTGAGAAGAAACATGATTAATTTTGGCACGCAATACATCCGATTCAAGCATCTGTTACCCACCATCCAACGATGACTTCCTTGGGGTTCACTTTGTGATGCAATTCGTACATGGTCCGATGGTAGTCCATGTCGACGGCCACCTGTTCATCCGTTCGCTGTGCAGAACGGCGAACGATGAACGGACTTCGACTTCATTGTCATGGCGTGTGCCAAGAAGTGTGCCAATTACACGATCTTGGGCATCCGTACGACGGAGATAGTGGTCGAGGATAGAGAAGAGAGCTACAGGGTGGATCGTGATATTCGTTGGTGTGCGTCTAACAGAAAAAAAGTGATTGGCATCATGTTGTTAGCTTCTTCAAACCCTTGATCAGTCGAGCGCAACGGCTGGAGCACATACGGGACATTAGGGACGGAGTCGTTCACGGTAGTACCGCTGATGTTAATCGCGGAGGACTTGGGCCCGAGAGGCATCTTTTTTGATTCTGGGTATGTGAATGAAATACAACCAGTCCGACAATGCAATGCCAAAAAAGTTGATTTCGGCAATAGCCGAGAACTTTCACCGTGTGCGTCCATTCTTCCGTCACTCTTCCTCACCTCCAAAAACCCCAAAACCGACATGCCTTCAGAAGACACCAAGGTACGCTGTTGTCCTGATGCATGGACCTTACGACTTATTGCCAATTGACTGCAGGAACGTATCAACAAGGCGGTCGAAGTCGGACGAGTATGTCTTTCCACTAGCTCACCTGTCTGTTCGAGTCCACTTGCTTACTGGCTATGTACTTTGTTCTGCAGACCATCCTTCACTACGGCTGGATCCCTCTTATCATCTACATTGGCTTCACCCGAAGCAACCCCAAACCCGAGTTGTTCAAGTATGTTGGACTGTGACGCGTTGGTTGAATTTGGCGCTGACTACTCGCTCCAGGTTGATTAGCCCCCTTGCATAGACGCCATAGCGCCGTATAATACCATATTAATGCTCTCTGTAATTCAAAAGGCCGATATGAAGCCAATTTATTGACCACACCCCACTGCGTGATGAACATGATTTGAGACGGTTGAAGCGGTGCCGAGCAGCAAACTTTACAGGTGAGCTGTCCACTTTTTTTTTTTTTGAATATGAGGCGGTGATTATATATGTCGTGGTGGTACGAATCTCGTACCCTGATTTTTTGCCATTATATGGGCATTCTTGCTGTAACCGTGGTTCGGCGCTGGTTTATGGAGAATGGAAATATGACGACTTGACAAGGCCAGATATGAGCTCTTACGATTCTTTTCAAATGATGCTTTATTTCTATGAATATGGATCTGACACCAACCAAACATTAGGTCTAATGCAATGAAAACACGAAAGCTACGTATAAAATGACCATGGGTATAAAATGAACTATAGGTACACTCTGCGCAAGTCGGTTGCACCTGTAATGCGTTTGCAGATGGGGCAAAGCTTAGTGGAACCAAGACATCTAAGCCAGCATTCTCGACAACACGTATGCCAACACCCCGTCGACACTGTTGGTTCTGTGTATGGATCGATGCAAATCCGACATAGCAAGATGTTGAGGATGAAACCGTCGCAGACTCCTAGAATTCGGAAAGCAAAGTTGAGTGTTGAATACGGACCGACGGTGGTAAGTACATACCAGTTGTTTGAGCTTATTCTCCAAGGCCAATACCAGTCCATTCTTGTCTGCGCGTTGACGAGCTGAAATGATAGCAAGGTCCAATTTGTCGATCTCTGAAACACCCATAACTGATCCATCTGCTTCTTCACAATTCTTTCGCATTAACGATTACCTCCCGTTTCACCACTTTCCCTGCTGCCACGAGATCTCGAAGCATTGTCTCTTCCCGACCCTCGCCATCACTATCTTCCTCGATTTCAACCTCCACGTCTTCATCAGCCACATCTGGACGTCGAACACAAACAGGAACAACATCCCTTCAGTAAATTGGGCTGCACCGAAAACGGCTTGATCATCTCCATCTATGTCAATTTCTTCGTCGACACCCTCTTCCTCAAGGCGTGAAAACCCGGCGCCTAGTTGGTTTTGTGAACACCCTTCGAATAGCAAAGCTACAGAAACATACCTCGAACGTCACCCACGTAATTGCCATCATCGTTTCCCCATGTTTCTTCATCATCTGCTCGTTGTTGCGACTCCAATAGTCGTGCCTCTTCCATCCTTTGGCTTTCGTGTGCAAGGCAAGCATCGACATGAGCATCAACGACATCTTGATCGCCTCTGACAGTGGCAGAACACACTGGACAGGTGATTTCTTCGCCCGTAAATCTTTGCATCCAGCTATCTTTAGGATCGCCTGAATCATCGTCATCTTTTATCAATTCTTTAGTCTCGTCTGTCGTTGCTTGCGATTACGCTTGATGGTTTGGATGGTTTTGTTGGAATGGTCAATAGAATCCAGTGCAATGTGTGTCTTTAAAGACTTTCGAGCCTTGAGAGCTGAACGACGAACTCGTGAACTCGGTCCAGGCCTGTAACTTTGTTAAAGCATGTGAAGGTTATGCATGAAAATAACATACTCGTCTAGTTCATCATACACCACTTCGAAGGATCCAACTTTTTGAAGGATGCTTTCGACTCGCTCCGATTCCAGTTCTGCATGTCTGCCAAGCAGTCGAAGGGGCACTCGCTCGTCGCAGATTGGACATTGCCTTGTTTCCGCTGATTTTTTTGCTACGTTTACCAAGATCGCGTGAGTTCAACCATTTATCTGTATGCGACAGTGCATACCCCGTTTCGTTGGGTGAGGAGGTTCAGAACAGAGGTTGCAGGAGTGTTGTCTGTTGGAGGTTCTACAGCCCTCTTCTTGCCTTTACTAACGGGCCGCCTTAACTCTCACAAATTGAGTTGGAATTCGCAAAATCACGCACTTGAGAGTGATAGTCAAGGCCATGCCTCGAGATGATATTCGCAGGCGGTTCGTGTATAAGGAATAAAACTATCTATCGTGATTTGGCCCTTCAGAACGTGTTTTCTCGATGGATTGGCGCCGGCGGTAATGGATGGAAAGACGAGTTGGACTTTCTGGCTGGCGGACGTCGCGGGCCACCGAGCCGATATTCCCACGGCAATTCACATAACCTTCGCGCAGCCCCACGTTCAACTAGGTTCAACTTCCACCGCCCTCTGAGGACAAATTTACCCCGCATTACAATGCCCTTTCACAGTCCCTTTATAAGTTCTTCTTTACTGCGCCAGATAGGCTCGGGTCAACAATAGATGATCCTATGACAAATGAGATCTCACTCAGCTTGACCCTCTGATAACCTCGACTTTGATTTCTCCGCAAAATGTCCGACTCACGTTCTCTGCCTATCATATTGGTATAAAATGGCTCCAATCTGCTATGGGACTATCAGACGCTCGTTCAGTCCCCACAGCCATGTCTTCCAACGATGAAATCGAACCTATCTCAAGAAATTGACTATTCCGCAGAAAATCAAACTGCTCACTGGCCAGGTAAGTATTGGATATTGCCTACTTGCCCTCTGCTTTTTTTTAATGAATGAACGTTGAACATTGCTGAAAAATGTCTTAACAGGGATGGTGGCATACGGAACCCATTCCTGAGCTCGATATTCCTTCAGTGCGATTCAGTGATGGTATGTGGAACAGTGCACATATCATGCATCGAGTCTCGATATGAATGTTCCACCACCTACTTAGGTCCAAATGGCGCCCGAGGCACTCGATGTCAGCATTTATAATATATTTGCACCGATCCGGTCCTCTAATAATATATACAGTCTTCAATGGTGTACCCTCTAGTTGCTTCCCATCATCCACAGGACTTGGCTCTTCCTTCGATGTAGACCTAGTCAAGCGAGTCGGCGAAGCATTGGGAGACGAATGCCGTGCCAAAAGTATGTTAGATCCTTACAAGATTTTGTGACTCTCTCACTATTGGATTGGCAGGTACCCATTTATTGTTGCACCGACTGTCAATACTCAGCGTTCTCCTCTCGGAGGACGCGGGTTTGAATCATTTTCTGAAGATCCTCACTTGAACGGTACTATTGCCGCATCATATATAACGGACTTCAATCTAAGGGTGTTAGTGCTACAATTAAGCACTTTGTTGCCAATGATCAGGAATTCGAAAGGCGAGTTTCGGGCAGTTCGACCTGTAAAATGACCTTGGTCTTACTTTTATATGGCATCTTAGATTTCAATCAGCAGTGAGTGCCCAGTTTCCCGAAGCCTTGAATCGAACTCATATGATAATAGGCGAAGTTAGTGAACGTGCACTTCGAGAAATCTACTTGAAGCCTTTCCAAATTGCTATCAAAAATTCTAATCCATGGGCTTTAATGACGGCGTCAGTCTTTTTCTTCCATTTCAATCATCTCTCAAGGCTGAAGAGTCACAGATACAATCGTGTCAATGGAAACACGCGTCGGAGAACAATGCATTGTTGCAAGATATTTTACTTAAAGCAAGTCTAGTCTGAATTTGGTTATTCGATGATATTAATCTTTGGTTATGTTTAGGAATGGGGCTACGAAGGTCAGCGAAGCGGACGAACAAGATGCTTGGTATTGAATTCTCAAAATTTCAGGTCTCGTTATGAGCGATTGGACTGGTGTCTATAGCACAGTCGAGAGTATCAAGGCAGGAGTGGACCTGGAAATGCCGTTCGTAGCTTTCTCTTTCTCTGCCACTTGTCCCGTCTAACAAGCATGCATCATATAGCGGTCCATCGGTTATGCGTGGACAAGCCTTATTAAGAACAGTCATCGCTCAAAAAGTTATCACTAACGATATCGATAAACGAGTTGCAAATGTCAGAACAAACCACTGGATTCCTCTTTTTTTTTTTTTCGCTCATTGTATTCATAGGTCCTGAAGCTGATCCAACGTGCTAAGGCATCTGGAATACCATTTTCCGGACCTGAAGGCTCCGTGGACACACCAGAACTACGCCAGCTCCTCCGCAGTGCAGCGGCAGATTCCATCGTATTACTCAAGAATACGAAACAAATTTTACCGCTCAAGGATGTATACAAGAAGATAGCTGTCATTGGCCGAATGCCAAAATTTCTGTAACATCAGGCGGTGGTTCAGCCAGCCTACTGTCAACTTATACGGTGTCACCTCTGCAAGGTATCCAGAGGCAGTCAAGAACACTGGCGCCGAGGTCCAGTACACGATTGGAACTCCATCTCACAAATACCTTCCTGCCCTCGACCCGCATATCCATCAGGCCGATGGTCAGCCTGGCGCTCTGCTTGAGTTTTGGAACGAGCCCCGACATCTGACTTCGTTTCAACCTCACCTGCATTCAACGATCCGTTGCCTCTCCTGTTTGGAGTACTCCAACTCTTAGGTCGAATTGCATCTTGTTCGATGGAGTTGTAAGTTATTTCATATCGCATGCACTTGTTTCATGGAATTAATTTCATTCCTCAGGATGCAGAGAAAGTTAATACGCTCTGTTGGATGCGCGTAGGTCCTTCGAATTCGTGATAACAAAACACATTGTTCACCTCAGTACAGTATTCTACCAAATTCAAGCCAGATGAAGATGGTGACTGGGAACTTGGCCTCAATGTCACTGGCCACGCCAATCTTTTCATAGATCAGAAACTCATCGTCGAATTCGTACCGACATCGGCAGGTATCGACGGCTTCAATGTAAAGGATGTGCGTGCAGTGGCCAAGGGCCTCAAAGCCGGTCAGGAGTACGACCTGGAAATCCGAATATCCAATGCGTACTTCGCGTCTCAAGGCCCTCTGTTCCCTTGTTGGGGTGTTATTCGAGCAGGTGGAATACATCTCGTCGATGAAGATGTCGCTATGCAGAAGGCAATAGCCCTTGCACAAGAATCCGATGGTCTGTTCTTTTTCAGCGACTCTATCTAATCAGAATCTTATTTATATTTTTTTTGTCACAGTGGTGATTTTGGTGATTGGGCTGAATAATGAGTATGTCAATGCATATATCGGCTCTAGACACGTTGATCATTGTTGTCCGTTTCATCAGTTGGGAGACAGAAGGCCATGATCGTCAAGACATGGGGTAAGTTATTCTTTTCTTTGATACAACTACGGAAAGCCAGTTGACCAATGCACTCCAGATTGCCTGGCCGTACGAATGAGCTTGTAACGAAAGTATTGCAAGCAAACCCCAATACAATCGTTGTCAATCAGTCCGGAACTCCTGTCTCTATGCCATGGATCGACGAGGCTACTACGCTTCTCCAGGTCAGCCCTTATAATCGGGTGTCATTATTTATCTGACTTCTGCAGGCTTTCTACGGGGGGAATGAACTCGGAAACGGATTGGCGGATGTGCTCTTTGGTCGCGTAAACCCATCAGGAAAACTACCATTAACATTCCCGTAGGCTGGATTTACTCTTTACTTCTGTTTCTAGTGCTCAATATATCTATAGCATTCGCCTCGAAGACACCCCCTCATTCCCATCGTTTGGAGATAAAGGGCAAGAATTCGGAAAGATACATTACAACGAGGTGAGTTCCTTGTTTGAGTCGACAGTTATTCCTTCAATAATCCTTCTACAGGGCATCTTCGTTGGATATCGAAGCTATGAGATTCGAAAGCTTGATCCTCTTTTCCCATTTGGGTTCGGACTCTCATACTCTCAGTTTGACTATAGCGACCTCAAAACTACTGAGGTCTCTCCGGATGGTCACTTCCAGGTTTCGTTCAACGTCTCAAACTCCAGTCAAGTGGAAGGGCGCGAAATCGCACAGCTATACGTGTCAGACCCGCAATCTTCTCGTCCCCGTCCGATCAAGGAACTCAAAGCCTTTGCCAAAATTCGTCTAACTCCAGGAGAAACCAAGAATGTCTCAATCACACTGGACAGAGAGGCATTGAGTTTCTATAACGAGCTAGATAAATGTTGGGTCGCAGAAAGGGGAACATTTGGTATCCACATCGGCGCATCCTCAACGGATATTAGGCTTGGAGGGGAGGTCGAACTCAAGAAGACATTCACTTGGACTGGGTTATAATTGGACAATTTACGATCGATTGATTCAAGATTATGGGGTATCGTGTATGAGTATCACTGATTGATGCCTAGTGTTCAGTGGAAATAAATCGGGAAAAGAAATCTCGACACATTCAGTCTTCTTCCAATACAAGATCAATACCTTCGTCCTTGGCCATTTTAAGGGCATCTTGCTCTCGTGCACGACAAAATCCAAGCAATGACGAGAGAATATCCCTCTGACCTAGAAATTTTTGATAAGTGTCTGCCTTAGTACATGCTCAAGGGGAAAGATGTAAGTACCTTCCAGATAGTGGTTGAACATTGTAACTACCTCTGGCCGCAACTCTTGAGCGTTGGAAAGCTGACCATTAGGTAGTCGTTGTATCAAGGTCTGCACCATTTCTTCCAACATTCCGGATGCATCCAGAATATCTTCATATGTTGCATAGTGTTCTTCGGACCCGACGAACGTCTGAAGCACCTCCTCCCAGAGACCTTCCGTACCTCGGGCCTCGCGTCCTATTTCCCACTTATTTCCTCCAATGCCGCCGATCTTCAAGACGATGGTGTCATCCGGATTTCGCGGGATAGAGAAACCGTAACCTAAAATAAGTTCTGAGTTGGGCTTGGGTCCATAGTTGTTGAATAACTCCTGTCCTTGGACTGCGGGGGTATGGATAACAAGAGATATCTTTGGCTTTTCAGACGTTGTACCTTCCTTATCGCCTGGGTAGGTCACAACCCAGGAAACGGGTTGCCCACGAGCATGGTTCAATGCATCACGCCAGGAATCAAGATCGGTTGCGTCGAAGGAGAGTGAATGAGAGTAGGCGTAGCGGATAGGAGAGAAGATGGAAATGCACGAGAGGAAAGATAAGTTGCGGCGGTCAAGTATTTTTCCCTATGCGATTGTAAGATGGTGTCAAAGACATGCTATGCATGACAGACCAGGTGAGGGGCTCTTTAGGAGTGCGGTCGATTGCGAAACGACTTCGTGACATTGACTCCATTCTGACCGCCACTCTCGCTCTCTGTCCGCGGTAGCGCCATATAGATTTGTTCCCTTGAAAAGATCTCGTTCAGCAGGAAAGAAATGTAAAGGCGTCCGAAGATTCTCCGCTGGTGGTAAAGTGTCGAGATATCTGTCATGGAGTAATTTATCTCCTGAACTAGCAAACCGGAATTATAGATGAGTACCAGCACTGAAGCGCAATAGCGCTAACAAAACGCACTTTGAAGCTGCATAATCGACAATCCAATGAAGAGACAGATATGTGCTGATCCATTGCCTTTCAGACCATCCTTGAGTTCGTATGTCTGCAGAATCACCCAGGACTTCGAGGACGGCTTCCTTAGCGACTGCTTGTGTGATCACAAGGTCAAAGGGACATGAGACCACTGTCGAATCAGCCGATAGATTTTCAGTGGCGACAACACCAGATCCCGAAAAATCTAATAAGCGAAGAATGCATTTCAGCCAGCCATCCAAGAATGGTATTTACTCTCGTCGCATACCTTCTCTAAAGCGAGTGTTTGGATGGAAAGCGCCTCCATGATCGAGAAGCCACGATTTAAGAGCTAACACCGGAGAGGATTCGGCTGACATTGGGTAATAGAGTTGGTGGAAGATTGCAAATGACGCTCGCTCGCATGAAGGCGATGTATTTCATGGGAGAGGCGGCTTCACGGTGAGCACTGAGGCCTCGTGAGGCTTTGTGCAAAACGCGTTTGATCCGGTCTTTATGAGGATAACAAATCACCCGATCCTCTTGTCCTCTCCTACCACTCCAGTACCACTCACTCCGTAGATATTCGGCCCTCGGTGAACTCTAACCATTCAATTTCTTGGGATGATAGGTTCTTCCCAATAATGTCTGAAATAATTACAACACCTCCTTCCTTTTGGACTTATAGTAGGACATCTTCCTGAAGCTTGCAAGCGACTGCCCAAATGTGAAGTCTTTTTGCCCAAAGGCTTTAAGCTTCGCTTTATCTCTACTATTTCAGGATACATTCCGTAAGATCCTTGGGTTGTGGCCAGTAAGTCTCGTCTTATTCTTAGAAATTATTAACCCTAACAATGAAATTTCGTGTTCGAGGTGGACACATGATACTTTCTCCGATATTGGTTCTGTACCATACAGTGAGCACTGACTCGGAGATTGGACTAGGCAGTGAGCTATCATCCGTCATAAAATGCAATCCATTGGAAACATTTTGATTGTGGCCAATTCAGGTTATTTCCTTCGATTGCCCAGGACTTCAATGCGCCTTACGCACACTTCCGTGGTTATCTGCAAAGAACCCTCCAAGCTCCGAGTTCCAGACGGCGTGAGATGGTGTTTCCTGAATCCTTGGACTTCGAAAATTACGCTGTGATCGGGCACGAAACACCAAGAAACTCTTTACACAGGGGATGCGATCTCATTTTCCTCAGTCTCTGGCCTTCGCATCTTTATTTCGTCTCCTTTTTGCTCCCCGCTTGTCGCCATTCGAGTCTCGACCATCTTGAAAGGGGGGGGGAAAGCGTTTTAGCGATGACTCTCCGAAATCACGCCGTCGGTGTTTCTCAGAGAGCTTTTGACCATGGTCGTGAGGAGTTAATACTCCCACATTTTCCTTAAACGAGGTATTTGTTCCTACCGACGTGCAAATTTAGAATCGTTCAACTTATAGCTTCCAGATTATGTATGATGTGTGGCTGGGCAACTCAATATGCCGCGCATTAGCCGTTCCTGGGGTTATGCGTCTATCACCTCCTGAAGCGCATATATATAGTACTCACCTTCTATGGGCATAGTTGAGGGCCCCACATGTCTACACACTCCCCAGAGAAACAGTCGCATGAAGGTAGCAATGACGAAAAAGCAGCAACAGCCCATCACGATGCAACAATTCCCCAAGAGGCAAAATATATCGAGGTCGCCAACGTCGACTATGCAGCTGCCCTCGCCAATGGCCCCCAGTTGAAAGCTACGAGCGCTAGATCCCTTCAATTATTTGCAATCCTTCTTGTAGCTTTCATGGGATCTCTGTCCAATGGTTTCGACGGATCAGGTAAGTAAGTCCTACTTTCTATTGCCAGGGCTAACACCTTACATTGCCCTCGCGCCAGTCATGAGCGCTGTCAATGGAATGCAGTAAGTTTCAATGGTGCGAAAACTCTGGTCAATTTCTGATGCAGATTGTTATTCAGACAATACTTGACCTACTTCAATATCAACGGCAATAACGGTGGGGTTGGTACTGTGACCGCCATTATCTTTGGAATTGTGAGTCGTACCTAATTTCATCTGTTTATACAAGCGTTAAACGTCAAATACAGTATTCAATAGGAAGTATTGCTGGAGTCGCTGTCGCGGGTCCAGTCACAGATCGATTTGGTCGACGAGGAGGAATGGTAGTACATGAACATAACGGAAGGCTTACCAGAACTGACTCGAAGCTAGGCTCTTGGAAGTTTCATCATTATAATTGGTATGTGTTCCTTTTGTTGTTCAAGATGGAGCGCAATTTTTGAAGCAAAATATATAGGTGCAGTTGTTGTTACAGTGGCGAAAAATGTCCAGTATCTGCTCGGTGGGAGATTCACTCTCGGATTTGGAGTCGCTATCGCCACAACAGCCGCACCTGCTTATGTGGTCGAAATGTCACCTCCTCAGTGGCGAGGACGGTTAACAGGACTGTGAGTTATCAGGCAATGTTTTAATCAAGTAAAATGTTTATCAACAAACCATCTGAACACAGCTACAACAGTAAGTCAATAATATTTAGACAACACACTATATAACTTGACATTGATCTCAATAGCGTTCTATTACTCGGGTTCAATCTTGTGTAGTCAGTTGCTTCGTCTCTTCTTTCGAGTGTTTGTGGACCTAAACATTTTTACAGCTGGTCTCACCGTTGCTACTGGCCGAATCAATTCTACTGCGGCATGGAGGGCGCCTCTTGCAATCCAAATCTTCCCAGCCACCATCCTTCTGGTCTTTGCTTTCTTACTTCCAGAGGTACGATTTTATGTATTAGGAAACCATATAAACTCTTATTTCTGTTCCCACAGTCTCCAAGGTGGTTGATTTCAGTTGGACGCAAAGACGAAGCTCGGAGAATACTTGCTAAGTACCACGGAAATGGAGACCCAGACGCCCTCTGGTATTGTTGGAGTGGAAGGAATTTGAGGAAAGTGTCCGATTGGACGCATCAGATAAGCGCTGGTAAGCACACAGTATAGCCTCATTCGAAAGCAACCAAATTTATCTTTGGCTTTAGGTGGGACTACTCTGAACTCTTCAACACTCGCAATGCTAGGTACAGGACCTATATGATGCTTCTAATGGGCTTCTTCGGTGTAAGTATAGTCTCTCACTTCTGTACAGCATTTCGATGTTCTAATTATTCTACTTAGCAATGGTCAGGCAATGGTCTTGGGTAAGGTGTGACTAAGACGGAGGAGCACCCGGCATCTAAGTATTTTTATAACAGATATTTCTTGCCCATCCTATTTGGCGCCGCAGGAGCAAATACGCAAAACCAGAGGTTGACCCTCAACTTCGCCAACACATTGTTTCTGCTGTCGGTGCTCTCATTGGTACATCTTTGACAGACAAAGGTATTCCTTCTCGTTTTCCTGATCTGTGCATATTAGTTGTAACTTTTTTTTTTTTCAAGTTGGTCGCCGAACGATGTGGTTCTGGGGGACCCTAGGCTCTGCCGGAACACTTGCAGTTGTGACAGGTACGATATTGATTGAGAATTGCCCGTCTACTTATTTTTTACAATTAAAATTCTAGGGTGTACTGCAAATGGGGTGCATCCAATGCCAACCCAGCAGGTGCAAATGCTGCCATCGCATTCATTTGTAAGCAACGTAAAATTTTTTCCTTTGCTGGTGTTGATACATCCAATTTCTAGTCCTATTTGGGTTTGTCTATAGTTTGGCCTACACGCCGCTGCAGGCGCTATATCCAGCTGAATGCTTGGACTAAATACCAGGTTAGCTGAAATTGTCATCTTTTGTAACGGCTCGTCGAATTAATGGACCTGCACAGGGCGAAGGGCATGGCATTGTAAGGAATCCATTTGTGTGTAGGACTCCGAGTTATACTGAATCTCGTTTTGCAGCTATGCCTTTGCAGTTAGCTGCGCGTCCTTTGTTAATACTTATGCTGGTCCAATTGCCTTGCAAAACATCACATGGAAGGTAAGCCTTAAATTTAACTTCTTGATGTTTCGATTCCGTGACTAAGTCGATGTTATAGTATTATATCGTTTATATCGTCTGGGATCTCTTCGAGTGTGGCATCATCTATTTCTTCGCTGTGGAAACGAAAGGAAGAACACTGTAAGGCTTGAATGTTATGCTCTGTCTGTAATGTTAATTGATCCGTTAACCATCCAGTGAGGAGCTCAATGAAATATTCGAGGTAATTTTTTCCCTTTGCATCCTTCGATGAACTACTACTAAATTCAAATTCAATAGGCGCCCGACCCAGTCAAAGCGTCCATTACCAAGCACAAGGTTGCCGTTGTGCAGAAGAGCGATGCCACTGAGCTTATTATTGCGGAATGATTTGGTGGCCTTATACGACTGCATGTTTTAATGATGTATGATAGTTCTTTTCATCTGCTACTGGGTTGTTCAACGGGCCGCAAGACATTCAATATCGGTGGATCTATACAGTTCTTGTGCATTGAATATCTAGGAGCTGAATCTGTACAGCAAGTATACGCTATCGTGCGGTTGTCGTATTCATCACAGATTCTAATTTGATTTAATCCTATCTTGCAAGACTGAATTTCTTCGAAGTACTTGTGTGGAAGGCCGGCTTCCAGATTCAGTCTACAATCATTGAATCAACCCAATCTAAATCGATTGTTATCACTAACATGTGGTTAGGAAGGCCGACCAACATGTACTGAGTATCACGTTTTCGATATCGCTTCATTTCCAACCATCATCACCACTGACATGCATACTGACACCAGATAACCTCACTGGTTCTTTCGATGTACTTGGTCAAGAACCATACGAGGGAATCGACGATGTCATTCTCTGAAGGCCATCCCACTTCAGACGCCGCATTCCAGCTACTAGTCTAATGCTGAAGTCTTCGCGCTTGCTTCGCGCTTGCTTCGCGCATAGATGTTGGCGACTAGCTCACTGGACTGGCATCCTTCTTTCCTCGAACAGTAACATAAGGTGCTTCTTCGGATGATCACCAGGCATCTGGCATATTCTTTACCACATGTATGCTTGGTTATTTTAAGCGGAGGTTTGCGATATATAGTTGGGACAATGAAGCTCTGTAGCATGCGTCACTCTATCCGTCAGCCTCCTGCTATATCACGGTTTGGACCTCTCGAATCGCACAAACCATGTATACCAATATGTGGAAGCTCTTTTATCTGTCTTTGAGCTTCTCCACTGCATATGGTCTCCAAGGATTGGCTACCAAAGCACGAAAAACTACAGTAGCTGCTGCGTGGTATGCAGGATGGCACGCAGATGCTGGGTTCCCTCTCTCCGACGTTAGTTGGTCAAAGTACACACACCTTACTTATTCTTTTGCGTGAGTGGCATAAACTTTTCTCTAATTTACCTTTCATGACTGACATCAATGATCATATCTAGGGAGACTACACCAGACGTACACACTCTCGATTTGAGCGGCTCTGATCCGTCGCTTTTGCCACAGTTTGTATCTGAGGCCCACAACAACGTAAGAGAATTCGCAATATTCGTTATTTGATAAATTCTCAAGCAAATACATATAGGGAGTCAAAGCTCTTGTCTCTATTGGAGGCTGGACTGGCGCTCGCTTCTTTTCTACCAACGTTGCATCGGCACAGAATAGGACTGCTTTTGTGAAAACCGTCACAAATTTAGCGAAGGAATATGACTTGGATGGCCTTGATTTTGAGTAGGTGTCAATATCCCTGATAGTGGTATTGTCTTCGACTAATGTATAATTTCTAGCTGGGAATATCCTGCAAATCAAGGGATTGGTTGCAACACGGTCAGCGCCAAGGACACTGCCAATTTTTTATCCTTCCTACAAGAACTGAGAAAGGACCCCCTGGGATCGACGTTGATCCTTACTGCAGCAGTCGCCACCGTCCCTTTCATTGGTCCGGATGGCAACCCACTGAGCGACGTCTCTGGCTTCAGCAAAGTGTTAGATTGGATAGCTATCATGAACTACGATATCTGGGGTCCATGGAGCCCGACAGTTGGCCCTAATGCACCTTTGGACGACACCTGCGCCTCATCTCAGAACCAAGATGGTTCCGCTGTGTCAGCAGTACAACAGTGGAGTAAAGCGGGTATTCCTGTCAATCAGATCGTACTAGGAGTTGCGGCATACGGTCATTCATTCCAGGTTCCCAAGGCGAACGCATTCAAGAGCGGATCTACAACAGCGCTGGCATCGTTCCCCCCTTTTAATACAAGTGCTTATCCCGTAGGCGACTCTTGGGACGACGGTGCGGGCATCGATGAGTGCGGCAACCCCCAATCTCCAGGTGGAGATATAGACTTCTGGGGTCTGGTCCAACTCGGCTACTTGAATGCTGATGGAACGCCAAAGAAAAACATTGCATATAGATTTGATACCTGCAGTCAGACAGTAAGTCGACTCTCGAGAGATGTTCTCGATGATCATTAGACACAGTTAACCTATCTCTCCAGCCATACGTTTACAATTCTACAACGCAAATCATGGTGTCCTTCGATAATGCCCAGGTATGTATTTCATAATTTGGCAAAGTTGTAACTGTCACTCATTCCTCTAAGTCATTCGCTGCGAAGGGCAGCTTCATCAAGACGAAGGGTTTGAGAGGATTCGCTATGTGGGAGGCTGGAGGTGATTTCAAAAATATTCTTTTGAACTCTATTCGAACCGCAGCGGGGCTTTGAGTTATGTAGCTCCGTGAGACGAGCGCCAATGTAAATCCTGGTCCCGAAACATTTTTTCTCCTTGGCCAAAAGCGTAAACAATTGTAATACAGCATTGATAGTAATGTTTTGATGTTTAGTACAAATACAACAGGTGTAGTAGGTTAAATGATAATAGTCCGTAAGATGTATAGCTCAAACATATATGTCGTCTTCGTCATCTGAATAGGTGTCTCTTCTAGAGTCCTTAATCGATCCTGGATTCCCTCCAACCCAAAATACACGCCAGTCCTGTAAGCCTTTTCGACACCAGCCATAGATTCCTTCCTCTCTTTTCAAGCGCCCTCGAATGTCTGACGTGTCCATGCTGTCCATTGAGAACGCAGAACCTGCGCTAGACATTGGCTCGGAACCATAAATCTGCTCCAAACGATCCCAATTACCGCCCACAGACAAGAATCCAGCTTCTCCAACATCTTCTTCGCCACGTAGCTGCTCGTCTGGAAAAGCACGGCCTTTGCCATTGTTATTCATAAATGAAATCCCAACTTCGTATACTTCGATGCCATTTTCTCCCAATGATACGAGTTGAAGCATAGGAGGTTGGTCAAGTGGATCGCCAGTTGTGAAAATAACTCGTGCAGAAACATGTCGGGGATTTGATTTCCAAAATACTGCGTGTAAGGGAGGAGAACTAGATAATCGGGTAGGCAAAGGGCATGGAACTATGTGTGTTCTTTTCCCTCTTGTGAGGATATGAACTGGATGAGTGAGGCCTGGTTGTCCAGGTATCGGTAGCTCGCAACGAATAGGCAACATCCACTTTGAGAAACATTCACGAATATCGAAGGATACTCGAGCTCGTTGACGGAGACTCGACGCGCTTATGGTTGAGGAGAATGTGTCGCGAGGAAATAAATTTCCCGAGGGCTGCGGTCCGCCATCTTCACCTAATTCCACTTCACCGACTGCAGAGTCAGCAAGGCGGATTAAACCAGCCTTCTTGTCGAAGACCACAAATAGACTGAGGTGTGTTCCATAATTCAGAGGAACAGATGACGAGGTCGCGTTCATGACACTTTTTAAAGTACTGCCACTGTCCGAGCGTTTATGGGAATGGAATCGGCCTGGGTTCGATGGTTCAGAAGCACTTCTGAGGTCGACCAATTGTTGAACGAAAGATAGTTGTCGAGGTTGAAGGGGCGTGTAAAACTCCTGTTTCGATGAATGAGCTTACATACGAGATTATGATCTGATATTTCTATTCACCTTGACAAAGCGATATGCTCGCTCGCCCTTAGGCGTTTCATACAGCAGGATGTTTGTCTTAGTGGCAATGGCGAGTAGTTGCCCACCCATTCTACCTTTACGCGTGTCGTCGCTCCATGTTGCAAACGTGACTACTGTAGCGCCAACTAGCCGCGAGCCAGGGACTGCCAGCGGCACGAAATCCGTTGCCCATCGCAGTGGTAGATCATCTACCATATTCCAACTAGACTCGGCTGAATTTCTTCTGGATGATGGGCTACCACGATCTGATGAAGGGGGGCTCCTTGCAATGCCGGAATGTGTGTTCTGTGAAGGTGATAGGAATACTTGGGCATGTGGCGGGGAGCTGTCTGACAGAGATTGTGGAGAGTCAACGAGCGACTTAATGCCACGAACTATGCTTCCTTGTGCTCGATGTCTTTTTGAAGGTGTACTGGGTACTTGCCAGGTCGACATTTTGTGAAGACCAAGTGGCTTGGATCCCTGGGATATGTTTTAGTTTAGATTGCATACGACAGGCTTCCACTCTACCTTATTTGCTATAGTCCACCTCGCAAGACTAATCAAGCTTGCCAGATTGTACATACGAGCCACCCGAGTTGATTCTGATTCCTTTCCACTCATTGAGCTGTGCGATGGGCCGACAATAGCCAGAACCACGCCTTTTGGTGTGCCATCGCCCAGATCTTCTGATTCCAGAATCGACATTTGGTATACTCTGAGAATAGCAAAATTGGTTAAATAAAGTTCAAAACCATGGAGATTAACGTACGTTTCCCCTAGCCATATTGGCCGAGATTGCGCTTCGTCAGGACCTTTCGTAATCACCTCTCCGTTTTCTGCCCATTCCTGAGGAAACATATCAAGAACAGAAAGTCCATCGTCATGTCCAATAAGCAGCATTCGGTCGGCCAGCAAAGGTAGTACGCATCGTATTTGAGATGTTGAATGAGGTAGGAATCGAGAGCCAAAATGATTGATTCTGAGATGACTGGGTTCGATTGGTTGGCTCACAAATGGAAGTGGCGCGGTCAGAATCGATGCATCTTCTCGAGTTTGTGGAGGAGATTCGTTTACAGATAAGTTGCCTGTCTGGATATGCAAAGGTAAACTGGATTGATGGGGCGGGTGTGCAGGTAGAGGTTTATTAGTATAGGCGGAAGGTCCTTGTTCGGCTTGAATATCGTCCTGTCAAGAACGCGCACATTTCGACGCGATATTATGAGCCCAAGGACCCGAGACGGCTTTTAAAGTCATCGCTAACCTGGCTTGGTCTTTGAAGATCCCAACCGCGTTCTCGTCGCCGATCCCGTTCCTCTGGAGTAATATCGGCGTAGCGCTCTGCGGCTCTATACACAGCCGAGGTCAGATAAATACACAACGACACCATAGACAAACTAACGGACCTCTTCTCAATCCATCCTCTCCATCGCCCAAATCTACAACAGAGTATATTGTTGAGCGCCCAAGCGATTCTGTTCTTTAAATACTTACCTTGAGTTAGGTCCGTTCTGTTCAGCGAGATCATCGTAGGTTGGGAGCTCATTGCCGTTCGGAAGACCATGAGGGTCTTGTTCTATATGATTATACTGCTCAGCAGACATCTCGTGAAGTAGGCGCTGATAGGGAAGATGATGGTGGGGAGGATGTGGCTTTTGTAAAGCATCCCTTGGCCAACCATGGCAGTACAGTTTCTATGAGGTCACGTGGATCGTCATTGTCTATTTTTGGGCGATAACGGAATGCTGCAACAAATCCCGAACCTTCATGGCATAAATCTGAATCATGGCGAACAGGATTTGCGAAACGCGCTGCTCTACAAATTATACCTCCCGCGCGTACCCATCTTTGCAATAGCTGATCTTGACAGATGATCAGGAAACCTACTGCTGCCAGAGGATAGTACTTATGATGATCTATGTCAATGGCAGTGCCCATCCCGCACTGGCCGCAATTCCTGTTCAAACATGAGATCGTAGGCTGTGCAGCTTTTGTCCTTGTAAAACATGGGACACTTGCCATTCGTCGATACAATTTGATAAAGGTCATTCTTCGGCACTTGCTAACTTGTGCTATTGAAGCTGACCCCAGTTTACCCACCCAGTCTTCGTTCAAAGCCCCAAGATAAGTAATTACAACTTGTAACTTGTTCCATACCACCATGGCAAACAATATCTATGGATAATTGGAGGCAAAATGAGCTACATGCTTATATTAGACGCATTTGTATCTTGTCCAACTGGGTCTTTTTCTTCATGATTTCATAGGGTGTAATGAAGTTTCCTTTTATTATTGAAAGAAAAAGATCAGAGAAATCCAAAGGCGCAAAGCAAAAGAAAGTAAATATCAAGGAGCAAAACAGAACGCATATAAACAGGACATACACTCGATAGCTACAGGATACATAAACTACCACTAGATCTGTACATTTGGTAATTACTCCTACAGGCATGAAACTACAAGACGTTTCAGTGAGATCCTTCCTCGAAAAAATATAGCAGTGATATTAGAGTACGAAGTGTTGCCTATTTCTTAGCGGGTTTGCGCTGTCGTGCACTGGTGCGTTTGGCGGGAGGTGCTGATGCCTCGCGCTCGCTATCGGTGGTAGGAGCCGGAGCAGCGCCTTTGATTTTCCTGACTTGGGTGGGGCGTAGTGGCAGGAGAGGCGGGAGTGGCAGGTTTAATTGCCGGTGTTGCTGAAGGTTCCGCGGGGGATGGAGAATTTCTGTGCATCAATCCGATGAGGATTGAAGCAAGGCTTCCTGACGCAAGGAGAAGCATCCACTTGGGAACCAAAACCACCCAGTCATAGATGAAAGTAAGCCATTTCGCCTGGAAGTCCATGATCCATTCCCTACAAATAGTAGGCAATCATCAGTTGGGTATCTTGACAAAGGGAGAATTATTATAACCTGCTTCCTCCTGGCGAATATGCGGAAGACCAAGGTGGAGTTGCCTTCCAGCCCTCGACCTTCAAGAATTCACGAATAGCTTCAACATTTATCCTGATATTGTGGGGGCGGTAGAAGCGAAGGCTTTGACCGCGGTCTGTTGCGATAACAAGGTATGGGGCTCTGGAGGGGTTATATCAACAAATATTCTCAGACTGGTAAGAATAAGCTCGTACTGCCATACAGCCCATTTGGTGGTGACGTAGGTGACATTCATGTAATCAATGCGGCCCCATCTGACATGGGGCAAGTCGCCCGCGATGTGCGTCTCGTTGAAAGCAGAGTCGAAAACGTTATCGAGGTATTTGGAGACACCCTCCTGCTTCGAAGCAGTTACAGAGCTAGAGTGTTCGTCAGCTTGACCCTTCGACAGATTCTACATAGCCTACGCACATGACAAAAATCCAAACCCTCTCTTTTTCCTCCTCCGGGGTCATGGGTTCGTTCACAATGAGGTCATTAAAGTTGTCGTCGGTAATCAGCTGAACACGATCATCCCAAATTTTCTGCTGGAGGGCAACTCTCTCGGTGATATTGACACCAAATGTGTTGAAGAGGGCGGCTACTGGCTCAGAGGTGAGAATGTTATTGAGGTCGAACAGACTCGACAGGCTGAACGGTTTGGAGGTACGGCGCGGTTGCGCTGCTGCTGCTGTTCCCGTTGGCAAAGCCGCTGTAGATGCAAACGTGGCAGTAGGAACCTCGGCATGCGGATTCTGGCCTGGAGTCCAACCCGCGGAGAAGTAGTCAGCGCTCGTGGAGCCGGCGAGGGCGAGAAGAGTGAGCGCGGATGAAGATAATAGCTTCATGACCGTTAGGAGGGGCGATAAACAGCGGCGAGCGAGCACCACACGGTATATAAAGGGGAGATAGGAGTCGTGTGTGGTGTGTGCCTCAACACGCGTCTCCGCTTTGTTGTGTGAACGACTACCGCGTACCAGATACGCTGCACCGCCACTGCTGCGTTTCTTTTGGCGTGACCGAGCAGCTGGCCATCTCTTGCGTTAATTCACAACTGTCCCGTCGGCCTCTTCAGCTGCTCCAGCCGCCCTTTGCCCGCATCTGGCTTGCAGGAGCACAAGAGACCATAATGGCTTGGACATCATTTACTCGGGCGCTCTGGACAGCCATTCCGCTACTACTCCTCAGCTATAATGCATCAGCTGCGCCGTTGGAGAGTGAGTTGCGGCTTTTCTGTGTTAAACCTCGTGCTGATTACATTTTCACGTAGAGCCATCTGCTGCTTCATTTTATATACCTTCGATACCCTATATTCACCAAAATCCTGAGCATCCATTGACAATGTTTGGAGGACATCTTTCAGCGGACCCAGATCTCTCTCGGGCGTCTAGTACAGACGTAACTCCGCATCTATATTTCTTCATGGTGAAGAACAGAAGGACAGCAGACAGGGAGAGGATAGTGTTCTGGTTCAATGTGAGTTGCTTTCCGCACTGTACCGAGCTTATATTAATTTGCTACGTAGGGAGGTCCAGGTTGCTCATCATTCGATGGTGCTATGATGGAAGTAGGCCCTTGGCGATGGGATGGAAAATCAGAACACGATTTTTATGTGAAAGAGGGTGGATGGGAAGAATATACAACCATGGTATTCGGTGAGTCCATGAATATCCTACGCGATATCGCGTTTCTTACCTCCACGCAGTGGATCAGCCAGCGGGTACTGGATTTTCATACACAAGTACAGACAAATACGTTCACACTATGGACATTGTGAGTATCCGCCCACTTTCAATTTCGAGGCCACTTCATTAAGTCTTTGATAGGCTCAACAACAATTACTCACATTCCTGAAGAACTTCTACGAAGTTTTCCCAGAGTATAAACACATTGATGTGCGTACGCCGCTGCATTCATTCTCAGCCTCATCTTATGCACCGATACAGACCTACCTAGCGGGAGAGAGTTTTGCTGGCCAGTGGATACCCTATTATGGTTTGTCCGCTTGTCGTGGAGACACGCATACTTCCTAACTTTCTAATTACAGCCGATGCTATCTTAAATTCCACCCTTAATATTCCCCTACGCGGCGCTGCTATTGGGAACGGTTGGATAGATCCAAAAGTTCAATATCCCGCTTATCTGGATTATGTTACCAAAACAGGACTTTTCGAGGAAAATTCAGCCGTTAGTTATAATTATTCTTGCTCTTCTGGTTTTAAGTCGCCTTATTTCTATTTCTAGGATTGGAAAGAAGTCAAAAAAGTTACCGACCACTGCATTTCTGAGATAGAGAAGACAAAGGGAGACACGATGACTATAGACTCTTGCCAGAAAGTCCTTCATACTATCATGGAATTCAAAACACGAACGTATGTCCCTTTATTTCCAAATCTTACTATCTTTTCCTAATGATACATATATTTGACTAGGGTAAATAACAAGAAGATGTGTATTAACATTTACGATATCCGTCTCGAAGATACTGCACCTGCTTGTGGCATGAACTGGCCTCCAGAGATGCCCCAAATCACAAATTTCTTGGGTGTAAGAAGTCCTTATCCTTGATCAAATACTGTGAATGTTTACTAAATTTGGACTGTAGCGATCTGAAGTAGTAGATGCTCTACACGCTTCGGCTCACCCAGGAGGATGGGTAGAGTGTCGGCCTGACGTGCACGTTGCGTTCCAAGAACGAAAGCTTGAATCATCCATCTCTGTCATGCCCCGCGTTCTTTCCAAAATACCTGTCTTAATTTTTGCAGGAGACCAGGATCTCATTTGCAATTATATCGGTTTGGAGAATATGATAAAGGCTTTGACTTGGAATGGCCAAACTGGTCTTGGGGTACGATTTCTTCCGTCAAAACGCACGTTGACCTTAGACTGAAATCTGCGTTTGTAGACTGTTCAAACTCAATCATGGACTGTCAATGCAGTACCTGCTGGCACCTGGGTGACGTCGAGAAATCTGACTTACGTCAAGGTGAATCTGCACCATTCACTTTCTTTTTGGCACGACATATTGTAACATCGTACTCTCTTAGATTTTAATGCGTCTCATATGGCACCATTCGATGCGCCTCATGTAACACATGACATGATGCTTCGTTTCATGGGTGTGAACTTCACAGCTATCGTCGACGGCTCTGCCAAAATCCCCAGCACATTGGTACTATAACAAAACCAATATTTGTTGAGGAACATAATGCGATACCCACAAATGTTGCGCCAGCTAAAACGCCCGAGCAGGATAAGGCTATGTGGGAAGGTCAGTCTATCTCATTTCCCTTGAACAGATGTAATCTCACCCTACCGATTCTGAAGCATACTACAATGCCGGGTCCGCTGCGCTCGTCTTGGTCATTGTCTTCCTAATCATTGGCACATTTGTCTGGTGTCGAGTTCGACGGAACCGAGTGCAGTTACCTGCAACACGGGTCGAAGAGAGCATACCCCTCACGTCATCGATGAGAGAGAAGGGGAAGATGAAGATGATACTGCGCGCCAACGGAAGGGCAAACAACGGTCTGAGGGGGAAAGCGAACCCACCATCTTTGAGGTAGGCGATAGCGATGAGGAAGACTATAAACATAGCTCGATAAGAAAATGATGGGTAGATATCGATGTGGTTAGGCATAGTTAAATGTGGATGTAATTTTATTTGGCTTTACAGATATGTGTGGGGTCAAACGTTAACACTGTCGAGTAGTACGACATCTTGCAAGGGCGGTACCATCTTCAGTGGAGGTGCATTGTGACATTTCTATATTATGACCGTGTTGTGGTCTTGATCATGTAGCGAAGCCAGTTCGGTACAAAAATAAGGAGACCAATACTCGTAAGTAGCGGTAAATAAAAAGTCTGATGAAAAATCTGGCCCTCTGAAAATGATATTTGCTTTGCCATAACCGAATGCTTCCTTGATAAAACATCAGTACAGAGCAATCATTGATATCGAGCAGCCACCGATGGTTAAAGAGAGTGGTCTGAACGTTTCCACATTTGGTAGTTTCAAAGTGGCATGCCGAAGTAGTTAATCGTCCGACACGGTTTGTGGGATACTTCAAAGTTCAACGTTCAACGTTCAGCGTTTCACTGTTCAATGCTCTTATTTACCAGGCTGGAACAAAAAATTTATGCATTCGAACTTGCAAGTCATTGGAAAATCAACTTGATCAGACGCAGATCAAACGCAGACAGTGAGTTCAAAGGCAATGATTATTTGTTATGAGTCACAGATAAGTACAGAAATGTTCCCGTCATGGTTTGACCACACCGTCAAAGCCACATAGTAGCATATCCTTCGAAAAGGATGGGGTACGGCAGGTACAGGAATATGACGATGCATACGCCACGAGGCGTCAAGTCTCCTGCAATCCAAATCAACGCCGAAGCGGACTCGGACGCAAAAAGACGAGCCTACGCAACGCTGCTCATTCTCGTGAGCATCCCGAAGGACGCCTCGCTCCGTCAACCAGAAAGATATAACGCCATGCAGATGAGTTAACGTCTGTTGCTTGCGCGAGCGCTTCAGTGGGTTGAAACGGACACTTGAAGAAACATAAAATTTCGGTGCGATCAATTTATAGGTGGGCAGCGGAGTTCGAACAATGACACACGATCACGCGACTTGCGTTGCCTCGTGATTCCAAGCGTTGGTGGCACTTCCAAATGCAGACAAAGGCACCTTTCTTGGACCTTGTCCCGCCTTTGGCAATCCTTATTCTGGTATCCGTCGCCAGCCATGGTATCCTCTCAGGAAAAGCAACGGAATCAAGCGCATATCTCACCCACAATCTATTGTGCGCGGTCTTATATCTCCCCACAATCCATTGTGCGCGGTCTTTGTTCTGCATGCTTGCTATTTGAAATTTAAACCCCCATACAATAGCGGGCTCGCTTGAACTTGGCTCGGGCCCTCCATTTGATTTGTGTTCGGCGTGCTTTTCAACACTCTTCCTGTTTCCACCATCTCATTAATCCTCCCGCTTTTTTCTGTCTCTGGCATTCCTTACGACATGATTGAAGCCTCCAACCCTACTCGCAACAAAATTTCGGGGCTCTTTCCGCCAGGTTATCGGAAATCTAGGCGTTCCTCTATCGACAGCCAAACTTCCAACGCTTCCGACTCCTCATCGGGTTCAGATGTCTCCTGTAGCTCTAACGTCTCCTGGGGCTCAACCATAGTTGCTGTTGGATGCGACTGCATTTCGCACAACGACGATGAAGTAGAAGTCGCCGAATGGCTACTTTATTCCAAGGAACAAGATTGGGCAGTACGACCGCCAGTCCCTGCCTCTTCAAGCCAAACTACAAAATCGAGCCCTCCATTCACCCTTTCCAACACACCGGGGCCTCTCTTCCTTCAAATTGTGTTTGCTATTTTAGCATACTGGAGACTCATCCCCAATCACCCTATTCAAGCCCCACCTCCTCAACCCAAGCCTTCAACTTCCGGTCCACCTCCTCCCCTCAAGAAGTATAAACCGAGCGGCCGCGCGATATTCGTCGATCCATATATAAGACCAAATGGGACGCGTATGATGTTCGACAAATCAGAAGCATACTACAATAAAGACGACATCGAGTACCTCGTACCTCCTACGCCTGGCACCAATGAAGAGGTCTTGCGCATTCCCGTTACAAATGACTTTTCCAAGGAGAATGTGGTAACCCACACCCGAGATATGCTGCGCATCTATCGGGTACCGTTGGACGAAATGACCACCTTTGGCCCGACGGTTAGGAGCTTTGGCTTTGTCGGGCACGTCGTCCGGAAGCCTTACGACAGCTTCGACACAATCAAGTCATTCGCCAGGGCCATGTCAGTTGGGACCTTGGACCAAAGGACGAACGGTGGATGTTGATTGGTCGAGATAGCATGGAAATTCAGAGGATTCTCATGCGTTGCGATCCGAGAATGCCACCTTTTTCTACACGACTGAAACACTTGTTTCTGAAGGCTACATATAAAATTGTTGCCCCTTGGGTTCCGACTTGGATTTTGTATTAGGTTTTTTCTTCTTTCATATACGTTGATTGTATTATGTGTTATTTTCGTCAATATCCTACATACCTTTATTCCGCCTCGGTAATCTACTTCTCGCATCTGTTCAAAACTTCGATGCTCAGCCTGGATCGAGAGAGCTGAGGATGAATTTGTGAAGCAAGTTCAAGTTGAACGTTTACAAGCAACCTTTGCAGCACGTGTTTGCTTCAGTTGTGCAACAGCCTTCCGCCGTCACAAATTTTTGGACGCCCGTCTTAGTGCTCACAAAATCAAGATGGCAAACACTACAGACTCGGTTTCGATATTTGCGGAGGGGACATTTGAAGAGCAGGTAATGCGTGGACATTAGATCTATACCGAACCTTTCGTTGACAGACTTGAGCTAGATCTTTGAATTGCTCTCTTATATTGGCAGAAATAGATCAGAGGACGAACGCGCCAGCTTCGTCGCACCATTTCAAAATGCCCTAAAGCCAGGGGAGGGGAAAAAGCCTTTAGATGAGGATGAGCCCAGGAGAAAGTTGATATTGTCTAAGTTGCTACAGGAAGTGCGCGGACTGGGAGACGGAACGGATAGAGGTGAGTAATATATATCCTCCAGAAGTAATCATGAAATTCAATCACACAGAAATCGAGGGCTTCTACAATCTGCTTTTCGCCCACACCTTCTCATTATACCCCCCAACTTCTCCTGAGGCCAAGCAGTACATCACCAACCTTCTGAAGACCATATCCGCGTCGCCATCTGAGCGCCTGTCCGTCAAATACCGCATGTATGTTCATAATCTACCAGGCGGTCTAGAGACCTTTACTGAACATGTTGACAGTGTTTCCAATCTCTTCAACACCATCCCACGCAACTCCCCTCTCGCCTTACGGTGTACCAGACCCTTATCCAAATCGCAACCTCCAAGGACGACCTTGACGTGCTGGAGCTGACAAAATCTGATGTCGAGAAGTGGTTGTCAGAGTGGGAGATCTCTCCCGAGGAAAAGAGCGCGTTCTTGAAGTCGATTGTCGACGCATATGTTAAGGCGGAACAGCCGTATGTTCTCCTTATTAATCTCGCACATACGGGCTGCATCACTAACTTTTTACAGAACGATCGCTTATGAATATTCGCTCCTCTACCTCCAAAGCCTGCCATCTTCTTCAGAACAAGCCAAGGAGGCTGCTGTTGACGTCGTCGCTACTGCTCTGCGTTTGCCTACTGTCTTCGATTTTGACGCTTTGTTCAAGCTGGACGCTGTTGTTGCCATCAAGGAACACGAACTTTTCTCCCTGCTCCAAATTTTCCTCAGTGGTGGTCTCCCAGAGTTTAAGGCTTGGGCATCAAGTCATCCCGAAACCCTGGAGAAGCACCGTAAGTATTCTTTTTTGGGATTCTTCATCCATGCCAAGTTGTTAATTTACTCTCCTTAGAAATCTCAGCTTCTGAACTGGAGCGCAAAATCCGACTTCTTACTCTTGCATCACTAGCTTTCAAGCATATCGGACAGAACTTGTCATATTCGAAGGTAGCTGAGGCGCTCCAAGTGGATCCTCTGAGTTGAAAAATGGGTCATCGATGGTAAAGAAAATTATCTCCTTTTTGAGTTCGTGGATTGATCCGTCCTCTATGTGCAGTCATCCGCGCTGGTCTCGTATGGGGAAAGCTTTCACAGACTACACAAATCTCCACATCTCTCGTGCGACGTCACGTTCATTCGAGAAGGAACAATGGCAGGCTTGGAAAAGCGACTTTTGGCGTGGAAAGCGGGTTTAGCTGACATTCTTGAGGTTGTCGCCAATGCAAAAAAGCAAGGCGGTGTCGCTGCCTGATTTTCTCATATAATATCGGTGTAACGATTCGGGATTATTTTTCAATGCTTTCACTTTCATCATGATCAATCAGCATGATTCAACGCTGTTTTCAATAACATGCTGTATATCTGGTTTCTAGAACTATGCAATGGGGTGTTTAAATCTACCATTCACCATCAAAGCCAACAAAGCCTGGTATAATAGTTTAGTATATGATCTGGAGATTGAAATAGAGAGAAGACGAACCTGAAAGTAAAAAGACTGGGAAGAACCTTTTCTTCTCAAGTGAGGAACACCAATTCCACGCGCTGGTCAAGCGGCCATCTATACAGCTTCCAGCGTCGAAGAAATTATCTGCTCCAGAACCATCAAACCCATGTCTGAAGAAGTCGCCCAAAATCTCCCGTATGCAATTGTCGACCGAGCCGAATTCATCATCGATGTATGAGCGGAGGGCAGGCTTTTGTGCAAGGATTGGGACTTGAGAAAGGGTATTGCAAATCGGCAGTAGAATGCGGTAGATCTGGGTATATTTGTCGATGAACAGTAAGGCATTGGGTACATTGTGGTCGCCCATGTGGATGACGCTGGATCCATCCAGGTGCCAACGCTCTTCTGAGCTTTATGCAGAATGTTGTGCATCATCCGCGATGTTTTCGGAGCCGCTTGAACGCGATTCAGACCCTGGCCGGTATCACGCAGGCGGTAAGAAACATTTTCGGATAATAGATCCTGTTCTGCTAGTGACCAGAGATGGAACATATCTACATTACGAATTCGTCAATATGAATCTGCGACGGAATAGCGTAAAATACATACCGTGAAGAATTTCACGCCAGAGAGTTAGACTCTGAAGGACATATGCATACTGTTCGCATGGTCGTGGATAGACGTGCACCACCTTTACCGCTTCGAATGGCAAGACTTGAGTGGGATCCTTCGCAGAGGTAGGATGAAAGTATTCCTTGAGGTACTGGATCATACGTTCACAAGGATCGCGGTTCGCTCGCAGGAAAGCATGGTTGTCGCCAATGGAATATAAACATTGGCGAACCTTTTCTTGGGAGAGCCCGTTGGTCGCATAGCGAGAAGAGAGGATCTCAATAGCACGTTCCTTGTTCTTGATGTCTTTTTGAACATCCCGGGAGGTCGTCCTTCAGAGTATATTTCTTTGGTGGCCACAGTGACGAGGTCATCCCGAAGAAGTTCGATCGCGTCATGTTCCTCTAGAACGGAATACACAGTTTTTATAGGAATTACACAAGAAAAATTCAAGAGATCCTTGACTTCTGGCATTTGACTGTCCTATGCTTGATTTCAGAACATGTTTTGGGTGATGTAGGAATTGAATACCTGGAGCAAATAGATCAATTTGCCATAAGTTGTGCGCATTTTGTCGGGATTCATGATTTTGTGTCTTCGCCCTAGTTCGAAAACGGTCTGGTAGAATTCCGCATTTGCTTGGAAATCACGGTCGGTAAACAGCTCCTGTCCTCGTTTGTAATCTGCTGAGAGCAGCAATCCCGACATGATGGCGCAGAGTTCTCGAATTTGATGGACGATCCTCTTAGTTTTCGAAAGACCGAATCCGATAGTGTCAATCTTGTCGGTGTACTCAGAGACCGTAAGCGCGGCCTCCAACAAGCGAAGGAATTTGCGTTCAGGGAGGCTCAACCGCAATGGGATATATTTTGCACGTTCGACAAACCATTCACCGACTTTGGCACCCACTGCTGGGTGACCGCTTGCGGTTTCGACCAGTGCACCGGGTATTACTCGTTCCCAGTCATCGTCATCGGACTCTTCGGCGCCGTTCGCACCATCCACTTTCATCTGATACCGATCGTTGAGGGTTTCGATGTTCATCCATCATGATAGAGCTTCGCCACGCACCGCTTCATCCGCACTACTGCTGAGAGCTTGAAAGGCCTCGACTCCATTGATTTTAGCCTTTTTCTCCTTGCTGGATAAAGGCTTGGAAGTATGTTGTTTCCTGGATCCTTTACGATGCTGGGCTGCAAAGCAAACTTCGCAATAGGCATCAGTGCATGCTTCGCAGAGCACTTCTGCAGGTTGATCTAACGATTTTGGGTTATTTCAGAGATAGGGAGCCATACGTTATTGTGAAGATACCGGGTATTTACCTTCGCACTCTACACAGTAGCCATCCGCAAGGGGAACTTCTGCTTCTTCTTCATCCCAACCAACAGCCTTCTCGGCGCTTGTAGTACCAGGGTGCTCGACTGCGTCATGGTTCTCACCAAGAATATTCTCAAGGGAAAACGCTCCATTAGACAACTGAACAGCACCGTTCGTGTCAGAGGAAGGTTCTAAGCCTGGCGGAAGTGGTGTTTCTGACATACACGAAATCGTCGTTGAAGTGTTGAGACAGGTGGTAATAAAATTATTGGATCAGCGTAGCTGACATCATCCACGTGCGCAACGTGTGGCCAAGATATTTCTAGACTGTTTTAAAACTTGTGTTTCCAGGTGTTTCCCCAGGGCCCAACACCAACCTTCGCCACTAAATATCGCAAAAGCTTCGCTGCCAACTCAAAGCATGCTGAATTGAATCGAGCGTATCTTGTTTCGGCAGGAAGCGTCCGCTGGCTATCACTTCGAAACTTGCAGTGCTTCAATGCTACTCAAGGACCTGCGGCTAGGTAACGACCGTTCGTGTCGACGGAATGGGCCGTTTGGGCGAGATATGGCTGCTCATTGGATATTCTCGCTAGCATTCCAAAAGTTAAAATGTCGACGAGTCCCATGCACACTGTGGATTACGAGCTTTCTAGGTGGAAATACAAATTGACCCCGGACATCGTACACCTTGCGTACACCACCTCTATCAGCATCCCGGAGGACCGGGCAGGAGCGTTACAAAAAATTGGATTTCATTGTCCTCATTGTCTGCCGCAGCCTCGGCTTCAAATCGGAGGACATGCTGTCCGCTTGGCGGTCGAAGAAAGGAGGTTTCGAACGGTTGCTGTCCATCCACCGAAAACTCGAAAAAGAGGAAGATCGTGTGGTTAAAATCTTGAGCAGGGCTTGTAAAGCATGTAGCGTTGGTCGGATTGCCATCTTTGTCCACTATCGTCATAGAATTGTCCACGCCTACTCCTTGGAAAATCACGGGAAGACCAAAAGCTGGGGCCAGTGTGACTGTCGTTCTTACAGTGAAATCGTCTGCGTTTGCGATTCCCGAGATGGCGATGCTGTTTCCATCGGGGATCAAAAGTGGGAAGGATTTGAAGCAACAGCTGTAACGTTAATCGATACGAATTTTATGAGATTCAATGAATATTAAATTGGGGGCAAGTCTTTGCCAAGTCCGTACCTTGTCGACGACCAAAGGTAAAGGAAGAAATTCCAGCAGCGCGATGCGTTAAATCAACCCATTGCCCACTCCAGAACTTGGATTCCGTAGGAATGCAACTGGCGGATGCCACAAATGTAACGACGATAATCAGGAAATAAGGTAGAATCTCATGGGGCGCTTGTCGAATCAGGTGTGGCTACGCCCGCAAGTTATTAAATACTAATTGGATTTACGGCACTGAACTGCAACCTTTATAAATAAACTATCTTTGCTCGAGTTCATCCGTGGCCCTCGGTACATGGTATACACCATTGAAGAAAACTCTTCCAGGATCAAGAGCTATTTCAGGACATCTACCTTGGAATCAAGTGCGAAGAAATTGGATTGAATGTGTGTATGCTCTAATCAATCAATAACGTAGTAGATAATCGAGATTTGAATAGCTCCACTAGAGCAGCTTCGCAAGTTACAAAATAGGAACAAAACTTTGGATAGAACTAACACTTTGGGCCGTCATTTCAACAACATCCGACCCGGATAGGCGATGTTAACTTGCATTCAACATCCCGGCATATTCCCGTCTGGAACGAAACTGTGAACTCCGTGTCGTTGTTATCGTTGTCGGTAGAATCCTCCGATTCGAGGGAAATGGTGTTCGTTCCACGCGGGGGCTTCAGTACAGCCGATTCGAATGCAGACTCTGCGTTCTCGGCGAATAAGAACGAGAGGATGAGACTCATGCCACCAATTTGTTGCGGGAGGGTGAAGCACTGGTTAGTAGTAGGATTGCCATTTCCGTCCAATAAAAACAAAATAGAGGCTTCTCCTGTTCCTTGGAAGACGGCGAGTTGCGTGTTGGCCTGATTGGAGACGATGACTCTCTGAATAAACGCCGCGTTTGTGCCTCCTGACAAGGCTACGCTCCTTCCACTGGGAATGGGAAGTGTGATGGGATTTGTGACGGTGCCTGGGACAACTTTCTATCAGGAATGTGATCTACAGTGAGGGAAATAATACCGACTTTGACGACGTTTTAAGGCGAATGTGGAGGTTGCAGTTGCATTGTGTGTTGAATTATAAGCCGAACCAGCTACCACACTCCCAGTCGGATTGGTGGGAGTGCTATAGGCGGAAGCGACTAATGCAAAGAGGGCGGCAAAGAAGGTGATATATTTCATGTTGTTTTATTGTGATGGTTGGGTAGTGGGATAGATAAATGGTGCGATAGAAGGAAAAGTAGATCCTTAAAGATTTCGATCTGCATCATTGAGTGCTTTTATATGCTCGAGAATCGCTTGTCGGATCGAATATATGGCTTAATTCTCCCACTAAAAAACTTAAAATTCTTAAAACAAAGCATAGTAGACGTCTCTCCCATTGATATTTTGTTACTGTGTGAGAGGAGAACGGAAGTTACATACGTCTACCATGTCTGAAGCCTCGCATATGTTTCTAAGAACCCGCACCACTCTCAAAGGGACCTTTAAACGCCAAAGGCTCTCAGATGATCACCATTGATCGGTAAAGAAAAGATATGCGAGTCATGAGGTCTTTCTAAGCACAACAAACTGTCTACTAGAAACACTGAAAATCCGAGAAGCGCGCTTGATGATCTGCAAAATTCCTGATATACAGACTGACTTCGGGAGAAGGAGCAATGTGATGGCTTTTTTTAACGTTCATACTGCTTTTGCAATCACTGTCATTCAATGGATCTTGTAGCTATAAATAAGCGCCGGTGTGAAGTGATCTTATACTCAATGTGTTCATGGCTCGTCGTTGCTTTAAGGCTTTGAATTTGACGTATATTCTTTCTGACTATGCTAATACACGCTATTTAGTACATCTTCTAGTCGGAGTACATGTCATAGCACAAATATCCAAATTCCAACTGTATGCTATTTTAAGATTGTATCTATTTTTATAATTACTTTATTTGGGATTGGGATATTATGCCAAAACCGTTGATTGCCTTTTTTGCTCTCCTCAATTCCAGAAGGATTGTCGGCGGGTCTAGCCTCATAATTTACAATGCATGAGGCCCGGAGCTGGATGCGGCCGCATGGAAACAAATTTTAGGTACAGAAGAGGCTTTGCCAACTGCCAGTTTGCTATAAGGGATCTATACAGTCCTACTACTGTGTGAGAACCCAGTTGCAGTTGGGTCCTTACGTTCATTATTTTCCATAAGTCTGGCTCTACTGCATATGTGATGTTGTTTCCGATAGATATGCCTACTACCTAGGAGCATCCATGGAACGGGCATCCTTGAAATCGATTGTTATGTTGTGCTTGTGTTTTGCGGAACTTCGATTAGAACCGTTTCATGGTCATACAACATTCGATCTGTTCGGATTCTTGAGTTATCTGTCTACACCCTTGATGAAGGCTAAATGCTCTTCACATGTAACTGAGGGTAGAATTCTGGTGGCTTCTGAGACAATTCTGAGAAGTGTCGGACATGCCCAGCTGATTTCGGCAAGCAATCTTGGTTTGCCCCATTCCAACGTTTGGCGAATATTTTGCAACGAGCTCCAAGTAATGGGCCCATCCACACGCATATAGATATTCCAAGTTCCGAATCTGCACAACACCCAGGTTTTTCAGGCTATTTTTGATTGCTCAAGTTGTGGTATGCATGATCTAAGCTTCCAATGCTCCAATATCGATGAAACTATATCCTGAAATGTTCTAGGTTAACAGGTGTACAAGTTGTATGTGAGTGGAAATGAATGGCGACTAATAATTAAGCGAGCGAAGTCGTAACAAAGCATGATAGAATAACAGAGGATAGACCGATGAAGATATATAAACCCGAGGTATAGAAGAGAATTAACGAGTGACTTGTATTGGGGGATTATTCCATTGATCCAGTGTTGGATGACTGTTCTGCTTTGAGTGATTTTCTCGTTCCCAGTCGTTTGCGTCGTCCCAAGATTCAGTCCATTCGATAGAATCTTCCACTAAAGGGATAGTGGCGTGCTTGGGACTTGGGGTGGCGTGTACAATTCTCGGAGATGCTCGTGAATGTGGGAGGGGGGAAGATGGATCTCGACGTTTTACCTTTTTCTGTAAATTTTTGGCTTCTCTGGGCCCTTTAGAAGAATGAGACGTCGCGGCATCGGAAGAGAAGCTACTAGACAGACTAGGTGGATAGTTGTGGGCATCCGAGACCTGTCTTGAGGAACTAGCGGATGATTTGTATTCTCCGGGAGGGGTATCTGTGGCGAACGAATGATCATCCAATTCCCTGGAATCGACTGACGAGATTGACGATCGAGCGCGTCTCGGTCCCAGATTGCGCGCAATAGCGGGGTCATTGTCATCGGCATCTTCTGAAGGTGCCCGGAATAAAGGCTCCTGATCGTGATATTCACCACGCTCTAGGTCCAAGAAGGGTGCTCCACCAGAGGCTTTGACGATCGAATCAATGATCCAGAATTGAAGGACGTTCATTAAGATAGGAAACATCCCCATGACACTGATTTAAATGTTGAGTTACAAAGAGTCCAAAAAAAGGAGCAAGTCGACTTACAAAATGACTTGAACAGCATCACCTTCCTCGGTCCATGTCCAACTGAGAAGCCATTCACCTACCGCGTATATGGCAGGTATAAAAGTGAGGATTGCAATAACGACAGCCTTCATGGTCGTAAGCGAGAGTATGTACAAAGCAGCCTGTCGAGCCCAATGGTTTATCGAGGGGGGATCGCCATAGACTCCGGATTCGAAGCCCTTCATTTGAAGCTTTTCCGTGAAAAGGTAGGTAAGGGAGGAGAGGGTAACATATATCAAGAGAATGCCTAGATTTATCTTTGTTATCGAATAATATGGCAGCAATCAATAGAGAACCCACCAAATGTAGTATCAATCAGGATATTGAGAAAATAAGATACGCATGCGTTTCCATCCGTATGAAGGGAGAATAGTCCAGAAGCGAGGAGGTTTATTCCATGCACAAACGACTGTCCCGCCACCTGCTTTGACACGTCGAAAATCCTGAAGGATCAAAGCAAGTTCAGACAGTGGCAACTCTTCCGACGACGGTACGAACCAAATTCTCCATGGGCGCTTAGGCGTCTCTCGGTGCCTCTTATATACCAAAGACAATATCACAAGAATACCCATCAGTCCTTGGACAATCTGAAATACTATCTATGAGCTGGAAATTCTGGTGCGCGCAGCAGGCCGACGGAGCTGAGGCGACATTGAAGGACGTACGAGTGCAGTAGGGCCCAAAAGCTGACATGAAGGTGGGTCGACATCTGGATAAGCAGGTGGTGGCGGATCTGCTCTGGTGAGCATGGATAGAAAGGTCATTAATGGGATGGCAATTAGTGTCAGCAGAAGAGGAGAACGGGGAGTACCCAAGGTGATTATGTCATTCCATTAAGTCTGTGTCACGGACTTGTCACCCAGGCTGCGGAGGCCGCGCGCTGCTAATGACTCTTGCACCGACACGACACCGACACGACCACATACCGCGTCTCCTATAAATATCTCGCTCGCATCCTTCTTGGCTTCTCCCAGCATCCATGAGTTTCTTCAGATCATCAGGCAACAACAATACGCCCCCACCTAATCCTAATGCTGCCTATAATCGACTCCCCAAGATGGTTCCGATTACAATGCGTCTCCAGGGATGAGATCAGCACGAGGCCTCCTCCTCCATCGTCCCAATACGCACCCCTCCTAATGGCTATAACGATCCGTCGAACAGTCTGTTTGAAAAGTCTGCCAGGAAACCACCGCCAGCTCGGTCAGGGGGAAGGTTTGTCGCAATCCAAAATCCTACTTTACTTAGTCGCTCACAAAATTTGTTAGCTATGGTGTCGTGAGCTCTCCCAGTGACGCTCTGGCTTTGACCAATTGCCTCATTGTCCACCCGTCCGACTTCAATCAAGGGACCCATGTCCTAGTCAACTCGTCTTACGGTTTAACCGTTCGGTGCGTCTAGTGGTTCTTGTTTATTACGATCCGACTTATGCTATGATAGACATGACAATACCGGAAAGCTTCAACCAGGAACCATTGGCGCATCAGCGATGCAACGACAGTGGATTGGATTATCTCTTACGGGCGATCAGGCAATTGTAGAGCCTTTACCACCCCCACCGCATCCTTTGGCGCCCTCATATCTTCAAGCCATCGACCTTGAAGTTGGTTTCATACGTCGAGGTCACGAAGTCGCCGAAGTCTTCTCTGCGGATGAAATGGCAAAGAATTTCTTGAAGGCTTTCGGGGGAATCCTTATGTCTACCGACGAGGTCATTGTCTTCGAATTTCATGGACACAATGTGAAGGGAACCATCAAGTCTGTATCTGGTCTGGACCTTGCAGATGAACAGCAGAGGGGCGTCACCGCGCAAAGGAACTCCCATCATGCAACATGGGTATCTTATTCGAAAAGACGGATGTTACCTTCTTGAAGGCTCCAGATAGCCACATCAAGATCAAGTCCAGTGCCAAAAAGTGAGTAACGTCGTTTTATGGAATCGTTCTTTATTGAAGAAATTTAGGGCTCCGCCTAACGCAATTCTTGCACCCAATTTCAAATTTGAGGATATGGGAATCGGTGGGTTAGACACCGAATTCAGCGAAATTTTCCGACGTGCTTTCGCATCTCGCGTTTTCCCTCCTGGCCTTGTCGAGAAGCTTGGAATTCAGCATGTGAAAGGTATGCCTAAACTACATTCACCTTGATCTCGTCTTATAGTTATGTCTTTCTAGGTATCATCCTCCACGGTCCTCCAGGGACTGGAAAGACCCTGATTGCGAGACAAATTGGAAAAATGCTGAATGCTCGGGAACCAAAAATTGTGAACGGACCGGAAATTCTCAGCAAGTACGTAGGCGCTTCTGAAGAAAACATTCGAAAGCTGTTCGCGGAAGCCGAAAAGGAATACAAGGAAAAGGGTGACGAGAGCGGCCTACACATCATCATCTTTGATGAATTGGATGCCATTTTCAAGCAGCGTGGTTCGACGAACAACGGCACAGGTGTTGGGGACACCGTGGTCAACCAGCTTTTGTCGAAGGTAACTTGTCCTCCTTTTCCATGTGAAAATATGGCTCACTCTCCATAGATGGATGGTGTTGATCAACTCAACAATATCCTCATCATCGGCATGACAAACAGGTTGGACATGATCGACGAAGCACTCCTGCGTCCCGGTCGTCTGGAAGTTCATATGGAAATCTCGCTTCCTGACGAACATGGTCGTCATCAAATCCTCAATATCCATACCGCCAAAATGCGAACAAATGGTGTCATGGATGACGACGTTGACCTAACGGAACTCGCTGCGCTCACGAAGAACTTTTCTGGAGCAGAGATTGGTGGCCTAATCAAAAGTGCTACGAGTTTCGCGTTTAATCGACACGTGAAGGTCGGAACGATGGCAGGCATCTCGGACGACGTGGAAAATTTGAGAGTCAACAGAGATGACTTTATGAGGGCCCTGGACGAGATCCATCCTGCCTTCGGTGTTTCAGAAGAAGAACTACAACAAGTCATTCAAAACGGAATTATTCACTATGATGTTGTTGTGGATGTGAGTGTCTCTTCTTGATTTCGTCTCTCTTATCATTAATAGGGTTACAGGAACTTCTGGGCAAAGGTCAATTGTTCGTAGAGCAAGTACGGACTTCCACCCGGACACCTCTGGTCAGCATTCTACTACATGGACCACCTGGATCAGGAAAAACGGCACTGGGTGCCTCGATAGCGCAAGCATCAGAATACCCTTTTATCAAACTCATTTCCCCCGACAATATGGTTGGATATTCAGAAAGTCAAAAAGTGACTGCCATCACCAAGGTGTTTTCTGACAGTTACAAGAGTCCTTTGAGTGTGATTGTGGTCGATAATATTGAGCGTTTGATCGGTGCGTTCTTATTTCTTGTTACTTGCAGATAACTAAGCAACGAACGATAAAATTAGATTGGACACCCATGGGTGCAGATTTTCGAATGCTATTCTGCAGGCATTACTAGTCTTGTTTGGCCGCCGACCACCAAAGGTATGTTGTGTTCTATTGGCTTCTGTTGTATCTAGCTAACGCAGAAACCAGGGCCGGCGCCTCCTCATCATTGCAACTTCATCCTTGCGCCAATCCTTACAGATTTGGGGCTCTCAGAAACATTTGATTCTGAGCTTCGCGTTCCGCCCATCTCATCGCTGCGTGCCATGGAACACGTTCTGCGAGAGCTAGAACTGTTCCCCAGCGATCAACATCGCAAGCAAGCTATCAGGATGCTGGAAGACGCTGGCTTTGGTGGCAGGGATGACCTGAGTCCCAAGCTTCAGATTGGCATCAAGAAACTGTTGAGCATTGTCGAGATGGCCCGACAAGATCCGGATACTGTCGCTGAACGCCTGACTGGGGCTCTCATGGATTTGAGAGGACTTTAATGTGTATTGTTGATTTGCATTGGATGTAAATAGATTTCCCTGTACTTTTAGCATTACTTATGTAGGGGTGGAACATCATACTCTGATCGTACTTATAAAGATTAGCGATCATACCCTTGTCTGGCACCCACCATATTTAATGATTACGCCGTGTCTCCACGTTTGATTTTGATTGATGTGATGTCGATACAGTTCTGAGTCTTATGCTATGAACAAATTATGTGATTAGACCAAAGAGACATAGAGGAGCATAGGCGTACTTGACTAGTACCGGAGCATATATAAGAGTCCGCTTTTGGCACAATATCCAAATCAAGTAAGAATAAAAATAGAAACATTCTTAAAAATAGTACACCCAAAATGGCGCTATGGTTTGTTTCTATACTTTATGAGCTAGAAGAATTTAAAGTGGGGCTGAAGGATGACACCAAAGCATGAGCTATCTTATATATCGTATAAGAAGGACGCACCAACAAATTGTCCCAACTTATCAACAGCACATATATGTCCACGTTTGTCGGGCGCTTATTTTCAATGCGACAAGCGGGGATTGAGTGTGATTACAAAAGAGTATCAACCCTTAAATGAAGCATCAAATAAGAGTAGAGGAGAAACTTCAGAACGAACAAGCAATGAGTTATTTACTATCCTATGTCATGATCAATCAGAGAGTGAATTTCGAGAATATATAGAGGTCAAGCGGTACGAGTGAGATCTCCAAAACTCATCTGCACTTACATACACCATTCGCTTTAGCGTTCAACCACATTATTGATATGTTCTTTGCTACTCCATATTCACATCAAAAAGGACATGAAATATATCATTTTCTTTGAGCCGCCCTCTGTATGTTACTAGTCGCTGTTAGCCTCCCGCCAATTAGATTAGAACTGTGCTATCTAATTAGGCGCACAATGAGACACATAATGCAACTGTAACCTCGGCATTTACTATAAGCCGTCGACAGGTATATGTACGTTTCTCTGTTGCTGGAATAAATTGAATCCCTAAGCCCACTGTCGACTCAATTATTCCACTATTACCGACTTTATACACCCATTCTCAGCTGCGCTAATGAGTGGAAAGAGCATGTATATCTCGGGAACTTTGAATGCAGCGACACCAAAAGTTTTATCACCAAACCGGCCACAATATCTTTTCAGGATCTGGCGAATGCGACTATTACTTATTGGGGGGGGACGGAGACACAATCTTCACGAGCTGTTCTGAGCTGTTTTAGTCTCGCAGAACAAGGCGCTGGTCAAAATATCATCCTCACTTTCTTATTCTTCACAGCTGGACCATATGGGACGTTCTATATCGCCGCATGGAGAAAACGCCATGATGCTCGAATCGGGGATGCTACAAACAATGACAACAACGACACAGAATTTGAGGTTGAGTCCCAGACGGGGAATACGTCCGGATGTTGGAAGCGAGCCAATATCATCGCCAGTTCGGGTCAAGCGTTGTTCAAATGACCGAAATGATTACTAGTTCTTTGTGTCGCCGATGCAATTCGCTCCATTGCCCATTTTTTAAACCCGCCTGCTTTAAATGGCAACAGATCGATAATCTTCACAAAGCTCGAGCGCGCGATGGTGAATGCATCCAAACGAGAGAATGTAACGGCCATTGCCGTATCGGGTCTGGATGATGTAATTTCCTAAATTGGAAGCAGTGTGAGCACCGCTTGCTGCTTGCATCTGCACACTGTAATTGAAACTCCAACTCGAACCCTTACACCTGCCCCTTTTCTCCAAACTCTCTGTCAACATGTCTGTGGTACAGGATCACCCCAACATCCCCCCTCTTCCTCGTTCTGGATCCCTCCCCAAACCCAAAGGGATCCTCAAGAACGCTCCACAAGGTCCAAATGCGAACGCTCAGTGAGTTCTCTTGCATTCAATTTGATTGCAATTGTTCTCATACCACCCTTTTCTGTTCCTCAAGTAGTTTGCAATGGGATGAAGAAAATCTCGCCTTGACAGAGATCGGCAAAGATAGTTTGATGAAGATCACGGAGCCCAAAACGCCATATGTTCGCTATAACGCGGAGACGGATACAGTCGAAGGAGGTCTGTATACCATCAACCTTTTCTCTTCATATATTCTGAATAATTGGAATACTAGATATCCCCAATCTTGATCTTGGCTTTCCTAGGTCTCCTGAAGAAGAGCTCCGTCCTTTGTCTCCTGCGATCTCTGCTTCATCGACAGGCGCAAACACGTCCGGACCTTCATCGCGTCGAACATCTATTTCAAGCATTGGCGGACGACCAGGAACGTCAATGTCTGTCCGCTCTGGAACTTCTAGCAGAAGTACCAGCTTTAATCTCCCTGGTGATGCCCGCAATGCCATCAGGGCTGAATCGCGATCGCCAGGCGAAGAAGTAGAATTCGAGGAAGAAATGGATGAAGAAAGTGAGTGCTAGCTGCCTATTATTCCAAGATTAAGCTTAACTAGATCAAAATTTAGCTGCTGCTAAACACGCGGCTTTCGTGCGTGCTCGTGGCAGGCACTACTCAAACGAGGCGGAAGCCATGAAGGTATTGCTTCTGTATATCGATGCCGCATTTCCTAGCTAACCGATCACTATCAGCGCGCAGCACAGATGATGGACGACGAAGAGACGACACTGTCCCTCCAGTACCTCATCACACGGATAGCGCTGACGAGGAGTCTATAAACGAGAGCGGGACCGAAGCAAGTGATTCCGTTGATGACTCTGTAAAGATCAATGGTACTGGTCATCATCCGCTAGCATGATCGCAATTGACTGCATTCCTCTCTTCTACATTCAACGTCTTCCGCATTTCAACTTTCTTTCTTTCTCCTTTGCTTAACGCCACCTATCCCACAGGCAGTGTTGTACACTATTGATCGGCATCTTCATACCGTATTTAGTCTGCACTTTCTGCCTTGGTTTTGGATCTTGGACATTCTTTTCTTTTTCTTTTTTGTAGATTTAGTACTATCCATTGATTTGAAAGCCAAAGATGTTCCCGCTTGAAAGATCCAAAGACATACACTCATTCTTGCAAAATATGAAGGCGCTCAAATACTACACTACATGATAGGTACTAGCCGCGATCAAGGTTTTGTCTCCTGGGTGCGTATAATACTCCGAAGCGTCCATTTGACCATCTGAAGCAGCAGAGGCCCGGGATTGACTAACTTATACTATGTATAATGTCTCCGGGCCTGTCGAATCTCGTTCTCATCGCGTGCCTTGGTATAGTCATATAGATAAGATAAGATGTTTGTAACTTGAGGATAAGATTAGATTGCCGAAAATGAAGAACGGAAGAAATTTTTGGACACATCTGTGCTCTGTAGCTCGTTCTGTATACCAATCATCTCTCTACGTCCGAGGGCTCTCGAGATATGGATAGCCCAACTGCCAGAAAAGGGCTTCTCTTGAAGGCCGACCCGATCGCAGCACCTTCAAGGATGAAGTGAAGGCTTCTTTGGCACAATGCACAACTCGTCCGAGGCTCGTTGGAATCCTGGCGACGACATCTGCTCCTAGCAAGAATTATGCCGAGTTTACGAAAAACATGCGAAGAGCTTGGTGTGGATATGTCTTGAAGCTCACTGGGGCGGCGGCATCTCCAGATCTTGGTGAGGGCGAGGGTGTGGAGGAAGCTATCATCGAGGCTAATGAGGACGAATCTATCCATGGAATCATGGTACGCGATATGATTTCTCATGTCGACAACGTTTCCCAATGCTATTGTTGATATCGAATCAAGGTCTATTTCCCTATTTTCGGAGTGCAACAGGTTTGTTCGAGGCAACTTATTTGAGTTTGATACGGGCACGGTCGTCTGACTCGAAGACCATAGGATCATTATTTGCAACAGGTGCCCTATTATTTCATTAGATCTGAGGACAGTTTGCTTATATACCTTTTGCTTAGGTCGTCTCTCCGCTTAAGGATGTCGAAGGATTACATTTCAAATTCCACTACAATCTATACCATAAGTCAGTTCAAGTAGCTTTGAAACTTCATCATTGCTAAACTTCAGTCTAATTTAGTATCCGCTTCATCGAGCCAAAGTCCTTCTTGCTCGGCAAATACTCCATCGGCTCTAGCTGCAACAGACGTGAACGGCGACGAACCACCGGCTGGTACTGTCAAATCCATCATTCCTTGCACGCCGCTCGCCATCGTGAAGTGCCTGGAATTCACGGGAGTATACAACAAAATTCTTCCTTACGGCGACAAAGCTTATGGAAAGACCATCACTATAATCAATCGGTAAGATTTGACATTTACAAGCTAACATATATTTAATCATGTTTCTCGGTTTTCTATTAGTTCGGAAGTCGTTGGAAGGCCGCTGGCGGCCCTTCTCTCGAATGATGGTGCGCGAGTCATTTCCGTTGACATTGATTCAATTCAGGTGTGTAATATATGGATAAACCATCTGCTATAATTTTTAATTCTTTTTTTCTTCTTTATCACGTAGGAATATACCAAACGCCCCAAGGTTCCCATTGACACTTCATTGGTGTCTAGTTTTGCACAAAGATATCACCCGCGACATGTTGTTCATCCTAGCAACCTCACTCTGCAAGAAGCTTTGGCCATCTCAGATGTTGTTATATCTGCAGTGCCATCTCCGACCTATAAATAAAGACAGAGTGGCTAAAGGATGGCTGTGTCTGTGTGAATGTCGCCGCGGACAAGAACTTCGAAAAGGATGTTCGAGACAAGGTAACAATTGACTGACTGAAGGTGTTTGTGGAGGGAAATATTGGCTTACCTGCTTTCCAGGCTTCGATTATATCCGGCTGTCGGAAAAGTTACAATCTTCATGCTGATACGAAATCTGTGAGCCTGGTGCATGCCTGTTCATGACAGAACTTTCTGATTTAACCCCATTAACAGGCTGCGACTGCAACAATATCAGAATGTTTAATGATCCATTGTATAATTAATATAAGTGTAATGTGTATATGCCGGTCTAGAGGTCCAGCGCAAATAGATATGGCGTTGAAAGGACTGAGATTGTGCTCCCAATATTCTGCAATATTTACAGGTCACCACATTTGGTGGGGAAGATACATAAAGCAGGCACCTCCAAGTTACCTCGTGTGATGCTCCTTTGAGGGTATCCTTTGGCCTTTAGTGGGTGAATCGCAATGTGCGTAGGGCTATCGGAAGTGTGCTTCGTTGAGGTCAACCGGGTTGAGATTTTCCGATGATGGCGTAGAAGCACCAGAGCTAGGGAAACTTGGAGTAAGGGGTGTGGCCATTCCCGATGCAGAATCGGCCATAAACCTAACTCGTTGACGATGCAGCTGCGGAATTCATTTTAGTCAAATCCGGTTACAGTCAATTACGACCCACTGCCGATGCCGGGGGTAGGACGTACTTGGGGAAGTTTTGGTATCAGTACGAAGATGAGCGCTGATATGTTGATTGCGAACAGCCAAGGGTTATAATTCGTGTAATGCGTGGATGCAAGAAAGCTGACATACAATGAACGTAAGCGCTCAAGAACACGTAGGCAGAAAAAAGAAGATTTCCTACAGTCCTATAGGCACACTGAACAGCCACTTTTTGGCGGGTGTATACTGTGCTCCATCGTCGATTTGCTCCCATAGTGTAAGATCGTCGTAGCCGCCCCCGTGCAGGTCGTTTTCGAATGGGATGCCGGTCACCCAATGGAACATGAGGTATGAGAGCTATTAAAGTGTCAGTAAGGAGGAATGTATGCCAAAGATATGGGTTCCGAACTCACTGCTTGGTATAATAAATTCACCAACGTCCAACTGATTTGTTGCGTCATTCCTGGCAACGTGTCCACGATTATTTTGCCCAGGATGATGAGAACGATATGTATGAGCCATGCGCCTTCACATACTTGATCAGATGTTTAGCTAGGGGAGTAGTAGTATAAAGACACACCTTTGGCATTGACCCAGTCTGCATTGATGTTCGCATACGCACTTCGGTCCAGAACTTCGTCGACCGAGCGATCACCAACCTCCTCGACCTTCACGATACTAGCGCTACGAGGACGAGATCTCAAGGGAGACGGCACAGAGGCAGTCTTGGTCAAGTCCAACGCTGGTAGCTTGATTGTCTTTTGGCGACTCATGCGGTGGCGTAGCAGTAGGTGTAACGGAGGCCAGGTTGGAGAAGAGTCAAGAGAGTTGGCTTGACTGCATTCTGATGTGGGCGTGACCGGACATTGCCGAAGGCCCGCAATGGCCGCCAAGTCAAGTTCCCCAGCTTGCGCTGCTCCTTCGCTTCTTCCAGCGAGATCGGCTACCATGGGTTTGCTGGGATGGGATATCCTGCGACCACAGAACAACCTTGCTGCCGTTCTCTATCCTGCACCAGTCAGGGTGTCCTCAATACGCGTCTTTCCAACAGGCGCCCGACCATTTAGCCAGTCTCCTGAGACGGTGGCGTACGTTTTGCTCCTTGCCCTTTGAACAATTTCTTTCGCTCATACCGACAAAGTATTACAGAACCTTCGGCCTTCTTTCTTGATGTCCTGTTCAACGCGTCTATCCAACCATCAAATAGCCAAGATCCTCAAGAGAAACGAGCAGCCAAGAATGCATTGGCTTCAACCAAGATTGCTTATGCCGGAGAGGCCACCGAGTTTACAGTGGAAATGGGACTTGAGGTGCGTATTACATGTTCTTTCTCTCTTTCTATATGGGCCTAATTTGCTTATATTTTACAGTATGCAACACGTTTAATCATATTCCGTGGTGACTTTGAAGTCATTTCTATAGCCATTTATGGGGAAGTTGTTACGGACCTTCCACAAATCCAAGGCTACGAACCCAGGCGACTTCCTGTCCCTAGACCAACGACATTATCTGCTGGTGTCGATGTCGCGAATTCCAAACATCCTACTCGGCTTGCAGAAGATTTATTATCTTTATTACCTACACAACCCTCCCTTTCCCTCGTGTCTCGGCTCATTTTCTCATTAAAACCAGAGGACGAAGATTGGGATGAGCCTGACTTTCCCTATCTTTACTGTGATCTGGACAATGACGAAGCTTTCGACTTAGAGAGCTTAGTTCAATCTGTCACTAGACCTATTAAGGATGATATTTCTCCAGAAACACTGTCCCGTTTCGCTACGAAAATGCATGATTACTTAGGCTCTAATGTAAGCTCATTGTTGGATGAATCACTTTGCACTAATGCTGGAATTTTAATCCATACTAGCCTCCGGATGGCGCTTACTATACGGCTAAACTTTTAGTGAAAGCTTCTTCACAGCAAACTCGCATCTCTCGGACAATTTTGGTTTGTGCTTCCCCATTTGGTACAATGTCTGCAACTCACAAGTTAATGCAGCAACATCTTGATCTTCCTCAAGTATTCAACGAACGTACCCTGGATGAAGACACCATTTATTGCTTGTTGGATGCTGCTGCAAATATTGAAATAGCCCGGTATTTCTCTGAAGATGAAGCATTTTTCAACAGCCTCAAAGAGATGCAGAGTAGTCCAAAAACAGACAAAGTGAACGCGAAAGGTCTTAAGAAGCTGATAGCGAGAATCTATGGGTGGCAATCCTTTGAACATGCTCTCACAAATGCGAATGGCGACTTCGATACGAGCGCCGCATTTCTGAAAGACATCGCAGCGGGAGAACACTCTCTTGGTTGTTGGCTTGAATGCATGGTAATTCACGATAATCTGACCTCAAAGCTTGAAGAAGCCTCCGTTCCAAGTCATTCCCAATTCCCTCCTCTTTTGTTCCAAGAACGCCATTCGCCAGTCTCACATCCTCAATTTCTTACCTTTGTGAGGGCTCTTCTTGGGGTTTCTGCTGTACTTGCCGCTTTGTCGTGGTCAGATAGTATTGGAAATAATTTATGTCGGGAAAGGGCTCTTGGTCTTTTGGTATTGTGGCAAGGTGTCGATGGATATCGGGAGGTGAGTAACACGTCGTATAACAATTCACGATTGCCAATGACTCGCTTCGTATCTAGATTTTGAACCATTGCCTGCTTTTACGACAATTAACTAAACGTCTAGGTGGAATAAAACGGATGACATTCCAACGAAATCGGGGCTTTTCGCAGAACGACTTTTAGTGGGTCTAGCCAAAGATCCACAATCGATGTTACGAGAGCATGTGGTTGAGACTGTATTGTCTCTCGAGCCGCCTTTCTCCTTTATCGAATCAGAAGAGGTACTCGAAATTGGAAAGCTTGCTCGAGTTGCTCGAGATGGTTTGCCGTCCGCAATCGAGGAGCTTACCTATACCAGTGTTCGTCCTTTCTCTCTTAGGCGACTACGAGTTCTTAGGGTGTCCATGGCGCTCATAACGGAGGAACTTGCTTATGACGACGGCGAATTGCATGTAGTGAAAAGCTTCTGGGATGAGATTCCCAGGGCATTGTTCCTACACTCATTTCAATCCTTGTTGACATTTCGGACGACTTAAATCGACATTTTACTTTGGAACCGATACCCCGCACGAACCAACCACTCTCTGATTTGCTCTTCCGCACAGCAGACGACCTTCTTCACTTACTCGCTCGGTTTATATCCTCTTATACCCTTACCGGCCGCGACTTACGACATCTATCTACTGCCATTGCTGACTTGTATGCTTGCTCCCGCATAGCATGCGAGCGGTTTGCCCCTTCTTCAGATGCATATCTAGCGCATTAAACATCAGACAAACCTGCCCTCAAATACTTCGAACCCTCGTAGATCCCACAGCACAAACTGAGTTGGACACGTCGACTTCTGAAGTTGTCCTTCGAACTCTGTTTAATCACGCATCTCATCCCTCTAATCGGGATCCGGTCGTTCATCTGTTACAACTATACGATCTCATTGATACCATTCTTCCTCAACCTTCTCTTCTCGATCAAACGGGACGATAGATCATGAACCTTCACGTTGGCCCACAATGTATTGCCCAGAATCTTGTCTGACCTGCGGACATTCTGGGGATTGCTTGACGCAGAAACTCGCGCTCAGTTTGTAGAGCGCCTAAAAGAACTGGATAACGGCGAAACAGATATCGGCGAATGGCTACTGACTGAGGAAATGAAAAGCCTTTCGGCAGCGCTGACTGATGTTCAAGGAACGACTTTGTTTCAAGAGACGGACCATCATGCCATTAATCTATACCGGGTTTCAACCTCTATTCTCTTTTTCGAGTACCTTATCTCATCCCCGACGACGGCGACATGGACTATATCGGCACTTTCTACCAACACAGAATTGTCCAGTCTGTTGGACGGATGCCTCTCCCATTTGTTGGATGCTGCTTTGCACTCATCTCCATTAACGCAAGTGACACGACGATTGGCGAAACATGCCAGCGACTTCAGTCCAGACGTTAGGTTCCATATCCTTCTCTTGGTATTGAGGAGTGCACAGATGGACCCCTCCGTCGTTGACTCTCTGGATTATGTTCCTTCCATTCTCAAGAGTCTCCCGTCTACTTCGATCTCTGTAGAACCTCTCCGGAGCGAAATAGGACGAATGATCATGGCCTACTCCGAGCATGCTCCCAGCCTCAAGGCCGACAATGCTGAGATGTTGCTATCCACCCTGGAGTGGCTCGCGGCACAGACAGAGTCAAAATTGACGACGCTCTGCAGCGTTAATCTAGAGTCCTTCCGTTATTTGCGCAGCACGCTCGCATCTGCACTGCCTCCGGAACGCCGGGAAACGCTGACGAAGATCGAAGGCAAATTCGGCATTGACGAGGACCAGGACTTCGTGTCTCGACCTACCGAGCTGCCGGAAACGCTTACGCTGCCTCTGCAATCCATCGAGAATCTTCTGGCTCCTAAACCAGCTGAACCATCAACGCCAAAACGGGGCACAAAGACACCGGATATCTTGGGTGTTGTCATCTCGCCTCCCACAGCCCTCCTTCGTTCGCCGGCGGCAACGGGTTTGACGAAACATACGCGAATAACGATTTCCGACAGCTCCGGCAGGCCACTTCGACGAGGTTGAACACCAGCAGATTGCCTAGTACGCATGGTCAGTTATGTTCTCATATACAATATGACTAGCTTGTGCTGATCTTTGCGTTCTTTTCATTCTATTTCATTCGTGATCGCTGTTCAACACAGTTGATGTAGGTATCAACGGTCGTTTGACCTGATCTTATGCTAATTGCTATCCACTTGTGTGTGGATTTAGGCTTTTGAACATCCAATCGCCTCTCCGACAGGCCTCATGGCGTCAGCGCCAATTGATTCTCAAATGATTTTGGGCTTCAACCAAGGCATGCTACCTTGACTCTAGGGACGGCGTTGTTCCATGTGCTTTTTTGTTCTTTTCCATTTTGTTTTGCTATTTTGTTTGCTCTTTTGTTTTATTTCTGTATGAATATAGAGACGGGCGAACATAGTTAGGGCCATGGATGGTGCCATAACTCAAAAGATGTCCGAAAGTTATGTCAACACTTTGTGCATGGTCGGAGAATCTGAATTGTAACCAGATGCAAGTAAGTGGAGTGTAGATTGCAAATATTACAATGAAGGAATGAAGTATTACTCTGGGAGATGTTGTAAATATATCCTGGCAGATTCTGAACAACCCAATGTCTAAGCAAACTCTAACGTATATAAACGCTAGAGGGCATATAATGTTAATGTGGATGTCTAAGAAAATGTATGGGAGGCGTTTTGAAATAGTGATGATGAATATGGTTGTACGCGGATGATCCTTTGGCAGGGCAACTGAAGAGGTGAGGAGATGAGAGGCGAAATAAGTTTACAATCGAATATACAGAAAGCGAATAAGTGACACATGAAATTTTACAAAGGAGGCCGCAGCTCGGGTCTGACGCGTGTCCGACTTTGGCTTTGGCTCAAAGTCTGGTTGGGCGACAACGGCCGCGGCTGTGTCAGCGGGGGCAGATCCAGAGATTGCCTTTGCGTCCTCCGTCTCGCCGCCGACTTGACCGTCTTCACCGCATCATGCGGCGGGAAATAGCGGTCCATATCCGACACATCGAACTCCGAAGGCGGCGTCGGCGACGACGCCCCGAGCCGAACCTCTTCCGCCCCGGGGCGAGCGGCGAAATAATCTGTCGGCAGGTCGCCGTCTGCCTCCTCGCCGCCCGCCATCGTACCCGCGGCTGGCGGGACATTTGCGGGACCCGAAGAAGCAGGTTTCTTGCCGCCGAGGCGGTACGTGCGCTTGCGCTTCGCCTTCGGGCGCTCGAGCATCCCCGCCTGGCCTTTGCCGCCCATAGCGCCGCCGCGCCCGCCCGTGTTGCCGCGCGGCGGCACGCTGCGCACGGTAAAGTGTGCGAGGCCGCGCGTGTACGGCGAGAGCGTGTGGTTTGATTGCGAGAGGGTGGAGAGCTGATGGAGCGTCGGTGTGTCGGGTGAGGGATGTAGGGCGTTGGTGTTACTGAGGTTACTGCTGGATGCGTGGGCGAGTGTGGAGCCAGAGGGCGAGGTGGCCCCGAATGCGAAGGAGGGGTCGGAGAAGAGGGACGCGTTGTGTGCATCGAAAGTAGTGTTTGTAGTGGTGGAGGTGACCGACATCCGCCGCTCGGACGGCGGGCGGCGCATATAGATCGCTGAGGTCGCCACGGCGGAAGCAGAAGCTATAGAATGTGGTCGTGGCGGTCGTAGTGTGCTGAAGACGATGATGCAGAGGCATACATGGGTTCCGTGAGGTCAATGGAATGTGTACCGCGCGATGGCCCACTACTCGATCCAAGCGATGGCGGCGATTCCAGGCTATCAGGTGTGCGCGTGCGTGGCCTCGCAAGGTTGTTGTTGAACACGCCGCTACCTCCTCCATAATCTGAAAAGTAGGCCGTGCTCGCCGTCGCAGGCGTCGCGCTGCCGGAGCGATTACCGACGCCGGGCAGGCCAATCTGTGCCATCGATTGCGAATACGAGCGCGTAGGCAGTGCACTCGTCGACTTGGACATCCTTTCGAGTCCAATGGCGGACTGGGCATGATATACTCGCGGGCGGACTATCGTGCCGCCGCCGACGGCTGGGATGGTCTCGTACTCTACCGGAATTTCCCCGCTGTGACTGTGGGCATGCACGCTGGCCGCAGGCGAACTTCGAGAGTGTGGGTCACGGTCCCATTCAACGAAATCGAACGAGCCGCCCTCATCGACGTCGTATTCCTGGTCCTCATCTTCGTCCTCGTACCCACCCTCGCTTTCTTCCTCAAGTTCCTCTTCAGCGAGGTCAGCCAGGCCTTTATTTGGCACAAAAAGGCTGCTGAAACCGCGAAATACGCTTTTAGTGGGCAGACCTTCCGGCCGGAGACCGTAAGTGGGGTCAAAGTTCTCGAGGTCAGGGTGAGATGATGGTATTGATGTGTTGTCGATGGTATGTACAGAGGCGGGTGAGAGCGGTGAAGAAGTGTGGGGGGTAAATTTATGGGAGTGAGATCTGCTGGAGCCGGCAACAGAGGTACCAGAAGTGGAAGGCGGGCGGGGACGACGCGTGCCTATGGAGGATTGTGAGGTTCTGTGAGTGAGTCCAGGGTAGGGCGCTGTATGTCTGCTTGGGAGGGCATCGGGTGCTGACATTGTCTCCAAGTTTTGCTTTTGGTGAGGCAGAGGCGTTGCGGGAGGACGTTTGTCGAGATACGGCGCCTCGACTTTGGCCTTGACCCATTGTTGGCTTAAGCGGTGTATAATGCCTGGTAGATCCTCTCTGAACATCTGGCGGAGCTGGCCCTCTATTTCGCGTTGAATGAAATTCTGGATGACGGCAATGGAGTCAAAGGTGCTGTTGATGTCAACGGCCTGCAGGGGGTCGGTTTTGAAGACGAGGGTAATGCCTTTTTGTTTGGAAACTACTAGAACGACGTATGAGGAGAGTTTGAAGTGCGAGAGGCGGAGGAGCATCGGGACGACAAGTGGGTGTTTGGCGGCGAGCATGCCTCGTGCGCCGCCCATGAGGTTAATGTCAGGCTGTTTATGGTTAAGTGGATTGGCCTAGAGACAGATCAGTGAAAGTGAAGAGGATGAAAACAAGATGACAACATACCTGTACTTTTGTCTTGAGCACGAGATGGGCATCGCCCGCGTATGTGAGGCGAAAAATGCCCCGGAATTGATCCACAGTGAGATCGCCAATGTCCCGAATCTCAAGTTCTGGGGGCTAACATATAATGAAAGAAGTACTGTCAACTAATAGCAGACGGGGTCGGGAGACATAACGACCTGTGTGCCCATCTCGAGCTCGACGACCTCATCTTGTCGGCTATGATTGGGGGCTTGTTGCCCTTGTTGAGAGCGGTGTTGAGCATCTGGATGGCATCGTAGTGGAACTGGTCTGAGAAGCGAGGCCAGTTGAAGGTGAACGACATGGGGGTTACATAGACCACGGGCGGGAATGGACGAAGACGGCAAGTTAAACATAGCCTGCCTGTCCGTTGCCGTCACTCCTAGGGTTAGGGGCCGTCTCCTCCTTCCCTCTGCTCCTCCATGAACGGCGTGCGCAGGCTCCTCGGCGCCGCCGCCGCCCCTTCCCCACCCGTCCAGAAGGAGCCGCCCCTGCCACAGTCCACTGTTCCTCTCAGCTTCTCCCCCAAGTCTGGCCCAACCTGGCCGCCGTCGTCTCCTGCACCCTCCAGACCTTTCCGGCCGCACTCGAGAGTCCAAAGACCACCGCGGCTCTCTTTCTCAAGAAGGAACGTTCTAAGCCTTCTTTTTCGCCCACTGCGCAGCCTCCGGCCACCTTTGACTCTGACGATCCAGCCGCCACCTCCACCCCAAGTACCAATGGCGCATACCACACGAGACAGTCCACAGGTACGGCAGCACTAAGATCATCTTCAAGAGGATACAATTCCTACGGCACACCTTCCCCAACGCGCTCCCAGACCCTGCCACCGTCACCCGCCGCCCCTTCGCCACGCGGCAGTAGCATGTCGACTACGCGCGGGCGTCAGTACGCAAGTCTGGAAACACGACCCCAGTTGGAAACGCACATCTGGCAACCTGGATACACGGGATGAGCTTCTCATCAGCCTCATGGCCTCCGAGGCCGTCATTGACAGCCGCCAGTTCGATATTCTAACAGCAGAGGAGGTTGACGAACTCAAAAAGGTTTTCTACTGGTCTCAACTCCATATTTTGCATTCTAATATGGTACGCTATAGGAATACCAAGTGCTTAGCTCACGGCAAGAAGCTATGACCAAAAAGTTGGCCCTGGAGACTAAGATCCGTGATGCGGCCCTGTCTCTCTCCAAAGTCAATGCTGCCCACAAAAAGTGTCCAAACAAACCTCCGAGCAGCTTGACGCTGCAAATAGACGTGTTGACACCGCTCAACGCGAGCTATACAAGGTTTCCGACCGCGCCTCCGATGTCCACCGCCGTCTCATGGAGCACCGCGCTGCCGTCCTGAGTTTTTCTGTACGTACACTCGAAAAGAAAATCGCCCCACCACCGAGCGAAGATTCCGGATACGATTCCTCCAACCGCAGTACTCTTCTCAGCCCGACCATGTCCACCGCTGGCGGCCTCATGAGTCCAGCATCCCGTTTCGATGGCGCACACCTCTTCGCGGGACATGCGGACACTGTGGTGCCCAAGCGCCAACTATCCGCTGAGGCTGCCATGTCCGAGATAACTGCGCTTGAAGAAAATTGAAGAGTGCTAAGGATGCTTTGACAAACGCTGGGAAGAAGCAGGCTGAGATGGCAAGAGAATTATCGATGCTTCAGCTAGAAAAGCAAGAAGTGGAGACGATGATGGGAATGGATTTGCAGGCTGCAGAGGAAACAATTGCAGCGATGGAGAAGGAAATTCCGAGACTCGAGGAGCTGGATAATGAGGTTAAGGACCTTAGGGTGGAAAAGGAGAAGTGGGAAAGGAGAAGGAGGAGCTAAGAGAGAGAGCGGAAAAGGCAGAAATGTTACATGCCCGTCTCGCAGATCAGGAGATGAAGAAAGGCGAAGCGGCAGGCGGAGCCGAGCGCATGCTCGCAGAGCTACGGCAGACCTCACAACGCGAGCTCGACACGAAAGACGCCGAGATCCGTCAGATCAAAGAGGATTTCGAGCGCGAGCGCAAGGAGTGGGAGCAGGAGCGGCAAATTCTCGAGGACGAGAAAATGGACGACCTCGCGCGCCTGCACGAGGAGGTCGACCGCGTGCGCGAGGAGGACGACGCCGCGATGCAGGCTGCGCAAGAGGAGTTGCGGGCAGGCCTTGCCGCGCTCCAAGCGCTGATATCTGCCCATGGAATCGTACTTTTCGCGCGCGACGCCTCGCTACAAGGCTTGCTTAACGCCGTCGGTGTCCACTTGGACGCGGTGCACGTAAAGCTTGATGCGCACGCCAATGCGGAGGCGGAGTGGAATGGGCTCAGGAGGAAGCTGGAGGAAGATCTAAGAGCCGGAATGGACAAGCGAGAGGCGCTGGCGCGGGAGCTCGAGGATGCACGGAAGGAGCGCGATGCGGCGAAGCGGGAGACGATGTCGATGGAGAGCCAGGCCAATGCGCAGACGATGAGGCACATGCGCACGCCGTCAGCGGCGTACACCCCTCTGCCCGCATCAGTGCACGAGACCACGGACGGCGACGCTGCGCGTATCATTGCCGCTCTACTGCCGCTCTGGGCGGTCTTGCCCTCGCCCGAAGCGCGAGCCGCCAAGTTTGGCGCCAACGCCTCACGCTCGTTCCGTACTGGATCACCGACGCCTGGGTCGCCTTCCGCGGGCTCATCCAACGGCTCTGTGGTCGTATCCTCTCTCTCTGACCTCGATGTGCGGTCGCTCAAGACGCTCTATTCCAACAAAGACGGCGCTGGGACACCAGTTCCTATATCCCCACGCACGATTGCCGGCGGGAAAGGGAACAGCGCGCCGTTCAGCGTCGAGGCGTTCGCGGCGCGCGTGCAAGCTCTTGTCGCGGACGATCGCGCGCTGATCGAGCGTTGATGCGTTTTGCGCAAGCACACGACCTGCTGAAGAAGAACGCGGAGCGTGCGCAGAAGCTTGCGCAAGACGGGACGCACGCGCTGGAGACATACCAGAAGCAGGTACGGGTGCTGGAGGAGCGGAATTCGGGCCTTGCGAGCAAGCATGCTGCGATGTACGTATTGCTTGGGTTGTGTTTGGTTTTGAATACTGACTGATGAGTATTGATTTATAGGCAAGACGAGCTCAACCTCTTGCACGATACCATCGAACGCCTTACCAACGAAAAGCGCGAGCTCGAGCGGCTCGCAGCGGAGCAAGCGGAGGAGTGCGCCCAGCTCACCGACGCGAACAACGCGCTCTCCGCGCGCACGCTGTCCCTGGCAGAGGAGGCCGCGCAGGCGCCGGAGCGCATACGGAAACAGCTGGAGGCCCAGCTCGCGGAGGTGCGGAAGGACTTGGAGCTCGCGCAGGACGAGGTGGAGGCGATGCGCACATCAGAGCAGAGCCAGCGGATTGCGCTGCTGGACGAGCTGAACTCGATGCAGACGGAGAACGGGAGCTTGAGGGCACAGCTGAGGGCGGCGAAGAAGTGAGCTGCGCGATTGTGAGGTGTTCTTCTGTTCTGGATATCTTTCCCGTCTCTTTTCTTTTTTGCTTCTTCATTTATATGCATGATACCTTTTTCTTCGGTCATAATTCTGGGATCTATCTTTTATCTTTATCTTGTGCTTGATCTCTGTCTTTTGCATTTGGTGTCCTTATAAATCATTGACGACTGGTTACGCCGGTTAACGACCTCATCCATTCTTATTATTATGACAGAGACGATATCCTTCTATACCATCTTCAATATTATATTATATTTTTTGATTTTTGCTTCTGTTGTGGATTGTTCTTGTTCTTTTTTGGTTTGAGCCATTTACTCTCATTCTTGCCTCTAGACATGTGTACATTAGTATCAATCAAATCAAATAGCTTTCGTCGTATGTTAATAACCAATATTGCTCCACTCCGAGTTGTGTGCCTTTTGCATAAAGATACGTACGTACGTGTAAGCACGTTAGGTTGTTTTGTTCGATTTGTCTTCTGGGCGCTGTTCAACAGAGGGAAGAGATGCAGTGCCAGAAGTGCTGACCCATCTTGGTATCTCTTTTTCTTTTCTTTCAAGCGACATGCATCAGATTCATACTGATGCTACATGTAGATGTTTAAGTACTGCCCTCTTATCTTATTTACAACTACGTGTTTTCTGGTCTTCTTCCTTCCGAGTCGCTTGTTTCGCATTCCTTACATATTTTACCGATTTTGTCGAAATTTATTCTCTGAGGTTGTAATTATACTTGATCATGATTGAAAAGATATTGTTCTTATAATTTCCGTACAATGGACGTGTATCTTAGGCCTACGACAGCTTTTCTTTCCACTTTTCTGGTGTCGGGCAGCCCGTCCCAAGCCCGTCCTCTCTCAGTTGACGCACTTGCCAAATATGGGTGATGGATACCCATATCGGGCATTTCAACCGGTGCGGTACCTAGATTTTTTCTTTCTCTTTTCGATTGGCAAAAAGACACCTTTGGAACGTGTATTTATACTAAGTACTAATATGCCCGTCAATGAATCGAATATTATATACACATGCACTTGACCGTTTTACAAAATTCATCTCGCCAAGTTGGCTACATCAGCAAGTGGAAACAATTTAGACTGCAGAGCGACCATCACCACGGTCGAACTGATTTTAGATTGAAGCCCACATCGTCTTGGGCAACTTCCCATTCCAAGAGCAGGGATCATCTTACGACAAGAATCCCCGAATCGCCCCTCCCACATTCAGCACATCAATCCTACAAAAATCCACCACCACACATCAGCTAACCATCCAAATCCCACCCCCAATCCCCCACACCAAAAAAGAAAGAAAAAAAAGAACACTCACAAAAACGTATCATGCCCCCACACCCCGCCGAGCTCGTAGTAGCTCACCCTTTCATTCCCGCCCATCCGCAGCGCGTCCGCGACCTCGCGCTGCTGCTCCACCGTGAACAGGATGTCGCTCTGCACGCCGAGCACCAGTGTTGGGATCCCCCGGAGCGGCGCCATGCCCTGCGCGAGCGCGGAGAGGTGCGCGGGCGGGTTGACGGGCGGCGGGTGCGATTTGGAGTGCGAGGTCTTGTTTTGTGAGGGGGCGGGGGCAGGGGAAGAGGTGGTGGTGGCGGTGGGTTGGGAGGGTTTGATGGACAGCGCGGAGAGGGCGGGCTGCGTCATGTCGAACAGGTCCATCGCCTTGGATATGTACAGCAGCGAGTTCGCGTCGTACTTCAAGCAGAACTGCTCGCCCTACGAATACAAGGACACAAAGCGCATGCCGAACGAGGTCAGCGCCAACCGCGTCGAGAGACACCTCGAAGGGCAGACAAAAAACGCACCTGGTGGTCGAGATACGTCTCAATCAGGAAGTCGGGGCACAGCGCGGGTGCTCGGTCCGGGCCCGCGTGTGTGAGGGAGAGCGCGGGGGGCACGGCCGCGGCCGCGGGGTCGGTGTCGGAGGCGGCGAGGGGGCGCAGCTGGCGCCCGAAACGCTGATCCCACTCGGGCCCGGAGCGGTATGTGATGGTGGCGATCTCTGTGCAGGCGCGGCGGTGGCGTCAGTATGCGAATCCGAGGGGGAGAGGAGATAAGAAGATAAGGGGAAAGGACGCACGGCGCGCGAGTTTCATGCCCGTGTGCGGCGGAAGGCCGTCGTAGTAGAATCCGTTCTTCCAGTTGGGATCAGCCATAAGCACTGTATATGGTAGTCAGCATTCATAGCGCTTGCCAGTGGCACTTATAAAAAGCACAAAGCGTACCGCTCCGTTGCGCAAAGCGCATTGCGACCGCTGATGGGCTGCTCCTTGCGGTGCCGCTAATACTAACGATCTTGCCCACGCGCTCGGGGTGCAGCCAGCCCGCGGCGAGGCTCTGCATGCCGCCCATGGAGCACCCAACGCTCGCGTAAAGGCGCTCGACACCCAAGCTGTCGAGCAAGTGGAATTGAGCCTGCACCATGTCGAAGATGGACAGGATGGGGAAGCGGGTGGCCCACGGCTTGCCGGTGGCAGGCTCGATGGAGGATGGGCCGGTGGAGCCGTAGCATCCGCCGAGGACGTTGGTGCAGATGATGAAGAAGTGGTCTGTGTCGAGGGCCTTGCCGGGGCCGATGAAGGCCTCCCACCAGCCTGGGGAGGGGTTGAGCGGGGTGGAGGCAGCGTGTGATGAGGCAGAGAGCCCAGTGTGGAGGAGGATGACGTTGTCCTTGTTTGGAGAGAGGGTACCCCAAGTCTCGTAGGCAATGTCGAAGGACGGCAGCGGGTCGTGCGGACGGTAGGTGAGCGGTAGCGGGCGGGGATGGTGGTAGACATGGTAGGAGGTGGGGTTTGGGCGCGCGTAGGGGGGTTCAGGGCCAGATCCGCTTGGATCAGTGGAGGCGGCGGCGGAGGCGTGGTCCTTGGAGGCGAGGAGGCGGGACTCGCGTGCGGCATGGGCGTCGACGCAGGGAAAGTGCGGGGTGCTGGAGGACGCGGACGGCGGCTGGGCAGAGGCGGGGCCTGGTGGGAGGCATTTTGAGGAGGAGAGACGGGCGAGGAGACGAGGGCGGCAGAGGCGGGGTGCGCGGCGCAGGAGGGCGGCGGATGCCATGGTGGAGAGCAGAGGATTGGTCAGAAGCGGAGAGCAGGCGGAGGGTGATAATGGCGTGCTCAGACCCTAACCTCAGTCTAGGTGCATGCCCTCGCCACTTCTCCTTTTTGGACTAGCGTCTGCGCGTATCTGGGACGCATGGAGGGTGCGTGCAGCATGCATGGGGGCGGGCAGGCGCTGCACGGGCTGTGCGGGAGGTGCGGCGGACGGCGGGTGGGACAGAATGAAATTTGATGGCGAGTCACGGCAATTTGCAATACCCTCTTCCCAGTGCACCGACGACCCCCCGCGAATGCAGCGACGCATGGATGACAGACCCACGCCACCGCCCCGTCGTCCTTGACATCAGCAGCCCCCGCACCTCCCTCGACACCCGCCACCGTCCCGTCCGCCGCCATCACCCGCCGCCCTCCCCCGCCACGCCCTCCTCGTCCGCCACCGCATCCTCCAAGACCTACTCACGACGCAGCTTCAGCCTGCTCGGCGGCTTCTCCGACGTACGTCTGCCTCGTTTTCGCTCGCTTTTTTCTTTCTTTCTGCAGCCACGGTGTGTGCCTAACACGTGTATCGCATCCTCTTTCGCAGTTTGCCACCTTGCTCCGTTCTCACAGCATCGCTGCGCGCAGGCATTCGCGATTCCAGGTTCGTCTTCCCCTCCCCCCATGGCACTTTCCTGCGGAATACTCACTTTTCGCCCAAAGTCGGCAGACATCACCAATAAGGACTTCTTCTCGGGCTATGCCGGTCTGCCAGACATAGCACACCCCATCCCACAATCCCCCACCATGGCCCACCGCCGCGACGACCGCGCGTCCAGAAAGCAGGAGACTGGCAACAGGGTGCGTTACCAGCTCCAGCAAAGACGTCTGCTGACTTCCCACAGCTCTACAATTTCCTAACCCGCTCTCGATCACGCTCGCGATCAAAGCAGGAGGAGTCCGAACACACTCCAATGCCAGCTTCGCCCCCCGTCCCTGGCTCAAAGCCCGCCTCCCGCATCCCCTCTCGCCCCCTCTCCTCCACCACCACCACTACCAATACCACAATCACCCCCGCCACCCCCAAACCAAGAAAGCAGCGCCAACCACCACCACCCGCCGACCCCACACCATCCGCCCGCTCGACCACACCTCGGCCGTCAGCCACCCGCCAGAAGCTACACGACCTCTTTGGCATACCCCTCGCCCGCGGCTCATCTTCCCGCTCGCGGTCGCGGTCGCGGCCCAGCAGCCCCACCGGCCAGCCCATCATCGCCTCGCTCGACGTTCCCCCACTGCCTTCCGCAAGCATGCACGATGACGACCCCACCCCTCGCCCACGCAGGTCCTTCACGCCTCAGATATCACGTCCTCGAAGCCCCTCTCCCACGCCCCAGCCCAAGGTCCTGCGGGTCACCAATGCCACGACCACCTCCTCATCCACAGGATCGACCGCAGCCTCGATCAAGATCTCCAAGTTCTTTGCGAGTACGTGCCCTGTCAATTGCATTGTGGTCTTTCGTCATTCATGTTCTCTTACGATTTAGAAGGCAACACCCCCCTGCCTGATTCCAAACTCACTAAACGCCCATCAACAACAGAGGCATCATCAGGCGGACCACCGATCTTGCCACCTATACCCTCTATCGTCTCCGCGCAGATAAAACGGGTCTCCTCGCTCAGCCGCCGCAGTGTTAAGGACCCTCTGCCGCCCCCAGCCACAACAGCAGCTCCCTCATCACAGAGCTCCGTCCATTCACCCACCCCACCCCCCAAAATCATCCACACACCGCCGACACCCCTCAAAAGCAGCACCACTAGCGGCTCCGTCACCGCCAGCGGCAGCGGCGGCTCGTCCTCCTCCAAGAACACCGCCGCGACCAGCGCACCCTCGTCGCGCCTTGGGCACCAGATCCATTCCGCGAAGGGCTCGCTCGACTCGAGCTACCGCTACCGCGCCGGCGCCGCAGCTATGGGCGCCGTGGCCGAGGAGGGCCCGGCCCTGCCCGTGCCCTCGAGCAGCGGCCACTCGCACTCGCACTCACATGCACATCCGCATCTGGCGAAAGGCAAGGCGCGCGAGCCGGGCGAGGTCGGGCAGCCGGTGCCAAGGCCTGGCCCGATGAAGATGAGCAGCAGCGTGCGCTCGACGAAGCACGGCAGCTTCGATTTTGAGCGTCCGGGGTGGGGCGGCGCGATTGCGATGCAGCGCTCCGGGAGCGGCGGGACGACGGGCACTACTGCCAGCGGGGTAAGTAGGTTGGGGGTGGAAGGTGGAAAGGAGAAGGAACGGGAGAGCGTGTATGGGCCTGGCTTGGCCGGCGTGGGCACGCTGCAGAGGGAGGTGTCGATGAAGAGGGCGCAGGAGAGGGAGGAGGCATTGAGAATGAAGGAAAGGGCGCGCAAGGGCTTCGCAGGTGGACTCTCAGATAAAGACCAAGACAAGGATAAGAACAAGGAAAAGGGCAAGGAGAGAGGGAAAGACCGAGACAGAGAAAAAGACAGACCCCGTCCGTCGACCTCGCAGCGCACCACCCCAGACGCCGTCCACGCGTCTACATCCACCGGCGCCTCCGCCACCGCCAACGGCAAGTCCTCCAGCATGGGGCGCGCCGCGAGCAAGCGCACGACGACCACCTTCCTCCCGAAACGCCTCATCGGCCTCACCGCGCAGCACGGCCCCTTCGCCTTCGAGCCCGCCGTGCCCTCGCCCACGCGCAGCACCGGCACCGCGAGCACTGGCACCGCCCACGAGGTCCCCCTCCCCGCCGCGTGGCCCGAGCGCGCGGAGCGCGAACGCGCGCGGGTGCGCGACGAGAAGGAGCGCGCGCGCAGCGGGCTGTTCGGCAAGCGGAAGAGCGGCGGCGGCGGCGACCGCGCGCCCGTGCCCGTGCCCAGCGTGCCGCCGCCGCTCGAGGACGGCGGCGGCGCGCGCGGGGGCGGCATGGGGCTGGGCCTCGCGCTCGGCGGGGGCAGCCTCGGGCGCGCGGGCGGCGCGGGGTATGTGCCGCGGCCGAGCGCCGGGCACCGCTCGGGGACGAAGGGCCGCTCGCTCGACCTCGGGCTGGGGCTCGCGTGGGCGCCGAGCCGCGTGCGCGAGGAGGCGCTCGTGCTGCCGAAGAGCGCGTTCTTTGCGCGGACGGCGAGCGCGAGCAGTGCGGGGAGCGGGGGTGTGAATGGGGTGGCGCGCACGGCGTCGGGGACGTCGGGGCTTGGGCGGAGCGCGAGTGCTAGCCAGCATGGATCGGAGACGGAGAGATCGAGGCTGGGCCGTGAGGTGGCGGAGGTGTTCAAGAGCGCGTTGGATAAGGACGGTTATCGGCTGTTCAAGAGCTGTGAGTGTATTACTCCCTTCCTTCTTTCCATACACCTTTTTCTCTTTCTTGCCATTTTATTTTTCGGTTTGCTGCTTACTGTTCATATCATTCTCGAGCTGTTGCTGTTGCTAACATTGGACCTCTTTGATGTACAGATGTGCACCAGTTCGACGCGCATGAGATCCCATTCGACGGCCCGGCAGGCATCGTCGCGCGTGTGGAGGGCCTGCTGGGCACTGCAACCCATCTCAGTGAAGACGGCAAGCGGCGCCTGCTGGACAAGTTCGTGCGGATTATCCTGCAGGTGGCGTGAACACTGGGCCGGGATTTCCAAATCTGCCCGTGCCAAAATCTATTCAACGGCGCCAATGTCTAGTGCGTAAATATGTCTAATTTATCTACATACATATATACCTGCATATGCGATGTACTGCGTGCGTGTTTCTTGGGTTTTTCTCTTCTTTTTTTTGTTCTCATTTGTTGGTTTTTGTTCTTCGTGTGTTCTTCACTTTCGCCTCGGCTAACATCCACATGATCATTCCTACGCTACTCCCAGTATATGCTTAGAATCGCCTGTGATGGCACCCCCTCATCCACCTACCGCCCCTTCGATTTTAATACTGCTGTCAAAATTCTTTCGTTCTTTCGTTACCTTTTGAATTCCTTTCAAGTTTTGTATCTTTCATCAATCTACCCCGCCATCAGCATCCCACATACATACATACATACATATCTACCCTCCTATCTACCTCCCTACCTGCATGCATACTCACACATCCTCCTCATGACTACGATCTTACTCCGGTGCTTTCCAACGTCCATGTTTCATGCCCCACGCATTCTATGGTTCCTACATGTTTTGCTTTTCATCCATCTTGATACCATGATTTTTCATTTTGTCTACGGCCTTTAATGTTTTTGGAGATGCCTTGGTTGTACGAATTAATTAATGTACTTTGTGATGTACATGATGATGTTCATGTTTGATATCTGCGATGAAGATGTTGAGTGCTGCCAATGCCCTGAGCAGGCTTGGACAGCGAAGGGGTTTGGCTCGGGCAGTCCTATGAAAAGTAGATGAATTCATTGCCAAGAACACTTTGCACGATGGTCGGTATGGTTGATTATACATGTATTTTATACATAACGGATCCTAGTTTTACGAGAAAAAAAGAAGAAATGTAAATGATATCATAGCAGGTCCGGCCCAGAGTAGCAAGAGTCCGCAGGCCCCATGTCCGAGTCCAAGATATTATGTGGCGGGCCTCAGCGCCCTCAAGCGGTCAGCGAGCCTCTCGTCCTCGTCCTTGATCACCTCCTTCACCGCGAGGTCGGGCACGGCGGCGAGGTCCTTCGCCGCTAGGTCGTGCTGCAGCTCGATGTTCGCCTCCTCCGCAGTCTGCCGCATCAGCATGTCGATCTGGTCCTGCGGCGTCGAAATGGCGGTCGTGGCGCCCATGGCGTCTTCCATGTAGGACGTCTGCACGTCCAGGTCGCTGAACTGGGTCTCGAATTTGTCCATCACCATGGATATCTATGAAAATAGAGCGGCAGTAGGGGGTTGGTTAGCACAATTTTTGGGCTCGTATTGCATCGAGAAATTGGGGAAGCAGAAATCAAGAGGACGGAAGGGGGGTGGAAGAAAGAACGCACCCGTTCGAGGTTCATGCTCTCCATCGCCTTGTCCATGCCACGGACGACCGACGTCATGTTGCCCGTCACCGCCCGCATCGTCACCGCCGTTTCAACTCGGCTTGCGACCGCGTCTATCCTGCTCGACAGTCGGAGGAGGTTCAGCGATTCACTCTTCTTCCGGATCGCATTCGAGGCGTAGATGCGGGCCCCGTCGTTGTTGCCCTGTTGGAGCGCCTAGATAACGGAGAGGGGCGAGGAGTGAGGAGGGTAAGTTAGGAAGGACATGGAGAGTGTGTTCTGCACGCACCTTCTTCAGCTTAGACTTTTCAGCGTTCTCGTCCTTCTGCGCTTTCTTTGCCTGGCGACTCAGCGTCTTGGCTGTGAACTAGATAGGGAGTCAATGTTGGTTCGAATGGTGATTGATCTGAAAAGCACTGACCTTCAGTTGAAATAAGGTCTCTATAAGGCATCGCATTAGATGTTGGTCAGAATTAAGATCTGAGGCTTACTCTCGAGGTTGCTCATGGCGGCAGAAGTAAAGGTGGAGGGGTATGGTGAGTAGTAAAGCAGACTCCAGAGTCACCACAATTACTATTATGCCATTTTAGGAAAGCTGCGCTGATTGATTGATCACGTGGTCAATGCAGCACACGCGACAGAGCGCTCGCTCTTCAACGGACTTGGGAGCTGTACCACTCCTCTTACTCTGCCTGTGCCTTCCTTGGGCTAGCCTTTGTGTCCTTTTCATACTGTACAACAAGGCGCTGGACCGCGCTCATCAACCGGGCTGGTAATGGGCTTGCTATACTACGTCAGGTGTGCCGAATTGGTTCTCCTTTTTGTTGAAGAAGGTGCTGACTGATACTTCTAGCTATGCTGCGATTGTCGCCGCATTTTGCTTTGTTACCCTATCTCTAGGTATTTCTTCTATCTTTCTTGCATTTTTTTCACTGATGTTTGTCGTTTCGTAGCAAGCGGCCTGCTCTACGTTTCGGAGCTAATAGAGGAGCATTCACGGCTAGCAAAATTAGTTGGGCAAAGGAGTATATATGTGCGTCCCAAAAATCATTTATGCAGGATATCTTCTTGACGCCTGATATTTAGGTAATAATGGCTCTTCATATCGTCTTCTACTTCACAGACTCGCTACCCCTCATACAGACGTTATTTTCCCTTACGTGCCATGTCATTTACCTCCAAAACTTCTCAAGTACTTGGCCGCTGATTTCCCTTACCTCTCCATCGTTTCTGGCATCATGTGCATTGGTTATTGCAGACCACTTCCTCTGGTTTTTCTACTTTGCACGAATAACAGGCGAAACCAGGCGTATCAGGAGCTACCGTGGCGCGCCTGCTCCCCAGATATTAGGATTTGCGGAAATCGCATCTTTCTTTGCGATATGCGTGTGGTTTACTCCTTTATTTTATTCCTTAGCCTAAGCGCAAATGATAACGCTCTTCCTACAACTACCAGTGAGTTCTAGGAACTTTGCGCCCATGTTCTTTGCATGCTTATTCATATCCAACACCAGCTGAACCAATGTCACCAACAATTACACAAACCAGTCGTCCATCACGCGTATCTTTGATACGGTCCATATTTGGGCTTCTATCGCTCGACAGTGCCCTCCCAAGATTTAGGTCACAGCGCAGGGATTCGACCGAAGGCCTCCTTGCACCTCGATCTCCAAATCCTCCTCGCACTCCGGTACCAAATATCCATAATCCTCTTCCGACATCTCCTGCTCTCCGACCATCGATGTACCCACCACCCCCACGATCTCCTGGACCCAGAATACAGGAAATTGATTTGGTTCCTATAGGAAATAGTTCTAATTTCAAACTAAACGCGCCGCCGAGGCGGGGCCCTACGCCACCAACGAGAAGCGATTCTCTAGGCTTGGGTATTAGTTTAAGAAGAACAGTCAGCTACGTTGCAGAGGAAAAATAAAAACGAGTCTCACGAGCAAACCCACTTATTCCCAACTTATGCCACTAGAAAATACATTCTTCGCACCTGGGTCCTGCATGCAAAAGACGTTTCACCACCCTTACTTACTACCCCCTACTGGCTAGTTGCTATCACTTTGTATGAGTAGATAGAAATGCTACAACGCTATCGAGTATTTAACTGAATCCGAGCCCCAATCAATTGGCTGGGAATTCAACATGTCCAGCGTGGTAAATGCTGTTTACTTGCTGTTTACAGTAAGCATGACGCAACGCGAGCCAAAGTAGACAAGACCATTTTAGGAGATTCGCATTCAAGTTGCCCGTCAAGCCACTCCATCCAACAGCTACTTCATCCCAGTTTTCATCCGCACCATCGTCACAGAACTATACCATACACGTATGCGCTCGCTGTAATCTGCACTCCTCATGTATCTCTATCTTTCAAGCAATCCTCGCGCTTTATACCTTGTTACAAGCACTCATGATGAACGGCAGGGCCGTCCGAGCCGAGCTCTTGTGTTTCGACCAGGCGAAGGGCCAGCCAAATCCATCGTCGAATTCCTTCCTAAAGACCAAGTTGACCTTGCAAGTCTTGTCCGGCTGACAAACAGAGTCGTAAAGGGATGCCTAGGCTTGATTGCAGTGGAAAACGGTGTGCTTGCTTCCTCGTGGACAGTTGGTGACTTTGCTGATACACAAATACAGACGTGTTTCTTGCTGTCATCACTAGTGCAACAGAAGTGGGGAATACCCGACCATCGGGCACCAAATCAGAATCTGTGGCCCGCATCCACGAAGTCTCATTTTACAGTCTGACCTCGTCGACATGGGATGACCTCTCAGCTGCCACCGTAGACCCTAGCTTAGGCCCCGAGTCAGCAGAGCCAGCCTATCGAGAAACCTATGGACAGTCGACGCAGACAGTCTATGAGCATCCTTGCATGCCCTTAACGAAGATTTTGTCATCTGGATCCTTTTACTACGCCGTTGAATCGCAGTGGGACCTCTCATCCAGATTGGCCGTCCGACTTTCAAGGGATCCAAAGGCAACAAATGAAACATTGACGTTTGATGAGCGATTTGTCTGGAATGAATATATCATACGCAGCCTGCTTGACTTTCGAGAACGCCTGGATCCTCATGAAAGGGATGAGCTCGATCGATGTCAATTCATTGTACGGGCATTTTGTTATATATTTTTTTACAGTCATCATTTCACCGAGATTTCCTTAGACATTGGCAATCCAAGGCTACGTCGGCGTGTTTACGATGCCCCTTCCGGCGCCGCCCACCGATGGAGCACCCACGGTCGCTACTCTTTCTTTGATCTCAAGGCTAGGCTGGAAACGAGCCGGGACCAGATTCAACACACGCGGCGTTGACGACGATGGAAACACGGCTAACTTTGTCGAGGTGCGTCCTCGTCTCGGTTTGACTGACACTGTCTTATGTTCAACGGATATCCTTCCAGACAGAAACAGTGTTTAGCAGCGATCAACATTGTGTGAGCTACGTACAAGTACGCGGCAGCGTCCCACGTATGTGTTTTATGGCTCCTTTGCCTTGATCGTGTCGCCAACCTGACTACCCGCTCTTTTTGTTTTCTAGTTTTCTGGGAGCAACAAGGCTTACAGACATTCGGGCAACGTATTCAGATTACTCGACCACATGCCTCCCAACCCGCTTTTGAGCGGCACTTGTTTCAACTAATGGAGGAGTACGGTTCAATACATGCCATCAATTTACTTGGTCAAAAGGAAAATGAGTCTTTGTTAACAAACGCATACGCGCGACATCTCCAGATCGCTCGTGCAGCCCTTGGCGACGAACTGGGCATCACTCATTTCGATTTTCATAATGCTGTGAGAATTGGTGGCCATGAGAGCGTTATTCGAGAGCTGACGTTTGTATTCTCCACACTTTTGTGAATTATGTCTTTGCTTATGCCCTATTTCCAGGCGAATGGAAAGTATCGTCGACCATGTCGATAAATTTGGTTTCACCATGTGTGACGCCGCTTCCGATGAGATTGTTACTGATCAAAAAGGAGTCTTCAGAACTAACTGTCTGGATTGGTAAGTTGTATTCCTGTACTGGTTTCGCGAAACACTGAATTGATTACTACTATCCATCTAGTCTTGATAGGACTAATTTCGTACAAGATATTCTTTCTCGCACGACGTTAGAACAATATCTGCTTCTTGTTCGCCGTGAGTGGATAAATTCCAACACTCTCTGGACACATCATCGGGAACTTTGGGCCGAGAACGGAGACGCGTTGTCCCGGATCTACGCTGGTACGGGTGCTCTAAATACAAGTTTTACTAGAAGTGGGAAACGCACACTAGCTGGTAAGCGGCACTTTTCTGACTTGTTCGTTGGCGCTCATTTATTTTATCCGAAGGTGTTTTATCGGATGCAACCAAAAGCGTGTCAAGAGCATACATAAATAATTTCCAAGATAAAGGAAAGCAAGTAGCTATTGATATGTTTCTGGTGGACTCGTTTGCATTATATCTACAAATCAATGACTAAAATAGAACTTTCCTCTAGGGCAATCTCAACAATCAACTACAAGTAACTATATATGATCCCATACACGATTATGTGCGAGCGACTCTGGATAGACGGTACATTTATAGGTCCTTATATCACCGCCGGCAGTCTTGACGTGTTTTTCCAGATCAGCAGAGTATTCCACGACCAAGCAATGTCTTATATTTGTCGGTACATGGAACTTGAATGGTAGGGTGCGTAAAGAATCGGACCGATGCTATTATCCCATCCTGACGTTTCCCGATTGTAGGCGCCATCTGAATCCTTACTGCCTTGGCTGTTTCCCCGAGCAAGTAAGGATATCTGATCTTACTTCTGCTATCTCTTCGCTGATCATAGGGTATCATGTAGGCTTGAATGAGTGCGTTCAGCCGTTAGTAACGCAGTCCTAGATACTCATTGCCACTAGGCCAGACATGTTCGTCCTCGGGTTTCAAGAGATTGTGCCTTTGACTGCACAGCAGATAGTGCAGACAGATCCAGAAAAACGGTTCGTATGCATTAAAGGTTTTTTTTCCCCACTCGCGATCTAATCCTTTGTAGCCGTTTATGGGAAAACAAAATATTAGACACCCTTGATCGCCGTCCAAATAAGAAGAACAATTATGTGCTCCTGAGGAGTGAGCAGGTTCGTCAATTGCTCCGTGAGACTTCTCTGCCATTTTCACATCATTTTTTCCAGCTCGTCGGAACGGCTCTCCTGGTATTGGTGAAAGCAGAGCTGACAGCTGTCATCAGAAATGTAGAGGGAACATCCAGAAAGGTTGTACTTCCTTCGCCTTTTGCCAGATCATTGCCTTATCATGTATACCAGACTGGTCTGCGAGGCATGTCCGGAAATAAGGGCGCCGTTGGAATACGGCTCGACTATCACGACACTAATTTCTGCTTCTTGACGGCACATCTTGCTGCCGGACACTCCAATATCGAGGAAAGAAATGCAGATTATCGAACAATCGCCCACGGGCTTCACTTCCAGAAGGGAAAAACGATACAAAGCCATGAGTGAGAATTAATCATACTGTTCTATGAAGTCATTCACTTCAATGGGAATAACAGCAATATCATTTGGCTTGCTGACACAAACTATCGCATCGATCTCGATAACGCGACTGTGCGGTCATTAGCAGAACATGACGATTTTGACCCACTCGTTGCAGCTGATCAAGTTGTCTATTCCTGTCAACTGTTTATGTGACCCATACTGACCTTTCTCCTCTCAGCTAAGACAAGCTATAGATTCCAGTGCCGCCTTTGCCGGATATGAAGAAGGTCCACTTCTTTTTCGTCCAACGTACCGATACGACCTCGGAACTGACAACTACGACACAAGTGAGAAAATGAGGATACCTGCTTGGACAGGTAAGTAGTCATGAACCACGGGCATCGTCGATGATAATGATTATCAATAGATCGCATTCTACACCGCGGCAATGAGCTTGACCTTGCGGTCTATTCTAGGGCTGAGCTACGAGGATCTGACCACAAACCAGGTCAGCGAATGTCCATTATGAACTGCTTTGTTCTCTCGTTCATCCCTCGTCGAAAGTATTTGCGACTTTTAGAGCTCAAATCCGGATAATTGATCCAGTCAAGAAGGCAGCTTTGTCACGCATGCTACTCGACGGTATTGTGTCCACGGACCCTGGAGAAAAATTAGACGAGAAATTGGCAAACCTCATCTTGCCAGAGGATATGGGAGAACGTATGTATTTCCGACATTACCGATCCTTTTTTGTCATTAATTTTTGGGGTTCTTTCAGTTCCGCCACCCAGCACTGATGAGAAGGCTTGGTGGGATACTCCTGGTATATTTGTGATTAATCTCAATTTATCTTTTACTAACTAAATTTATCGTATAGATTCTCCTGCAGGAGTGATATCCCTCTCAGATATCCAGAAACTAAACCTGTACAGACGAAACAATCCTTTCGAATCCCCATATGCTTCCCCATTGTCGTCATCACCCTCTTCGTCCGACGAAGAACTATATTCACATGCACTTACACTGCATACACCTATGGCCCCTGTCCAAACAAGCACACGACGTCCGGCACCCGCCCCTCCGCCACGCACCTCAAAATTATCTGAGAAGCTAGAAATTACTGGCTGACGCTTACATATATTAAATCATAATTGTACAAGCTATGAACATGAAGAAATGCCCTGACACATGAGGGAAAGTGGAAGGAATTATATGCGGTACTTTTATATGAGCCCTTGCTTCTTGAGATCGTCGTATGTCTTGCGGTTATACACATTTCCTTCATCATCTTCGAGTTCTTCCATAGTTTCTTGTTCAAATATTTCGTGGCGGCCTTCCTGCTTTAACTTTTCGGCCACTGTGATTGAAAGTCAGTAACCACCAAACAATTACAGATAACATAGACCTACAGGCTAGAGCATCTTCGATCTTTGTGATTTCGTGAAAATGTTTGGTGTTAGGAAGCCCAAGCGCTCGCATGCCAAATGCATGTCGTGATTCCTAAAAAATGACGCATTAACACATGGAAAGATCAGAAATACAAAAAATCACATACTTGGAAGTGGCGGTCGAAGTTTTTTCTGGAGAACAAGAACGATGGGTGAAACCAAACATCGTGTCAAAAGCATAGGGGCACATACCTTCCCATGTATACGTGATCCGAACAAATTTCACATCGATATTCTACTCCAAGACCATGAAGTTTGTATAACCAATAGGGAATTGGTTTCCCGTCCCATCCAAGAGGTAATTTGAGAGGATTATAGATTCTCTCCTCTTCTTCATCTTCTTCGCCGGCTCCATCTGCTGCGGCAGCAGGTGCAGATACTGTCGGATTTGACTGTTCCAAAAGTTCTTGTTCCCGTTCTCGTGCCGTTAGTGAGAAGCGACGCTCCACGTTGGACTTCGTCTCGTTCAGTATAGGAACCAGTGCCGTGAGAAGCTCGGTCGCGAGATATGTATAATAAGCTGAATTTCGAATGCGAAGCTTTGCGGAGGATTGGGTGGCATGCGGTGTTGCCTCGACATGCCCAGAACCATTGGGATTGGCGGCAGGTTCACCAGATGAAGCTTGTTTGGCGACGGCTTTGATATGTTTTTTCGAAGTTAGGTGTGCGTCATAGACAGTTTGCTTTGAATAAAGCTTCTGGCCTATATGGAATATCCAGGAGAACGATGAGAATGAAAATGAGCGCGGATGACATGGAAATAGACTGCTTACATGCGTTACACCATATGCCACCGTTTTCAGAGCCATTTGCTTGGTTTTTTGCCTCGGCAAGGTCTTCCCAGCCTGAAATCTCGTTTGCATCCCACTTCGTGTCGAACTCCATGGCAGCATTATGCTGGCGAGTTTCGACATCTTCCAAAGGTTGAGTCTTTTTGGTGAACGATAATAGATAACTATGGAGGTTTTTTATATATCTAAGTATCGAGTCATCAATAAGCATACTCCGCAAAAAAGAAACAGGACTGCGCACGTTTCGAAATCTTTGGTTAACCGCGTCTCTTTTGGTAGGTCGGAATGAACGGGGCCGTTCTGAGCTGCAAGGAGAAGGTCGAGATATTGTAGATAGCCTGGACGCTTGCCAATGTTCTTCAAGTTGTTATATGCGGTGTGATTGGCGTAAAGGTCGAGATACTTTCCATAACCTTCTTCACCCGAGAAAAGCAAAGCAATAGCTAGGAAACCAGAAATAATTAGTTGATATCTTCTATGACATAGGTACGACTCACGATCTTCTTCCTCGTATTCTTCGTCTCCATCCTGACCAGGCTCATCAAGAAATGCCGCAATCTCAAGGTCAAAGCCTACTGACACAGCATCTGGATATTTATTGTAGTGTTCTTGAATTTTGCCCAGCCGCGAATAGAATTCGGACAGGTCATTTTGCTGGGATGGTAGGGATAATGCGTCTAGTTCTGCTTTTCTGGCTTCTTCGTCCTGGTACAGATTGTTCAGAGTTGTGACCCTTGCTGAGATGCGGTCCAGTATTTGGGATGCTTTGTGTTCATTTTGCAAGTTTTTCTCGTGGGTTGAGTTTGGGCGCGACAGAAGAGTATATAGAGCTCGCTCAAAACGCTCTACCTCTTCGTGGGTTTGACGTTGAAGTTCCAGGATAGAGTCCATAGTTGATGGTGCGGAGCGTAGCCGTTTGTGGTTATGGCGCTGACTCGGTCAGCTAAAGCGCTGTCACGTTCAAACTCCGCCCTTCTCCTCAATACATTCAACCACCACCTCAAAAATGGCTGGCATCAATGCAGGCGACGAAGTACGTGTCTTCAAGTCCCAGCAGCCTTCATTATCGCTCATGTCTTATTTGCTAGAAACTTGTATTTGAGTCATCAGAAGCCGTCTCCGTTGTTTCAACATTCGACGACCTTGGCCTAAAGGAAGACCTATTACGCGGCGTTTATGCTTACAGTACGTGCTCTTTGGAGGAGTCTGCGCTGTAAGCGATTCCTAATACTTGAAAATATAGATTTCGAAAAACCATCAGCCATCCAGCAACGAGCCATCCTACCTATTACCCAAGGACGCGATGTCATTGCGCAAGCACAGTCAGGTACCGGTAAAACTGCGACGTTCTCAATCTCCATCCTTCAATCAATCGATGTCACTGTAAGAGAGACGCAAGCGCTCGTTTTATCGCCTACCCGTGAATTGGCTACGCAAATTCAGTCCGTTGTCCTCGCTCTTGGTGACTATATGAACGTCCAGTGTCATGCGTGCATCGGAGGCACCTCCATTGGCGAAGATATCAGAAAGCTGGAATACGGTCAACATGTCGTATCGGGCACCCCTGGACGCGTATTTGACATGATTCGAAGGAGGAGCCTTCGCACGCGGAATATCAAGATGCTTGTTCTCGATGAGGCCGACGAACTACTGAACAAGGGCTTCAAAGATCAGATCTATGACGTCTACCGGTATCTTCCTCCTGCAACTCAGGTTGTTCTTCTCAGCGCCACCTTGCCATACGACGTTTTGGAAATGACGACAAAGTTCATGACGGACCCCATCCGTATTCTTGTAAAGCGTGATGAATTGACCCTAGAAGGAATCAAGCAATTTTTCGTTGCTGTCGAAAAGGAGGATTGGAAGTTCGACACGCTATGTGACTTATACGATACCCTTACGATAACTCAAGCTGTGATCTTCTGCAACACCAGGCGAAAGGTCAGTTCACATGTTCCAGGAATAATCTTCGGACTCAAATATACTCCCTCATTAATTCAGGTCGATTGGTTGACAGAGAAAATGCGCGCATCTAATTTTACTGTCTCATCTATGCACGGTGAGATGGCGCAAAAGGAGCGAGATGCTATTATGGCAGAATTCCGTGGTGGAACTTCGTGAGTTTATCGTTTATCGTATTCTGAATGGTCTTAATCTGATCCATCGTCTCTAGTCGAGTCTTGATTACCACGGATGTTTGGGCTCGGGGTATCGACGTTCAACAGGTTTCCCTCGTCATTAACTACGATCTTCCTGCGTAAGGGCGTATTTACTTTTCTTTGATAAAGAGATCGCCTGACATTTTCCTCTTCCTTTTTCTGCAGAAACCGAGAGAACTATATTCATCGTATTGGTCGCTCAGGACGCTTTGGAAGGAAAGGTGTTGCCATCAATGTGAGTGAATCAAACTTTTCATCTTCTATACTCTGGCTCATTCATATGCAGTTTGTGACTGTTGATGACGTGCGTATTTTGCGCGACATCGGTGAGTATACTATCAAGTTCCCCAGATATTCTATTTTGATTGACTTTCATGGTCCTTAGAACAATTTTATAGCACTCAAATTGTGAGTACTTTGACCTTGCGGTTTTTCCTGAACGATTGCTGATGTCTTACAGGATGAGATGCCCGTGAACGCTGCTGAGCTTATTTGAAACCATCAAATGCTGCAAAAGCTTGTTCACTTGTATAGGAGCTGTTTCGATTACTTGTTACTCGTGTATTCTAATGTTATATCCTGTTAACACATCTTGGATTCAAGCGAGGGTTCAGCTTTTTTATCATTTTATTTAGACCTTGCGAAATACATGTGTTGTCTTCCACCAGAGTGCTGCCTTATTACATACATGACTTATTTCCCAATAGTACTTTGATATTCGCTTGAAGCTTAAATAACGCCTAAGTCAAGAGAATCGCTAACTATTTTGCTTCGATGCATGAAACATCTGATTAACGCTGAACGCGGCCCGAACAACACTTGATTCCAGAATTTAACCTACGAAATCGCGTGTGGCCTTCGCTAACAATCGCTAACGTGGCTTTGATCGAAAAATAGTGAGTCCCAAGGTTTTGCGTGCGTGTAATTAATCGAACAGTTACGCTACGTGAATCTGATTAACAGCATGCGGAATGTCACCGATGTGATCTGGGATAGATTTGCAGTTTTCTCACTTAATTCTGCCGAGAATACTGGATTTAAGGATTTCCTCCCTGAGACTAAAGTCGAAGGTGTTGAGATGCCTCTTGCATGCCTCGGATGGTTGTGAGTTAGACGAGCATGTCATACAAGTTGTAGGACTAAGATAGTAAATGAAAGTACCTGGGAGGAAATATGTGTTCAGATATTTTACTTTTCGGATTTCGCAGCGATTCGGAGGTCTCCAGCGATTCCAATCCACCTCAGAATGTTCTTAAATGAACACAAGGGATTGTGATGGCAATCGCGTCGGTATTTCGGATTATACAGGGGAGCGGAAGAACTCGAAGGCTGCGCAATCGAGTGTGGTGTCTTCGCCAAAGAAATGTACCCGCAAATGCAGCTCTCTTCCCTAGCGAGCGTGTGTACCACTATAAATTGTGAAACTTGGTGGTGTCTTGACATTTTTATTATCTTTGGGTCTAGGCCACTGTGAACGACTCGAATCTGACGCGAATCTAGGGTGATGTGTGTGTGCTGCAAGCTATTCACGTTCGAAGGGAAGCATGCGCTTTGCGCCTGTGTTGGACCAAGGGGAAAGTTTTCAGTAACGCCGAGGGATTGTGGCGACAACGATCGCATATCCAGATCGCCAAATCAACCACGGCGGACATGAGGCTGGTCTTGCATATGGTCGTATGGAGTGGTGAGTACCATATTGCCTGATCCTACGCGATGCTTCCCAGACGAAATGAGAATGCGACGCCGACGAATCACGACGCCTAGACCTTAAAGCAGCGAATATTGGAATGAAGAATTCGACTCAGGCTAGAAGATAGACATACTCAGCATAAAGCACTATATAAGGCTAATTTGGCCATAGTTTGCGCTTTTGGAATATACAAGAAATTTTGACGCATGGCGGAGTATTTAAGGATAATGATCGTCAGGTGCGGTATTTGATCTCGATTCACCATAGAGATCTGGTGTGCCGGATTTAACATTTACGTAGAGCGAGCTTTGAGATTTTTATTGCCTGCTTCTCACCTAAAATGATAAATCATCGACGATCCTTCGGACGTGGAGGAGTCGGCCATTACGCTTTGATTACGCTTAGGAAAGTTCCGAATATGCGCCAAAATGTGGGTCAGAGCTCGAAATAGGCAGAGGTTAACACAAGAACCGTGGTTCGCACAAAGAGTTCAGGTTCTATGGCAAATATACTGCGTCCTCGATATGGTCGTGGGGAGAGTCCAAAATTTCAAAATCATGCGGTGGGTAACGAAGGCTTGGACCACGAATCATTATTACAGAGCATGGTGCATGAAGTGAAACCTATAAAAAGGGTTAGTTTCCGCTGGATGTTGCAGTTCATCCCTTGCTTTGCATTTGTTCTCAAGTGTTTTCGATATTCTGTGTTTTTATCATGTGCTATTTTCGAAGGTGTGTTGGCAGTGATAAAAAGCAAGGACAAGAATGACTCACGATTAAACCTGCTGGCCACAGAGTTCGTAATGTGTATACAAAGTAAACGAATTCTTTCTCAGTCTTTGATTCCATTGACATTATTTCTGGAAGATGTGGCCATGGTGTTACGCTGGTATATATTTCACTTCGTGCGTCAGATGCGATGTTAAACTGAATGATTTGTCCTCCAGCCAGAAGAAGAGGTGTGTAGTTGTCGAGACCGGAGAATGCAAGTCTAATTGGCGCCGACAGATCAAATGCGACCTGGTGAATTGCAAATTCAGTCCGGCGCACCCAAGCACCTGCCAACCGCCGCATTGTACTCAATCTTGTTGGCAATAGTAGGTCATTTTCCATGAGTGCGCGTAACTGGCCTAATGTTACATACCAGTCATCAGTACCCCCAGCAGTATTCTCCACACATCGAGAAATTATGTCCAACATGTAGCAATTAAGCTGGGATTGTCGGCTGGTGGAGTGTATAGCGTTTCGTTCAAGAGCCTGAAGCCTGGATAAATGAGACGAGAAGGGAAAAAGTAATATGCATGAAACGGCTAATAAATACAGTACATAGAATAGAGTTGCAACTTGACAAGGCGCTATTTGCGAGCGGGAGTAATTATTATCTGAAAGGCCCCGAATTAAGTACGGGTCGAATTTTTAAAGCGAGTGGTCGGGCAAGAAAGGATGCGCAGGCTCACCGATGTCCTCCAAGGTCCGCGTCAAGCATCACCAATATCGTGCTTCTTTTTCAACTGTGCTAATTCTTCTTCTCGTCTTGCCAGATCAGCCTTGGCGGCGGCGGCGTCTTGTTTCGCGGGCATATGGTATAGGACGACAATATAGCGCTCTTGCAGATGGAAACCATTTAAATGATCTAGTGCATTCTTGGCCTGTAGTAATTTGGAATACGGTCGTTGTAAGTGCCTCATGGAGTAAGTATCTAGTATTGAAGTACACTCACATCCATAACGTCGTCATATACAACGAAAGCCGTCCCTTTAGTCTTCTGCTCATTTCCTATACGAATTTGGCGGATGCTGCCATAACGGCCGAAAAGGTCATACAAGTCCTCCCCAGTGATTTGATAGCTGAGATTTTTTACAAAGAGGATTCTATTTGCACCAGTTGGAAGCTTTGTCTAGATATAGTATCGTCAAGTCGTCGAGGAAGGATAGATGTGGAGGACTTACTGTTGGTCTTGCAAGGGCCATGATATGAGTGAATGAAGTCAGCAACCGTGGTTCGGCTTTTCCCCTCTTTGTGTTGTCCTGCTTGCCAAGAGCTTCTTGAGCAGGTCCCCATTACCACTTTTGGACGTATAAAAAGGAAATTCGAAACATACTTGACTCTCTATCCAGCGCCTGATTAACATCAATGAAGCAAGTAATTTCCAACAGAACCATGATATCATCTTGATTTTGAAGAAAAAGTACTTCATCTTCAAAGTCACAGCTACCAAAAAAAGTTATAGCAAAGCTATATTTACACTTGCAGATTAAATCGATTACATCTTAAGAAGGCTCAGGCTACTCAATTCATCTAGATCAACCAGTGGTAGGTCACAAACAGCGCTGGATAGTAGAGGACCATTCTACAGCAGGTGAACCATTTATAACACAGCACGCTAATTCAGCTGCTGTTATGCATACCGCCTGGGCGATGCATCCTGATCGAAATTTCTAGCTGAACCAACAGCGATGAATTGTCCTTTTGTCAAAATTTTTTTCTGAAATTTTTTTTAACTCAAGTGCAAGCAATTTCAAGGACTGGAGCATGGCAGCTGGCTGGCCATTAGTGGTTTCATTACGGCCTTGGCTGATAGAAATTACGAAGCCACTTTCTGCAGGAGAGTATGTATATTTTGAATTGTCTTGGAACGACAAAGTAGATAATAGTTCTTGCGAAGTAAATTCATTCATAGTCAAACTAGTCAAGACCCAACACTATGTATGTCCATTGGACTTTTGATTCAGTGTCCGTCGTTCGCTGGCTAAAAAAGTAAAAAGATTACAGTACCAGCATTTCCCTCTACAATAAATAAACCACCAGAACGCTCAGAATTGCTAAGCCCGCTGCAGCTTTATCCCCAGGTCGATACATTGTAATCGACATTCCAGCCGACGCGGAAGTCGGACTCGCGTTGGCTGGCATATCTGTTGATGTATCTGTCGGAAGGCTGGGGACTGAATCTGTGGTAAGTGTAGGAACTGGCAAGGATTCAGTGTCGGGCGGCGAAGTTGGAATATCGGTGGGAGTAGCAGTGTCGGTGTTAGTGTCGGTGGTCGACGAGGTCGAAGATGAGTCATCTGGTCCAACCAAAAAATAGGTTCCAGCAATTGGCGATCCTAAATTTGTTTCCATAACAAAATCGGATGCACTGAAGTTCGTCCTTGGAGTAGTGGCGTTTACAAACATAGACGCAGTTGTGTCGAAACCATCGGGTTGATCGAAGACGAGAACGACGTATCTGTGAATTAAATTACATTTGTAAGTCCTGCATGGACGGAGTATATGGAAGTTAATTTACCGATGAGGATCAGAGCCTGGAGGAGGCGTTGGAGAGAAGAATTCCATAAGCGCTGGGCTAGAATTTGAAAGCAAGCCCGTAGTGCTATCGGCCATAAAGTCTCCGCCAACAAAATGCAAAAACTCAGATATATTGGGCATCTGAGGTGTAGGCGCGTCTGGGTCCACGATTATCAAAACAAATGTGGATAGGCTCATATCCATATTTGAGTCTGACTCGGAAGTATCAAGGAAGAACATGGGTTCATCGGCAGTTTCTGGTGAAATACGCTATGAACAAACATCGGGGCGGATAACATCTGAATGATACTGACGTTCCATAGTCAAAAGAATTCCTGGAACAACATCCACGGTGTCCATGGTCACTGAGTCCGTGAAGGTAATGTTTATGAGTGCCATGGGATCGAACGAATCTATGACGTCGGGAACAATTTGTGCCATACTGAAGGCCGTGGTGACATTGCTCAGTGCGTCCGTCTGCGCGAAGGCGCTATTGAGAAACAAGCCTATAGAGAGGATCACTGGGAGCATGATGATTGAAACCTCCGGAAAATAACCACAAGAGCTGAGACGTACAACTTATATATCTCGTCTTCCTCGAATACGATGGGATATTCCTTCCTGTAAATGCGCTTTGATGGCACACGAGGTCTAAAATAAAAGAGAAAACTCACAAACGGTGGCCAATACCCGAGACTCAAAAATTAGGGAGGTATCTGCAGCGCCGCCGAAGGGGTCAATGAGAAGAGAGTGATCTGTTTTGCCCGAGAACCTTGGGAAATGAGATATTATGGTGTTAGCTGAATGATTCTGCAGACACGCTGCGGAAGTGGGCCGAAAAATGACCCGGGCCGTGAACAGAACGGGTGTACCGAGAGGAAGACAGGAAGCAAAGGAGGCACGCTGCCGCGTGCATGAGAATTTAGGGTGTAACAGCACGGTATGTCGGAAAAGATGGAAAGAAGAGTACTCATCACATGTAGTAAGCTGCACGGTGAGGTAGCTTTCTGGAAAGAGCATCCAATGTCAATAAAATTATGTCTACATGCTGACAAGGCAAGGATTTCAAGTTGATGCATGCTGCCACCGTTTTATCACTTCCTGGATTTTGCACCTTTCCTCATCAACCTCTCCACCTCGGTACACTCCTTCTGTCCTCGAGTGCAGATGACAGTCGCATCGTCCACATCGCCTTCCGTGTCTGGCACAATGCATTTGATGTCTTCTGGATTGGGACATGGGCAATCTACTGGTTTGTCCACGCAATCCAACGTTTCTGGGCAAAGATATTGCGAACATGCAACTACGATCATCGTCAGACACAGTGCTGATATGCATAGATCCACAATAAGGGGCGCGTACCACTGTCAGAGTAGGCGGCCCACTGAGATGCGCCTGACCGCTGCTGTTGCTGTTGGTGATGTTGTTGTTGTCCAAACATGTTTTCGAAGAAATTGAATTGAGCAGCAACAAGTTGCAGACCAAAGAGGAAAAGAAGGGGTAGTACAAGAGATCGATGCATCTTGCTTAAGCAGTCTGTTGGAGGCGCTTGGAAAGAGAGCACGTAGCTAGTGAAGATAAGTAAAGTACTTGGCGGAAGATCAAAGTCAACGTCACAAGGGTATGCAGCGACGTGTTCAGTTTCCGCCGCGTATCGTTCCCACCGGTCCGGTACGCCGCTAAAGCTAATGCCGCCTCTACATTGCCTCTACATAACTCACGGCGGCTATTTTGATGAAGGCTAGAGAGCGTAGCCGGAAGAAATAGCATTTCTCATGCAATTACAAGAATAAATTCTTTCTATTTTTTTTTTTTTTTGCACTCGCTACTACATTGACCATAACCACCACTGGTGTCACTGATTAACTATTTGATGCAAATTTCATGTTCAAGTTTCCTTCCTGCTTTCCTCCTTTGACTTGATCAAGGAGTGCTAACGATCACAGCGCCAGTAGCTTGAACCATATCAGGAGGCCTGAGGACCCGGAAATGAGTCAAGTAGTCTTTCAGAAAAAATCGCAATCAAACCAAGATAAAGTGAAGACTCCACTACTGGTTCCCAGATCCAAGATCTGAATGTTGGGTTTAGCGGGGGAAGCAACAACATGGACAGTATGTCCATTCAATTGTCCTAAGTTGACGACTTGGCGGACGCCAAAGCCTGCAACATTGACACAAGTAAGGGTGAGACCTGCAGAGAAACCACCACAGGGGCCTTGGGATTCGCTGACCCGAAAGACGAGGAAGATAAATATGAGAAGCTATGTAGACGGAGTGACCCTGGATTCAAGGTAGAATTACGCAATATTCAACGTCAAGTGCTGCTACTTTGAGGGATAGTGCCGCAATAGTTAGACTCGGCGAGAGAAATTGAAGAACATGTTTGAACCGGGAAAAGTAATGCACTTGAACGAGGATGAAGAATAATTGACACACCAAGAGGGTTTATATGTCTTTCAGTTCTGTACAAGGATTCCATAAGAGCATCAAACTTCCAACCATCTGACAGATTGCCCTTACTGTAGAGCAGTTCATCTGTCGTATTCGGGAGAATACCTAGAGCAGCAGACTCGGATTTGTATGCTGCCACCATGGCAAAGCATGCGGCAAGCTCGTCAATCTAATCAGTAGGTGCTATTTTTACTGACCTTCAGCGCTATGTTTGTTGCTAGTAATCGCCAGTAATAATTCCGCGAAGCAAGAGGAAGCATAAGAATGCGAGAGTTCACGAGGAATACACCATAATTTTTACAACCCAAGCTTAGAAGTCCAGGCTACTAGCTACTACATCCCACTGTTCACAGGATGTGTGAAGGTAGAGTATAATGAGTAGCAGATTGCCAAATATTTCAGCTTTCAAGGAATGTCTGGCATGTGTAGAATCGAACATACAGCGCCTCGAGGCTGTTCGAAGCGTGGTGATGGTTCAAAAGCAAGAGAGGACGATAGTCACGATGTTTGCTGAACGCGTTACGTCACGCGACTGTGACGTGCCACGATGTCAAGTTGAACATTTTGAGCAAATTGCTTTTCTCCCAGTTGAAGCCACTGACCACCCCTAGCTGTTTCGAAATCAGACGCTCGTTACTCCCCGTCCCATGCAACGCCCCGGCCCTCTCCAGGAGCTCCCTCTTGAAGCCTTCCTTCTCCCGGCCCCATCTTCCCTCAAGCCGATCAAGCTCAGCAAACGCCCGCATTCACCGGGTGGCCCAACACCGTTCAGCCCCGCCAAACGCAGAATCCTCAGCGAAGAGGGCATATTCTCTTCGGAAATGACCTCCAAGAGCCCCCTGCCGCGTGGAAAGGACGCTTTCGCGTCTCCAGCTCGCTTCAGCAAAGTCCTCGCTGGCCCCGCCAGCCCCGCACGCGTATTAGATTTTGGTTTGCCGAAGAACGGCGGAGGAGATCCACAGAAACGCTCCGCTGTACACTCAATGACGACTCGAAATGCCAGTTCAAGCCAAATCTCGTCGTCTTCGTCGTCCCGCTCAGGACTCGCTCCTTCGCCCGAGCTCAAGCCAAGGAGCACGCGAACACCAGCCGTGACGAGCGAGTCTCAATCTGGCATGAATTCCTTTGATGAGCTGTCTTCGCTTTCTTTGTCCCCCCTCCCAGCTTCCCTCACCTTCGTTCCCCGAGAGTTGCCACCGCAGGCAGATCCACGGTCTATCCACTACCCCGGCTTTTCCGTATTCCAGGACTCGCATACCATCATCTACCCGTCTGCACAAACCGACGAGCTCCCTGCTTCGTCTTCTGACGACATGGAGGTGGATGTTGACATTTACAAAGAGAATCAGCCCCCGCGTCGCAAGATTCGAAAGGCGGCGACAGAGCCGACCAAGTCAACCAAGGCCGATCTGTCTTCTCCGGGTGGCACATCTCTCAAAAAGTCGTACTCAGCCAACGACACTCCTCGAATAACAATGGCGTGGAACGGTGGTGGCCAGGCGAGGAGCGTGAGGTCACCCTCTCTGACGCCTCAGAACCACCTCTACAGAGGTATGCGTCAACTGATGAAGGACGAACTGGAAGTTGGAGAGGGCCAGAGCGGCGGCGACGACTATTGAGTGGAACAACCGCCTCGGATAAACTATGGGCACCTGCAGCATCCGCAATGAATTTCCGGAATTTCCAACCTCAACCCCCAAATTTCCCTATCTAATAAAGCGCAGACGGGTCGGACCTCGAACAAGTCCCGAACGCCACTTCCGCAAGCAAAGCCTCAAGTCTTTCAATCTCAATCATCTTTATGCATCAATCCAAACGGTCTATTCTCCATTTTTATTCTTTCTATTCACGACTACGCCATGTTCTGTTTTATATCCTCGATTTGTACAATTTTCCAAACCATCTTGCATCATATCTCGTCCCCTCTAGTTCTAGTTCCTGTAGTCACTTATACATACATCTCACATACTTACCTTTCCTATACAGTAGCCTAAGTAGCTAAACAGCTAGCACACGCAGAGACACGCACTGTTCCGAGCGTCGCTGTGGGGATATTTTGTACATAGCGTCGAGTTATGCTCTACCCAGCCCAATTTATGAATGAAAGATATATGAATATGAAGAAAGTGCCAAAATTAAGAATGTTTTTATACATAGCTCAAAGTCTCGATATTTACTCTACTTTTGTCTCTTTTGCATTCATGAAACAATGGGATTGGCCGGCATCACAACGTCGAACACGCCAGTGCCCGTCGCATTAGGTCGACCGATAACAATGTTACCCGAGGGCGTTGTCAGGTCGTCGAAATCACCGAACAGCGTCGCATCGGACAAGAAAGCAGCTGTGGTCTCATAAGACGCTTTCAAGAGCGGTGACGGACTCGTGGATATGCCCTTCCGATTGAACGGCTTGTAACCACCATCGAAAGTCTATCAGAAAGGTAATGCGATAGTGATTTAGAAGGTCTTCCTTGAAATTGAACAAAAACAATGTAGCACGCACCATATAGTCCGCAATCAGTTCAAGATGGCGCTTATTCACATCGATGCTGTAAACAGCAAAGATTCCTTTCATCTCGCGCAAGATCGCCGCACGCGCCATCTCGACCCCATAAGTTTTGAGGATCGCGTAGATATCGTTCGAATATATCTCATCATCTTCCAGAATGCTCTCATCGGATCCAGCGGCGAAATCCCACATCCCACGCAGATTGGAGCCATTGGTGGTAAGCTAAAAGAAAGAAGAAATGGTTAGGAGATTGATCGATATCATGAAAGAAACACCTGGATCAGGATGGAACAATGCGCACCTTAATCCCCGTCTCGCCGGGTTTCGTGTCCTTGACTTGGAAACAGTCTGAAATCCCAGGAATTTCGCGAATGATGGTACCACGGCACGCTCGTTCGATAATACCCACGAAGAGCAATTTTGGCATGTCAGTAGCGAACTAGCCACACGCACACAAAAAAATCAGCAATAGCTAGTGCAATGACGTAGGCTTTGAAAACTCACTTCGAGCGCGAAGGTACACCGTTCTTCCTTGAAGTCGAACGAAGTGCATTGCTGCATGTACTTCTGGAAGGTCGATGATATATGCTCCACTATCGACCGGAAGCTCTTCTTCTTGGGCTTTTTCACCTCGTCCTTCACGGCCTCGTCGTCGCTCGCAAGTGCTGCTTCAAGGGTAGCATCATCGTAGGCGCCGATTTCTTCCGCGTCATCCTCATCATCGCTGTCGTAGGTCGCCTGCTGCTTCTTCTGTCTGGCATGCTTCTCCTCATCCGCGTCGCCATCGCCCACTTCGCTCCCTTCGTCGTCGTCTTTCTTCTTCTTCGGTTCCCCGCCTTCCTCATCCTCTTCAGCTTCGCCGGCTTTAGCTCTGACTGCCTTGCCCTGGCCAATTTGGGATATCTGACTCTTGAGATCGATGTCGAGCTTCTTCATCTCTGAAACGATTTCCTTCTTGAGGTTAAGAGGGAACTGGACAGCGAAACTAGAAAGAATCTCCGTTGTTTCGAGGTCATACTCCGCTTGGTACTCCTCTTTGGGATAGAAATTGATGTCCACCGTGAACTGGGTACGACGAGCGTCGCCTTGAGTGCGTAGTTCTTCCTGAACGGTGACATTTTCGACGACTTGCGAAAGTGTGACACGACTCGCTCTCTTGCAGAAAAGGGCCACCTCTTCTTCCGAAACACCGGGCTTCACTTTCATGGTCATTGAAGGCGTTTTGGGCTTTTGGGAAGCCGTCATAACGATTTCTCGAAGGCGAGGAATACCAAGAGTGACATTTGCAGCACCATGCCCTAAGATCACTTGTTAATGGGAGTTTCAAAAACTGGAGACATCCACGTACCAGCAAAATGGAAAGTATTAAGCGTCATCTGCGTCGACGGCTCACCAACACTTGATGAAAAAGGATAGAATTAGAATATTGTACACGAAAGAGGCATAAGCGACCACATACCCTTGTGATGCGAGCAAACCAACAGCTTCACCAGGCTCTACCAAGCTTCTCATATATTTATGCTGCATTAACGAACGGAAATTCTTCGTGCTTAATAATCCTTTCGGCTCTTCCAGTTTTTGGTCGATTTGGAATCAGCCAAATGCTGAGGCTTAGATTTGACATACTCCTGTACTGCAAGAGCGAATTCTTCGGACGTGCTTCCTAGGAATCGGCTCGGACTGTAGCGAGAGAGGGCAGGGGCAAATTCGTGTTTTCTCTTTCGATTTGATTTTGATAAGACCGTTTTCATGTAATCCACGGCTGTATTGTGGTCAACAATGTCGTTGACTCTGTATGGTTCCAGGCGTCGGCTGAAAGTGGTCGAGTTCTGGGCAATGAAGTCGAATTGATATAGATGCTTTTGCTTCGTCACGTCTAGAGCATCGCCTCCGTATGCGAATTGGTAGATAGAGTTGTCGCTACCGCGGACGGTGTTATCGTAGTGCACCCGAATGCCTTCCAAATGTTTGATCAAGCATCGCTGTAGATAACCGGAACGGGATGTCTTGACAGCAGTATCGATCAATCCTTCACGGCCAGCCATACAATGGAAGTAAAATTCTTGGGGCTTGATACCAGTCAAGAAACGGCTTGCCACATAACCACCGGCTATAGCCTTGGTCTCAAAGGGTCGGAATGAGGGAAGGGTCTTGCCACTGACCATTACTGGTACACGACGACCTTCGAGTTCTTGTTGACCAAGACCGCAAGAAATCTGTCGAACATTGACGGCAGAGCCCTTGGCACCAGAAAGAGTCATGGTCTGCATGTGGTTGTAGGGGAACTTCCGGAGGAGGCCATCAGGCAAACAGTTGTCCGAAATAGATGACGTCAATTTCGAAAGCTTGGTTTTGACCGTCATATCCAGACCAGCCATCTTGTTATCATCCCGCAACACATCTTCCAGGAGGTCTCGGAGGGCAGAAGGAATTTCGGCTTTGGATAAGTTGGCAAGCGAGGGGAAATTCTCAATAGCACCCTGTTGTCCTAAATCCTTGCCTTTGTTGAGAAGCTCGACCCGCTTGCTATCGCCTGTCGGCGTCAGCATCAGATCATCCATGCGACAAGTGAAAGCGCGATGTTGCAAAAACTTTGTGAAGAGTCGACTGAGAACTCCAAGAAGCTTTCCTGCGACATCGGAACCGTATAATTCGTAGACTGAGTGCACAAGACCATAATCGGAAGCCCCGAATGCGGCCTTATCAAGAACACCACAAAGTAGTTCGCCGTCCATGAAAACTACCTTGTCCTCTTGCGAATCAGCACCCCATAGTTTTCCAGGCACCTTGGTTTTGCCATTCAAGTTGAGGCCCTCATATCGTGATGGTGTCAAATTCTTCAACACTGTAGAAATCTGGTGATGATATTAGTAAATATTAAACTAATATAATGGTTGATAGTTACGATTTGCTTTCCGGTCCACATAGGTTTGGGTTTCCAAATTGCAGGCGGCAATGTGACCAGCCGAGTACCAGGATCCACCTCGTCCTCCGGGCGAAGGGCACCATATAGTAGTTGGAAGTATTCCTCACGTTCGAAGAAGGTATTCTGACTTGTCATCCAAACCCCAGCAACAACATGATCCTGAATAAGACCACGGATTGGGTTTCCAGAAGTCGGCACCAGATATTGATTGTCCGTATTTGCAATGAACATTCCTTCCGCGCGAGCAACATGGTTCTCTGATGAAGGACGCCATCAGGACAAGTTGTAATAGAGAAAAAGCAGAACTTACGAGGGAAATGAATATTCATTTCTAGAAACGACCATTAGTACGTCTCGTTATAACAAATAATATCTTTTCAAGACATACCATCGCCGTCGAAGTCAGCTAAGGATCAAAAAGTCTGTCAGATTGCGTGGCTACGCTTTCCAGAAGAGATCTTACCGTTATATGAATTGCTGTAAGCAGATAGAACTTATGAGCACAAAGATAGCTCCTCGTCGAAGGGTAGGAAACGAACCAATTAGCGTAATGCATACGAATCGTCTTCTCTCCTCTTAATACACGGGCTTTATGTGTCATCATACTTGGCTTGTGCAGAGTTGGTTGTCGATTGAGGATCAAGATATCCCCATCGCGGAGGTGTCGGTACACCTTCTTGTTGACCGACGTTGTCCGTGTAAAAAGACCATGTTGGCCAGAGGTCGCTCTGTCGCCTTCTTGCGGCGTGAGCAATTGATTCGCGATGGCTGTCCGTTGCTCCACAGTTAATTTATCCTATACAAACCGAGGTATGTGAGCGGAAAATATTTCAATAAAAGAGTTTCTACGAACCAAAGACTGTTGGTGACCGTCTTCATATTCCACCATAGAGGCTCCGGGATATATGTGAGGGCCATTGATAACCAGTTGGCGCATCTCATGGAAATTGGCAGGAGTGACAGGTTCGGGGAAGGTCAGCTTTCGTGCAAAGACTGGGGGGATACCTATCTCATTCGGTTCAATATTGACATCTGGAGAGATAACTGAGCGTGCAGCATAATTGACACGTTTGCCCTAGAAAATCGTAAGTCTCCACCATTGAAAGGAAGCCAAAAACAAACGGACCATCATGTGTTTTCGGAAGAGACCTTCTTTCTTTTCCAATCCTTGTTAACACCAGCAGGCGGGAGCTTGCCTTGTCGTATGATCTGAGGATTCTTGCTACTGTCCATGAAACTGTTGACATCGATTTGAAGTTGTACCAAACGTTCCAGTAGCGCCGCCATGATTTTTTTACGTGCCGCCTCGTCGAAGCCTTCTTTTTTCTCAGAAGCTTCCCGCAGACTGATATTCAAATCACGCATGCGATATGAAGTCTGCAAAACTCTTGCAAGCAGCTCATTCTGTGGGTGCTCAAACAGTGTGTCGCCCATCTTCGCTGGAGGTCGGAAACGAGTCGGTGCTACCGGAATGACATCCATGAAGAACATGTCGGCCGATGCAAAAGATAGTTGATCAGGAGAAAGAGCTGCAAAAGGACCATGTCGCCCAAAGACCAGGGCGCACATTATTTGTTCGTTGTGGAATAGCCGCCTGAGGTGAGCTCGACATTCTTCTGGAGTAACGACGCGTTCATTGCGACCCCGCATAGTTTTGACCTTTCCGTTTGCAGCTCTTGGAAGGGCAGCATCTTTCTTCTTCTCAGCATCGCTCATGACATCGTCTCCTTCGAGTTCCTCTTCCTCTTCCTCGTCCTCCTCTTCATCAGAAATCATTTCTACGTCGCCATTCGTGGGTTTACTGGAAAGGAGCGAGAATGAACCTGCTTTCTCCGCTAGTAGGACATTGGGTCGTTTTCGGTGCAGTTGTCCTTTCTGACGCGAGGATAGGTCGTATTCGATTACTTTTATGTGACCCTCTTTTCTAAAAGTATAAGCGATGCTGCAAATATAGTTAATTGGAAAGACAACAAATAGAGCGAACGATGTTGAACTCACCATCCACAATCACTGTTTTGACACTTTTTCAAGATACAACCCCTCAAAAACTCATTAATAAGATCCTTTCGTGCCTGGTATAGGAGACCGTCTTTGTAGGAATCACGGGTATTTTTAGGAGCGCGGGCGAGATGAATAGCGACGTAAAGATTGATTCGACCAATGAATTCTTGTGGCGTTTCATCAGGGACTTCAGGCTGCTCTTCTTCATCTGCACTGGATTCATCATCATCAGTATTGGCAGCTTTTGCTGATTTCTTCTTCTCCTTCGGTCGCACACGAAGTTGGATATCGTCGACGCCTTGTGCTGCTTCCAATAATCCACGTTCCAATAGTCGAAGTTTGGCCAAAAACTTCCATAACTGTGCGGGAGGGTATTAGGCGCCCCTCTACGGATAGACAATGCAACTGCAGGCCAAAGTGCACATACCACAGTCCTACTCATTTTAAATCGATGGCAAAACATACATGTCCCTCTTAAGAGGTTGAACATGTTTCCCATGAAAAGTGGGTGAAATACTGGGGCTGGTAGGTCGATGTGTCCGTAATGGCCGGGGCATGTAAAATATGTAAGATGGCATGTTGAGCATCTGCGAAAAAACACATTAACCTGAGTCCAATGCGCACACGCAAATAGACGAACATATCTGAACGGTCGCTTGGACCAAGAGCGGGATCATAGAGGCCCCCGATATTCGGCCTATTCAGATCATCGAGAAGGACAGGGTTTACGATTTGCTTGACCGATATTCTGCGAATGTCTTCAGAAGTTAGGAAAGAAAAAGAGACGTTCGTGACGGTAGATGGGATTGAGTGTGCGATATTCATGGCGAAGAGTAGAGGCGATTACGGGGAAAAAAGAGATTTAGGCCAGCCTTCAAGTGGCCAAGGAGCCAACCCTGTTTAATGTAGGTATACAATCTTGGATAGCTTCAAAGTTGAGAGCACTCCCGCCTCCGCGTCCCGATCACAAACTTTTTTGGTCATGTGATCTACCATACTTATTCTCCATCCCAAAATAGCGCCTCACATAGTAGCATCCAAGTAGCATCTGGCTTTATATTGGAACTACAACATGCGGGGGTATATTAGGCCTGTTAAATAATCGTACAGTACAGTGATCGCAAAATGTGCTCGTTGTGATTCGCTGGTTTGAAGAGCTTTCGCGACGGTCCCAAAGCTTGGCCAAAAGTCCCTTTGGAAAATTCAAATTGGCATCCAACGCCAAGCCCCTCAAGCTTAAGCTCAAACCGATCGAAGTCCTGCAAAGCATGTCCCTGGACAGCCAAATCACAATACGGCGATGTGGGCATCAGCCTAATAGAGATCGACCCAGTGCTGGAGGGAATATGACGACGAAATATCAAGCAATGCCACTGCCTCTTCGAATGCTTCCCATTCGTGTTTTGCCCGATTTGAGCTTCTGTGCTTCGCCTACCATTTCAGCAATAAGGCCATTATAGGTCTCCGAGTCTTGTTGCAACGCATCTCGAGCTTGAAGTAGGTGTGTCAACAAGTTGGATGTATTGGCCGTTTGGTCTTGATCTCAGCAAGATGACGCTCCAAGTTGACCAGAGGCTGCATGGTCAGTGATTCTGGAATTGGTCGGATTATTATTAACAGCGGTCAAAAGCCATTTGAATACATACCGTGGCTCAGCTGTAATAGCTTGTTGATCTTATTCGTGTCAAGCTCGGGTTTAGGACCAAGGTGACCATAGCCACCTTGCTGTCCTGGCTGAGGCGTACCAGTTCTTGAGTTATGCTTGTATTAGAACCACTCGCATTAGCGCCATTTGTGTGGTGATTGCGGCCGCCAGGAGGTGCTGACATGGGTCGGGTATGTATTTCAAGTGTTGGTAAGGGTTTCCCGTTTGCGCGAGGTAGAACTTCGTCGAGATTACGGGAATTCCAAGGGTGATTAAATGCTGCCGCCGAATGCGTGAACGTGTCCAATTGGGAGGTTTTGTGGGAGGGGGTGTTTGCAATACATTTTGTACATTTCACGGCTTGATAGACGTTGGCAAATGCAGCATTAAATTAGAATAACATACACACCTGCTAGATGTAACCAATATTTGTGCAATCCCTTCCGCTTCTCGAATAGGTTCATCAGTAGTGATATTTGCAATATTTTCGCGTTGCCAGATGGGCGCGAGGGTATCGTCTAGTTCTCTTTCTAAGCTTGATCTTGAAGGGAATGGATCTAAGAGCAGCGGTCGCCAATTCTGTGATGATGGCCCAGGTATCCGAGTGTCCTCATCAAAATCCACAGTGTCGCCGAAGGTCATAGAAGATCCAGCCTCTGCTTCTCCAAAATCTCCGAAGTCTCCAAAGTCGTCGTCCTTTAAATCTCCTTGCGCAGCGTCTTCTGGTGCTCCAAAGTCATCGAAATCGTCAAAAGCCGAATCATCGTCAATTTGGATGGTTGACTGATAGGCGGGCTTAATTTGAGGCTTGAAGTGGATTCCACAAGATCGCTCGCACCCCATACTGAAGCACCGAAAGTAATATCATCGTCCATGACGGTAATGCAATGAAAGGAGGGTCAGGGGTTTGTGAGAGTGATGCACTGTGTGGTCAAAATCGGACCTCGGTCGTCAATTACAGGCCTTTGGCGTTGTTTACTAGGGGTTAGAAGATCACCACAAACTGTCATGTCTGGCGAAGACCATATTTTCCTCTTCGCTTCTTTGGACTCCAAACAACCTTTGACCGCTCGAAAAGTACATTTACGACGGCTATACGATATCCTCGAGCTTAGCATCCAAAGACAAGACTTTGAACGTGCCAAACGCGTCTGGGCAATTCTTGCACGTTGCAAGGAGATAAATTGGAAAGCACTATGGAGCACTGGCCTACATATCCTTGGTATAGATGAAGCAAATGAAAGGAATCTCGATACTAGTGTTGAATATTTACGCACCATGATGCTGCAATACCCAGAAGACGTGAGATTATTCGCGACCTCCTGGATAGCATGATATCGACACACTTTCAGCGCGAATCGATTCTCAAAGAGCTTGTTTTTCGACTCCTCTTGCAGGAAAAATGTCGAGAAGCTTTAGACGAATTAGAACTGTAATTATCCGGGTTGTAAACGCGCAACTGCCTGATTGTTGATGGATATACCATAGGTATCTACCTTCCTTTCCCTACCAAGACAATCCTGTCTTGCACATTTACGCGGGCCTCTGTTCATTGTATTTGGCGCAAAGTAAAACAGGTATGGCTTTTGGTCTCCTCAATGTAGTAGTTTTACGTACTGACATTTCAATTTTCCTAATGACAGCCTCTCATGCCACCAAATTTGATCCTTTTCTGCTACGGGACGCCCAAACTCATCTTGAGCATGCAAAAACACTGGACGAAGATAACGCTGTCGCTCAAATATTTCTAGATAGAGTTCGTAAAACAGTTTTGATCTTGGGCAAAAAATTGACCCCTTTTTATAGATAGTCAGTTTACAGAAGGGACGCGAAGATATCCAAGATGAATCCGATGGCGAGAGCATGGTCACCGAGGACCTGCCCCCCGAACGAAAGCGGATTAAGACTTGACAACATATTTTGTCACCGCAATATTCCTCTTACTCGTCCACGCCAAATCAACTAGACTCGTCTTCCGAGTCGGAATCCATATTTATGGCCGGCATTTCTTCGTCCTCGTCCTCATCCTCAGCTTGATGTATAGGAACAAGTGGCCGGGAGGGCGACACTTTTGGTGCAATCTGAGTCATTGGCCCAATCCTACTAGAGGGTAGAGGTGTAGACTCCATAGCAGGTGTGATGTCGCCATCTTTTTTTGTTGAGGGTTCATTGATGGAGATCGGTTGGGATGGCAGAGGAATATTTGATATCTCTTTCACTGGTGCCATCTCGTTCGAAGGGGTCATAGAGGGTGGTGCTTTCGCGGCGGGTATTGTTGCAGGAACACTTATAGGATCGCGCATCATAATGTCTTCTTGTGCCTTTTCTATTGGCTGCGAATCCATGGGTTTCGCCTCCAGTGCTGCGAGAGCTTCGGCCTCTTCTTGAGATTCTTCAGCCTTGAATAGTGAGAGAGCTTCAACATGCGGCATGGATCTAACCAGTGGTGGCACGCGGGGGTGCAAAAGCAGTCCAATGTCCCGTTGAATCTAAAAAATAAAATTAGTATTTTTTTCTTTTTTGCATTCAAGAAAGCTAATTGGCTTACATCCGGGATGTCACCCCCCAAAGCCGATTCAATAACGAAAGGCAGGGTTTTGCTCATGACGCTTGTGGTTCCAGAACCGATTACTACGCTAAACTTTTGGATCTTCGTGTTTACGATATGAATGAAGCTTGGATCAGAAGAAAGAGAAGAGGGAGACATCCTTGGAACTGAAATTAAGATGGATGTGACGATCCGAGCGATGATAGATTGCAGTGATGGGGAAAGATTTGGGTTATTAAACAACGATTGAATGACTGGCAACTGAAGATCAGAAAGATTTCATACAATCCGAATTATTCATACCATCAATCGACGTAAGAAGAATTTGCTCTTCCTTGGCCGTGGGGCAGGCAGTTTGGTATCGTGTCTTGAACACCTCGTCACCTTCATAATTTCGTGCTCTTTTTTTACCGCTCTTGCTTTTGCTTGAGGAAGGTTCATTGTCTGTTGGTGTACCCGACGATGTGGTAAGGATTTTGGAAATCGAAGGAAGGACAGATTTGGCCAATCGAGCCGGCAGGATCGACGAATGTAGTGGATAACAATTTTTGAGAAGCGCGTCAATGGCTTTGACGAAGTGAAGTCGATTGTCGCTACGAGGACTTGTAGCAAACCGAGCGATAACAAGAGAAGAATACTTACGTGTTATGCTTCTGCTCCAGCCGATGGGCGAGTATGGATAATAGCCTCCCTGCATGTGCATCCAGCCGATGGGGGAATCTGTCGACGATATAAAAACAGGGAGCAAATTTTTAAGTACAATACCTACCGTAGTGCCAGGCAGATGAGAAGATCACAGCCCGCATTCCAGAGATCAGGAACTACAGCCAGTTCCATAGCACGGATTGAAGAATCAACGAAGCCATCGATCTATAGCCCTTGAGAAAGAGACAAGAGATATAAAATCATAACTCACTTCTTGATCTGCGGAGCTTGCCAAAAGAGCTGTTACAAATTTTATCAAATTTCCAATGGGAACTTGCACGGGCCGCTCGATTATTGCCCTGCTGCATATTAGAATGCAAGAATTTTGAATGATGTACAAAATCTATACCTGAGCAGATCGCAAAGTATAACTATGCTGCATAAGAGTCTATCTTGGTTAATTGGGATGGCAAATTGAGGCTCGTCGCTAGGAACAGGTCGTGCGATATTTTGACCTAAGATGGCAGTCAAACACCTTGATCTTCTTAAATGGTTGTAAGTTTATACCTTCAATAAGAGAGGTAGTCCTCAGGGCGTAAAAAGCCTCCCAACCGAATGCTAAAGTCTCCTCCAGTGATTTTCGCCATAAGTTAACGGCTCCGACTTTTCCTCCAGTCAGAGGGATAGTAGCGTAAAGTTGAGAAGCCGAATGGAGGATAAATTCGTTTGTAAATCCAGTCGGGGACCCATTCAAGTATCGTAGAGTAAACGCAGAGAGAGCACCGGAAGACGCGCGATGCGTTGTAGGATACAGAGGTATTAAACGCGTCAAAGTCTCCATACAGAGTACCTTGAGAGATACATTTAGCCTACATCCTGAGGGTAGCAATTTGCAACTCACCTTCAACTCAACGTCCAGATGGCTATCCGCGAGAGGCATGAGAGCAGACGTGAACTTAACTACATGCGGCAGAGATACCTGTCTATGAAATTCGGGGATGTCGATAGCAGTGGAAAATATGACGCGCAAGAGACGGATAGCAGCCTTAATGGTAGGAAGAGGTTCATTTCTCTTATTGAAAACACGTAAGCTAAAGCATCACAAGTAAAGAAATGTAGCTGACGGACTGAAAGTAGAGGCAATACGACGCCGACCCAAGATTGTGCTGAGTCAATCATCAAGCTCTGAGATAGGAGCGACGACTTATAAGCCAAGCAGAGACCTGCCCATCGACCTCCTGGTTCTTTTGAATGAAGAAGAGAGTGTATTCTAGTCGTCCATTTCGTCAAGTGTGAAGAGGGTTGGAGGTGTTCTTTCGTCAAGGTCGACAAACAAATGGCAGATGTCTAACAGCAGAAGCATCCGACGCTAGTTGTACCTGCAGCAGCTGCTTGAGGTGAGTACTTGAATCCATGTTTGAAAAGGCGATAGCGTTTCCAGAGCGTTTCGCACTATCTAGCGCCTGCTTCACTTTTTTAGAATTCAAGTCTTGGCGTTCAAAAATCTGAAGGCATAGCCTCCCAATAATAGCATGAACAAACATGATCTAGGCACCGATGCGAGAACCCTTTGCGAACCAAATTCTATTTCCTTACTATGCTACATAGAACTGACATATAAAGCCGAAAAAAAATGAGATGGTCCTCGGATATTCCAATATATACTATACACCAAGTCGAATAAAAATTGTTAATCAGTCTGAATGTAGAAGATGAAAATGGGAGAAAAAATGTCAGCCTGAACATTCGGAATTATCATTGAGCCTTATTAAGCCACTTTTTCAGGTTCGTATTCCCCGATTTCTCGATGATGGCCTTGATATCAAGTCTATCGACAGCACAACGATACTTGATGAACTGCTTTGCTATGCTGGAGGGTGCTGCGATTGTACACACAAATATCTTGGCTGCGATGAGATCCTCAAAAGCCTGAAGGTAGAGGGTCATTATACGCCCTTCGCGCAAAATTAAGTATTTGCTTACGCTTATCAGCACTTCACGAGGGCAGCGCATCATCCCAATACTCCCCCCATTGAATGAGACTGGTGCCGATGCCAATGCTCGAACTTGATCTCCAATTTTTTCGTGTAGCATCTCGAACGTGAAACTTCTATGTCCACCTGTGTCAGCGTGTGCGCAGGCAATCAACAGGCACAATGAAGGATATGATAAATCTGCGACACATTAGGAATATTTGAATGAAGCTGAATAATTCTCCTCACTGTTCAGGTGCATCTGGCGGGGACGTGAGCGTTGTATTTCTGCAGATGCAAAATAATCTTGGATGATAGATACGGTTGGCTTGGCGTCAATCGAAGTACGGAAGTAGTCTGAAGGATAGACAGCTTGTTAAAATAGATGCCCGCAAGAAAGAGGAATATTACCAGTATCCGAATGATGACTTTAAAATCCCTTGTGATGCCAAAAGTTTCATTAGCAATTTGTGACGCTGCTGTCCTCAAGAAGTTTCTTAACACTTGCTGTCCATCGTTGTTTCCACTCTTCGACGTGTTCATCTTCATCGCACACCTCAGAAGGTTGCAAGATTGTCTTGACCATATCGAGACTAGTTTGAAGGCTACCAGGTGGTGCAGTCCGTATTGTTCTTCCAGAGAAACGGCTCTTGACGCGCTTCTCCAGAAGCTGTACTGTGTCCACACGGCTAGTAATTCCTATAACGGCAATGCCCCGGCTTTCCGAACTTGCGCGACAATTTTGAACTATATCCAAAAGACAGTAAAGAAGAGATTGTCGAGGATGGAGGGCAAATAGGTCGAATGCGTCTAGGATCACAATCACTGGGCGATCAGAGTCAAAAAATAGGGATTAAAGCATGCAATTGAGAAGAAGGTGGTAATGTCAAAGTTGCCTCCTCAGATGTATGGTCAACCGCCTCTAGGAAGGGATTTTCTTCTTCATCTAGCTCGAGATCGGGATTCAAGGCATCCGTGTCTGTGCTAGATTCAGGAAGGAGGGCAGTGCCCGTTTGTTGCAGCAGCTGAAACGCAATTTCGCGCAATGCATGGCGATCTGTGCTTTGGACCCAGCCAGAGAGACGAAGAACGATGGGCTTGTTTGAAGCCACTTGTTCAAGACATGCATCGACCATCTGCTTTGATTTAGAGGTAATAGAATTAACAAAAGATAATTCAAAGCCTTACTTGTGACTTTCCACTACCCCGTGGACCGAGAAGGAGACAGCTGTTTCCTTCAGCGCGCAGGACAGTACCGTCAACCAGATCGCGAAGTTGTTTTGCAGCAATGTCGTTAACAGATGGAGAGTCTGTTTGTGAGGATGCAATATTCGGACAATGAAGTGTTTTCAGGATTGCGCGTTTGTAAGTATTGAAGCAGAAGAGCAGATGGCTAGGAAGTGGTCCGAGAGGTCCATTGAAGGGTCAAATTCTGGAAGAGATGTCCGCCTTGAGGGTGACGAAACCACCAATGTAGAGACCTCTTCTTCATCGTCCTCATCGCCGTCTTCTTCTTCTCTTTCGGGTTTGGTTTCTTGCGGCTGCTTCTTTTTCGTTACGCGAGTCGTTTTCAGTCGAACTGTTTGCTTCGAAGGTGATGGTGTGGCGGCCTGCGTGGGTGGATGCTGTTCCTCATTAACAGAAGTGGACTCTTCTGCAAGTGAAACAAATCTCTGGGAAGCCTTGGCCTTAGCACGAGTCGTAGACGGGAGGACAACCTCTAGAACAGATCTGGTGGACCGCCGACGAGTAGGAGTAACGACCTCCGTTAAAAGTACATCAAGAGGTTCGGTTTCAATGACTGACTCGATTTGTTGCATCGGGTGGTCAGTACCTTTCTCGGTTGGTATGGTCAACAGCGAAAGACGTGACCAAGTATTCAGCTCACCTAGAGATACTATTTCTTGAACATCTTGTTTCTTACGAGGCCTGCCTTTGGGCTTTGCAGATGATGACTTTCCGATATTCTCGACAGAAGGAAGTTCCTCGACTGATATCCTCAGCCTCACTAAAGATCAAGCTAGAGCATGCATTCTTACCTAAAGATAAGGTTTCTTCAATTTTACGTTTTTTGGGGGATCGACCTTTGAGTTTTGGTAGCTCAGTAGGTGCAACCTCATCGACTGATCTCGTCAATATTTCTGACCAAGATACAGAAAGCTCACTTACCGGGAGGCGCGATTTCCATAACCCCTTGTGTTTTCCGAGGCCTACCTCTTCGGGCCTTTGGCTTCGCAGAAACCAGCTCGTCTGCAAGCTTGAGAGGTGGAGGGGAACTGACGCGAATCGTGTTCGTTTCGTCGGAGAGGCAGCGGTCTTCTGCTAGAGGTCCCTGATCCAATGATGTGGATATAACGTCCAATTCATCGTCATTGCTCTCGGATTCAATATCCTCAGCCTCGACCTGTTTGACGCGTTTTCGTGAAGAAGATTGAGCGCGACGCGACGCGACTTTAGGCTTCGTAGGTGAGGACGTGGGAGTTAGGGCAGATGTCCCTCTAGAACGCAGCTGGCGTTTGGGAACTGGCTCCTCTACTGGAACAGCAGATGGACGTTTGCGCTTGGGCGGCATGTAGAACGGGTTTGGGTGGAAAGTGGAATATCAGAGAACAAGGAGTGAACGTACCAGTGACGAATTTAGTGGCTCAGCGACACGTCCATATTCGGCCCGATCATATTGATCAGTTCACCATGGTCACAACAACACCTTCCGGAACACCGCAACAGACAACATTCCCCATCCTCGCGAGAGAGGCATAGAAATCTCCTGATACCCAGCAATCCTATTGTACTAATATCTACCTCAACACAAAATCTGTTATGTCGAAACAGGAACAAGCGCCTAGACACCAAGATCATGACCCCAAGAACATCTAGAGCTTTCTGCGTTCAAGGTAAGCTCGTGTTCCTGTTTGTATATGGATCTGACTTACACTACTCAGGGAAAATTTGATGTCACAGAATTTGTGGGCCATGTATCAGAGAAATTAATTGCGGAGTCGAAAGCAGATAATGGACGTGAGTGGACGAGTCCCTATTGTTTGCCGCCTGTAATCATTACTTTCTCTAGCATTCGACCCGAAGCCTTTCATAAGATCCTTCGAGGCAGCGGTCGATAAACTCATTGCCGTTAGAAAAGATGTCCAAGCCAAAACCGAACAAATGGAAAAGACCGTCCGTGTAGCCGAACGCGAGTACTCGAAGAAGATGGCGGAACTAACAAAAGGTTTTGAGGTAAGGGCACCATCTTAATTATTTATGAGCACGCTCAATACGTGTCAAAGGCCGTGGAAACTCCTTCTCTGGCATGGAAAGTCGCATGAACGAAGTTAGCAGCACTGCCATTCGAATAGGTGCGTCAAATCGTACACCATTACATGTTTCAATACATAATATCGGCTAGGTGATCAATTGGAGACTGTTCACGTTGAGCGCCAACGGGCCCAAGCAGCTACGACCTCATTGATTTCTACAACCATTCAGCAAAGGTGACACCAGCAGACTGGATGCTTTACGCAAGGAAGGCAGAGCCGGTAGGCGTCAAGTAGCGGTGGTCTTGCGACGCTTGAACACTGTTGCAAAGGAAGTCGATTTGCCCAACTCTGATAAGGTGCGTGCATATGATCTTATGGAAAACGACCTTTCATTCATCATGACCTCTAAGACTCGGGAGAATATAGAAAAGTACTGCGAAAAATTCGAAAAGGAAATGCTCAATCTATTCGATCGCTGCTATCGTAAAGGAGACCCGAAGTTGATGCATGTATGTGATAGCTTTATGAAAAGCAACCTTTAAATCTGACTATCAATTTTTGCAGCACTGTGCACAAACACTTCTCGAATTCAATGGAGGCGCTTCGTGCATCCAGGTATATGTAAATCAGCATGATTTCTTTATCAACAATGTCCGGGAAGCGCCTGCCCCAGTCGATACCGTTCTGTACGTATTCAATCCATATATTTAACGAATGTGACGTATATTCTTCTCAATTACAATCAGATGGCGCACAATTGGCGATCCCAATGTCAGTCCTCCAAAGACTGAGGCTGGATTAACCGACCTCTTCGCTGAAATTCGGTCCACTGTCGATACCGAGGCCCAAATCGTCAAAGCTGTGTTTCCAAACCCTCCCGTTGTCATGCAAGTTTTCCTGCAACGAGTATTTGCTCAATCAGTATGGATGTTACCTTTTTTCTATGTTCATACTCAAAATAATTTCCTCAGATACAACAACACATGGAGCAACTTCTTCACAAAGGATCAGACATTTCAGATCTTGCATATCTACGTGTTCTGCAGCTTGTGCATATTCAGGCCTCTGCATTAGTTGAAGACCTCAAAGCACATGAGTTACCTCAAATGGTATCACGAACCCCATACGAAGCTACAGAATTCCGAAGATCGTTGGCCGGTTCCGCTCCTGTAACTGGTTCTGCACCTTCTGCTGCCATCAGCACTATGCTGGAAACGGCGATGGAAGAATTATTCGTGCCATATACTGAAGGTCAACGATACATGGAGCGCGAAACGAAGAGTCTGACAGCCTTGTATGGAGGTTTATTGGCCAACTTCGCTCGATACCATGTTAGTGACTTTCTCAAATCAAATAAGATATCCACGCTAAGCTTTGCTTTGATTACAGCAAAGAACACAGAAGGAAAATCCTCAATGTTCGACCGGATGGTGAATCAGATCAGCGCCGCAACGAATACAACTACAGCTGGCGGCGCGAGCACAACGTCTGCTCAAGCAGCAGCAGCTCTGATGAGATTTGGAGTGATAATTCGGATCGCAACGTCGATAAGTCACCTGAAGAACCAATCCGGGAAGAGGACGGCGTACTGAGCGTTGATGTTGCTGAGAAGATGCTCAAGTGGCATGCCGAGGCTATCGGTCGATGCGTTGAACTCAGTCCTCCAAATGATGTGTGAGTTGCCTGACTATATCGGTTCATTTTTGACGCTCACTTGCCCGAAGGCCCAAGAACACGTCTACACTCCTTCGAGTCTTAGCCGAAGCAATTGGAACCTCTTACGTTGACATTGCTCTGGAAACGTGAGTTCGATCTCTTTTTGATTCTCGTCGTTTTACCCATGAGTATTTGCAGTGCCCAAGTGCGACTCGAAGCAGTGGACACCAAAACGGAGCCGAACATGCACCCACTGACAATCGTAAAGTGCATCGACCTTATTTGCCATCTATGGCAACAATACGTCAACATCGCTCTTCTCCTCTCGCAAGTTCATCCGTGACCATCCGACGGGAGATGGTAATGTTCAACAACCAGACCGTCAACAGAATGGAAACGGGTGCCAACACATTACTCCAGCGCATTACTGATGGTATGTTACCAATAATTCGAATTGCTTCCTGCTGTTGAACCTTTTTGTGCTCAGCGATCATAAATTGGTTGACGCTTCAACTAACGAAACAAAAGCGAAATGATTTCAAACCGCGCAATGATGACTTGTCCTTTGCGCGGGTGAACACTGAACCTTGCGTCGCTTGTTGTGAAACCCTCGAAAAAGTTCGAGACGCCGCAAAGCAAAATCTGAGCGGCAAGAATCTAGAAGTTTTCCTGACAGAAATCGGCATTGCTTTCCACAGGTACATTCCATTTTCCTTGTTCCTACCATAATTTGCTCACGAGCATATTAGTTTACTATTGGATCATCTACGCAAATTCCCTGTGAGCGCTACCGGAGGACTCATGCTTGCCAAGTTCGTATTCCGTCAGTAATCTGTTTCTAGGCTGATCATTTTTTGTGTTGTGTAGGGACCTCAAATCATATCAAGACACAATCAGCAGTTTTGGCATTCCTGCTCTGCACGAACGTTTCGAGTTATTCGCCAACTCGGAAACGTCTTTCTCGTCCGACCCGAGATCCTCAAATCATACATCACAGAAGGATACCTCGGTCGTATCGATTCGTCTCTGCTCAAGCCTTATCTGTCTTTGCGAAGTGACTGGGGTCATTTGAAAAGGGTTTCGATTCGGAAACCCTCCCAGAGACTCAAGGACCTGGTTTACGTGACCGGTTCGCTCGGTTAAGTGTAATGATGAAGGACTTGGAAGGACTCAAAGTAGACGGTATTCAATGGGAACTTTGGCAATGCCAACTATCCCATCTGGTTTGACAGGAAGCTTCTCCAGGCAATTTGGATCGTCGAACGGTCCGTAATTGTTGTAATATTTGATATTGGATTGTACTATAGACCTGTAATGGCATATTTATTCGCCTGTGAATATCGGCCGGCGCTTTTCTCGGAATGCCTCCAAGGCTTCATTACGGTCTCGTGAAGTAAGGAGGGTCTCATATGACGCCCGTTCGAAATCAAGACCTGGTCTATGTTAGCAACGTTAACGGGGAAGAAAGTCATGAATTACATACCTGTTTCCAGTGGTAAATCTTCAGATCTGGAAATCGCTTGTTTCGCAGCACGAGGGCCAAAGGTGCTGAAAGAATTTAATCGATTTGATAGAATACAACACTAGATGAAGTCCTACCATTTTTCGAGATGGCTTCAGCTAGTTTAGAGAGCGGTCAAATGCTGTGGTCCCAAGGTCTGAAACATAATTGACGAGACCTGTTCATTGAAGGATTGTTAATAATTCATAAACCACATCTCTAGTTCGAATGCTGCCTCACCCCATTCTAACGACTCTGCAGCGGTCAACATCCGTGCTGTAAATATCAAATCCTTCGCTTTCGAAGGACCCAGCAGTCTTGTTGCCCTCTGCGTTCCACCAGCACCAGGAATAATTCCAAGGCCTGTTTCAGGAAGCCCTATCTTCGTCACGTCATGCCCTGATTACCATCGGAGATCAGCAACGTTGCTGCGAAAAATAAAGTGTTCGATGCCACAACTCACCAGCGACTCGGAGGTCACAAGCCAAACTTAGCTCGAGGCCTCCCCCAAGAGCTGGTCCATCAATGGCAGCGATGGTTGGCATTGGGAGTGATTCCAGTTTTCCTAGCGCGTCGCGTAGCTCCGCAAGAAACCTGGCAACTTGGGGTTGGGACATCGTGCGTCTCTCAACAAGATCTGCACCAGCGCAAAAAGATCCAATAGTTGTTGAACGTAGAATCAGAACCCGGACACTATTTGAAGCCTTCAAAATGATTGTACATTAAAGAACACAATATATGGCCTACCTCTTGTCATAATGGGCAACCTCCAGGCTTTCCCGGAGTTGCTAGGTTTCAAGAAAGTAAATTGATGAGTATTGCATCAAGATAGATGATTGATAATGCTCACTTGGAGAAGAGTCATAGAAATAGCATTTCTACTTTCTGGTCGATTGAGGGAGAGGCATGTTATTCCTGGATGACTTTCCAATGGCTCTAGGAAAGCTTGTTGAGAAGCTTGCACTTGCAAGAATCGTGCATATTGTCGGGTTCTCAATACACGTATAGTACTCGACCTGGCTGCGCGAAGGAGAGTCATCGTTCAAGCTGAAGAGAGAATACTTGAGGTCCGGCCATGGCGTCAGGGGTTATAATTACTTGTTTAATGATGCAACGATATTACGTAAGTAGTCTGTAGATGCCTAAAGAAGGAGAGTATGCCCATATATAGAGGGTATAATATTAATTGAAGGTACACTAAGGTTAGGGTTAGGACGGCGGAGGGACAAAAAAAGAGCCCGCCCAGCCAGAGTGGCCGGAGCGGGACAGGAAAATATTGAGACGGTGCATGAGCCTAAGCCCATACAAGCCGCAGACACCCCCTGAGGACAAGGTCGCCGTGCTATGGGGGATTTCCACGGCCCACAGACCCAGGTACTTGAAGGGGCCTATGCCATCAAGGTAAGTATGAGTTGTTCAGGTGCCCGAGCTTCGTATTTATACCTTTCAGTCCCGCGCACGGACCATTGCTCCAATACAGCCAACGTGACTCGCCCCATGAGGCGCGTCTGCCTTGTTCCACTACACTCACTCCAACTGTACTACTTGCCCTTCAAAATTCCTTTCAGCTGGTGCGTGCTGGTGCGTGTTGATACTAGTATAAATTCTGACAGTCTCTTTCAAATACAGATATGCTTAAATATTGACTTTATGTGTTGCCTGCTTCTCCTCCGCTTCATCGAAGCAGTTTATATCCCATACGGGCTTGTTGGTCGTGAGTGGAATGTTAAACCTGGCGACAAAAATCTATGAATCACTGTGGCAAAAATAAATAGCGGGAAAAGCTTACCGCGTCCTGTTACTTCCAGCCCCAATGGCTGTGATTTTCTCGTAATCTTCTGAGCTGAGCTCAACTTGCTTGAAGTTCGAAATAATGCGGTCTTCCTGCACGCTCTTGGGAATGACAGAGTAGCCTCTGTAGACACCCCATGCAACCAGAACCTGCGCGGGCGTCGCGTTCAACTTCTTGGCAACCTCAACAACGACAGGATGATCTGTCAATTTCGGCTTTCCGAGCACTAACAATGCAATCAGCATAATCGTCCCAACACACGGCCAAGTCTCCTACCGTTGTTTCCTAGAGGACTGTAGGCCGTGATGTGAATGTTTTTCGCCTTGCTGTAAGCAACCAAGTCATCCTGGGGAAGAAGAGGGTGCGCTTCGATCTGGTTAGCAATCTATTCAAGAGACCATGTTATTAACTTTCTCTGTCAGCTTTGCAAGATATCGACATACAGGAACAACTCCAGTGGCGTTGATGATTCCTTCCAGGTGCTCGATCGTGAAATTCGACACGCCGACAGCTTTGACCTGAAAGAAATCAAAATATCGACATTGTATTCAAGATTCTGCCAACTGTGTCACGAACCTTCGACTTGGGAAGCTTAAGCATGGCCTTCCAGGTATCGACCAGCGTAACATTATTATCAATCTCAACTTCTCCAGCGATGGAAGGGTGGGGCGGGAAGAGTCCCTGACCAGGCGTAAATGCAATTGGCCAGTGAATCACTGTTACATGCCCTATTTCAGCAACCCTTCCGTGCTCTAATGGTGGCTTTGCACGTACGGTATAAGTCCACATAGTCCAGGCCAAGCTGCGCCAATGTGGCATCGAGCTCCTTTTCGACCTCCTCTGGTCGATGTGCGGAATTCCACAACTTTGACGTGATGAAAAGTTCTTCGCGCTTTACCACGGATGGGATGACTTTCTTCAACGCAGCGCCGACTTCATCCTGGTTCTGATATACCATCGCCAAATCAAGGTGGCGATACCCGTTCCTCACAGCGATCTCAACCTAGACACCAATCGTCCGTCAGATATTGATCTCTCTGCCACACGACATGTCCTTTATGTCCAACCTCCCCTCCGTTAACTGAAAGTGATGGGCTACTTACTGCGTTCTCGACCTCCTTGGGCTTTGACATCCATGTTCCCAAGCCGATCTGGGGGATCTTTGAGTTATCAGAGAGTGCGAGGTAATTCCCGAAAGACATGGCGTTAGCAATAACGAGATTGGAGGTGATAGATACGTTTATCAAGCTCTATGCCTTCTGACCAGCTCTTTATATGGGCCCGGATGCCCCCCTGAAGCTATGAATTGCGAATCTCTTGCCACTTTCTCCCATTTCGATCAACACTCGTGGGGATCGGCCCGCCGCACGGTCCGCGTCACCGCTGGGCTTTCACCAGACCTCATCCTACCGCATCGACATCATTCTTCAGCTTCATCGATTAGCCCCTACGTATGTAGAGGCATTTGTGTAATCACAAGCTCATCGGACCGATACTGATAAATTGAGGATCAGCTCCATTCCTCATAGTGTCTCGCTATTACCAACTTTGAAACTCGGATGTAGCATACTACTTATACGATTGCCAGATTCACTTTCCAGTATCACTTTTATCCATGGGACAGAACGATGATGAGATTGCATAATTGAGTGCAAGGGACACGAAATCGGCGATGAAACATGTGTTGTGGCTTGGTTGTGGCACGGACATCATCCCCCCCACTGAATCTGATGGGTGAGTTTGCCTGGATGTTAGTTAGTGATGACGCTTGTACATAGTATTGAACATATGCATAAGCTTTGACAATTCCTGAATGATTGTGTCATCTTCGCCATGTAGCATCTCTATATCTGATGTTCTATCCGACGTATGCCAGGTTTAAATTATACACTATCATACGCGTACCAGGTTGACAAGCCGAAACACAAGCCATTATCGTTTGGATGCTCCTTTTAGTGGTCAGTACACGATGCAGTGGTTGAAGAAGTAGAGCAGAATATATGAGTGAGCGCTTCACTTGCGAGTTGGTGTTTTATTTTTACACTTTGTGTCAGGGTTACAGTACATGCGAGATAAAAATAAGTAGATCGACTTCAAGTAGATAATGCACATACAAAGATGAGAAAGTTAGCGGAATCAAAATCCGACTGGGGACCATAGAAAGTCGTAGAGATAAAGAGAATAGCAATCACCAGGAATATGCCATCGAATATTTACATAGCGTAACCAGACGAAGATGGCTGACTTGCAATGCCACCGTAGAATGAATCAATAGATTGTTGGTACGACTCCCGTGCTACGGGAGTCCGTCCAACTGGATTTCGGAAGGCGGTCGGCGCTGTAGTCTTTCGAGCCGCCTGCACGTCAGAAGGTGAAATGTATCGGCAGGGGCTGAGGTTGCAGGTTGATTGTAATAATCAGGATGTTGCACGGGGACAGCTGATGGTGCGACGCGCTGGTGTTCTACGCCCCCATAATTTTCAAAAGGATTCGCATAAACCACGTCACGCGAGGGGAATGCGTCCATAGGCGCGGCATTGATACTGGGACCAGGAGAGTTGCTGCGGTGGCCAGAGTCCGAGAACTTTTCAAACAGCTCTTCGTGGATGAGATTGTGTCTGCGCACGCTCCGCCGTTTCATATAGTTGATTACCACCACGGCTGCTATGCCCAATAACACCAAGGAAACGATCACAAAGGTGGCCGCTACTGCGCCTTTATTTTGCCAGAAACTGCGTAATGCAAGAGGCGGTGAATAAGTGGCCTAAATTCGGCGTTTGCACAAATGTGACTTACCCGGAAGATTTAGCGGCGGCAGAAACGGATGACGAGGCGTTAGACGCCGGTAACATTGAAGATGCATCAGAAGGCGGCTGAGGAATGGCCATCGTCGTCGCAATTGTTGAAGTTTGCAAAGCATTTGTTGCGAGATCAATCGTTGTGGCAGGTTGAGGATCGAAAATCTCCGAAAGAGGGGGAACGGTAGTAAGTGGGATTAAAGACAAAGTCGTACGGCTGGTAGTGGATGTTATTGAAGGCCTAAAATATAACAAGTCAGTTTATCGGAAACTATCGATTTAAAATTACGCACGGTAATTTCGTAGTACTAGTACTGCTCGTAGATAAATGAGTAGTGGACTCAATTGAAGATTGGGAGGAAGTCTGAGAAGTTGATGTGGAAATCGGTTGGAAACTGTGGATGAACGAGTCGTCGAGCTACTTGGCACAGATGTCGATGACCCCGTAGATGACGTGACGTTACTAATAGTCGTCGCACTTGACTGAGAAGAAGTAGAAGACGCAGATGAAGTCGTCGATGGACCGATGGAATCAGTTTCTGTCGTCGGCACTGTGGTCGATGATATGAAGCCACCTTGACGAACGAAAATTTCCCGTCGGTCATGTAGAACAATAGAGTGTGCGCCTGAGCCTCTGGAAATTAGAGCAAGGAAAGAAACACAAGCAAGGACAGTGAGCGTAATGAGTGTATGAACGCGACGGGACGACCTGCGAACTGTTGCGTCCATGACTAGGTAGAGAGATTCAATGTAGAAGCTTCCACCACCGAGGTCTCTACGACGCAAATTTTGTCCTGCAGTGGGCGCGCAAGGAAAAGAAGGCAGAAATGGAGAAAGCGGGCAGGTGAGAGCGCCAGATCTTATGGACGCTCCCAGCTGATATGTGTCCTGTCAAATGGCGGCTATTAATGGGGTAACATTACGCGTTTCCATTGTTACGAAATCCATATGGATGCAATAATTAATTGATTGGGAACATGGACAAACAATCCTCCACCTCCGACCAGTCGCCGACTCGCCGCCGGCGAGTGCGACTCATCTAAATGGATTCCATCATCCTGTTCTCCTTTGATCACTCTTTCACCCCTCTTTCGCGTCTTGGTGGGCTATACGGCGATGCTTGTCTCCCTAATACCTCAGTAGCGAAGTCATAGGAAACTTGTCCATCCCCGACAGCAGTCAGCTCGATGCATAACTGTTGCAGATCGCCATTGTCAAGAAGCTTGGCCATCTCAATTTCATCGACTTCGCCTTTGGTCCGTTTGCACAACTTCTTCAGGATTTTCTTCTTGTTCTTGATGCAGAAGTATAATCAACCAAGTGTCGAAAGGGCAACACAAAAGAACGTGCGGCTTCGTCAAGCTTCGGCCAAAAATCCTCGTGATGAACTCTTGACCATTGCAGGCCTCCAATGTAAAACCAATTGTTCTACGAAATGATCCGACAGTTGTGTCAACTTTCACATCAAACTCCAGCAGCAAATGCAACACATACCTCGCTTGGAGGGAATAGGAATGTATGGAACGTCGTATCTATTGCTTTGTGCCTATAGATATATTTCTCGAGGTTCCGTTTTGCTAGACTGCGGTCCCAGTCTAGGATATAACTTTTACCTGGAATGTCGACGAGAATAGGGTCATACAGACAAACTATAACCGACTTGCTCTGATACTGCATGATCTGAAGCCTCATGCCTACATCTGGAGACGACGCAATGCTTATCGAATCAAATCAGTATCTTCGACTGTGATTATATACTTATGATGACCCCACCTAGAGAGTGAATTCACCTTCAAAATTGCGTTATTGAATGGTCAAGACTTCAATGAATTTAGGCATACCGCATCCTCATCTAGATTCAAGGCAGTTTCAAGCTTCGCCCACGTAATTGGTCCTTCTTGAAGATTGGAAACACCAGGCGGATTTTTGAAATGAATCCGCATGGGTTCTGGAGATGCTCGAGTGCTAGTGGGGCTATGCGCTCGCGATAGAACATGCATAGATGATGCAAAGGACTCGGAACGCTCGGAAAGCGGGGAGAAAAAAGCCGACTTGTTGCTCTGAGGAGAACTAATCGATCTCGTTGGCGACCTTGCAGAAGAAGCATGGCTCCTAGCTGGAGACATGTGAAGACTAGCTGGAGATGCCTGAAGACTAGCTGCTGAAGATCCTGAAGACCGTGCTACTGGACTAGAAACAAGTTGCTCTTGACTATGAAATGGAGAAAATATGTTGTTGCCTAATCGGACAGTCTTATTACTGTCAGTTGAAGTAGAACTCGAGCTATCTGAGCGGTTGATTTCGTCTTCGAGGGCTTCATCAATATCCCTCTGAGTAAGTGCCCCACTGCATCTTGGACTCGACATGTCCGCCTGGGAAGAACAGCAATCAGCGGGTGACAAGAAGACGGACGATCGAAGAACCAACACGTTCAGCCAGAAGGTCTCGAATAACCTTCCTGGCATGCTTTAATTTCTGGAACGCCATATCTCTTGCTGCAACTGCGTTATTCACCTCAGGCTTGTGTTGTTGTAGCCTAAGTTCTAAGTCAATGTTCTGGGCTCGAAGCCACTTTGCACTGTTCACAGCTTCTTTGTGTGCATCTTGCAAGGCCTTATAGCGTGCCCTCAAGTCTTCTGGGTCATGGTCATCAAGACGGGCGGCCAGTTGAACTAGACGTTCTTGGGTTTCCGCTAAAGCGCCCGCCAGTTCGACAATCTGACAGGCAGCATGAGGTCGCCGCGCTGTCTGAAGGGCAAAATAATAGACATACCTCTTCTTTTATTGCTCTCTCGTTCGAAGTTGGCAACAGAGACATTTCTGAGTGATTGTCGTTTGAATATGAACGTCCGTCGTGAATATGTGCCACAAGTTAGTGTTGATGTTGAATTGCTTCCGCAATGAAATGGCGAGATCGGGCTGAATGATCTGTTCAGCGTGGTTTGCGCGTGATTGGCACGGTCCGATCTCGTCCTTCCTTACCTCCCTCCATGTCTATCTCCAGCAAGCTCCTTGTCGACATTCACACCCATGTTTATCTTCCAAGATACGCGTCCTTGCTAAGATCGCGTTCTACTGCTCCTTTGATTCGTTCAGTCACAAATTCTGAAGGAATTGCAGAAGACCGTCTGCTTATTCTCGATCATGAGCCAAGCGGAGGTCGTCCAGTAGGGTCCCAGTACTGGGACAGAGAAGGTCTGTAATCTTCTGTAGCGCCTCCGGAAATGCTGGTGCTTAATCCAGTCCAGAGAAACTCAAGTTCATGGACAAGCACGGTATCGATGTGTCAATAGTGAGGTAGATGCTCGACCTCAAGTCCGCCCCTATTGTCCGGATGTTCATTGGTCCTGTCCTTCCCTGACCGTGTAGCTCAGCAAACCCTTGGTTGGACTTCGTCCCGGCATCCCAGGCCCATACCCTTGCATCAGAGCTGAATAACGATTTGGAGGAATACTGCGCGACCGCACCAACAGTTGCCAGCCATCAAATCAAACGGCTCTATGGCTTCGGATTGTTGCCTCTAGTCCCAGAAATTACAACATCTGCGCTGTTGGATATTGTCAAGCAAATTGGTTCATTGCCTCACCTTAGGGGCCTGATCATGGGCACCCGGGGAATTGGCAGAGGTCTGGACGACGAAGCTCTGGACCCCGTATGGGCTGCTATAGAGAAGGCTGGTCTCGTCGTCTTCCTCCATCCCCATTACGGCGTGGACGGTAGTGCATGGGGCGATAAGGACAATGGCCATGTCCTTCCCCTTGCCTTGGGCTTCCCATTCGAAACCACAACCGTGAGTATATCGACTTGTCTATTTTTCAATTGCTTTCATCGTCAAAATTTATGAACTTTATTAACCATCATAACAGGCAGCAACGCGGCTCATACTGTCAGGTGTATTTGATAAATTCCCATCTCTCCGACTCTTGTTGGCCCACTCTGGCGGCGCGCTTCCTGCCTTGTCTTCGCGGCTGGCTTCTTGTATCGACCATGACCCTGTGGTAGCTTCCAGATTGAAGCACGATGCGAGATACTATCTTGGGAAACTGTATCTCGATGCGGTAGCATATGGTCCAGAGGAACTGGGCTTTGTCAGTGATGTTATCTCACGAGCTGATAGATACCAGAGTGGAGCGCCCACAAATAATATCGCGCCCAACCGCAGCGCTGGGAGCAAGCGAATCCTCTTCGGCACTGACCACCCCTTCTTCCCACCGCTTTCTGCATCGGAGAAATGGAAGAGTGTCACCGAAAATCTTGAAGCTATTGAAAGCGTTCAAGGTTGGAGCGAAGAAGACAAGAGCGGTGCTCGTGGAGGAAACGCCATTTCTTTGTTCAATCTAAATAAGTGACGGGGATACATACAAATCTACAACTATACCCATGGAATATGTTCTATTTTTCATGCCTTCGGTTTCTGGATTTTCAAGCTAAATCATGTGTTGCACTGACTGATGCACCACGCTCGTGCTTAAAATATCGATATCTGCATCTCTCCTATAAGAAAATCTTTACAGAGACGCAGGCTCAGAAACGTACCATTAATGGCCCTTTCTTGCAAATTAGCTTCTGTGATATTGCCGCTAGTCTCGAAGAGGAATTTCCTCTGGCCTTTCCATTTCTCCTTCAAAGATCGGGCGACATTGACCAATTCGGCGCCCTCGATGTTGTCCAACATGATGATATCTGCACCAGCACTATGGCTCATCCGCTTCCTCTGCAGAGCCGACTTCGACATCAAGGAGAAGACTGAATCCACCAACCTGGCGGGCTTGTTGAATTGCAGCAGTGATTGAGCCTTTGATAAATATCTGAGCATCTATATCCAAGAAAAGAAAAGAGGAGGCTGCTTACCAGAAGACCAAATATGATTATCCTTCAACATTATCATGCTTGAAAGATCATGTCGATGGGGATCGATCCACCCACTACCATTCCATACTTTTCGACCAATCTAAATCCTGAGGTGTATATCAACAACAGCCCTATCTCGAATAGTTAAATAGAGACCTGGTGTTGTCTTGCGTGTTCCGGCGATATACCAGTGAAACCATAACTTCTGGCCAAATCTTAATTCTCTTCGACCTAGATTTAAGAGCGTAAGGAAAGTTCCGGGGCGCGAAGTGTCCAATTTACTTGGTGGCGATCCCACTGCACCGTGCGAGTAGGTTGAGCGCTATCCGCTCTCCGAGAAGCAGGAAGCGAGCTTTTCCCTTCACAGTTGCGATGTGCTTCACAGGTTCGAAGACATCCCCTTCCTTGACATGCCATTCCACTCTATGGCGCACGCACAGACGGGTAGATAAGATAACGAAGTGTCGTAAGTGGCCGGTGTCGAGGTTTAAGGTGATCTGAGCCCACTCACTCGCAACCCAGCTGAGCAAAAATCTCAGTGACGAACGGCGATCCCGCGAGGACGGCTGGTTGGAGCCTTTTCCAAGGAGGAACGCCTCGCGCTCGACTTCCCCAACAACATAGCCGCCGTAATCAAAAGATGGCGTATCCTCGCCACCAGGCGGCGACTTGCTGCTTCCAGCTTGGTGGTAGGAGATGTGCGTAAGAGTTCTGGCCTGACATGTCAGTTGATCTCAAATCCAGGATGATTAGATAGATTACTATAGACAAGTTATGGCTAGAATGTTTGCGGTTCCGGGAACGCGTGATATGGAGATGTTGGCCCGCTCGTTCCGCTGTCACCGCCACTGGCGGCGTTTGCCCCGATCATGCTACCCCACTCTTTTATATCTATCTTACATACCATCACAAGTGACGCTAATCTTCTGCCTACACATATGTCCCAAGACTATTCGAAAATTCCTATGGCCTACCCTCATCTTCTAGCGGTCAGAATACGTACGTTCGGACCAAAGTTTGAATTCATCATGGCGAAGTTGTCAAGAAGTTAACCAACGTTGCTCTGAAAGACTGAATCGGATTGGACAAGCATCATCTGTCCTAATTTACATAAGTATTCGCCATGGGTCCGCCAAGTTTCGTGGACTGCTGAGCATCTGAATATATTACAGTTTGATAAGATAAGGATAAAGAAGGGAGAGGGTCGAGTCGAAGGTCCTTCCATCTCAGCTTATGCGCGATATGTCTTTTGGAGCCCTAGCGCACTCCATCCTACGGCGGTTTGTATCTCATTCTGGTGCCTTCCACACAGGAAACAACGATGCAGCCCCTGCAGCCCCATACCAACCCAACACTTCCAGATTCACGGCGCGTCTCTCCGATGTCGTTTCGCGTACCTTCGACTTGGGTTTTACAGCATTTGGTGGTCCGCCCGTTCACTTTCAAATTTTTCACCGGCGCTTTGTCGACGGCCAAGGTAAAACACCGTGGATTGATGAGCAGACGGCAAGTTGAACAGTACAACTTCAACAACTTAATTCCAAGAACTCATCATGATTTTTTGCAGTACCAAGAGTTGTTTGCTATTTCGCAGGCCCTTCCTGGCCCAGCATCGACGAAGATGTTGTTCAATATTGCGCAGATCCATGCCGGCTTAATACCCGCCCTCTTTGTCTTCTTTCTGTGGTCCTTTCCAGGCACCGTAGCAATGTATGGCCTATCTCTAGGCGTACAAAAGATTGGGGAGACGCTTCCTGGCCCGGCATATGCCCTTCTCTCAGGAATCAACGCCGCAACCGTAGGAATCATTGCCCTTGCAGCGGTACAGCTCTCGAAAAAGGCTATTACGGATCCCTTGACGAGGCTGCTTGTCATCTTTGGAGGTTGTTTCGGGATGTGTTACAATGCGTTGTGGTATTTCCCGGTGTTGCTCGTCTTTGCGGGGCTGGTGACGGTGGTGTGGGATATAATGGGTCAACCAAGGCTGAGAAGATGGCGGAATAAGAGGAGAGCTAGGAAGTCTTCTTCGGTCCTCGAAATACCGACAGCACAAGGAGAAGGCATTCCTATGGATCAATTTACGTCGCCAGAGACAGAGCGGCCGGGAATCACAGGTCTAACAGGCCCACTTCGCAGACCAACCAGCGAAATTGCTACACCAGCGCTTAATTTCAAGAGGATGAAGCGGGAGATGAAAACACATCCTCAGTTCCCGCCCAGCTTTCTCGCATTGATGTCTTCGCGCATAAGATCCAATTCAAGACCGGAATCGTCATAATCCTATCATTCTTCGCCATCTTCACGATGTTCATGGTTCTGCGGACCGCGCTTCATACCGCGCCCCTACTGCTCGAGCTATTCAACAACATGTTCCTTGCAGGAACCATCATCTTCGGCGGCGGTCCTGTTGTAATTCCTCTTCTTCGAGATTATGTTGTTTCCCCTGGGTGGGTATCGCCCCGCGACTTCCTCTTGGGACTGGCCGTCATCCAGGCGCTACCAGGACCGAATTTTAATTTCGCGGTGTATCTGGGTGCGCTAGCGGTCGCAGGGCCTGTTGGCCCGAAGTCAGTACCAACCGTTGTTGGCGCATTGCTCTCCTTCGTCGGGATATTCGCACCCGGACTGCTACTTTCAATCGGCTTCCAAAGCGTCTGGCGTTCATTGAGGAAGCGGAGAGAGGTAGTGAGCATTTTACGAGGGGTAAACGCTGCTGCTGTGGGCTTCGTTTTCACGGCGGTGTATCGGCTTTGGGAAATAGGATACCTTACTGAGAAGGCAAGCTCAGGAATTAGCTTGGGTCAACAACCATGGTGGTTGGTGATTGCGTCTGTGACCTTCGCCTTCGTCGAATGGTTCTCGTTGCCTCCACCGGTGGCTATTCTTTCAGGAGGCGTTGCTGGCCTTGGTTGGTGGGAAGCTGTTGGACGTCACTTGAGGTAATTAATTTGAACTATCTCAAGCTGTTACTCTCAGTAAAGCCAAAAATCAGGTGTATGTAAGGTAAATGTCCTGCAATAGTCGTCTATGCGTCTACCTGACTAAATTGTCGTCGATTCGTACTATTATCTGACGCAGATTTTCATGTGTTAGTCAGGTTGTTAGTCAGGTTGCTCGAAGTATGAAGCAATCCACAGCTATGGTTTTAGTCCAGCTACAGTCAGGTTTGTAGTCAGGCCAAAGTCCGGCTTTGGTCGGGCTTCTCTCAATTTGACTCCTTTGAAAGTCAGTGTATAGTCATGCTCTTTCTCTCTATCAGTCAGTTATATTTGTGCTCATAGTCGGCCTCAAGTCAGATAAAGGTCCGGTATTTGATAATTTGTAGCTTGCTCAATTTCTTACTTTCCCATTGATGCCGTTTCCATAGCACAAAGTAGATTATGATAAGTAGATTTCATTTTACAAAGATATAGGCTTGCAATAGAGATCGAGACGCAGAAAATAATCGTCGGAGTCTAATACTCAAGTTGAAGTTTCCAGCGAGGTCTTTCTGTTTCTTTCTGCTCATCAAGCTATGAGAATCATAATGAGCACCTATTGGAAGCTTGAATGTTTGCAAAAAGGGACTCAACGAACCATTTTCTGAAATTTGAGGCGAACGGCTGCTGGTTGGGCCCTACAGTGCGAGTCTTTCAAGGTAGTGGAGATGAAATCTGGTGCCACCACCATAGTGAGTGTATGTATTACGGAAATTCTGATCGTCAAAAACATACCTTGCTTTGTTGGCTGCTTCAAGCTTGTTTGTCGAGGTAAAGGCTACATTATTGACCCGTCTGCGAGGAAGGACGTGTCGAACACGTCGTCCAGCTAGATGGTCTCTTCCGCCGCGGCCCCGTTGTGCATGTTCATGTTCATGCCCATGACTGTGAATCCGTATTAGTGGATAGTGGTCTCCGGAAGTACATTGTACACTTACAGGCTGCGCAGTGTGCCAGTGGTTGGATGCGCCAGCTACCTTTCCCATTCATCAAGCCAGTAAAGCCCTGGCCCCCAGCCGGTATCCGATAGCGCTTGTGTGATGGGCATTGACAGAACAGTTGTGGGACGAGGCGGCTCGGCAAAGCAGGTGGCATGATTATATGTGCGGTACGGTGGAAGCGGGAGGCCGAATCAAGGCATGGTGGACATTGGAGATGGCAGCTATACGTGCGGCGTGTCCATGCGAGAGTCTCGTACACCGTCAGTTGCAGATAGCGAATCTCCCAGTGGCCCTGCGTGGCATGTCCTCAACATCCAGCTTGTCAGCGCTGGCCGGGGTGCTAGCTACGTGGACATGTTGCGTGGTATTGTCAATGCGTCCTAGATTCGATTGTTAGCATTCTAACGGAGCTCTGAATGTGGTGGCACTGGTGGCACAGTCGAGGCCAGGTCGAGGCACTTAGCTGAGGAGATGAATGAGTTTCCAAGGCAAGTTCAAAGTTATTCGCACTTGAACTGCATCACGGGATCAAATTCCCATCTGCCAAAGTTGGACTTAGTGAAATTTGGACTTTGTGATTTGATTGTGGTGCTGCCAGGGTGCCGCTGACGTGGGGTTGACCGGACTATAACAAGACGTTAAGACACGACCAATACCTGACATATACATGACGGATGCAGCTGGGATGCAGGAGTGAGCATCTCGTATAATGATGCCATCAGTGCATGCGGGAATTCTTACTATTACATGACCAAAATTACAGAAATCGCACAGGCAACGGACATATACATGACTTGACCGGACTTTTGCGATTTACTGAGTGTTACTAGCTATTACTGGTCGAGAAGCCCTTCAGAAGCCCCAGAAGTACATTATTGCTTCTGCTTCTTCTATCTTATCCGAAGATCGCGTCAAGGAACTAAATCGACATCATATTGACAATCTACCATAGTCCTATGTGAAGGTAGTTGGAATGGTATCAACGAAAAAGGTACTTAATATATAACGCAACAATTGTCCATGTCCATTAAGTGCCCAAAGGAATTGAGTAGCTACATCGTCACTGAAAAGATCGGAAGTGTTCAAAGGAGTGGACGTCTTTCATTAAAGACAAGTTTGACTTGACTGATTAGGCAAGAAGAAAGCCTAAAAGAGAGATGAATCCCAAGAGTGCAGAATTGATAGGAATCCCGGCAATCGCAGCACTGCCCTGTGTTGGGGGAATGATAGGATCGGTGTTGGTTGTGCCAGATGCCGTATCGGTGGGAGTAGTGACAATAGAGATGCCTGTGGCTGCAGTTGTGCTGGGGAAAGGAAAAGGGAAAGAAGAAAAGGTGAGATGGTGTGGGAAGGGAAATCAAAGTACAAGAAACTTACGACGCAGTCGTCGTGACGTTTGCCTGAGTGATGTTGAAGGTCGGGGATTGGGCAAGAATGGTGTTAAGGTCAGTGTCATCTTGAACAAGGTTAACACGGAAGCCGGCGCCAGTGGGCCATCCTCCACTAGGAGGGTTGAGCTTGGTTGTTCCCAGAGTTCCGTCGACCAAAGCAGCAAGAATTTGGGGGTTGAATCCTTGTATTTGCTAGCCCCCAGACGTATGAATATACACAAATGAAAGCAAAATTCTTCCACAATAACGGACCTGATTGACGAGGAGGGCAGTGAAGTTCTGCCTATCGGTGTCAACACGTTGCCACACGAGTCTGCCACGGGGATTGGGGATAAGAATCATATTTTGAAAAACTGAAAGAAAGTAGAGGACTTACGGCTGACCACCTTGGTTAGTCCATCCTTGTGAAGAATTGGGAACCGAGACGCTGTATGCGAAGGCAGAGGAGGCAAAGGCCAGAATGCAGGCAGCGACACGCATGATGAGACGGGGCAGAGGGATTAGGGAGGCCTGGATTATATAGTGTGCGGAGCGAGTAAAAGGACTTTTAATTTACGCCACCATGCACCATGCTATTAATCGTCACGTGTCTGTTATTTCTCACCGCATCTTTCGAGTCTCAGACTCTCGACTCCAAGTTGCTCTACGTTCAACTTGCATTCAACGCTACTCGCCGCTGCCTGTCCAAATACAAGACTTCCGTAACTTTTTGCTTGCTTGAACGACTTCTTTTCTTGAAATTCTACTGTCCCGTGCTGCTTTGAAAATCGACACTCTGCCAGGACGCCCAGCAAATTCAAACTGCCAACTAAGTAGTTGCTGCGAAGGACGCTATGTTAATTATGCGGAATGAAATGCCACCTCAGCGCGTCTTCGGGTCATAATAAGCCTGAATAACCGTCCTGTTCTCTGTTTACCCGATTATAATGGAAGAACTATTACAGTCAAGCCATATCGTTCGGGGATATTAATAGTGAGCGCTTGCTACAATGCTACGACCGCGGCGGAGCCGTCCTTCAAGTTTGGGACATGGATCTTATGTTAACTTTTCACACCTCTGTTGATTGTTCCACCCATGTATCAAGAAACCGTGGAAGACCAGGAAGCGCAACTTCTTGCAGCTACGAGCGCAATGCCAGCGCCAGTACCCATACGTTACAGTGTGTATTTGTCACCTGTCTCATCTCGTTACATTGATATACTGTCACTTCATTCTATGTAGCCCACCTTTGGAAAGCAGCCAAGACACTTGACGACGCGTTTGAATTTGACCCTCTTGTGCTATACATAACGGCTGTAAGCGTGTGTCTCCCTCGCGATAGCCTTCGCTGAATGTCTATTGTAGGGAAAACGGCCTTCTCGTGCTGCAAGGAGGGCTCGAAATTTCTTTTCCGTTTTACAGTGGAAGACGAGAAACACGACGTTGACAGTCAATAAAGGCAGCGCCGTTGTTGTCGCGTAAGTACCATATTCGGTGCTTCATTGGCTTCGTTACCGATATAACCCGCTAGATTCCTTGAATTGGATGGACCAAAGAAGCCTTTTGAACGTTTGATTGATTCTATAGCCCTTCAGGTTTGGAGGTTCTTCGCTGGAAAACCTACAGCAGAACAACAGAAGGTTTGCGACAAAATGCTATGAATACAGCCTATGATTTCATCTTCATCATTCAGCGATTAGAAGAGTCGGATACAAAAATGCGATCCGTCATAGATATTACTATAGGTGATCGAATTGGCAACATGATTCTTATAAATCTTCTCGCAACGGAACCTGCAAGCCAGGGACGTGGCTATGGTGGCTCTCTCGTTGAGGCCGTCAATGATATAGTATGAAGTTTCCTTTAATTGACAAGCTTCAGTAGATCTCACCTGAATATGTATTTGCAGGCAGAATCAAGCGGCAAAGCTTCTTGGCTTCTGGCAATCGACGACAACGAACTTTTCTACAACTCTCATGGATATACAACTATGGGAACTTATTATATGGGAGAAGGCAATCCTACATGGACCCAAAAGCCAGTACCCGTCAATCTTGTGAGGCTTTGTTTCTTAATTACCTACGAACCAATAATCTTATTTTGTTTTACTTAGATGGTAAGAGAAGCTCAGACCAAGCCCGAAACTCCAACATGGAAGAGGTCTATCAAAGCCTTCAACTTGGACTCAATCCACGGTCCTTTCCAATTCCTTATTTGATTGCTTGAAATAGGCATTGCATACCATGTCTGAGTCTTGAAATTGCAGCCTAATAAAACAATCGATTTCGTGTATGGCCAGTGTCAGTTCCTTCTTTGAACTGATATTGATATCAGAGCTGGTCACTGGTAGGCATCCAAATGATTATCTGCCCCGCGCTGCGCATGCTGCGAGATTCTGCGGCGCAGGAGTGTATCCACATGCTCCACCCCTAATCTGGGAGAATCAGAGGTAGCCATCTATTCGGCTATTTTTGTCAAGGATGTCGTGGAGGTTTAAGTTCTACTTTAGCATTGCTATATGAATCTTGACCATTGACACGATTGCAACTTCGTGCATTGCGCATGGACCATCAAGACGAAGAATCGCAACCTCTGACGGCGCCTGGCGTCCGACCAGTGCCTCTGCGATTCGGTATGTATTGTATCTGTTTTGGTCAATATGGGCGGCAATGTAATTGTCATTTAAATCTGCATAGCTCATCTTTGGAAAGCGGCTAAGACATATATTGATGCGTTTGAATTCGACCCTCTCATCCTTTACTTCAGAGCCGTGAGTCTGTACTTTACTTCTGGTATGACATGCTACTGACATATTGGAGGGTGAAAAACCACGTCCTCGTACAACAAGGATAGCACAAAATCTAGTTGTTTTAGGTCTATGGTCAATTAAAGAAATATCCTTGACGCTCAATGGTGGTACCGCCTTAATGATCGCGTATGTACCATTTTCAGTTCGATCTTGGCTTTATTTAATAACCAATATTATGCTTTTACCAGATTCCCTAATTTATTTGGGCCCAAGACGCCATTTGAACGCCTCATTGATTCTCTTGCATTCAGGATCTCAGACTCGGAAACACCAAACCGAACGGAAGAACAAGAAAAGGTTCGTATCACGATATGTGCTAAGCGAGCCTTCATCGTTGATTACTTCGTCTGTTTACTGCAGAGGTTCAAGGAAGGGAACGAGAAATCGCATGCCGCCTTGGAGATCATACACGACCGGTTGCCTCAAATGATCTTTTTCGGCCTTATATGCACAGATCCTGCAAGTCAAGGGCACGGCTATGGAACCGCCCTTATTGAAGCTATGAACGATATAGTATGAATATAACGTTCAATAATTCACCAATTATAACTCACTAAGCAAATTCGTTATAGGCTGATGAGCGAGGTCAGGCTATGTGGCTCACGTCAAGCAACGTGCTAAACGACACTTTCTACAATTCCCATGGATTCGAAACTGTCGCGACATATTATATGGGAGAAGGAAACCCTGAATGGCATCAAAAGCCAGTCCCTGTTCAAATTGTGAGGCTTTCCTTTCCTAGTAAATTTGAACGACAGAGTAATTTTTGTTCTGTAGATGGTCAGGGAGCCCAAGAACAAGCGTGAAAGTCCACCTATGAAAGGAACCAGCAAAGTCTTCAATGTGGACCCTTTGTTCCCCTTGCGAATCCTTATCTGACGAGTACTTGATAAGCGCTAAGCGCTTGTCACCCGTTGGATTACAACTAGGCTAAGTAAATGTGCGCGAATCGGCAACATGATAGATACAAATGTGGAGAAATCGAGGATGGTATAATCTGGGATGTGAGGATTAATCACGTTTGACCAACGAGTTTAAATCGATCTCAGAGCATCTTCAGCATCCATCCAAAGGTCTCTTTGTTTCCATATGCCTGCAACAATTGCGATGATAACCCAACAGGATGATTCACTCATCAAGTTGGAAGTCGAAACCTCGGATGACAGGGCCTCCCTCTCCTGTTTCTTGATATGCTTCAACAGCGAAATGCACGCTCGTGCAAGATTCCGTAAGAGATTCGTGTTATCAGGAGAAATAAAATCATCAATTCTTGATAAAAGACAGAAGATCCATCTTCCATGGGATTCTGTCGGCACGTAAGGGGATGATTCTAGAGAGCTGATGTGAAGATTTATCCAGTGAGTAAAATACATGAGTAGATGCAAGGCGGCGCGCTGTAATCCGAACAAATCAGTAGGTTTGACTGGTAAGTTAAAGCGGGATACGCACTTCATCAATTAATTTCAGAAGTTGAGGTGTAGGCTCTCTGGGAGCCGGCTTTTCTTCTTCAAAAAAAGCAGGATATGAGGGCAATGTAGTTGAGCTAGGTTGGCTAATGGCTTCAAGGTAGTCTAATGGAACTGGGGTGCCAACAGGACTGGGCAAGGTCTCAGCGGGGTCAATCCTCAGTACTTCCTCTACCTCGCCTTCATCGTTATTCCAAGATTGCGTAGTTGGAGGGGCGGTCATCTTTCCAGCTGAAGAGTCGTCACCCCGAGCATAGGTCCCGCGAGATGCCGACTGCTGCTTCTTTAGCTTTTGCTTGGCTTTTTTACTCAGATTCCACTCTGAATCAGGTCGTCCAGCTAGAAATGACCACCATAAGTCTCTATCTTTCTTGTCTGGGATTAATCTGCTCTGTGGAGGGTTTATCGGCCCTACATATGTCGTAGGTTGTCCGAAGTTCTGCAACAAATTAAATCAGAGCTGGATAAATTAAGAAGATAGAAGAGTTACCTTGCGAAAGTTTTGAAATCGACGTTCAAATACTTGCCGCCATTCTTCTGAGGGGAGTTGAGACTGGCTAGACGATGACTGAGGATCTGAAATGTCCATTGCTGATGGTTTCTCTGATGTTTCATAGGGATTGGGCACGCGAACAGTACTGGGCAGCTGTCGTGCGTCCCGGCTGCGGACGAAAGACAAAGTTGAACAACTGCCCTAATAGAAATATTTTATAAATACATACCGGACCATGAAGAGGTACTGCATTCCGTCCATGGGCTCTTCATCGAAATCCTGAGGGAGATTCGCGACGGGGAGGATTTGTTTGCCATACGCAGGCTCTTCTTCATCGGAATCCTCAATGTCTTCCCATTTGCGCTTGCCATATGACATGGTCGTCTATAGCTAGAGAGGTAGATTAGAAGGCAATAGTCGATTGAGTAGCGGTCGTAGAGATGAGGGTCCGCAATAAGTTTGTTCCTGATCACAAAAAAGTTTCTGTATGTACATACAAACACTCTTCATCGTCGACCACATCGTGTGCTGATCACCAGGACTCGAACTCTATTCCCACATTCTTTTATACTCTCAGGCATTGTTAAATGACCTTGTTGGACTTCCTATATTAAACATTCGACATGAATACGCAAGGCGTTGACGAAGATGCACTGGACTCTGAGGCGCTCCAAGCTCAAATCGATCTATCTATGTCCTTTGCTCAAAGTCTAGTGTCATCGTGGATGGAACCTCATAAGTTTCCTACAAATTCGAGGAAGAAGGATTTGGAGAAAGAATTGACAGACTATATGCGGCGACCTCCTAGGTAAGGTGCGTGGTTTCGTTTGGAAAATTATATTGATCTGTTAACTTTGTTTGAATATTTAGGTTAGGTGTTGGTGCGTCTGTACCGGAGGGTCATCAGAGCACTTCACGAGAAGTAGCCCGGCTTAAGGGCAAGCTTGTTGGCTCAAAGCGATCTAGGGACGAGGAAGAAACCACAGCTGCGAAACAAGCTTCAGATGAGGAAGGCGAAAGCAGAGCAAGCGCTATCAAGAAGAAGGCAAGGCCCGATCCCTTTGACGTTGTACACGGGAAGAAGAAAAAGAAACAAAAAGTGGCAGAGTCCATCCCCACCACGCCAATTTTACATGCACCTGCAACGCCCCACTCGACGGGCGATAGCCCTAAGGAGGTCGAAGACATGGTACTGGGCGCGACACAATCTCCGAAATTGAACGGCACCCACACGGCGACTTTAACACCGGTCAAGAGCAAAAAGAAGAAAAAACAAGCTTTTCAAGCCGTGAAGGATGAATCATCAGATGCCACCGACGCCCATGTCATTCAATCTCTCGACAGTCGTATCGCTGAGAAAAGCATTCCCCGCGATACGCCACTCTCACCAAACCCCAAACCAGGTAAATATATGATTTATATTGGCTGTGACAATTGATTACCGCACACCTGCTAACTGGCGAATAGGCAAAGGTGTTACCGGTGAAGAACCTATTGATCCTTTCCTTGCAACAACTCCACGAAGTTCAAATGTCCTCCACAAATCGCTTCCTCCTGTGCTTGCGAAGATCCCTCTGCTCAATCTCAGCGGCCCTCCAAGCGATCCAGAATCCGATGCCGACCACGCGATGACCACGAGTCCGAAGAAAAAACGTAAGAGACGAAAAAAGAAAAAAAGCCATACCGGGCTCGACAACCCAGAAACTACTACTTCACCACAACAAACTACCAACACACAATAAACTATTTTTGGGGTATTTGCATCTAATATATTGGACCGGCCAACGGTATCCAACTGCCTAAGCTGATCTTCGTGATTTTTTTTGCCCATACTACATAGCTTTATATGTATTCCACTACATTAGGCCTGTGTTCATACCAACATGGTCCGAATAATATTGAAGTTTGTGATAGGATCTCTGTCCAATGCTACTCTTATAATATGCTATAATCGATTGGCATCCACTAGTCAAAGAAACCCATTTCCTTGACTTTGCATAATTGGCTACGTGCAACAGTGTACTTGACTGCCAGCGTTCCGACGACAACGCATTCCACGGCATCGAATATTATTTGGAATTTCTGGCTGTCCCTCATATTTTGAGGGATCATAATGCGAGTATCAAAGAGGGTGACTGCAGTCTCTCGACTGGAAAGAACGATGGCCATGGACACGTATGCACCAAGCCAGCCGAGAGAAAGCAGATATGCAGCAATGGTGAACCAGATTGGTGGCATGTGTGCGTCTTCGGGGTTTTTGAAAGCCAATGCAAGCATTGTGACATGATATCCAATCATGAGGATAGCGAAGAATGGATTCAAGCACAGCTGAAGACGCTAATTAGCAAGGTATCGATGTGTTGATATGTACTTGAAATGCTCACCGAAAGGATGCCGCAATCCTGCATGGACACCACTAGGATCAGAATCGAAAGTAAAGATGACAGAGCATGGAGACCGTTGATAGCTGTTGGCGACAGAGAGAGCTCTGAGGGCATACCAGGATATCTTCAGCGACCAGCACCAGATTATCGCCCTAGGAGGGAAACTTTGATACCGGCAGGCCCTTCTTATATCAATGATGGGCGCCCTGATAGCCATCAATTCGGCACAAAATAGCACTTTTTGGTGGGATGTAAACATACTGGGCGCTGCTTTTATCCTCAGAACGATATCGAAATAAGTAGAATCTGAATTGATCATCCGCACACTGGCAGCGGCCGGTTTGTCTAAAGATTTCGCACATATAGACATAACTCATCCGATTACCAAGGGATATTGGTATTCTCAGGGCTTGACTTATGTTCTTCAGAACACATTCAGAACATTTGCTTGTTATCGCCGACTCGGCGTGCCACCGTCCACTTAGCGATGCGCTTTTGGAAAATTTCGTTAGCCGCATTGACATTGAAGAACATAGACGCCAAGGAGATGTATGTTTCAAACGCTAGGAACCGCAGAAGACACTGGACAGAATCAATCCAATTGCACAGCTATACCACGTTATTATTTCTTCGTTATCGAGATGTCAGGGCGTCTAACAGCTAAAGAATCGAGAGACGCATCGCCTGGCCATGACTTTGTAGTCTAAATCCTTTCGGGATCTCACTGCTAATCTCGACCCTGATCTCATCTAATCTGAGTTATTTGTCCAAGTTATGTCCAGTCCGCAATGACCTCGATATCCTGTGCCCGGATCCTGCACCCACACTTTTAGCGTCGATTGCATCGTGTTCAACACCGTGTTGTCAGTGCTCTCGGCTTTCATCATCTCTGAACTTCTGTGGAGTCTATTTCTACTCATCCCCGAATACCGACAACGCATCATGCTTGGAAGTGACCAACAGATTTGGTCATTGTCATTAACGCCCTGTGTAGGTATCGGGCTGGTATGTACAGTACAAGGTATAGTCCATCCAATCCCTTCAAAATAACGTACAAATAATCCTAACGACCCCATAAATAACACAGAAATTATAGTCGTCTATGTATGTATATCACAGCGACGGTGATGCCTGGGTGATGCATTGATGATATAACAAAAGAACAGCATTGAACTCATCAACAGCTCATTTGCGACTCGATCGACGTTGCCCACTTTGGGAGACATAACTGTCCTGTGTTCGACGGCGTGAACTTGGCCTATTCGAATTCCCTGAAGTTCTCGGTGGAGGTCGACTGCCACCTTTACCACTCCTGGACGAGTCGCGGGTCGTCCGCCTGCTTTGGGGCGGCCGTTGTTGCTGTAGCACATTTGGCTTGTGTACAATGCGAGGGTTGGCGCTTTTGCGGAAACCAAAGAACGAGAAAGGGCTTCTTCCAGTAGCAGCTGAGTGCTGTTTATTGGCCGCTGCCTGTCGCTTTCGATTCGCGGCTGCTTCTCTCATTTCGCGCATACCCTGAAGGCCTTGTGTAAGCTCGACGAGTCCCCTTGGACAAAAGTTTTGGGACAGAATACGCACTCTAGATCGTAGCGCTTCATCACCAATCAAGGTTCCTCGCATCTTTGCAAGCCAACCGTGCATCGTCGAAGCTGGGGGCCTGCGTCTTGTTCCGTCCGGGTTGAACTGTTTGCTGAGAACTAAGCCTGAATGTCACAGGTGAAGGTCGACGCTAGCACGCACATGAGATGCCCACTCTATCTTCATGTTGGATAATGGATTGCGATAGGATGCGCAGAGAAGATGAAGTGAAAGTTGGGGAGAGATTAGTTTTCCGGATCTGTCTGACGACCTCTTGTTATTAACGTTGCTGTGTATTTAAGGGTGTGTTGCTTACGTCACGAATCAACCTCATTGCATCCTCCTGGACATGTTCACCTCATGTCCTCCGCAGACTTCAAGCACAACGTTGGTGTGAAACATTTCATTTGCTATGACAAGATGTGTTCTATCACTCAAGTAAAACGGAACTATCTTCGTCTCTGAATGTCATCGCGGATCGAGAGATCTGTACAAATCAGGATTCAGTAGGATATCATGAATGACACTGCAGAAGACTGGAGGATTGTTTTTCGTTTGGTTCTCTGGATCTTCGCACTTTCATTCCAAGGACATTTCGAGAACAAAGGACCGAGGAGCGAAGTGATCCGCAAATGGTCTACCCCGTAATCCTATGCGGCACGTTGTGCACCATGGTAAGGATGATTTTTATAATCTTAGCGCTTATGTTGGTGTCAATGATGGCATAATTAACGATGTACGGATCGCTAGAGATCCCGGCAATGAGAGATATCTATCCACAGTACCCACGTCGCTGATCCCCGTAACGCGTTCACATAATTGAGGTTCTTTGGCTTATTCACAATGAACGAGAACACCGCCTTAAGCCACGAGAGGGCTTCCGACGGTGTTTCCCAAAGAGGAATTACCACGTGTGATTGGCGGCAGGCACGGAAGAGTGAGATCTAACCCATTCAACACGGACAAACAAGCGCTAGCGTAAGGGCGATGCATCTTCGCCTTCAACGAGTTCCTGACACTGCATTTTACTTTTACTTTCTCTTTCTTTTTGCAGGCAAGTCGAGAGCAATTGTAAATTTACCACGGCAGAATAGAGCTCCGCTGAGTCTCGGTAATGCTGGCTGCCGCCGCTCCTGCACTTTCGCGAGTACATAACAAGGAGCATAATTTGAGAGGATGCATCCAAAAAACCCTCAAGTTCGAGCTCTCGGTTCATCTAAAAAACTCAGTCTACTAATTAGCAAAAATGGTCTGGAAAAACATCAACGCTGTCATCGAAAACAGGCTTTACCTGGGAAAGTCAGTGGCTCTGCACCTGTCATGCTAATCAACATATATTGACCCTTTTCACTTTGAATTTCCTAGTATTATGGCGGCGCGCTCGACGCGTTCTTTGACCGAAAACCGCATCACACATATTCTATCTGTGTGCACCGACCCTATCCCGGCTGAGCTCCCTGAGGCGGGAATTTACCACAAACGCATCGCAGTAGAAGACGTTGACTACGCGGATCTCTTGATTCACCTGCCTTCTGCAGTCCGTTTCATTGACCAGGCCATGCGCTCTGGCGGTGTCGTCCTCGTACACTGCGTACAGGGCATTTCTCGAAGCGCCGCGGTGGTCGCTGCATACTGTGCGGCGCCTTCTTTCCTGTGCTAAAAAATGCGCTGACCGGGCTGATACAGTGATGTGGTCAAGACGAATTAACGCGACCCAAGCTTTAGAGATCGTCCGCACCGGTAAGATCGTTTTTACCGACGAGCTCTACGACGGAGTCCTCATTATCTATTTTTAGCGCGCGACCACATTTGGCCCAACCCCGGCTTCCAGGAGCAGCTTGTTCTCTTCGAATTGTGTCAATATAATCCCTCGCCATCGAACGGTATCTACGTCAACTGGCGCACCAACTTGGACCGCAAACTCCGAGCAGCTGGGTTGCGTTAATATCTACGAAAAGATCCAAATAATGTATCCCTAGAATAGGTCGATCATGTGCTCTTTCTCTTCAAGTCTTTCTGTCGTGTCTTTTTAGTATCATTTATCTCAGTTTTCGTTATCTCTTACAACTGTTTCTATAGTATAGACTACTTGTGTATCTTTTGCAACGTCTCTTGGCTTGTCACTCTACTGTGTTTGTATCGCATTTCTGTGAAAGATGAATAATATCTGTTTTGTGCTTCATTTCGCCCAAAGGCACTACTTAGAATGAGCAAGAGAAATATCATATTGTACTCAAAATTAACGGGAATGAAATAGACTGTAGCGCACGCCTTTATAATTGGCTCAGTCTTAGTTTAGACATAAGTTTAGGGCTACGTGTTCGGCAATGTGAAAATGAGTCCATACGAGTCCACAGCAGTCAATAATCATAACTGATCGTCATTCTTGCTATATAGAGCGTTGGTATCCAAGCCTAGATATATCCAAGCCGGATCCGCCAATATCGGTTCCTAAGTTGTATCTAGTCCTGCGTCAATACGAGGCAAATACGTGTCCAGCTGCGTATGAGAGTAAAACTCGCAGCAGCCATATCAGCGAACATCGACAAGCGAGAGGCGCCAAGGAAGCAGACAGAGGCCGTGGCTGCGGTGGTTGACGACGTGGATACGTGGCGATGGAGAGCAGACATATAAAGGCGGTGTGTGGTCGTAGTTTGGGTGTTTGTCCCATAGCGGAATTTCAATCTTGGAGTCCCACGCAAACAGACGACAAACTTGGTGTGCATTCGCTGGCCTCCCCTCTGCATATCATTTCACCATCCCCCGACACCACCCCCAACAGCAACCATGGGTCTCTCCGTTTCTCGCCTCCTCTCCGGCCTCTTTGGCAAGAAGGAGATGCGTATGTGTTCCCTGCCTCCTGCTCTCCAACCAATTTGCTCACTAGCCACGTTTAATAGGTATTCTGATGGTATATATTCCTTCTTTTGCTGGTCTTCATCCAGCGTCCTCAGCCTTTTCTAGGTCGGTTTAGATGCCGCCGGTAAGACTACCATCCTCTACAAGCTCAAGCTCGGTGAGATCGTCACCACCATCCCCACAATCGGTGAGTTGCTCGGCCCTGAATCCCCCACCAAGAGCTTATGGGCCCTCTACCTTAGGATTCAACGTTGAGACGGTCGAGTACAAGAACATCTCATTCACAGTGTGGGATGTCGGAGGTCAAGATAAGATTCGCCCGCTGTGGAGGCATTGTATGTCCTCTTCAACCCCTCTCCAGGGTTCCCCCACTTATTCAACCGCCTTCCATAGACTTCCAGAACACTCAGGGTATCATCTTCGTGGTTGACTCCAACGACAGGGAGCGTGTTTCCGAGGCTCGCGAGGAGCTCCAACGGATGCTGAACGAGGATGAGCTCCGCGATGCCCTCCTCCTTGTCTTCGCCAACAAGCAAGATCTACCCAATGCCATGAACGCTGCTGAGATCACCGATAAACTTGGTCTCCACGGTCTCAGGCAGCGAACTTGGTATATCCAGGTATGTTCCCATCATCATATTTGTGAGTCATAGGGTGTGCTTACACAGCATTGACAGGCCGCGTGCGCCACGTCTGGAGATGGTCTGTATGAGGGTCTGGAGTGGTTGAGCGCAAACATCAAGCGTCGAGTATAATGGATTTCTACACTCTAGTCTGGGTACATTATTAGCGTTGTTACCACGTGTCACGATCCCTCACGATACCAAAACGTATTCACCGCTGTTTATCTCGCTCTCAGTTCATTTTATAGCTAGCATCAAGTTCCCCAGGCCTTCTCCTTTCTATCTTCTTTTTTTCATCTTGTCGCCCTTATAAATGTTTGATATCAGATGCCTTTGAATCACGCTTTTTCGCTAGACCAGTGATTATATTTACAGGCTATATTTTACAATCCTAGTGATTGGCAAACAAAAAGTACAGTGAATCATGGACTGCAATCAAACATACATCTATCAGCGGTTTTCCCCAGGGAAAACCCGCCCGACAGCTTCGGCTTCTTTGCGTCTTCTCTCACCCAACTCCCGACCTGCACTGTCTCGTTGTGAAGCACCGTAACGAGCCAACTTGTCCAACAAGGACTGTAAGCGCCTTGGTTTGACTGCCGAATAGGATGCATGCCTATTAGCGGGCACGAGATATTCCTGGACGGTATTCCCAAGCACTATCGAGGTTGTCTGTTTTTATAAGTGATTAGAATTTTTTCCAAGGCACACGCATAACAGGTGTGACGTAGCTATGCAGGCTGTGAACTGTTGACTTACCAGACGAAGTTCAATGAAAACAGTGACCAGATGAGATCTCCCGATTCGTTTGAGCTCATCTTCAAGGAAATCCACGTCAATGAGAATGTTTGATATGGCGTTCTCGTTCATCATGGGAATGTCGCGTCCCGTTAAAAAGTCCTGAAGTCCAAATTGAATCAACGTGCGTGATGATAGGCAGTGGAGAAGACACACACCATCAAGCAGTCGGTAATATAACCAAGAGCGCCCTTGTAACTCTCTTCTTTGTAATTCTCCTTGATAACCAAGGAGTCGACGACTGTAGTCAACCAGTTGACGAGCTCGTACAAATACATGCTTGGCGAGGTCTCGCGGGACTTCGGTGTCCAATCGTACTCGGAGAGCTCGAAGCATTGGTCGAGCTTCGACTGGATCAGACTCGACATCCGCTTGCGAGATTGTGCGATCACCGTCTCGAATGCTGACGCCGCAGAGAGCCTGATAACCCCCCCTCGTTGTGTGATCTATAATTAGCGCACAAATGTTGCCATTCAATATGCAAAAAATCCAATAAAGGTAGAAGGAAGGATCTACTGACCGGAGATTGGTGAGAGATCGCCCAAGCTCGACACAGGTAACCTGAAGGTACTCCAAATTGGTGATAATCTGAGCGATCTGGGTGGGATTCTGAGTGCCTGCCAGGCGCTGACTAATACTCTGGCCAACACTCTTCTCGAGTAAGGAGTCCAAGGACTGAGAAAAATAAGACGAGGATGTCAGTTTTTGACATCAGGACGGTCATAGGGTGGAAAGTATTTTTACCCTGCTTAATACATCGTCAATATCTCGGTGATGCTGGGAGACCCCTTCGACAAATGCGTAGAACTTTTGGATAAAAACCCGGATCTGGTACAGGTCAGGGTGGGTAAATAAATCTAGATGAAGATGAACGGCGTACATCTTGACAGCATAGGTAGAAAGTCAGGGACCATGGCAGAGGTTGGTTTATAGGAGTTCTGAGAAAGAGGTTGGCATCTAGGTATATCGAAGAACGAGAAAAATTTACTGTTGAATTGCACTTTTCTCTTCTTCGGTGACCCAGACCGTATCGAGAATGGTTTCCACTGGATATTCAGCGTCCACTTTCATGGGGGTATGTTCATCTTCACGCACGATCTAACATTAGAATGGATGTCAATCGGATTCGGTAAAAGACAAGTTTGGGTCCTTACGGCTTCGAATCTTGTTGTAAACTGCTTTTCTAACAATTTCGCATATTTTTCAAATAGTACGATAATGAACGATTGAAGGGAAGTGGTGGAATATGAATAAGTCTGTAGAAAATATCAAGTCAAAAAGGATATTTCAGTCATGACGTAAAACGCACTTCGAGTGTCATTATGAATGTGAGAAGGCTCTCTTTGACCTTTAAAAAACTATCGGGGTCCGTTTCCCTTTGGAGAGAGCTTCAATAGCCGTTGTTAGACGCGAAGCAAGGGTATCCCAAAGCTCCTCAACGTCTCGCGAAGAGCGGAAGGTGCCCGTGGTTTCAAGTACGTGAGATTCAACGATGAAAAAACCTGAGATTTCTTGCGTTAGGGATGGAAGAGCGGATAGTGGCAACGGTGTTGGTAGAATCAAATCCGATTGCGCCTATAAGAGGTCAGGCTAAATGGACATTTATCAATACAATCTTGTGCGTACCTTCCTATCTGCTTGATAAGACTTTTGAAGCTCGCTCAACGAGTTCAAAGTGGTATATATATGAATGCACTGAAACAGTGGCTTGAAGTCTACGTGGAGCTTCTCATTGTCAAGGACATTAACTTCGCAGAAGATGTGGATTAGTGCCGGCCAAATAGGAATAGATTAGCGCTCACATTCAATCTTCTCATAAGTGATAAGTTCAACGGCACTGCCAAGCCGACTAGAACGCAGTAAAATATCTTTCTCGCGTCGTGCACGCCAACGACGTGTACGCGACTCCATGGCCTCGACAGCGAGTCGACCGACTTCTGTGCTTATGTTTCTAATTTCCAAGAGCCACTGTTTCATAGACGCCGTGACTGCATCTTTGATCTGGCCACGTAGAGACGGTAGCGAAGACAGAAGATGCTGAAAGAAGGGGGTTTGCGACAAGGAGGTTGGAGGCATACTCTGAATGTCCTCGAGCGACTGAAAATTGTACATGTTCGATTGAAAATATGTATACGACACGAGTAGATAGGAGACAAACCCTCAGCGCGCTCCAGTATTTGCCTTCTCTGATCATTTCACCGACGCGGTCAACGACGTCGAGGACGCGCAGACAGGCCTGAAGGGTATCTATTGCCTCGTCGAGATTAGCTGCCGTTTTCCTGGACTGCAGCAAGGCACGCTTCTTCTCGACCAGGCCGCCACCAAGCTGGGCGACACTGGTATCCAGTGAGGTAATATTCTCCTTCATTTTGTCGGTATACGACTTGACCGTGAAGAGAGTGGATACGGATGAGATAAAGTCGTTGTAATTGTCACTGCATATCTTCTCAATCTCTGCATCCTTGGAGTCGATGAGGCCCTGCACTGTCCTGAGGTAGGCATCCTGTTGCCGGTTGGTGTGAATCTGCTTGATGATAGGGCCGAGTTGTTCGAGATTTTCAGAGGAGGAAGAGGGGTCCAGCAGATGGATCTGCTGGAGCTGCTGGTCAATGTGGTCCTGAGTAAACTGCTGCCTCCTGCGCGGAGGCATAACGGACCCGAGGGAAGATGGGAGGGCAGACGGAGAGAAGTGGGCAAGAATGGTTAGTTCGCGTCCCAACAAGGCAAGTCTGAACAGCGGAGGTGTCAACGCGAAATCACCGACACAACGTGTTTGGCACATGCCCCCGCGCCAAACAGCCCGGACCGGGCCTCTGCGCCATAATTTGCGGTATTTCCGGTTCATCGGAATTGCTCTCTGCTGCACTCACCCTCTGAGAGCGTAAGTATGCCTGACACCATCCTGCACCTAGACGCCCTGTACGTCGGCCTTTCCTTTCTCCTCCCTCCGACCTCTGACTGCCGCACGAAGGCTGTTTGATATGGACGGCACCCTCGTCGATTCGACAGCGGGTGTCGTCGGCGCTTGGGAGCTCTTCTCGGAGTCCTATCCACACATAGACGTCCACGACATCCTGAGCTGTGAGCATAGCACTCCACCGCCTAAGCTCCATACTCACTGCACGACACAGCTGCTCACGGTGTCCGTACGGTCGACAATCTCAGGAACTATTGCCACATAACCGATCCCCAGATCCTCGAAGTAAACATTCGATACACATCTTCGATTTTCTTAGATCCCTAATGCTGTTCCTCAGTCAGAGGCCGAGCGCTTTGAGAAGGCAATCGTCTCTTCATCCACCAAGAATGGTCGCCAAGGTATTATCAAGCTCCCGGGCGTGCAGGCTATCATCGATGAGGTACGCCTCCGACCCAAGCTCTGCAATATCTCGTGTTGATCGCGTAAATTATACAAGCTTGCCCCAGGGCGCTTCTTGCCCAACCCACGTTGGGCCATCTGCACCTCCGCGACGCGGTCGTACGCGACTTCCGCCCTCGAATCGCAGGCATTCCCGTTCCAGACGTCTTTGTTGCCTCGGAAGATGTCACCCAGGGCAAACCATTCCCTGATCCTTATCTTCTGGGCGCTAAAAATGTGGCGTCAAGCCAGAGAACTGTGAGCTAAGACAATGAATTTTTATCCTGGCTTCTCCTGAAAGCTGATACTTCCATTTTTTTGGTAGGCCTTGTATTCGAAGACGCGCCTTCTGGTATCCGGAGTGGACGTGCAGCAGGCTGCAAAACTGTTGGGTTACTCACTACTCATAGCCGAGAACAAGTTGAAGCGGCCCAACCAGATTTCATTGTCAAAGATTTATCATCGTATTCCCGACATCTCTTTCTCTCCATGGGTGTATGCTGACTGACATTCCTCGCGCAGAATTTCCGTCAAACGCACCGCAATTGGCGTCACGGTTACGATTCAAGAAAACTAATCGACCAAGAATTCGACATAGATCCTCAATACCCGCAATAGAACCCTAGAAAGGTTTTTACTGACATTCCGTTTAAAAAAAAACACATTCTACAAGTTATGATAGATTACCCATTAAATCTATAGACAACAAACATTTATCGCTACGGAGTTGATCTCAATACAATTGATACTTACATAGAGAAGCCACCTTCGAAGGCCGTCACAGCCGGGTGAAATGTAAGAACAGGGAAGTTGGAATGTAGAATATCGCCCAAGCTTGCAACTCATGCTTAATTCCCATCACCTAGAAAGTCATGTTCGCCAATATATCCGATGTGCTGATGCATTCACAACATTATTAGAGATCAGATATATGCGACCTTCGGCATTGATCATGAAATCGGCGTATGAGGCAAAAATTGAATGACATTATGTATGTTACGGCGGTGCGGTTTAATTGACCAGAGCAAATTGATTGCACATGTAACCAGATGTAACTCTATCATTGACTAACAGATCACATTCCATTGATTACTTTTGACAATCCTGTTTATTTCAATCACTTAAGATCAGCAAACAAGACTAGAGCTACAGTAAAAGCTTAAGTGATCGATAAATGAAATAAATCGACATTGAGGAATGGGGTAAAAGAGCAATCCAGGAAAAGGGATCAATGCGGAGCACGAGTATAAAGCGACATGCGAGCAGAAGGAGCCAAGGGGAATTGTAACAAAAAGGGGTATTCAGACGGCGCTGGTTACTCCGTTGATGATGAGAAAAATAGGAGGGAAGAACAAAATTCAAGTGCCCCCGATTTCTCTTTAGTATTCACCATCCTCCTCGACGTCAGCAGAGTCGGTGCCGACCTCTTCGTAATCCTTCTCCAGGGCCGCGAGATCCTCACGAGCTTCCGAGAATTCACCTTCCTCCATACCCTCACCGACGTACCAGTGCACAAAGGCGCGCTTCGAGTACATGAGATCAAACTTGTAGTCTAGAGGTAGCACTGCGTCAGCCATGAATATAGACAAATCCAACTACCAGCTTACCAAGACGTCCCCAAGCAGAAGAGATAGCAGTGGTACTAGGATATTTTGAGTTATTAAGATACTAATGTCATAAATCTTGAAACTTACTTTGAAAGCATGCAAAGACTACGAGAAGTCTTGGCAAGATCACCACCGGGCACACAGGCTGAGGGCTCGTTGCAAACACCAAGCTATAAATAAAGTGTTTAGTGAAAGTTCTAAAGGACATTTATTGAAATTTACTTTGAAACCAGTCGGGCACCAGTCAACGAATTGGATAGTTCGCTTTGTCTTGATGGTGGCAACGGCGGCTTGCACATCCTTGGGCACAACGTCTCCGCGATAAAGCAGACAGCAGGCCACTGACAACATCATGAGTGCTAAGCATACAATGAAGCGAGATGAAAACTTACTATATTTGCCCTCCTTGGGATCACACTTGACCATCTGATTACCGTTCTCGAAGCAAGAGAAAGTCATCTCAGCGACTGAATTTTGCTCGTGAGTAGCCTTATCAGCAGAGAGCAGAGGAGCATAGGTAGCGAGGGGGAAATGGATACGAGGGAAGCTTCATGATGAGGAATTGTAAAGATAAATAGATGAGGGAAATTCGCTATTGAATGCACGTGATAGACTTACGGGACAAGATTGGTCTGGAACTCGTTCAAATCGACGTTGAGGGAACCATCGAAGCGCAAAGACGCGGTGATCGACGACACAACCTGAGCGATTAGGCGGTTCAAGTTTGAGAAACTCGGGGATACAACGCCGAGCTTCTTTTTGCAAATATCGTAAATAGCTTCGTTATCAACCTAGGGGTCAACGCAAAATAAGAAGAAAATCTAACGCGTCGAAGGCGCGACATCGTACCATGAACGAGCAATCAGAGTGCTCAAGGGTGGTGTGGGTCGTAAGGACGGAGTTGTAAGGCTCAACGACGGAACTGGAGAGCTGAGGGGCAGGGTACACGCAAAATTCAAGCTTAGACTTCTTGCCATAGTCAGTTGAGAGCTTCTCAAGGAGGAGAGCTCCAAAACCTGAACCGGTTCCTCCACCAAAGGAGTGGAACACAAAGAAGCCTTGGAGGCCCGAGCAGTTGTCTGCGAGTCTCCTTAGCTTGTCCATCACAGGGTCAATGAGCTCCTTGCCGACGGTGTAGTGACCACGGGCGTCTTGTTGTAGATGAGCTACGACATCTCAAGAATGAAGACGCGATAAAGACTCACAATTGTTGGCGGCATCCTCCTTTCCAGTGATCAGCGTCTCGGGGTGGAAGAGCGACCGGTAAGGGCCAGTCTTGATATCGTCGATGACACCGGGCTCGAGATCGATGTAAAGCGAGCGAGGAACGTGTTTGCCTGAGCCTGTCTCTGAGAAGAATGTGGAAAACCCGCTGTCGGTGCTGGATGGCGAGCCTTCAAGGAGACGACCATCAGGCTGAAAGCGTGGTTAGGAACGATGTTGGGTGGGTGCAAAGAAATACTTACGCTCAGACCGTGTTCGAGGGTGTAGAGCTCCCCTGACGACAATACGGGTGAGTGGGATGTGAAGCACAACGCAGAGGTTACTTACAGCAGGCGTTTCCGATCTGGACACCGGCCTGGCCGACATGGAGGGAGATGACTTCACGCATACTGTTCTTGGGTTTAGAGAAATGTGGGGATGGTCAGAGGGCAACTCAGCTTCCCAACAAATTTTGTCAAGTGTGCCATATTCCCTTTTGCGGTTGTTTGGTCCCCAACCAAACCCGTCTATCCCGCCACAATAGGCCATAATTCCGCAACAAAATATTATATTTATCATTCAGGCGGCTACCAACGCATGTAGGTTATAAATCTCGCGTCGTACAATATAATACACATCGGACACATTTCCCTCCAGCTCTATCTTGCCCTTCGCCAACTTACGCACCGCGACCGAGCCGCTAAGCATGTCCGATGACGTGGATGTCCCGCAGATCAGGACACCCTCGCCAATAAGCTCAGCCTGGACTCCAATAGAAGCCAAGCGCGACTTCAGTGCCGTAAGCTTCAGCTCTCCGATCATCGTTGAGTGCGGAAGGGGCACCTGCGGTCGCGCACCAAGTATCCGCTGTGTCAGGGCTCGCGCCGGCGCTGCAGGGTCTACAGTTACTATAGATGACGAAACGGGTTCCAGAGTAGGAATCGTTGACGTAGGATGCGCCGCCACAAGTCCCCGAACATATGCAATTTCGTTGTCCTCGAACTACATCATGTTAATCCCGCAACTCCACATTGGCATAAGCATGACTCACTTTGGAGATTTTCAACGACGCGAGCAGCTCATCGCTGATGTTAATCGAGAAACTGCTGTTTGTTGACCAATTTGAACCGTTTCGCCAACTTGAGGGGAAAATATATCTTTAGTCATTGATCGGATATTATTGCAGGCTTCAATAAGGGCATCCGTAGCGATAACAGGAGCGTGCACAATTATCTGACAGCAGATGTCATTAGAAACGAAGACAGGATCGTAATAAGAACACCGACCATTTTGCGAGGATTGACTTGAGGGACAATTGTCTTAACGGCTCGACCATCATTCAAGCCTTCCATATCAACGAATAACAAGCGGCAGGCCAATTGGATCTCGATTTCGCTCGAAACATATTTTGAAGGAGGTTCTCGAATAGCTTTCTATGGTAAAATTAGAATGAGGATCAACTTTGTATCAGAGACAATGCACGATACCTTCGCATCCTCTTCAGCCAGCGCCCGTCGCTTGTAATCCTTCATGTCCTCGCTTTCGGCTTCCTCTTCGAGCGCCTTTCCCTTCCTCAACCACATTCCAACATCAATAGTTTCGCCATAATCATCCACGCGGCGCTTTTTATCAACATACGGGAACATCCTGAACCGCTGGCTCTGCCCAGAGTTCTTGAAGAATGACGTGGATTTCGACACATTGCCCTTTAGGTAAATGTCAAAGGAGAGAAGTTGCTTCGTCAGTCCTTCGTCTCCGTCCATCCAATCAGCACCATCCAGCCCTTTCTCGACATTGCGCTTGCTCTCTCGACCTTCGCCCACGCTAGGTCCATCTCCATCTTCGTCCATGGCGTCCTCGGTACCTAACGCTCGGGTCACTTCATCTTCGTCCTCCGTATCCGAATCATCTGAGTCGCTGTCGTCTTCATCAGCTTCCAGCATGCGCTGATTCCTAGCCAGCGTCGCTTGATGAGCCGCTTCCTTGTCCTTTGCAGCCTGCTCCCTCTGTTGGTATAACTCAAGTTCTAAACCCGACAGTGGCACTTTACGGTGCATTTTGAGCTTGATGGATCCGTCCATCATAACGTTGCGTCCGATCTTTCCTTTGTCCCACTTGTCTTCTGGGCGCTGCGAGTCGTTCCATTTGTCGAATAAGGCGCGCGCAAGCGTTCCTTCAGCACCGCGACTTGTAAGGAGGACGACGTTGTCTGGCACGGCAGCGAAATCTATGAATAAATTCCTTGAAGGTCCATGTGATAAGGAAGGAGGAACGGCAAGAATTAACTTGGGTCTTTTGAAGAGTAGGTTTGAAGAAGTGCTTGGGGATTTGGGAAAAATTCCAAGTGCCTGTGGGTAACAACTTAAACAAAGAAATCAAAAAATCATAACAGAGCACGTACTTGAAACGCAAAGCGAAAGCTCCTAGTGCTTCTTCCTCATTATCATCATCTCGTCGCCTCTTGTTTCGAGAATGTCCCCCATCTTCACCTAGATCCTCTTTGCTGATCGTCCCTCCCATCCATTCCATCATACTCCTTACAAAAGTCAACATTTCGCGACCAGTGCGTGAAAGGAGGCATATAGGGTATCGGAGGCGGGAATAATTCCAATGTTGGTCCAGGAGAACAAGAAGTTCGAGAATACGAGTGCTGGAGTCGCAAGGAAGAAGAAGGGACGATCGTGAAGATAGCGTCGAGGTTATGGTGTCTAATAAAAAATAAGAAAATTTGACAACACATACATAAAAGACAAGAAAATAGCGCACCAATAAGAGCAGCATCACGGTCCTTCCTCCTGCTTGTGATGACAGGTGCGCGGTCTGCATCTGTGATGAGGAGATCTGGCCGGGCGAGGGGTTCGAATATTCCTCCCGCAGCTTGGCGAATGAGCACCGTCCCATCGAGATGGCGTTCACGCATATGGTTCACGTTCACGGCGTATATGATGGTTCCCGATGATGGAGAACGTATTTTCCATATTGTACCACCCAAAGTATGCCCAGCGTTGAAAGGAGTGATAGTCAAGCCTTGACATTTTCCTAAAAGCAGTTCAACTGTAAGCAAATGGCCATCGAGACTCATGAATGCAAAAACATACCTTGCAGATGGGTGGGCTGGGAATATCTCAACGTATTGAGTGAGTCAAATGCATCTTGGACCTCGATAACTGTGGCTATATATTTGCCTTTGCTGTCTGTCGTTGGGGACGGAGGGGGAGAAGCGGCCGGTTGTTCGCCAGTGGTGTCGTCGTTTTCTTTCGTTTCTGTGAGTGGATCTTTCACTTCATATTCCTCTCGAATGCCTTCGACATCTTCTGTCGCCGCGATCCTTCCCATTGCTTGCACGGGTAGCGTAGAATACGCAGGCGCTGTAAGTCCCCATCTGGAATATGCATAAGGATACAGGCCTGAATGAGCCAAATCTCCATGAGAGAGCAGAACCAAGTCAATTGTGGGCGCAAGTCTGTAGCAATGTCGATTAGCACATGCTCATACGCGCTCTGATTATACTAGCACGAACTTTTGTAATGCCTCAGTGTATTCTGTCCAGGATGGCGGCTGGTCTTCAGTTGTTGACGTCGAAGGGTCAAATGGGGAGGGTTCTGGGGCCCAATCCGGAGAGCCGCAGTCAATTAAAATACGGACATCGTCCACTTGCAGGAGGTACGCTAGAGGGGTCGTGGTCGAGGAGCGGGCAGCGCCAGACAAAGGAGTGAAGGTGATCATAGCATGCCTTCAGAAATAAGCGCTGACTAAGCGAAGTCATAGGCGGTTATTTATTGGGACCAAACAAGATGCTGCAAAAATAGTACTGACGTCAACACTGCACTTGAACCACACTCAGGCTGAAGATGGGCCAATCCACTCCTTTCTTGCCAGCCTGCTTCTCCATCAACCCACATGCCAGTCTCCACCGCTTCCGCCGCCATCCACATAACTCCAGGTACGCTATCGGCTCCGTTCTCGCAATCATCCTTCATGAGTTCACATACTGCATAGTGGTCGTCAAAACATTCCTCGAACACAACAAAAGGAAAGCTAAACAACTCAGAAATGGCAAGCCTCCTGAAACCCCTCAGGATGATATCTGGTTCGATGAGTACGTGCTTTCCATAACGACCCATGTGTTTGCTCATTGTGATTGGCTTGTAGGGCTTTCCACATAGTGAAAGGTAAAACCGCGAGATACCATGCTTTCCTCAAGCGCTCATATTCTGCCAGCTTTTATTGAATTAGGTACCAAAAACACCATCGAATCCCTACAAGCGTTGTACGTCTGCAAACTTATCGACTCCCGCGTCGTCTAATTCTTTCTTGTATGTACATAGCACCAATACCCATGTTCCTGCACCGTATTGGGCCGCCGTCTCTCCTGTTATTATCCCTCTGGCCTCATGCAATGCCGCAGCCGACTCATTGATCGAATGGTTTGGTCCAGAAGAACTCAAATACGTCGTCGGCGGAGAACGATGGTGGCAAGTCCGCGGCTTGGACGGTGTAGATGCAGAATGGATTGCAGAGCATGAGCATATAGATTCCGAAATGGAAGTCAAGCCTATCGATGGGCGAAAATTGAGTGCTACAGAGGCAAACATTTTGCGAATGGAGAAGTTGGATACTGTCATGGTCCGTTTTTGTTTAAACTATGTTATTTGACATACATCTAATAATCGAAATCACGAAGCTTTATGTTCACGGAGGTACGTTGCATTTATAATTTCAATTTGGTCTATTCTCATTCACGGGCGTCATAGGCGGTTATTTTTGGGGCTCCATAAGTAAGTTCTGTCATGTATGTATAAGTATTTTGCTAGAAATCTAATTCTTTTTTAGATACTCATCGTTACCAAATCCTTCATTACGGTGCGTAGCCTTGTTCTTTGTTAAATATTTAGCCAACTTAAATTTCATCAGCCCATAAGTTCAAAGGACGAGCCTTTGCTGTGAATTATAGGTCAGCTGGACTTCATTATGCGCGAAATACGTTGTCGAGATTCATTCCAGGAAAGCACCTCAATATCCATGGCCGTGTCCCTTACAAGATGTCCTTGCTGCCTGTAAGTCTATCATTTTCGTTTCAGTAGTACTGACTTTTGAAGACCAATACCAAAGATCTGTATCTCATACGTCCACCTCCTGGTGCCATTCACAAGGCCATACCCCCTTCAAAAATTGTGTTTGCTGGAGACTCCGCTGGCGGTGGCCTTTGTGTAACTGCATTAACGGTGCTACGTGACCTGGGCCTGCCCATGCCCGCCGGAGCGGTCCTCATCAGTCCTTGGGTCGACCTTACGCATAGTTTCCCAAGTGTTATGCAAAACATCAAAACTGTGAGTCGTAGCGTCCTTTAGCATGGAAATCATCATGATCTTACTAGACCTAAATCCCAGGACATAATACCCAAGCATGGTTTCTTGGCCAAACCATCGACGTTGTGGCCGGTACCCACGCTACCCGAAAAGGCGGGGAGAATTGTACCTACGGTTACCAATGAACCACCAAAACCCGGAGAAGCGGATACGTTGAAGCCATCACCCCGTCGTGTTGAACAAACTCAGCACAGCGAAGACAACGCCTATGGCCCCGGGAAAACCGTCGAAACTCAGGAAGAAATGCTGGAGAATTCCGAATCATCACCAGAATCAAGTCTTCAAAAAGCTGCTGAATCCGATCCAGAAGCAGCGCACAAGAGGGCTGAAGAAATCAGTGATGCATTGAAGAGGCATGATCTCGACCATTGGGAACCCAACCCACCTAAAGTGTTTATGGAGAATGCAAACTCCCGACCGTTGGAACTTCGATCCCAGATTCAGATGTATGCGACAACAGAGTAGGACCTTTCCGTCTTGTCGAGGAAATGCTTTCTGATGGTCTTTCCGCGTATTTAGGCAACTTGTACATCCGCTTGTTTCTCCTATTCTTCAAGGATCTTTAGGAAACCTTCCACCGCTCTACATCATAGGAGGCGATGGTGAGGTCTTGAGAGATGAAATCATATATTTGGCGCATAAAGCCGCACATCCATTGAAGTATCTTACGCGCAAAAAAGTTCTTCGCGACTCATATCGACAGCGAGAAAATGCCCAAAAATACGTAACTCCAACCAAAGTATGTGTCTTGCTCGTTCTCTTGACGATTTCAAAATAATTTCTGATCTTGTCGTTTCAGGTTCATTTGCAAATATTTGATGGTCTGTCCGTGTTTTACATCAATTTAATGATTTTTGACGCGAAGTTTAGGCATGTGCCATGTTTTGACTGTTTTCATGTTCACCCAGAGTGTAAGTCTCAAATACAAGCATCTGATTGCACAATCTGATTTTCAATGCTAGGCAAGCTATGCATATCGGTCAATTGCCGAATTTATCAAACATGTAACGCAGAACGATGAAGAACATTTGCTCAAAAATCCCTTTCCGGAGCTGCACATGCCCCTAAAACCCCTGTCAGTGGACGATGAACTAGATACAACAGCCGAGCAAAGGCGTCATAAGCTGAAAAAGAAATCAAGGTCACTAGAAAATGGTGAATATCATCGATTACGAGAAGTTGAGGGTAAGCATGGCATGGATGTAGATACACCTCCAACCCCGCCAAACGAAATCAAGCTTTTCGTACAAAACGAAGAACTCGCCGTTCGTGAAGTTGAACAAAAATTAGTCGACACTATTTCCGATACTTCGCCTTCAATCAAACGTCCTAATTCCCATGGGGTCAGTCCTTGTATTTATACACGATATAAATCTCAATCTTTTTTCTACAGGAGGACATTTCAGGCGTTTTGATGATCCGCGAGCGTGTTGACATCCAAGGCAAAGTTCGTCCTATGGAACCTGCTGAGGATTTACAAGCTCTCAATCTCGACGTCGGTCAAATCGGACTCATCAAAGAGGCCCCAGCTCAACGATGGCGAGAGGGTCAAGACACGTGGGACAGAAGATATGCTAAAAAGGCGAAGAAAGTCATCAGGCAGAAAGCTGCCAACGAGAAAAAATTTGCACGCCTACTGCAGAATGCCTTTGATGAGGGCTTTGTTCACCAATCAGGAGAAGACACCTTAAGCGAGGAAACTCTGGCCAAGATATTTAATTTAAAGACACAGTCCGAGGGGAAGATTCAGGTAGACCGTCGATGGGGCCCTCTTGATCTCGAGGGTGAGCACCCCCCTGCAACATCTATTTCTCGTCGACGTGATTCGGTGTGTTCGAATTTAATTTCTCACTTCATGTGCAATCTCTCAACCCTTTTCTATAATTCAACAGCCCGAAGCTGTAGCTTTGCTGAAAAGGAGCATATTCTATGCGGCTCCAGTCACCCATCTCACGGTACCCAAGCTGAAGGCGATTGATGCCGTTCGTGCTGCTTTCGACCCCAACGATAACCCGAATAAGCCTCCTAAGCAATCTGTCGCCGAAGAACAAGTCAAACACAATGTTATACCAATTCACGGGCTCAGAATATGGGATAATCTTGTGAGGTATGCTAATTCATCTGTGCACCCTTCTCAGTTTTACCAACCTTCTTTTCTTTCTTTCTATCCAGATATTTCGGACGGAAAACGTCTGCCAAAGCACTCGACGGAATCAGTGCAGCTGCTGAAAAAATGGGCCTCAAAGATGAAAAGACCGAGTAAAATCTGGGGAAGTCTGGGGCCAGAAATCGAGTTTGTCGGCGCTCAATCTTGATATGCGTTGCCCAGTTGTCGAGGAGACCAGAGTGAATATGCCGTTGTCGCGCATGTAACGACCGCGTACAAACCGCGTACCAAGGACTTTAAGATATAATTAGATGCTTGTAAATATTATTTAGAATCTACGACAATGTATACCTGCTATACCGTTGACCAGGAGCACCTTTGGTCTCTACTTGTAGTTGGATGGTGAGGGTGCAACGCACAGACCAAGCGGACGTGACAGGGGCGCGTGGGAAAGTGAGCGTTGTATAATTCTGCAGCGTGTTGGCAGCCTTTTGTCCTGTTCTGCCATCGCAGTGTCGTATCTCATTCTCCGCTCCTCTGTAAGTCTCTCCCTACGTGTCATATATCTTTCCGAGTCCTGATCTCTCTTCCACGCCTTGACAGTCTTCTTCGTCTTTTGAAAATGCGTGAAGTCATCTCCGTGCACGTTGGTCAGGCTGGTGTCCAGATCGGTAATGCCTGCTGTGAGTTTTCATGCCTCGTTTTTCCTCAGCCTCGTAAATAGCGTATGTCGCGCGGGGTATATCCCAAAACGCGTCGTTCGTATGGCTTTGAATCGGAATGTGTAAAATATGAAAAGTGGCACCATGCTGATCCGATTATCTTAGGGGAGCTGTATACCGTCGAGCACGGTCTGAGCGTAAGTTATAGCCGCAAGACGTTGAATACTCAATCCCAAACTCATCACTATTCAGCCTGATGGTCGTCTGCTGGAAGGTTCGCCATCCGCCAACGATGGTGGCTTCAGCACGTTCTTCTCCGAAACCTCCTCTGGCAAACACGTGCCCCGTTCTTTGTACATCGACCTTGAACCCAATGTCATCGATGAGGTCAGGAATGGTCCTTACAGGAGTCTTTTCCACCCAGAGACTCTTGTCACTGGAAAGGAAGATGCCGCCAGCAACTGTACGCGTTACAGTCCAACACGTGTGGCCCCTTTCTTACCTTTTTTCTTTTTCTTCTTTTCACAGATGCTCGTGGTCACTATACCATCGGAAAGGAACAAATTGACGTAGTGATGGACAAGGTTCGCCGTCTCGCAGACAACTGCTCTGGTCTGCAAGGCTTCTTTGTCTTCCACTCGTTCGGAGGTGGAACTGGATCTGGTTTCGGTGCTCTCATCCTCGAGCGTCTCTCGACCGACTACGGCAAGAAGTCCAAGTTGGAATTCAGTGTTTACCCCGCACCCACCTTGGCCAACTCGGTCGTCGAGCCTTACAACTCTGTCCTCACAACTCACACCACTCTTGAGCACTCCGACTGCTCTTTCATGGTAAGATTTTTGATCTGTAATCCTTGGACATCAAATTCAATTGTTTTCAGGTTGATAATGAGGCCATTTACGATATTTGCAAGAAGAACCTTGGAATTACCTCTCCCAGTCTCACCAACTTGAACAGGTTGATCGCTCAAGTCGTGTCTTCGATTACCGCTTCTCTGCGTTTCGACGGTTCCCTCAACGTTGACTTGAACGAATTCCAAACTAACTTGGTCCCGTCAGTCCATTTGCCTAATGAAATGTATCAATTACTGATGTTTTTGCCTTAGCTTCCCTCGTATTCACTTCCCTCTTGCCACCTTCGCTCCCATCATCTCTGCTGAGAAGGCTCACCATGAGCAGAACTCTGTCGCTGACATGACCTTCTCATGCTTCGAACCTGGTAACCAGATGGTCAAGTGCGATCCTAGGGAAGGCAAATACAGTATGTTTACATGCGGCTATCTGACAAAATATAATGCTGATATATATTCAGTGGCCTGCGCTCTCCTCTACCGTGGTGATGTTGTGCCCAAGGATGTTAACGCTGCTGTTTCCATTATCAAGACCAAGCGCACCATCCAATTTGTTGACTGGTGTCCTACTGGTTTCAAGCTTGGTATCTGCAATGAACCCCCAGCCCACGTCCCTGGTGGTGACCTCGCCAAAGTATCTCGCAGCATGTGCATGTTGTCCAACACAACTGCCATTTCCTCTGCGTGGAGCCGTCTTGACCACAAATTCGATCTCCTCTACTCAAAGCGTGCCTTCGTCCACTGGTACGTCGGAGAGGGTATGGAGGAGGGTGAATTCTCTGAGGCCCGTGAGGATCTCGCTGCTCTGGAGAAGGATTACGAAGAAGTTGGCATTGATTCGGCCGATGTCGAAGAGGCTGAGTACTAAAATGCTGCAGTTCCTTTCATTTTTGCCTTTCGTCGCTTTGGTTCTTAGTTTGCGTATAATTTTTTCTCGTACTTAAACTCTTTACGATCCCCCTCACGTATACCTTCACGTCCATACACATCGGAATTTTATAACTTTTTACCATACCCATGTGAAAATATTGTCAACATTCTATAACGACAGAACTGGTAAAACTAAGAACACGGTAAAATTAATCTAGATTCTCAGAAGGGTTTGATTTATTGTAATCCTCTATGACTTCCCAGAATCCTCTTTCAAGCTAACGATACGGTTCAAAACGACATAATCACCTTGCTGACGACCAATTATTCCCGAACCATCCTCCAGAGAGGCAATGCGTGCATCCTTGTCGAGAGCGAAATAGGCAACACGTAATCCTTGGAACCGGACACACTCATTTCCGACTAGTTGTTCACTTGTCGCGTGAGGAGTATGGTCTTCCGCCGATTGCTCGCGACTAACGTTTTCCTTTTCCGCTTTGGCCGTTCTTGCTTTGGCTTCTTTCCTTGCATCCTGCATGGAACGCTTAGCGAGAGGCCAAAATCCTACTTCAACGATAGCAGTCTTGACAACCTCGAGAGTGTTCGGCGCGATATCAGATCGGAAGTCGCTAGGGACGCGCTCGCTCTTGAACAACTGATTGAAAATGCGTGTCTCGTCGACCTTGACAGGGCTGCCTGACGGCGCATGTTCCGCCACCCATTGGATATACGCTTTGGGCTTCTTTGTAGGGCCCTCGTTCTCTAACTTGCAATCAATTCTGTCACCTCTCCAGTAATTGGATCTGTCTTGTAAGACGTGCAGGTGATTGGATAGGGAGCTTGGAACAGGCCGACTGTCTTTCCAGGTGCCAGGCGGAAGTAATCCTTCGAGTCTTCTGTCCTGAAGTCATCTGCCTCGATGTAAATGGTGCGCGTGAATGGAATGGTGGACGATCCGTGCTCGGAAACTTTGGGGTGTAGAGGTTTCTCCACCATCAAGCAGTAGTCTTCTGGCAGGTTCTCAATAGTGACTTTTAAGGGTTTCATCACCATGAGAAGACGAGGAGCAGTTCCTTCAAGGTACTGCCTGACTGATTGTTCGAAACGAGCGAGCTCGATATTCGATGCGGCTGTGGACACACCCAATGTGCTAACGAAGGAGATGATGGCGCCTGGGGGTACACCACGTCGACGAAGAGCAATCAGAGTGTAAAGACGGGGATCATCCCAGCCGTTGACGAAGCCCTCATCCACCAAGGCAAGATTTTGCGCTTTGACATAATGCTGCCCTCCAAACTCAGGCGCCCATATTCTGATTGTCTAGGTTTATAGACCTCAAGAGCATCGCAAAGCCAGTCATATGACTGACGAGATGCAATAAACTCGGTGGTGCAAAGGGAATGGCTAGGTAAACACCGTTCAACCTTTAGTAATGCTCAATAGGAAACGTTGACTTACGAAATATTCTCCATGCTATCTACCAAGCAGTGGGTAAAGTCATAGGTCGGATAGATTTTCCATTTGTCGTGTGTGCGGTGATGGGGCGTCTCCAAAACACGATAGGCGGTCAAATCCCACATTTGAGGATTCCCATCATTGAGATCCTGTTTCATACGAAGGTTGGCTTCTTTGGGTTTGTACTTTCCGTTCTTCATGTTGTCGAATTCAACTAAAGATTCCTCGATCGGTCGATTTCTGTGTATGCAGGGTCTGGGTTGTCCTTTCTTTTCACCCCTATCAACCTTGATCTCCTCCTCTAAAACCAAATGAGTATTGAAAAATTTAGGTATCCAAAGAAGACGTACGAGTACAATGGCACACGTATGCCTTATCGCGCTTGATCAATTCAACCGCTAGTTCGTATAACTCGGTGAAATAATCACTTGAGTAAGTGATTTTCCAAGGCTCGAAACCAAGCCATCGAACCATCTCGAGTATGCTTTCGAAATATCTGGCTTCTTCTTTTTCGGGATTGGTATCATCATATCTGAGGTAACATTTTCCGCCATTATGGGCCGCATATCCAAAATTGACGAAGATGGCCTTCGAATGACCGATGTGGAGATAGCCATTGGGTTCGGGAGGGAAACGGGTCCAAACTTGTCCACCTGTGGCTTTCAAATGAGCTTCACGAAGAGAAGGATGGATTTGCGGGTTTTCTCCCGGTTTATGGAGTGTCCTAAGAATCCCTCTTCAAATACAGAGCGCTTGGGAGCAGGAGCGGGGGTTGCTTCCTTCGGAGATTGGTTGCGACTTTGGATTCCTGCGAAGGGTTAGTCTATAATAATGAACTTAAATGAGGTCATATGCGAACCTTTGCTTTTGACTTAGCGGTTTCCTTAGGTCCAAAGGTATCAAGGAACACCTGATCTACAGTCTTCTTCACGTCAAGAGGGTTTGCCCATCGTAATTCTGGGGTATTTTTGAGAGCACTGATGACCGAGCCCAAGCTAGTCCATCCTGCTATGTTGTTCGACACGATATGATTTTTCACAATTGATGTGAGCTCCTCGGGCGTGATAGAGAAACCTTAGATTTTATATGAGTCCGAATGATGAAGACTATCTTTAAGCGAGCACTCACCAACGCCGCATTCCTTGTTAAACTCATCATCGTTTATAGGCATTTCATGCGATTCCAAGTATTTCACGGCGGCTACCAATAAAGTATAAGATCTCACAAACTTCAAGAGAGTTAAATGAACAACGCACCAGTTACTTGATCCACCGACTTCAATTTTGACTCTATAATAGCTTTGATGATATAGTCTCGCTCACTTGACCCGACTGCACCAGCCTTCGAAAGCACAACAGACAAGTTATAGATAAGAGTGGCTTGTTTTTCTTCCAAACCTGTAAGCAGAACAGTGTTGCTTTCGATGATTTCCTTCAATATGGCAGCGCTCTTGGGTGCTTTAATTGCCTCCAAAGCCTTCGCCTTGGTCAGGCCAATCGATTCGAAGAGGGCTACAAGAGGGTTCTCGTCTGCCGCTGATGGTTTCAACATCTTTCTAATCAGACGATATGGTTGTCCGAGAGTGAAGACGGATCGATAGGATCGGGAAAAGATGACTCGTGCGACGTAGCGTTAAACCTTGAAAAGTAGGAGTCAAAGAGCACTTTGGATAGTCACTTTTGGATTATCTTCAACTTGACTCACGGAGATAAGATAAGATCGATGTCAAACTGATCGAATCCATTCTTTACTGCAAGTTTCGCAAGTGCTACAAAGATCCAAGAATGTCCCTTGAAGAGAAGACAATACTTAATAGGTAAAGTCTTTGAGATAGTAAGGATATAAGACGGGTACATGTCCGTTCTACAACAAGATAGCGCTACATTGAATGATCACCCACGCAATGAATGTGGCGCACAACGACAAATCAGGAAGAATGGTTTTTGTGCCGCTTTTAGCTTTGGCAGAAGAAGTCCCATTGCTGTTGGAGATTCCGGTTTTGCTAGGGAGACCAGGTGTGGGCTGGGCAGGAGACATCCCGCCCCCAAAAACAACTGCCATGCCAGGAGAAGGCACGTTGATCGTGCAGCCATTTGTACAATCAATTTGGGAGTTAGGTGGTGCCCAAGAGGCATTTGCTGCTATCAAATTCCCATCACCGACGCCGGCGTACGTTTGCCCACCCCATGCGATGTTCTCGACTTCCGACAGACTGTCGCCACTAAGGTATTTTACCGTCACTGCGTTGCTTGTGTTGGACGGGAATGTATTGGCAGGGATAGTGAAAGAGGCAGTAGCGCTAGTGGAGGAGGTTGTGTTGGCATAATTGAAAAGCACCAGTTGGTGAATGGCGGAGTCGCTGGCATCGTAGATAGCGTAGCCACTGACTGCGGCGTTTGCTGTGCTCTTTGACCCTTCAACGTTGAGATCGACAACAATAGCTCCCTTGGTCGAGTGGAGAGCTTCTGCAGTGACAAGTAGACTGTAGAACGTGGGGTTAGTTGTCCATGGCCCAGGTCCGCCGTTGGGTCCGATCGGAGGAGTAAATAAGTTGTAAGTGATTCCTCGTTCACGGGTATGATATAGGCCGCGCTGAATCCGACGGATGCTAGTTGGAGAGTATAATCAACCGTCCACAGGGATCCTACAGCGAACGAGTCCGAGACATGGGAATTCCACCGCAAGACGCCGAGTTGAATTCGCTCATGATGACTTCTTGCTGATTGGAACCCTGACTTGAGAGGACTTTACCAATTCCTGGGCTCTGCCACGCGGCAAGGCCGACAACTCCACGATTGAAGATTAGATACGAACACATCATATTACAATTCACTTACCATTCGAATGTGTAGTGTAGTAAGAAATTCCTACTTTGCTAGTCCCCGAACAGAAGTTTTGAGGATAGTGCTGAAGACTATAGCAGAGATTGTTAGGCGTTGGTCGACAGTTTGAACGACAGCACGAACGATATGTATTTCAAATCAGTGCCAAACCTTGATGTATAACCTTCATCAAGAAGTGCGCCCAAGTCCTGTGAAGATGAACCATTACGTCACTTAAAGCGATTAACTTGGCATAAATGACTCGCGTACCCATTGGCAACATATCGTGGGTCCGCCGATGTCAGGCTTATCCAGAATATTGCCCGCAGATGTCGTGTTGAGATGATCCAAAACTTCTTGGAATTCCTGAGAGAACGGGAAATCTATTATTGGTAATTGATAAGTAGAAGCAAAAGAGGACAAACATCCATATAAATAGTAGTTGTATAATTTTGGACATTGGGCTTCAAGCGGCCAGTGTAAAGATCTGGTTCCTAAAAATCAATTCAGTATTCAAAAGGTCACAGTCAAGCAGTGTTCAAAAATCTCACATTACCCAATAAAAATGCATCTAGAGTTTCACCCAATTTGTCTGTCGCCGCACCTAACATACCGTGCTTTAGCATACACCCTTTGCATATCTCAATTCAGGAAGCCGAGCATACCAGCGACAAGGGGAACATTGGTACTATTGGGGTCCTCAAGCGATAGTCCTTGAAAAAGAATGGCCAACCACATATCAAAAATAGAGCATATCAATTACGGGTTTTGAAAACTAACCGATCAGATAGTAGGCACCTCCAATGTCCGAAGAAACCTTATCCAGAACATCCCAGAGGACTGGGCCGTAGGTGACTGGTTGGTCGTTTGCGTTCACGGGTCCAGAAGTTATTTGTATCATAGGAGACGCCAGCGAAGAATCATAGGTCGAACTATCTAGAGAGTTTCCTCCAATTCTCATCCGCAGAGGGTTGTTGTCTGTTCGCGAGCGCAGAGCCGTCAGATAGTTGACCATGGTGGGGGGAATGGTAGAAGTATCATTGCCGACTATGTCGTCAAGATTCGTTATCATTATCTGAACGTATTGAAATGGGAACTAAGGACGTACAGTAATAGTCCAGGAAGCTGAGCTCAAAGCTGATTCCCAGAAAATTTTGCTGAACAACATGGCTGGAAGAAAGGGAAGAAGGGATTGAGATCTGAATGGCGTCGGCCACAACACTCAGACAGAGCCATGAAGAGAGAAGAAAGCGCTAAAAAGAATGGCGGGGTTAAGCATTTGACTTATGAAGCTTAGGATGGATGTACATAGGTTTTGCGTTTTCAGTCAAAAAACACCCCGCTATATGAGGAAACAACAGCGCGGACGATACTGGCCGCAATGTTACTGATGTAAGGGGTTAGTTGAAACGGACCGTTACGAGGGTTCATTGATCCATGCTTGACTTTTGTGAAGGTTTGCGGCGTAAGCTTCGGATAGTTATAAATATCATAATGAATGAGAGAATTCCTACTCACATCCATTTATCCACGGCATGTTCTCGCCTTCTGGCTAAGTAGCTGCTGGACTTGTTCGTTCAGCAGCCACATAGGCTTAGAAATGCAAAGAGGCAGCCTAAAAACTTTCAGGCCTCTAAGAGACAGATATTTGGGTTGCTCTTGGGTTGCTTAAATGTCCTAAATGTTGAACAATGAATGGAAAGTGCACTGAAAATATCACTCCGATCACTACAATAGTAAATGGTGCTTGTGTAAGTATTGTCCCGAATTCTGGAGTAAGTGCGGGTACTTGCCTTCGTATGATTTCAGAATGACTGATAAAAGTCATTTTTCAATAAGTATTGATATATGATACCTGGAAGATGACCAGAGTTTCCATGAGCTCATGTCAGAGGCTTTCTGGGGATTAAATATTGAACGCGTTTGACTGTGTGGAACGTCGTGATGACATGCTGCTTGTCATCTCTCATTCTCAAGTTCATTCCATCAGGTTTCTAGAAGATTGAATCAGATGATAGCATGTGGCGAACTGGTAAGTTGCAACAGAGTTCAAGCCTTACTATAAGCACTAGCAGATCGACCACCTGACGATGGTGGCACAAATTGAACCTCATGTAGAGCAAACAAGGACCAACGTCACGAATAAGCGGAGTACCGACGCCGCCGGCACCGATTGGCATCCCGGTCCGCTATCCCGTAACATCGCTGCCGTCAAAGTTGATTCTTCGAGCTTTGCTACTATTACTTACCACCTCTATTGCGTCCAATGAGTTATTTGGGTAGGCATATCATGCATCTTTCCTCCTCCCTTGCGTTGATTGCAAGTTGGACCCCAAGTTTTACTCACCTGATGGCTGCCATTATGGCTACGAGATCGCCTGAGGATGTTATCTTGATGTTTCCTGCCATACATCTAACGTCAGCCAAGTGATGCCCGCTCACTTCGAGCAGACAATTGCAAAAGTAAGTATTGCGAAAGTTTGGTTGAAAAGTCCTAAGCCATACGTCTACCCATGATATTTTTCTATCATTCATCTAGGTGTCCAGCGCAATGCAACATCAGGCAACATCGCTATCGACATTCTCGATTTAATCAGCTTAGAGCGCAAATTTGAACTTTGAATACCCGTTGCGAACCTCGGTATTAATTTGTATGTATATCTCGACGGTTCATATGTCAGCAGAAATGAATTTTTCTGCTGAAGCACTCCCAGATGCCAGGGCCAGGCTAACGGCAACATACTCGGCAGGTATTGGCGGCCTGAATTGTCCGTATATACAAACATGAACTTCGAAATAAGTACATAGTGCAAACGGTTATAAAAGCACTTTAAATAGTTTGGATGGGATGCACATAAAAGGCTGAAGTGGCTACGATATACCGCCCACCTCAGAAAGGCCATCGCGTGGACTTGGCCTACTCACCCTAAGTATCAACTTTTCCAATGCCTCTAATCGTAATGTTTGTTGATTCATAAGTACCTTCTCTTGTGATAACTGGCAAATTTACTTTGGGGATCTTGAACTTACTTAAGTACCAAGTAAGTATGACGATGTTGTTGCCGAGTACTTACTACACCGCGCCATTTGACCGCCATCACGCAAAAATCAGATGGCCTATTTAGGAATTACAAGTGCTTAATATGGCAATTGATCCTGTTTCGGGTGTTTTTTCATCAGGGACGAGATACCAAGGAAGTGCTATGTGTTCCTCGACATCGCTAACGGCGAGCCACATTAATCGACATTATTATTTGCCAATGATGAGTCCAAGGACTACCGGATAATAATAAAGAGAGATTAATTTTGTTTCGATCGTAACTAGTCAGCTTTATAAGTCCAGCCCAAGTCCAATCCCTCCTTTACCCATTACCATCACAACAACTACCTATAATCATTCAAAATGAGCTCCGTGCAACAAAAAAGCGGTGGAGGTTCCAGCGAGGAGACACCCTCTCCGAAAGTCGTCAAGAAGATGGAGAAAGAAATCAACAAAGAAGCCAAACACGAGGAACAGAACGTGAAAGGGGTAGTCAAGGACCTTGCTAAGACGCAAAAAGCGGAGGGAAAAGCCCAGAAGGTACAAATTCTTTGCTTCAGAGAGTTTTATGCTTAGTATTTCTGACCTAAAGAATAGGACGCCTCGAAAGCGGACAATACCTTGAGCAAGCTTCAAAAAACGGAGCACGGCACTCTCAAAAACTTACACAAAGCTCAGGAGAAGCACGACGTAGCGCTTGCTAAGCTGCATAAAGCTGAGCAAGATCTTGAGGTAGTGCTATAGCTTTTATCAGGATATCACAAAGCGTTCCTGATATACGTTATACGACTGCCATCGAAGCTGTCGAAGCGCAACCACGCACAACTTCAAGGGGCTGTGCAGTCCAAGAACGCAAACGTGGAAGGCGTAATGAAGCAGCAGGAAGAAAATGCGGTAAGAAATGTCTTCCACTTCCCCGCTTTACAAGACTAATTAGATTTAATCTCCAGCAAGCTCGTAATGAGAGGCTCAATTCCCTGCATGGCATTCATAATGAAAGCGTGAAATCGGAATTGCCAACGGCGGGAGTTTGATTTGTTCGAAGTAGTATATTTATCGAATTACGACATGCCACCCAAGTATCTAGGCCCTATAACGCTCGATTTCAAGATGTAAACCCTTTGTACCCAACCCTTAGTCTATGATCCACATCTATATTATTTGCATGCCTTCAATATTTTGAGACCACAGCACCTCCACTGGCTACTTTGGAGGGTTCCTTGGCCGCAGTAACTCGACCTTGAAGAAGCGCTTCCCCGTTTATCTTTGTTGTTTCCTTTTCCTCTTTAATCATTCTGCTGAACGCCTTGAAAGGGGCCAAACTTGCGTCACCCATGAGCTGGAATGCCACGCTTTCGCTTGTACCGATGCGTGCACCTTCAGTGCGCATGCGATCAAGAGCAATAGGAATTTCGAAGGAGTTGCATGATGAGACACCGTCAGCGAGGACATGGGGAATGTAAATTCCACTGTCGAGGATGGACAGTACGGTTTGGAGGACGCAAACGTGTGACTGATATTCGGGTGCATCAATTCGTTCATAGTTAAATAGATTTATCATGCAAGGTTAATTGGAATCGAGTTGGGAAATTAGCATAGTTTGGTGTGACGAATGCATGGAAGCAGACCTCAATGCCAAAAATAACGATTGACTTGATACAGGGCCGGGCGTTGAGAACAGCTCTAACGTCTGGAGTGACCATTGAGAAAAGACTCTTGTCGAAAGCACCGAGTAGGAGAGTCCCGAGTGAGTCCAGTTCTATATCAGGATCTGTAGGACCCAAGGCTTTCCACCACAATGATGATTTGAGCATTCTTTAGTGCATACAATATTCATAGGGGTAGAAATACCTCTAGTATTCTGCGTCGTGCAAATGACTGGGATATCTAAGAGCTGTTCAAGCGTGCTCAGATCAGCTCAAAAGGGTTAGAACACTGTAGAAGAATGATGCCACTTACCTTTGCCAGCTTGATCATCTTCCTTGAAGTCGATACAACATGTTCGTAACCGTGGATCGCAGGCTCTAGGCACAATGCTTTAGATGATTTGGGTTCCAAGACCTGTCTACACTCACTGAACTTGGTTTGCACATCGCAAAGGAAGAATACGGTAGAGGCAGGATCGAGCTTTGGAGGTGGCATGGTGCTGAGAAGAGACGACAACCCACGGGAAAGGACTACTTACAATGATCTTTTCTAGTTATTTCAAGTCACGTTTGATCTAATCAGGACACTCAAGTTTTCTTGTACTGGAATATTTGTTTTTTCCCATCACCATCCAGTCCCATCGCCATCCGAAAGGGAGGGACTCCTATGTTAATACACACCACGGAAATAATTTATGCAATCATCAGCATCATTTCTAGTAGTAGCTATGGATTGCGACGTCTTCTTGCGTTTTCTACTATTGATATCGTCGAGTTTCCCTAACTCTGTAGCATTCCATTGGGTCAACGCGACAACGTCTCCAGCAAGATTCATCAAATCAACTGCAATAAATGAAGAAATTAGATATTGAAAAGATCACAAAATTTTCAAAACCAGATCTGCAAGAAGGCATCTCCATTGTAGAAAGAATGTGGAACCATAGAGCAAAATAATCAGGGCTCACATCCTTGCGCAAATCTAACCCTGACATGTTCGGCCGCAGTACAAAACATTCCAGCATACTTGCCCGCATTGTGGGAAGCTGCAAGAATGCGCTTTATGGCCTCTTGTACCTCTGGAATGGACTCGTGTTCGTGAGATGGATATCCCATGGATGACGCGAGGTCATTTGGGCTAGAGTACATGTCAATTGATCCAATTATGTATCAGTACCATTAGATGTCGTTTACCCAATAAAAAGCATATCTTCATGTTCATTCGAGTGGCGTAAGCACTTATCAAGAGCGGACAAAACAGGCTGACTGACCGATACCATCAACCTTCGCTATCTCTTCACAAATTTCTAATCCTTGCAATGTTTCGATCTGAACTGCAATGAAAGTATTCCTGTTTGCGGTGCGCACATATTCGGGAAACGTTTGTCGGAATATAGCAGGGGCGAAGGGTGAACCAACACCTCTGACACCTGAGAGTGAGGAAGAAGAGTTGGAAATGGAAGTTTGCGTAGATTTTGTCTGAGCAGGAAACTTGGCATATGAAACAAGCTTTCGGGCCTCCTCTGCCGTATTCATGAACGGAACAAGAATTCCATGCGCTGATAATAATGAACATGATCATTAGTATTGAAATACGATAGAATGCCGGTTTATATACCTCCCGTATCCAGCGCACGTTTGACATACGCGTATTCAGGAGCGGGTATGCGGACGAGGGGAGAACAATTCTCGGCTGCAATGGCACCGACAGACGCATGCATAGCTGCATCGTCAATATTTCCATGTTCGCAGTCTATTACAACGAACTGGAATCATAAACGGAGGTTACGAATCTCAACGCGCGAGATTAGGAACACTCACATCATAGCCCATCTGCGCTATCATACGCGCCAATGATGCTCCCGGAAACATCATCCATGAACCTGTTCAAGTTGATATTGAATTAACATGAGCAACAGAGGGAAGAATGCCATACCAATCACAGGTCGTTTAGGGTTTTGGGCGTCCGCCATGATGCGTTGCAGGCCAAGTAATTCATCTTGGGAACCACCATTGCTATTAGTGGACAACTCTGTGGACGGGGTCACCGACGCAGTCTGACTGTCTCCAAAACTGGGAAGGAATCGCGAAAGCCTATCCATCTCGAAAAAGTCAACGATGAATGCAATGGATGGAAGAGTGAAGTTGGAAACCAAGAGTTTGCGCATGACATTGTGATCATAATATCATTTTTCTCAAGATCTCATATGAAGACACATGGAAATGCTGAGGGAAGATAAGCATGGGGAACATGGGTATGTAAGCGCTCCGGACATCCGAGTGATAAAAATAGGAGTGAACTATGTTCATACAACACAAGAAGATTTTGCAAGAGATGGTGCGAACGAAAATGCCTTGAGAAAAACTGAAAATCAACGAAAGACCTCTTCGAAAGTACACACGAATAAGAAGTAAATCATGACATTATGACGTCGCCATCGGGTTGCACTCTTGGGGCTCCTCGTACAACGGAATTGACGAGTTCTCTTCTGATTTCTGGGCTGATTTGTGCGTGTGGCGTAGCTCGAATGACGTCTAGAAGGGCGTCTTTTTGGTCTGGTGTCAGGTCGGACGCATACCTGTAGAGTTACATACATTTAAAACCAGTGCTTTCATAATGTAGTTGACAAAAAACATACCGTTGTGCGAACACTAGTAAGCTCTGGTGCCAAAGAACAGGAAGCTTTTCACTGTCTCCTCGTGTCTTGGCTTTGTACGAATTTGAGAGTCGGATGAAATGAAATACAAGGGCATCAATGACTTTATAGGGGAGTTCGAATTTTTTGTCAATCAGCACTCGAATAAAAAGAGAATTGGGTCCTGATATGGGTTCAGTAACAGAGTCAAATAGGATGGAGCGTATTCCAACCTGTGTAATCCATCTCTGCAATACGAAGGAGGGCGGCCGATGCATGCAGCACAGGAACTTTTGTCTTCGCTAGAATTGAAGCGATAATGGTGGCTTCTTTCAATGTGCAGCCTTGCTACGTAGGAAAGATAAGGATCACATCATAGGCGCGATAGATCGCAAACATACATCTAGCAGTGGGAAGATGATGCCTTTGAAAAAGGCGCCTGGCTTGTAAATTGATTTTTTCAATGCCTGGAAGTAATGCACGTTCAATTTCTTGTTCTCCGCAATATCTTCTCGGATAGCGTCCAGTAGTACAACTCCCAAGAACAGCTGAGCTTGAGCGGGCTTCATATTGGATATAAAGATTTTGGTGGCGGCCTCGCATGCGTGTGGAGACCAATTTTCGGGATGGGTAAGCGCCAACATGCGTGCCCATGCTGGAAGGGAGGGAATAACTTTGAAAAGTTTGGGAAGAGGTCCGGATTTGTACCCTCGCAAGAGTTGACCGATTCTGAGAATACAACTGTGCGTTGAGCGAACCGATGTGGAACCACAGGTTATATTTCTCACTTTGTGTATGCTTCCACAACAGCAGGATTGAGACCAGCAGCAGGATCGGGCGCATCGTGGTCTGCAAGTTCAATCAGTATATGCTCGATTTCACATCACAAAAGTTTGCACCTTGATGCACTTTTTTGATAGCGGCAGTAGATACGACTTCCCCGCTATCCAATTTCGCAAAAATCAAGTCGGCCAAAGTTTTACGTTCTCCGGCATTAGCAGGTAGGAAAGCATCAAGTGTTTCCATATCGCCTGCATCTATTTCCTGCCTCAAGTATCACGAGGTTTTGATGCGCGGGATTGCATTAAAACTCACATATTCCTCTTCAATGTCTTCTCCGTTCTCAGAGTGATCCTCCTCATCCTCATCGTTAAACCTTGCTTGCGTTCTGGGTTTTGAAAGAACTCGGGTGCGTTCGTCTTCATCATCTTCTGGGACATCATCGTCCTCAGGCATTTCTAGCTCATCCTGCTGATCCCTGGCTAATTCGAAGATGCGTCGTGATGTTTTGGGATCTAATATAACCTAAAGGCAGCTTAGCATTCTAGGATATGACAGATGAAATCAAGCCAACCTCAGACGAATCTTCTTCATCGTTTCTTGAATTGATCTTGGACTTTTTGCGTTTTCCTGGTTGTGAATCCGACCGTACTTGGCCTCGACCTCATCTTCATCGAGCTGCACGAGCAGAGGGTCGTGCCTTGACTTTCCACTGGATTTTTGGGCTCGAGGCATGATGAGAGTATGGTTTGGAGGAGAGCTTCTAGCGCCAAATATTTTCTGATCGGCAAATGCCATCGCGGCCAAATAAGGGAAGAGTGATTAGTGAACTCTATAAAGCTCTGCAAGGCGGGCTTATTTCTCCTCCATCCAATCCCATCCTTCAGACATGGCCACCGCCCCCGTAAGTCTCTGCGTTCTCTCTGCGCTTCTGCCTGTGTCGCCTTGTGCCCAACGCCGCCTTTGACGCGCGCGTTCTGCGGTCATCGCGCGTTCCGTTATCCATCTGTCGCACAGTCCCAAAAACTCCCACTGACTGGCATCGCCTGCATAGCTTCGTACGCTGGACAAAAACGGTGCTGAAATCACCAGCGTCGGCTTCAATCGCTTCGGATTTGACAGTGAAGTCTCCATCGATGTCCTTCGTTCCTTGTACCTCCGCCCCCACTACGCCGCCCGCATAGGCGATTTGAATAGCGATGCACTCTTGAAGGAAGATGGTCAAGATCAACAGCACGCCAAGTTCAATAAGGGTTTAACGGCATACCAGTCCAAATCCATATACTATCCTGAGACCAACTCCATCTCTTACACTACCCTTTCGCGTTTTACGCCTGTCAAATTACTCCCACCTTCAGAGCGCAAGAGAATCCTCGTCACTGGCGGTGCTGGATTTGTAGGTTCCCATCTCGTTGACAGGCTTATGCTCCTTGGTCATGAAGTCACAGTCCTCGACAACTTTTTTACTGGTTCAAAGACCACCGTTAGCCATTGGATTGGACATCCAAACTTCGAGATGGTTCGCCACGACGTCGTCGAGCCATTCATGATTGAATGCGATCGTACGTACTTCTTATCGTCTTAAGATGACGCTCCGAGCTCCGCTGACATATTTTTAGAAATCTATCACCTTGCTTGTCCTGCGTCGCCCCCTCACTACCAATTCAATGCCGTCAAAACCATCAAGACATCATTCATGGGTACACTGAACATGCTTGGTCTGGCTAAGCGCACAAAAGCGCGATTCTTGATTAGCAGTACATCTGGTATAGAATTTCCTTCTCCGCCGCATAAATGCATTCTCCTCATATTTCATCTTAGAGGTCTACGGTGATCCCGAGGTTCATCCACAACATGAAGAATAGTGAGTGACATCAAAATGTTATATGCTGCACTTATTAATTCTTGCAGCTGGGGCCATGTTAATCCCATCGGCCCTCGTGCATGCTACGATGAGGGAAAACGTGTTGCCGAAACTTTAACCTATGGTTTCCAACGTCAAGATGGGGTTGAAGTGCGGGTTGCTCGCATTTTCAACACTTATGGGCCTAGAAGTAAGTTCAATGTCATCCAGCGCCACCTTAATTACTCTAACTAATTTCCCGTGGTCAGTGAACCCTTATGATGGGCGCGTTGTTTCGAACTTTATCGTGCAAGCCCTCAAAGGAGAAGACATGACAGTCTACGGTGACGGAAAACAAACACGCTCCTTCCAATATATTCATGATCTCGTCGATGGCCTCATTGCACTCATGAACTCCGACGAGTCTCGTCCAGTGAACATCGGCAATGGCGACGAGTTCACCATTGGCGAATTCGCCGAGCTGGTCCGTGAGATTGTTGAGAAGGTTCAAGATGAGGATGGCGATAAGCGCACTAGACATGTCAATATTATCCACAAGCCGATGCCTACTGATGATCCTCAGATGCGCCGCCCAGATACAACCCGTGCCAAGGAGTCTTTGCAATGGCAGCCCAGATGGACCGTGCGTATGGGATTGGAGGAGATGGTCCGGTATTACAAGGCCAAGATGGCTGAGGGCAACCTTTAGAGAGAGGAGGATCTCTCCTGGACTTTTTTCGTTCGATATACCTATAAAATTCTTGACATCGTTTCTCTTCCATCTGTGTCTGCCACTCCTAGATAGCCTGGGTTTTGTTTCCTTAAACAATTGCTGAAACGATCAACGACTCCGAACAACTGTACATATACTATATAGTTACGTGAATAATAATACTAATGGTATCAGGTATCAAATATTACTTGGTTACTAGTAAGTAGAGTTCGCCATTACAGTAACGTACATGATGTCCGATGATCCTAGATACATACAAGGTAAGTATACATCGATGACAGCAATACATATAACGAGCGCTCTACAACAAAAACATTAAAATACGATAAGTGGGTCACTTCCTAAAACTTTCGATGAGAAGAGATAACAGATGATGTGCCTATGCTCCTTGCGGATGACCCTTTCACAGTTCGTTTGTCTGCTGTGATAGTCGTTCCAAAAGGCATCTTTTGCAATGAACTGAGAGTGTCGGAGGGCGATAGCAGGGTTACAGAACGACCTAACGTCTTCTGGAGGGACTCGGTGTCTGGTCTACTTCGTTCCGAGTTTGCAGAACCTGCGTGCGCCGTAAGACAGGGTTTTTGGTATCTAGTAACGTTAACGGCAACACGCACCATGGACTGATGGAGTACCTATCTCGCTATATGACCAGCCTTCTTGATTCCTTTGAGAATATCTGAAATGGATTATCAGGGAAGGACTCAAAGGAATGAGGTGATCGTCATACTTTCGTAATGGCCGTCCTTCGTTTTCAATGAGGCTAGGATTTAACGCCACACGAACCTCGGTGGAATAATGCTTCAAGAGATCCGACTGGCCTTTAACCACTTCTGGTGTTAAACAGCAGAATGATAATGAACATAGTGGGTCTAAAGATGCCATATCTGGATCCCCAGTGATCTCAGCCAAATTCCCTAGCGCCATCCTCATCCGCTCCGTAATGGATGATTCGGGTTGAACAAGATCGGACCGGTGATGAGGAAGTCGTTTCAAAAACTTGTAAAATACATTGTTGACAATAGATGCGGGTCCCGGAACGACAGATATCATCGATGTCGCGCCTAAAAGAATATTTATATGAATCAATAATGCTGGTTTGCCCAAATACACCATACCTTTCACATCGTATAAGACTGGTCCATCTGTTACGCCTTTTAAAGCAGACACCAATTTTTCTGCATACTTCATTGGACACAGTTCATTCTTCTCGCCCTAGTAGCTGAGGCATGAAATTCGGTCAATGACAAATAGAGTAAGGACCAACCTGAATTATGAGAACAGGCTGTGTTATTGATGCTAATGCCTCGTTACTGAGTGGCGAGCGCTAACGAGCAAAATATATAAGCAGAGAAGATTCAGGGAAAAAAAGCTCTTACTAACATTAATGTAAAGGCTAGTGGTCTCCGCCACCCGTACTCGTTGACACGGTGGATGGCTCAGTTCCCAGTAGGTTACTAGCTGAGATAACCGGAATTTAATGAGGATGAGGGTCATTATTACAATCTAGGAGTCGTGGTCACTGACTTCGTCAATCAAGTCTGGATCCGAATCCTGTTTTGATAATCATGAGGATAAAGGATTTGATGTGAAATTGATATCTACTCACTGGGCCAAATAGGAATTCTAAGCATTCAAAAGCCGACTTCTCGAAACGCGTCATGTCCCCTGCAAAACATGCAGCGTGTATTAATTCGTCGATGTTTTTGTATATCCATTTCAGCCTGCATGTGGCATGAACATCAGGTGGTCGTCAAAGGGTTTTTAAATATAAAAGTAAAGCTCACTCAGCAGGTGCGGGAACGTTCACCAGCGTAAGGCTGAGGCATAGTTCAGGAAATCTGTAATACACGTTAGAATCCAAGCCATCGAATAAAACCATATAATGCACACAATACTGCAAAGCGCAGGGCGCAATAAATGGATGTACCTTCCGAAGAAAAGATGTGGCTGGGTGGCAAATACAGTTTCTGCGATGAAGTAAATCAAGGCAAACGTCATTCCCGGAGCTGTGTATGCGCTATTAGAAGCATAAACGAACCTGAAAGCAGAAGCCAAATCAGCGGCGTCAACCCAGCTATCATGGCGTCCAGAAGGCCGACATGTAGATTTCCCTGCAGACCGCATGTCAAATGCGATCAAGTTAAATTGCGTCTTGAATCGGGAGTCACCCATTTGAAGATCCAGCCATGTGGAGTCCAAAAATACGGGATGAAGAAGAACAATTGTTGGTTTATCTGGATCAAATCCGCTAACATTGGAGTAGAGCGTGTTTGTGGTATAATGGATCGAGGCATAGTCCTCTGCGCTATGGAGGTCGACGCAAGGCATGGTAAGGAGGAGGGGTACAAGGGATATGACCGCGGCTATCGTCTTGAGAGTGGCATGGATGACCGTGGTGGTTCACAGGAGAGGAGTAAATTCGATTTCGTTCAATGGTGGGTAGAGAAGCATATGGTGTGTTATCATCCACCAGTCCACTCTCACGCGTTTTAATCTCTCAATTTACGCGGCCGTGAGTCAGCAACGCTGCGTCACAGTACATCTCCCAAGTACTTACACTATTCTTGCCTTCATCGACAATTATCAGAGTTCTGCTACTAGGCTTTGAGCTGCTTTGAGGTATCCGGCTGCCCATGCATAAAATTTCCTCATTTGTCGTAACCAACATTCCATTCCAACATTAGCTAACCTACTTATAAAAAGCCCATAAATCCACACACACACACGAGTCCGTCAGCTTTCTTCCGCCGCCGACGAATGTGGTGACAGCCGCATCATGACTTTCTAGAAATGCTATTGATACTACTATGTATGAACAACAGTGTTAGAAAGTGATCCAATTGTTTGAATGAGGACCAACTTGGTACATAAATGTACAAATCAGGCCGAATGACATCCCGAATCCCGACATTATTCTTCATCTTTTTCTCTCTTCCGCCATACCAATTACATTGGACAGCGATGAAATTACCGCAAGGATCAAGCGCTCGGCTTCAAGCACGTTCGGCCCGGTGATGGTCTCGAGCACACTGATGACCTGCTGTTGTTTCTTGAAAAGACAAAATCCAAACTGATAAGAAAGGTCAATGAGCATCATCAAACGTAGCCTTACATACCTTCCTATCTTCAACGTTGGTTGTAACAAACATGGTAGGCACTGTCATCTGGCCCAACTCACTTTGCTGCCTCGACACGAGACCGTCCCAGGCCGGAAGAACGCGTTCATGATCAAATCGGAAGAGTTCTTTGTTGAAGGCATCAGTTATCATCTGGCGATGAGAGCACATAAACTTGTTAGCTAAGTCAACCTTTGGGGATCAACCGACACGGACATTAATTTCGTGTTGAGAGACAGGTGTTCCAATCATTTGTGCTCTACTAAGATTAGGATATGAAATGACACAACTCAGAAAAGAGACTTACTTTGTTTGGGCAACTTTGATTTTGTCTTGATATTTCGCATAGATGGCTTCTCTGTCCATCCACAAACGGCGCTCAAGCTGGTTTTGATCATCTTTCATCTACTTTCAACCAAACTGAGATAGATAACTTCAAATGAGCAGTAATAGTCATACCTTCTTGATGGTGGCAACAAAGCTCGGATCCTCTCCTAATTCCGAGAGAACAGGAAGAGATTGCACAAAGGTGAATTTCTGTCGATTTTCTGGTGTCTATTGTGTTGCGCTGCAGCTCCTAATGACATGGTGCGAGGCGCAATGGTAGGCGATAAAGGAATATCGGAATGCTTTGTGCATAGTCATAGCTCAAGTTACTTGATGTAAATGGAAGTTGGTCGACAAGTCTTGCGGATGAGCTCAATTGAGAAAGCAAGTCAGCAACAGATGTACCCGCAATTTCGGGCAATGCAGTGCTGGGACCTGCCAGCGCTGTCGATGCCGCAGGTACAGTTACATCACTCGTGGCAGGCTGCGGCTCAAGGTTTGATGGTCCTGCTGGAGAGACGTATCTCAGAACCGCGCTAGCTGCAGGAGCTGAAGTTGAAGCCGCATTTGCAGCCCTCAGTTCTTGCCATGCTGCAGAAGACTCGAGCTCCTTGAGAAGAGCTGCTACGTCTGGTAGATCCTGTGCACCAAGAAGAAATCGTTAATTTAGTCATAAATGCATGAAGAAACAGCGAAAGAAGCGAAAGTTCACATTGGACGATGGATTCATGATTCATGAGGTCAACCACAACAAATTGATATGACCAAAAATAATCTCACGCTCTTTGTAGGTCCAAAAATAGTACATCCATCCCTGAGGCAACTTCTTGTGCAAGTAGCCTTTTGTTGGCCTTCTGTGGCTTTTTCATCAATAAAGTGCGATATATATAAGCCTACGAAGCTCATGAATAATAGACGACCAACTGCAGATTACCCATTTTCTTGGAGTTGCGTAGTAGTGATATAATACATTATAAGGTACCATTCTTAGAAGTTTTGAGTTCAGTAGTGGCTTTGAATTTATAAATCGTTGTTTCTCATAACTTCTATAGCAGTCTAATATGGACTCTCAGAAGCCTGTGCAGCCTGGGCAAGCTTTTACTCTTTTGTTGTTCATAATCTTCGCCTGCTCTAAATCGCATATACATCTATTGCCCGCCACTCTCATCGCCTCGGAATCCGGATAGGGTTTCTCCCTATCCATGCTGAGCTCCGTAACGTTTTGTGAGATTTAGCCCTCCATATTTCAATTTCATCTCTTCATGCCAGACAGATGTAACATCCGCTTCTCAAAGGTGCATAATATGGATATGCATGATGCTCTAACTCCATGGATATAAAGGAAATTTACTTGTATCGCCACCATCGAGAGGTATTTAAAGTAGCCACTTCAAGCTTCAGATCAAGTTGGCTAGCTATCCGTTATCGTTATCTATAACCCGGCACATACAAGAACTGCCGCTGCCAGACTTGGTGGCCACCAAAAGCCACCAGAGCACCACAGAAAGATACATGCATATCAGACGTGGTATGATGAACTCACCCAAAAAAACAAAAACAAAAAAGGTCTTTGCCCAGGCAGCGGTAACGACGAAACCCAAAAAGAATCCATCACTCCAGTAATATATTAAGTAGGTCTACGTCTTATTTTATTTGAACAATAAGTACCGGATGCCTTTAATTTCAGCTGAGCTCAAGTCTCCCTTGTCTCCACATTGGGTCGCTGATTATAGGCAAAAACGCTATATTAGGCTCAATGCATATGTTTTCCTTGGCGTCTATGCGCTCCACCCGACATCGCGTGTTAAGGTACGGCGTACGCATCGATATCGCCGCTGTAGTAAATGAGGAGTCTGATCGATGTGCATCCCGGTAATTTTTTTTTTTTTGCACCAAAGTTCATACGCTGGGATGCAGAAATCTAACCGCTTGAGATTTGAATTGGTAACTAGGCTGAGGCAGCTATTTTTTCTTTACTGCGACCGTAGTTAAATAAATAATGAATCTAAGCGTAGTTGGACTACAGTGCAAGCAAAACGAGTCGGCGCAGGTGCTAGCATATTAAGCGGTAGCGCAACGGCAACGCGATGAGACACTGATGAGAGTAGGAGGCGGCGCATTTAATCCCCGGAGAAGGCGGGGTATAATTATTTCGTGCCATCGACTGGAATAACCATGCAGCGACGGCCTGCGGCGCGCCAAAATGGCAAAATGACAGCGCGTCCATTCTGTCTTTCGAAACGGTTCGGATGATGCTTGATATCATGTTCCGAATGACCGCGTGGAGAGCGTTTTGATATGTCTGCAATTATAACGATCGAGTATAATCATAATGAAAGGCATTAAGGCATAGTCAGTAGGACACGTCATATGAGACTAGCTGTTGGAATTTGGATATCTGTCAGTGCCACGAAATGTCCAAAGCACTTGAATGTGTTCACAGGTGTTCACGTTATGTTATGTGTTGATGCGATCATCATTCATATATTCATACGAGAGGTCGGAATATGTTTAAAGTAACAGACAAAACCTAGGTATGTAATCTGAGTGAGTACATATTTAGGTATCCACTCGGGCAGTGAATTCGGGTATTGAAGTGTGTAATTTATTTCATCTATAACATGAAGGTCTTGACAAATCATTTTGTCGAGAGTGGATGGAGAAATTAGAATAACCGCAATGAATGGTCGCTGGTGGTCGCCGGTGACACATGATTCTAGTTGGGCTCAAAGTAGGAACAAGTGGTACGTCACCCCCGACCAACAAGGAATGCTCTTCTTGACCGGCGTCCTTGACTTTCGGGGGGCTAAACCGTGCCTTAACAAGAGGTGGCGGAGCGAAACCTGAAGCGCGACTGTAAGCAGATGCCACAAGATGCCACATAGGTTTCACCATTACTTAAGTGTAGGATGAAGAAGGCACTGTAATCATGCACGTAGATCCCATACATAGAACGGATGTACAGCCATCTTGAAGAGAAAGTATTTCTGTCAGAATCGGAGGCACAAAGATGTACCGAGGCTACAAGTGTATAGTTGGAACCATCATATTCAAGCGAAAGAGTGGTGTTCCTTGCTAAAGAGGATTTTGATTTCCATGGAATGTAGTGGCGCACACTAGAGAAGCGAAGAGGACAAGTAGATACATGTAGAATTGTCTCATAATATTCGGTCAGTTTATCGTCCATGAAGTGCGTCAGCGATAGCCCGTAGAATCAGATTTGTGTACAGACCGACAGAGAGCATTCAAAGAGGGGAAAAGTTGGGGAAAAGCCTAAGACATATGTGAATAGATTATTATAGCAGTGACATTGAAGCTTTAACAATGCATCATGCATCATGATGGATGTGCAAAAAGGTATACCAGTATCGAAAATCAGCGATCGATTGCCTGGCCGATCACCCGAAGTTCAGGAGATGGAGGAAGCATCGTCTCAACTAGACACTGAAAATTCGTCCAGTGGCATTAGTGAGGCAGACAGTGATACATACTCCGGTGCGACGGGCAAGCGAGAATATTTTTAGATGTTTCGCAGTTATCGATGTAGAAATAAGCCAGAGTAATGTCGCCAGGACTTGGCGTATGTATCGTAGCTGATGCTTGGTAGGAGCCTAAGAAGTCATCGAGTTATTCCAGGTTTTCGTAATTATAGTCCGTCGAGTGAATAACTGCAGCGGAGACTTAGAAATTTTGGAGATCTGAGTTGGTGAGAAGGAAGGTCGAGTCATGGGCGTGAGGTGACATACATAAACCCTGAAAATCCCATGGTAAAGGTGTGTTTCCACTGCCCATCAAGGCATTGTGTGCCCAATGTGGACATGTGGATATGTCTTGTACGTCTAGTGATACACAAGCCCATAGAGGCAGCACGAGGCCCAGGGACGGATGAGCACCTACTCACCGAATGAGAGCGGGCGAGAATTTTGGAAGCCTGACACCTATGCTTGATGATAGAAAAAGAAAGCACCATGTTGTTCCGCGCAAGATATTGCGATGACGCGGCGGCTACTGTGCTGGGCGGGGTGCGGGACAGGCAGGTCCAAACAGGGGAACATGAGGACGTCGGCGTGGGAAATCGAAATGGTTGTTGTGATTGACAACGGAGCCGATTATTCCCACCGCCCCTTCTCTTCTTTTCCCCTGCCCCTCCTCCTCCTCCTCACTCTTTTCTTCCATCCCATCCTCTCCTCTCGCCTCCACCATGCCTGCTCTCGCAGACACAGATCCCCAGTCCACTTCGTCCCACATGATGAAGACCACAAAACGCGGGAGGCCCTTCCTCAAGGTGCGTGGCTTCCAGCCTCCCATTTTTCCTTCTCAATTCGTCTTCTAGGACACCCTGGATTTGTTCGCCACCCTCATTGTCTCACTACAGCTTGGGCCACACAAGCAGTTCTTCCGCACATTCCCCCACTCATTCTCGACGTGGGTCACTTTTTCCCGCTTACCTCAATCCATCTAACATGCATTCATAGCGACGAGGCCGCACAAAACTTGGCTTCACTCAAGTTCTCCCAGTCTAATCGAGGGCCGGATCCAAGAGAACCTTCACGAGTTGTGACGACCACTACGACGACAACGTTTTCCATGACCCGCGATATGGCAAAGGCCATGAGCCAACACTTCATGGATGCACGCCTCATTGAGAATGCAACCGACCCTTCCTCCAACCTCTTCAAAGACCGTGGAACATACCAACTCACTCCCAAGGGTCTCCATGTTCTCGAACGCTTCATCTCCAAGAATGGCATCAACGCTGATCACCTCCAACCCGTCTTCAGCTCCCAGCCAATATGTATCAAACTTCTCCACCTCGAGCGTCGTGCCTCAGATGATGAATTATTGTGACCCAGTCCGTTATTACAGCCCTGTTCCGCCGTTTCGTTGGACGAGCTCCAAACTACCCTCCTCCTGCCGATAAACCCCTAGACGTCTTCCAGAAATACAATGAACGCTCCAAGGGTATCGCCCTCAGTGACCTTACCGAGCGCCCTCAGCCCCTTGTGGCAAGCCTGCTGTTGTCCACAAGCACTGCTTCCCGGCGGTCACCGCATTGGAATGGCTCTGTGATTTCACTTCTGTTGTTGGGAGGGAAGAAGCCGCCGAAATGGCAGCTCAGTTCGTTCGCTTCGGCCTGGTCACTCTTGTCAGCGACAAGCGCAAGAACAACGACTCCGCCATCATCTTTACTGTGCGAGGCTCTACTCCAGGAGGTAATTCCCCTGTTAGTGTACGTCATGATTTCTATTTTCTTCTGCGATCATATTTATTTATTTTGAACTATAGCAACAAGGAGAGTTCCGCTGCACTGCAAAAGCGATATACAAGATCACCGATGAGGGCCGTCGTTTGGCCCACTGGGATGAGAACGCCTCCAGGCAGCTCGGCGAATCACCTAGCGCCTCGACCACAAACTTGGTGACAGATCGATCCTCTGTGGATGGTTCCGTAGACACGAACGAGAGCAAACGCGATGCCGCAACTTCTAGAATTCATCGTCGCATTTCCCTGGCCGAGAAGCTGAACTCCAACTACGACCCGCACGAGAAGAAGTCTTCAAAGGAAAGCAACACAGACCGTCTGCGCTACATCGTCGAAGAGCCCGGTTTGCGTTCCTTGTTCCGTGAATTCTTACGGGGAAACTTCTGCGAGGAGAACCTCTTTTTGGCTTGATGTACAGGATTTCAAAAAGAAGTTCAACATCACATCAAGCGCCATGGCTGCAACCCCTACAACTCGTCCCGGAAACCGGAACACTCCTGGCCAGGCGGCTATGGAAAGGCATCACGAATCATTGATTAATACTGCTTTTGTGATATACAACACATACCTTGCCCCATCAAGTCAGTGCGAGCTCAACATCGACCATGGGCTACGCAACGAGCTTTCCAAATATCTGGAGGAGGTTGTCACCAACATGACTGGCAAGGCCTTCCAAGGACGCATCGAACCCGAGCAAGCGAATGCTTTCAACGCTACGCAGTTACAGACGATGATACGGTTGTATGAACGCATCCAGACCCATGTCTTCCGTTTGATGGCCACCGATTCGGTGCCCAAGGTGAGTAACATTTACTCGATGATCCAGTCCATTAGCATTAATGCCCTTGCAATGCAGTTCATTAAAACGCCCAAGTTCCTTGCTATGCGTAATTGGGTTGAAGATTTTGACCCTACTGAGAACGATATTCATCTGCTCTCAAATGGTCCAAACGGGCCATCGTCGCCGCCTGGTCTTTCCGAAGAAGTTGGTGGCGCCTACATGACGGTATCCCAACAGGCCAGCGAGCGTGAGCACCGGCAGCAAGTAGCGCTGGCGGCAGCGAATAGCACACCGTCATCCCCATGAGACAAGTGATCCCTCGTGATCTTTTGCTTTCTGATACTCATTTACTCATCTGCCTGACATTGCTAATACCTTTTTGAAACTTTCGGAGCACCGATCTTTCACCTTGGTATATCTCTAACCCTTGAGCATCTTACCCGCCCTACCTTTTTATCTTGTCTCTTTTCTTTCATCACTGACTTTACTATTAATTTCGGCGATCTTTACTTCTTAAATCATCGCTGGCAATGTCTTTTCCCTGGAGGGTTTTTTGTTTTCTGTGTCTCCCACTTCACAACACATTTCCTGATTCCCATATCGTCAACTTTTTCCGGTTTCCCTCCCTCTTATATTTGTAATATCCACTATCTTACTCATTACTTATCTCCTCTGTGCCATTCACAGGTCTGTAGATGCGATACGTAGTTAATTACATTTTCTCTCGTTTCTATGTCGATACTCTACCCACTGTATGTATATCAACCGCTTGTCAGACGAGAATACTCAATAATCCAATCTCCATTTCCCAAATTGCGATGTTACAACCGAGCTTTAGGACACATTCGTGATGGATTATCATTTCAAGAGTTGTGGCGACCGTGTGGCGACAGTCGACTCACCTCGTTCACTGCAGATCTTTTCGCCGCCGTCATGAGCCCGCCCAGCATATTGCACCATCTACACGCTTCCGTCTCTACACACGTGTCTCTACGCTCCTCAAGGCCTCATCACTCAATTGCCAATTGTCCGGCCTGCTGTTACACAACTATATTCCGACCATGACCAGGTGCCTGCGAGGGTCTAGAAAAAGGGATGGCAATTAGTGGGCGAGGCGCCCGAGTCCCCAACGGTGTTCAAGGCTAGACACTGTCCAGAGTCGAATTCGCATCATCACGTTTAGATCTCATGCAGTAGGGTCCTTTGGGGATGCATGCGCCTCATGTCAGCCCTATTTCATTCAGTCCAGGAGACCAATAACATCGAGACTCGAGCCTGCTGTGCTCAGCGTCAAGTCACGACATTTGTTGGGCGAGTTCTGAGCAGAGCAAGTTCCTGCAAGTTCTTCGATCTTGGACACGTGATGATATTGCGGCCGAGCCTGACGTGTTTATCACTAGCGCTTGTTCACGCGCTCGACTCTGCTAGGGGATATACAATCCTAGGCGCTCTCATACTGAGCTCCACTCCTCACAGTCACACTCGGCCGTTCACACTCACACTCGGCCACTCACAGTCAATTGGAGATCAACAGAAATTTCCAAAAAGGTCAATAGATATACCAAAGCCCTAACCACTAAGCCCTAAGCCCCTAAGCCCTAAGCCCTAAACACTAAAGCTAAGCCCTAACCGAACCCTAATCCAAACCCTAATCAGAAAAAAAGCACAGGAAGCTGCCATGCTCAGGCATTGGACAGAGTCCTACAGTGCAGCCGAGCCCAAGCCGAGTCGGCCCGAGTGGCCCGAGTGTGAGTGTGAGCGGCCGAGTGTGAGTGTGAACGGCCGAGTGTGACTGTGAGGAGTGGAGCTCAGTATGAGAGCGCCTAACTTGGGGAATCCCCACTCTGCTACTCACGACGACGCTCGTCGCTGATTTCTTCATAGACTACCCATCGCAACCCCATGTCTTGGATGGGAGAGCTATCAGGGGGGGAAGCACCCCCACCCTTCGTTGACGATAGCCCCGACAAAGTGCCAGATCCCTATATTCCCAACAGGATGGTCTCCACGAAGACCGCGAACCAGCCTTTCCTTGCGTAAGTGTTTATCTCCAAGAACTACGGATTTAAAGTAATGTGCTCCTTTTCTTGCCGACGCAATACAGCTATAAGGAGTACCGCGACCAACAGGAGGCGATACATGCTGCTTGGTTGGAGAAAAAGAAAGCACGCGACGAGAAGATTGCCAAAGGCGAGAAGGTTGGTCCGCTAGAACCCGACCCTACTGCTCCAGTGGAAGTCGGTGTATTTGGCCTGCTTAAATTCTTCGTCATACTGCTTGTGGTCATTGCACTTGCTGGCAAGTTCTTCACTGGAAGCTATACGTGGGAGAATCGCAGTAAATGGTTGCAACTGAATACATATTGGCCGGTGCGTTCATTCTATGTCTGGGACTACAGGGTCAATTATTGATGCAAGGGCGTTAATATCTAGACGAACCAGCTCCTGTTCTCCGAAAGGCTGTTGGCGGAATACAACGGCCAGAATGGGAGACCCTTATATCTGGCTGTAATGCGCAGCCCTCACGGTCGCCGCTTGTCTATTTTGCTAATGACAACCATTCTATTAGATTGACGGCGATGTTTACGACGTTTCACAAGGCAAAGCATACCAGGAAGGCGGATCTTATCATCACTTGTACGTGGAGTTGTCGACAATGTTATTCATTACTTAGGTGATCGCGGATGATTAGCGTTGGCACTGACGCAGCGCGCGCGTTTGGCACGGGTTGTTTCAAGGATCACCGGACTCATGATATTCGCGGCATGACAGAAGCTGAGTTGCGGGTCCGTTTTCTATCTTTTCCGCTTATTTGTCAAAAGATCTGACGCTCGGAAATAGGGCCTTGCCCACTGGAAAAAATTCTATGCTGAACATAAGGATTATATCAAAGTCGGAAGGGTCGTGCATCCTCCCATTGACCCTGCAACTCCCATTCCGGAACATTGTGAACCGAAGAAGGCTCAGAAGCAGAAGGAAGAGGCTGCTCAGAAAGCCACTCAAGCGAAGGTAGAAGAACAGAAAAAGCGCAAGAAGGAAGGGCACGAGGAATTATAATATGGCTTTATTATGTTAAGAGTAATGTATGTAGGCATGTAGTGGAATTGCATATTGATGGATAGCATAGAGGTGGATATATATTGCTCGGGGTATCAAGGGCATATGTAGAATATTAGGGTTATGTAAGTCCTAGATGTATAGTAGACCGCTAAAGTACCTGAGAGACCGATAAAAAATGCGAAAGGAAAAATATACAATAAGACCAGGTTATTAGCATTATCCCGAGAGATTGGCTGAGTAGATGTGTGAGGAAATTAACATTGGGATTGAGGAGAGCCGTGATTAGAGAACCAATTTTTGATGAGGGGGAAATCAGCCATAGACGCGTCCATCAGCGAGCTAAAGGGAGACTCCCTGTATTTTCCGACGACAATATTCCCCCTCCATGCATATTCGGGCCTATATGCGTGGCCTTGGATGTCTCGAAGAGTTTTATTGATGGGGAATGGTAATCCATCGCGAGACACCACAGGATAGAAAATAACGTAGGGATTGGCGAAGTTCTTGCTCATCCCGTCAAGATTATGAACGAGCTGGAGAAAAGAAGACGTCGTAAGAAGGAGACGTTGTGGAGCTTGACCTGGCCGCTAACCTGGTACTTCCATGCTTTGACACCCAATTCCTCGGGCACCTAAAAACCAAAGCCTAACGTCAATATAGATTCGCTCTCGATAAATGAAAAAAATGAGGTCTGATAACGTACGTAATCCATGTAAATTTCAGGATGAGGCATGCGGAATGGCAGCTTAGAGGCAGGATAACATGGGTCCCTACCCTTCCCTGGACTAAAAAGGCGATAAACGCGCCGTTTGTTAGATATCGCATCAAAGTTTGTCAAAGATCGTATGGGCACATACCTTGTCATCAAGGAAACACAGTGAGTTGGACGACCTATTGAGCAGGAGACGTTGAATGGCATGCAAACACTCTCATATAACGAACACCTACCGTCTGAAGGGAAGACGATGGCCTCGAAAGTGATGAATTCTGGCTCCATTGAGGCGTATCTGCGAGGAGATAAACCATAAGTTCCAGAGCCCGGGCTCAAATGAGGGTAGAATACGCACGCAGAGGAAGAAATAGACATGTTCGACATAGAGATAATGTGCGAGGAGAAGATTATAGAAGTAGTATTATTCGCTGGAATAGATGTGAAAGTGGACGATGGCGATGAAAATAAAAGCCGGGTTTCTGGCGAGCTTATAAGCATTTTGGCGCCGAGCAATGAGGACGGGGTGCTGCTTCCCTGCAAGACTTGAAAAGAGGGAGTAAAGCGTTAATCTCCACGAGGACGAATGATCAAATGGTACCAAGTCCTTGACAAAGCAGCCTGCAACACTGAAGATATTACAATGAATCTTCAATACCATCATGGGCCATTCGGTAGATTGAGACGTCAAGTGGGATCTGTGGGTCCAAAATCTTGCCGGATGTGCCAGGATGTGCCATGGCCCATAACAGGGTAGGAAGATGCCAAAGGGCCCAGCTCCTGTTTGGAAAAGCGTACAGGAGCGGCCGAATTTTGACACAATATAGAGCACTGCGCATGTTTTCGGCTTGCAATTGAGTTGGAAACGTTTTTTTTTTCAAATGCGCTTGATCGATTTGGGCGGACCCGGCGGAGGAGTGACGAGTCGAGAGCGGTTGCCAAATCAAGTAATACCCTGTTGACCGCAATATGCCGGCAGTTGCGGCAACGCCAAGATATCGACTCTAATTCTGGTCCGCTCTAATTTTCACGACTGACATGGACAAGACTTGTAGCTTGACTGCTAATGCTTAATGTCCTGAAATGCTTCTGTGTTACCTCCCCCGACGTCTTTCAGCTACAATGCCAAGGACTCCGTCTATCAAAGGTCGAAGATGGCTTGGATTTCTGGCGACATACAGACTCAGCGACGAGCAGTACCGCGAGGTCGCACACGGCTATTTGAAACTTGTAAAGCATCCCTCGGAAATACTCATCTCTCGGCGTTGCTTGTATACGACGCACAATGAACTGTGAAATTAGCATTGGAAGGGGAAGTGCTCAGGAGTGGTCTCGCATGGGCAACAGGCAGCGCATCAAAGCGTGTCCGCTGCATTTACTGCCTTCAGGCTGAGTCGCAATTGCTATCAATCACGACTGAGTCGGACTGACCTTTTTCAAATTCTGGGACCAAATTTGGTGTTCAAACGCTCAATACAACGACTTGGTCTTTTTTCCGTGATGTCCGAAGATCTAATGTTCGTTGCTTTTAAGGCACATTTTTTTATGTATTCTTCGAAGACGATGTAGGAAGAACGATGGTATCGTATTTGATTTTGCGCTCAAGTTGTGTGTGCTTGATAAAATCCAGGTGCGCAACTGTTCGTCTAAAATTGAGACGGAACCAATCAAGATCAATAGGTTTCTTTTGCTCATGTTGATGCTCCTCACGCGTGGAACGCTAAGTTCTACGGGAATATATCTTCCCTATCAAAGATTAAACAATCCGAGTCCGTGTCTCCCCAGTAAGATCGAGGGTTGGCATTTCGTTCCACTCGTTTTGTCATTGAACTCGAGGCGCTGTCCTCAGTTTGAGTTTTGGCAGCCAATTGTGATCAGTTTGCTCGGGGGAGGGGACATCGGGGATCGCAGACTACATCGGTTCTCCACAGCGTCATGAACGGGTATGTCAGATTCTTCCAAGCGAGAGCACATGCTCAAAATCTGCACTCTCTCCAGCCCTTGTAGTGGAACTTATTGTCTCGTTATGGATTCACCAATCGCTCCCTGCGCAACCCGTAGAATCTGACGGAATTCTAGATCTCGAGGTCCACGGTCACTCCATGTACATATACCCAATCCAGCTACTTCTTTTTGAACCCTGGAAGTGAAACCATCGAATCCATGACCGTCATAATCCGAACCGAAATGAAAACCCTTCCACAGGATCGCGAACTTCAGATAATCTGACACAGGATTTCCATCAAAGGCCTTGTCTTTCAGGCCTGTCAGGCAGGCTGGATTCGCTGAGTTGGAATCTAAACAGCTGCAACTATTACCTTTTGTTATCGTCACGACTCACAGCGAGGCCTGGTGCTAATATCACTATATCTAGCAGCCGCGACGGTCTCCTCGGCACTATGGGCTGGAAAATATTAACTCCCAATTCAAGCACGCTCAACGAATATATTTCACACCTTCTCATTGCTTATGGATGCCTGTCTGAAGTGGCCGTGTCTAATACCCGTTATTCAACACTAACGCCGTGGAGATGACTGTGAGTTAGAGTTGCTCCAGCTTTTATTCCTCTGTTCTGATATTATTGACAAATGAGCGCGTATTTCAGATATTTTTCCTCAATACCCGTACCATAATAAAACCCATAGGATCTGCGATATGGGGATTTGTAGTCGTCTATAAACATACTAGCTCAAGACTCGCAGTCGCGGAGCAATGCTTAATCTATGGCATCCTTTACGGTGGAAGACCAAATTCATGTCCCTTCCGGATCAAGAACGTCGATATAATGGCTTTATTTCCTTTGGCTTTTTTACTTCGCCTGAAATAGCTCACATAATCGACCCCCACCCCCTTCTTCGTGCAGCAATCGTCTTGTTGATATATTGGCAACGTCTCGCGATGGCAAATAATTGGAACTGGTCTCAGGCGTTTATCAGCTAAACAATAATTGCTCTGGGTTCTAGTCCCTTGAGCATCGAAACGTCTAGCCTCTGCACTCAAACATGATCTAACAGCATTGAAAGCCCGATTTTAATCCTGAACTCTGAGTATCCAAAAGTTAGGACGAAATCGGAGCACGATGTCAACTCTAGCAGCTGATTATAGTTTCTTACTGAGTTTCGAGATTTTTCTCTTTAAAGGGAGCATAAATCACTACGATAAATAACCAAGAATTACCATGTCGCCAGTGGTTGACGATAGTAATTAGCATTCTCCTACTGATCAGATCAGTAGATCAGTGGGTAATGCTGGTACTAGTAGTGTGGAGTGTGTGAATTTCCAAGGAACGTGATCAGTCGCATTTTGACGCGTCTTGTCTTTCGGACTTCTCATTACCCCTCCTCCCTTTTCTCCGATACCCACAGACAACGACGCTCCCTTTATTCTAATTCTCGGAGACCCTTAGCTATGGATGACTATTATCTCGTCGCGAGCCACATTTCGCCACTAAGTTCAATACCACCATTATCGTTCGTGGTTCAAACAACGCGCCAAAATGCACCGCTAGCAGCAGGTGTCCACGACAATGACCTACCAATAGATCACGCGACTTGTAGCTCTGTATTAACAACCCCTGCCACAGGAACGATTCTTCTGCGCGTCATACACGGTGGACTAATCGTCGAACTCATATCGCTGTCGACTCCGGTACCGCCACTCCGAATCGTCTTCCCAGCAACAGTCCTTCCTGCACCTTCTCTATTTCTGTGGGGAGAATCAGAGTTGCACCTTATTTTGGCTACAGACATTCGCTCACTGCACCGATTGATCATCCCAATCGACGGTCTCAAGTTATGGCAGAACCAAGTTGAAAGCATTTGGTCTCGAGAATACGCCATCCGAAACTTGCCAGCAGAACACACGACAGGATGCGCTGTACATGTACAAGGGACACATTGTGTAGCTATCAGCCTCCCAAACGGTGTTTTGCTCAGACTTGAAGCAGAGTCCATGGGTTACGATAGTCATGACGGTACGCCTTGCTCTTCATCGCAAGTAAAGCTTGAGCTTAAAGGGTCGTTTCCTTTTGCAGAAGAGTGGGCCGAATCGATCTTCCATCACGGTTCATTCCTATCATCCCTTACTGCTTTCCTTCCCCTTCACTCGTCAACGCCCAATGCAGCCGATATTATCTCTCTGGCCTCCCATCCATGGCCCACAGACATCCTTAATGTATGGACTTTGTCTCGAGATCGCACGCTGCGTCTATGGAAACCAAAGCTTGGTTGCGTCGCGTCTAAAACGTTACCTCCCAGCCCAAATATGAAAGATCTAACCGTGAGTGGATCTTTCAGCGGAAAATATCTCCTACTCGATGCCGAACAACAAAATCTTGTCAAAGTGTTTTCTCTTATCTCGGAAGAAGGGGACAGAGTCGACATATACGTTCTTGTCTTCATACCCACCCCTTCTTCTACCTCAGGCGGGTTTTTCTGCTTGCTCGACAGCTCGTCCGACCATCTCGTGGAAGTCGGCATGATTGAATGTCCTAAGCATACTGCACATTGTCACCTTCAGGATTTCACCATCAATGGCAACAAACTTTACGCACTCTGGGATCGTCAAGGACAATCCATGGTAGAGAGGGCCGAAATCGACATAGCAGCGCTGAAAATGAACAATGTCCCATCTACCCCATGGAAAACCTCATACTATGCGCACGAACCCGAATTAACTCCCGCATATATGGAAGAACAACTTATTTCTCGCGGATCGTTGTCAGAGAAATTCCTTCAAGCGATTATGAAACCTGGCGTCTTCTCTTCCCTTACCCTCCGTACGGCATTGGACAAGTATGTCGATGCATGTCTTTCGATTCCAGGCCCTCCACCACCGCAACTTCTCAACACCTATTCTTCTCTTTGTGAAAACATAGCTGCCGTCGTTGGCTGTACGGTGACCTTGAATCGCGATCCTCAGACAGGCGGCTTCCAGTATGCGAACTATTGGACTGCGCTGAAAAGAGATTGGGAAGGTTTTGTCGCTAGATGTCGAGAAGTGGAGCGCAGCGCTAGGTGGCCACTCGCCATAGCCGCTCACGGTGAAGATCAAGTCCTTGTGGTCGAACGGGAGAGGATGGGTTCTTTGGTTACAGAGGACGTCCCCATTTACCTTCGCCGATCCCTCGAACGGGATCAGCCTTTGCATATACAATACGAACTACTCGGTATCCTCTGGGCACTTCGTTCTAAACTTGGCCCTACCGTACTCACTGAGATGGAAACTCAAATAGTAGATATCTTGCATCAAGAAACTGCCTTTTCGTTTGCAGAGGTTTTACAGGATACAGCAAACCAAATCAAGTTATTGGATGTTTTGGACGAAGGTTCGCAAAGTTGGTTCGCTGGTCGGCTCCAAAGCATCGCAGATATGGACACAGCAACTCGGAATGCTCTCGACTCGATAGGGAGCTTTGACTTGGCGATCAAGCATGAATATACCGACAATGAGCTCCTTCACCCACCTCCATCCTCTGAATGGATACGCTCCCAATCTGCTGCATATGTCACCACTACCGTCGGAGCCAGATATGACCTCTGCCTTTGTCTTATCATATCCTTATTATTCCAGGCGGAATCCTTGCCTATGTGGGATGCATCGCTTTTAGCCGAAGTATTTGCTGTATTCCGCGGCCTCGCTATGTTGCGATTTATTGGCAACCAGCCGGCGGAAGCTAAAAATCCTCAAAATGCAGCCGCAGCCTCCGCAGACGATGTTGTCGCTCAAATGCGCAATATGAATGTATCCAGCAACAAACACCTGACCACTTCCAAATCTTCCTTGATGCATCATCTTATTTCTCAATCCCAAACTGCTGATGGCATCGCTTCAATTGCCCATAACTTTTTGGATGCAACAGGGCTCCTCCAATCCATATCGCCTGCGCATGCTACTAAGCATGAGATTCTATTTTGCGATCGCATCCAAAAACTTGGATTTTATAATACCAGCATGAGGTTGCTAGGCTGGCTTCCTCGAACTCCTGCCGCTACATTTTTGCAAGCTCAAATACTATTGACACTTGGTAGAGTGGATGATGCCTCCCAGTTATTCGAGAAGTTAGCTGGAGCCTTTGGTACGTCGTTCCTTCTAACTGGGCTTCTTGCTGCTCAACGGCCTACAGGTATCAGTAATTTAACCTTGGAAGATTCTGATGCATTAGTATCGGTCCTTCCTCTGGGTCGTCAAATTGACTCTCAATGGTCGTTTTATGTTTTCGCCGCCGATCTATTCAGGAACACATTTGTGCATCACGAGGTTCTCTTTTCGCAACTAGCGATTCAAGTTGCGCCTCCAGGTGCTGAGACTGGCTCGCTTTGGAATACTGTTGTGAAAGGGTACATGGACCTTGGCCTATACAGTGACGCATATGCATCTATTATGACCATGCCTTTTGAGAAGCAGTTGGTATTTTATTTCTCGTTGATAATTCGATTCTCATACAGAATTTTACAGGAAAAGAGAATGCGCCAGCCAGTTGGCCATACGGATGTGCGAAGAAAATGCGGTCCAGAAGCTGATGAATTTCGATTTCGTTGGGATCGCCGGCGAAGTCGAAGCAGCTTTAGCTTTCAAGGCCCGAAACGCTGACCCTCGTATCAGGCCTTCTTATTCGCGAATCCTCTATACCTGGTATACCCGCCGAGGAGACTATCGCAATGGTCAGTGGCGAGCGTTAATTCTCCATATCATATTGACTGACTTATGGTGTATAGCCTCTCTGACCATGTATCAGCGTGCCCGAAAGCTGCAGGATGTTATCACTGATGTGACATCGTTCATTGCTTTGGCCGAAGACCAGCTAGAAGCTCTATCAGTGGCCGTCAATGCGTTGAACCTGGTGGACGAAAAGAACGCTTGGGTATTGATGCCTATAGTCTCCGATACAGTAAGTAACGTCTACAAAGATCATATCATCATGTTCAATAATTTTTATTAGTCTCGAAAGCGCCAAAAGCTCTCTAAGCATATTCCAGAATCGAAATATATGTCAAATAAGCACGATGCTGAGATCATCCATCTCAGCGATATGGAGTATGACTGTGCGCTTCTTCGAGCTCAGATAGACAGCGTCAAGCAAGACCCGTCCATCCTTTCATCTCCGGGTAGGCCAATCATTAGTTCCCTTTTGATTTTAATTGACCTGCTTCTGCGATAGAATATCTTCTACCGCCTTCTCTCATTGTTATGAGACTGGCAAAAGCAAACCAGTATGATCAAGCTATGGCTATTGCTCAGAGTTTAAAAGTGGACATGACTGATGTCTTCAATCACTTAACAAACCAATGTCTTCGCCTCTCCCGAAATCCCGGTTCTGTGCTGTAAGGCGTGTTTCATTAACTCATCATGTCGTATTTACGCTCCGTTACAGGCAGGAAGATACCTCAGGATGGTTGCTGACAGACAACGCGGCCTCTTGGCAAGGAACTCCATCGGACCGAGGGTGGAGATATCTGCAGCAGTCTTTAAAACGATATGACAGCGCTGAAAATGATTACCGTTACGCTAAAGCTTCTTTGGAACGATTCTTAGTGTGGGCAGGTCCCTATCATCACCACCGTGGCTCATTGATATTTTGGAGGTACGTCACTGCACCAATATGCAAACACTGACAGATCTAATCCAGTACATATACCAGAAATACCAGCCTGAATATCTTATTCGTATCAGTCTGCGATACGAAAACATCGCAGATGCTGTAAATTATACCTATGCCCTCCTTCTGAAGGTACTTGAATTTCGGTATTCTTTTCAAACCAACGTTCTGACTTCCTTCTTCCAGTCCGATAAACAACTTAGCCGAGAGGCGACCAAGCAAGCCTCCGCCTCGTGGCTACCTTACGCTCTGATTGATCAGGTGCTTATCGCTGCAGATACGTTAATGAACCCACCAGGAAACCTCTCGCAGCTCAGAGCTGCTATAAATGCCCGGGTGAAACGCATGCAAAAATTTAGCCAAAACGTTTCATGATACGAAAGTCGCACCAGTTTCGCTGTTTTGTTGTAATCTATCCCTGTTGACATGTTATCTGTTGCATTCGAGTTAGAAGATTTCACATTCGACGCACAAAGCTACTTACTGACTGATGGATATCCATTTACACATGAGGGAGACACCACTTGATAATAAGTACTCCGTGTTGCGCATGCTTATTCTGTCGCGTGGGCACGCAGGCAGATGAATAAAGCAGTCATAGCCTTACAAGATGATAAAATCGAGGAAGGAGAAACAAGAAATGTGGCAGAGATATCAGACCCTTCTAATGCGTGGAGCGGTGCTAATTATGAAAGCCTAATTTGGCGGCGCGCGTTGGAAGAGCAATTACAAACCTTGATCAAACCACCACCTCACGACGTTGACAGTCAACAAAGCTAAACCAAACGACCCAAAGCTGGAGAGCTGAGGCGAGCTTGTATTCAATCGTTATTATTGCGTCTTCAACTTTTTATTAATTTTAACATTCATACGGATTCGCATGGTTAGCAACTTTCACCCTTCAAGCCGGATGCTTCGTTTACATATCTCGTAGAGTGTCAATAATGTTGGCTACATAGCACTATCGCCGTCTGCTGAAGCATCAGTGTCACGATATTATCCTCCCCAGGACGCAGATTCACCATTGCTACCCTCTGACAACGCCAATAAACCAGACGGCGGCAGAACACTCGAACTTCAGGGCGGAACTTTCACTGTGGATTCTGATGGACACAGTTATTCATACGCATATGGGCCCAAGGGGCTTGCAGGACTTCGTCATAACCGTTATGCACTGTTATGTGCATTCTTTGCCTCGATTGGAGGCTTAGAATTTGGATATGATCAAGGAGTGGTAAGTGGCCTTATAGATGCCAGTTTTCGCGTCTCTTCCATGTCCTATCGTTAGCTATGGCTATGCATGCAACTCATGAAATTCCCATTAGATTGCAAATGTACTCGTCATGAAGGATTTCTTACAACGCTGGCCCGTCACACCGCTCCAGAAAGGAATCATGAGTACGTTCATCTCCTTGGATTCTGAATATGACCGTTCCACAAAAGTCATATAATTATGTCTTTCGCTTTCTATAGCGGCAGTTTTGGAGCTAGGAGCATTGATTGGCGCACTCACAGCGGGCGTCTATGCAGATAGATTTTCGCGAGGGAAATCCATTGTCGCTGCTTGTAGTAAGCATTTATTGCTGCATAAGCGCTTGCTTGTGTCAGGACCCATTCAGCTCAATATAAGGTTTCTAGTCATCTTTTGCATAGGATCGTCCTTCCAATGTTTTGCGCAACAACTGAGCCATATATTTATTGGACGAGCGCTTGGTGGTGTTGGGGTAGGAGCATTGAGGTTTGTATTTGAACCTATTTCTCCACTCGTTATTCACTCGCCCCAAAGCATGCTTTCCCCACTCTACATGGCCGAAATCAGCCCTCCCGAAGTCCGAGGATCCCTTATGGCACTCGAACAGCTTTCCATAGTCCTGGGCGTAGTCTTCGGCTTTTGGACAGGATTCATGACGCGCGAACGTATGTCCAGTCTCCTTTGTTCCCCTGTGGAATTATCTTCAATTCTTATATGTTAGTCGCCGGCTCTGCATCTTGGCGCGTCCCACTTGGCATCCAACTTGTACCAGGAATAATCCTTGCAGTAGGATGTTTTTTCCTTCCACCATCGCCCCGGCTACTGGTACTGCATGGTAAATATGACGACGCACGTGCAAGTCTGGCAAGACTTAGGATGAGAACTCCAGAGGAGGCGGAGGGCGATTTATTGCTGCAGGTTCACCTTTGAACTCGTTCTTGATGTTTAATTAGCCTGACCATGATCATCCACAGCTGGAGCTCTTAGAGATGCGCGTGGAAACAACGCTGATTCAAAGAGTAATGGAGCATGAGCTCGAAATTACTCGCCCAAATGAGCCTACAAAGCCTTTCTCTGGATTTGGGACAGAGTGGCGAGCATGGAAGAAGCTTTTTGAGGAGCGCTATAGGGATCGAACTTGGATCGGGGTGTTGATTATGGTATTCCAACGTAGGTGTTTTTTTATTGAAACTGGAAATTCAATTCGGCACTCAACGCACTGCAAATATCATATTGTAATTCCCTAATTTTCAGAATGGTCCGGAATCAACGCTCTCTTATACTATGGTCCGACTCTCGTACATAGCATAGGTCTCCGAGGGGACACGGTTACTCTCCTGGTCTCGGGAGGTATAGGAATTGTGCAGCTCATCGCAGTGCTGCCTGCAATTGTGTGGATCGACAGAGTCGGCAGACGGCCTCTGCTCCGAGGTAACTTGTGGGATATCTTGACCAGAGCTGGCGATATGATCTGATTGAAAAATATTCTGCAGGAGGAAGCTTCGCAATGGCATTGTCGCACCTAGGCATCGCAGTGCTAGTAATACTTTTCCAAGCTAATTGGCCAGCTCACCGGTTTGCAGCGTGGATGGCAGTTGGGTATGATTTGTAGTCAGCTTCGATCCCATTCTATCTTCTGACATATCTGTGTTGTCGCAGCGGAATATACATGTTTACCTTCGCCTACGGGGTCTCTTTTGGCCCTATTGGATGGGTCCTTCCTAGTGAAGTTTTTCCCCTTTCTATGCGAAGCAAGGGTGTGGCACTGAGCACGGCCTCTAACTGGATTAACAATTGTATGTTCACCTTTGTCACCATTCTAAATTCTTCAACAACTCTCATCATACATAGTCTTCATTGGCCTCCTGACACCTTTATTTGTGGATTTCTCTCCTTCGTAAGTGGGATTCCTCCTTTGAATACATAGGTACCTCAAAACTGATCTTGTGGAACCCAGTCTAACGTTTCTCGTCTTTGCTGGTGCATGTACACTGGCATACTTCTGGGCAACCCATCTCGTACCAGAGACCGCAAACGTTCGCTCGAGGAAGTGGAGAAACTCTTCCGGTCCAAGGCTGGAAGTGAAGACCTACAGCTCAAAAGCGAGGTGTGTAATTCCTCTTTCCCTGGTCCTTCGACCTAATAAACGTATGCTTCTTTATGCTCAGATTGACAGGAATTGGGACTTAGAAGCTTGATCAAGGATCTCATAGATGATCGATGACACGGAGTGATGGCCAGCCAGTCTTCTAAGAAGTGCGCGACCTTAGGACATGCAATATCTTACTACTTTCTATGCTATAATCACCGTTAATATTGGGATATGCAGATCCAAAGGCTGAAGCTAACCATACTTGCCTTCTCAACGAGCTTGATTGGCTTATAGATTTGCATCAGAGCTGCGAAACTGACTTGCAATCTTATCTCTGGATCCGCGCTCTATCGCATGGCGAAATATATTGGGACGTGGCCAGGACGTGGCCCTCTGTTACATATTCATGTGCAACTTGGGTTCTGGACCAAACATGTAACTTCAAGTTCAAATCTGATGAGACTCGCACATCGGTCCGAATAATCAGGTGCTTTGGATCGTTGCAGACACGGTAATAAATCTGGTGAACAACAAGTAAACACGCCAAAAATCTCTCACAGCTCATAGCTCTAAGAGTTGTTGTTAGTGGTCAACAATCGGATAAAAGGCAAACCCTTCACCAGAAGTTTCATGATATTGTGCAAGGGTGTCAACATGTCACCAGGTTCGCTTTTTCATACATATTATCCCAGGCATTTGCGCTGAGCTGGGATAGTATCAATGATCTAAGCACAAGTTGCTGGATCCATTTACACAAGGAAGTGTATCCCATAATAAATACATACTCTATACTGCTACATAGTTCTGTCACGAGGCGGACGAAAAGCAATAAGTGACATTCGGTGGAGTTCTAGCGGTCGTAAGATACAAGCTTTAACAAGAGAGATAGGAGGAGAGTGGAGACAGGGTAGAGCAGCAAGAGGATACGGAAGCACAGATGAGAGCAAAAACTAGACGAGCCCGGATATCAAAGCAAAAATCTCGTGAGACAAAAAAATAGAGAATAGGAACACCATGAGAAGTGCACACTATGTGCCCTGCAGGTGCCGGTTTGTTGGCTGTAAAGGATCGGGCCGCAGGCCGTCTAAGAACTGCGTCCACTCTCCCTGATCGAAGCCAACAGCAGCACCCCACATGCTGTGGTCAACAGGCTGCACATACTGCGAATATCGTTGGACATCTGGATACACTGTTGGTGAGGCCTGAGGCATATTATATCCGGCGGCCTGGAAGGATCCTGTGGGCGTCATTGATTGGTGACTGCCACTAATACCTTGATGCTGGGTTTGCGGTGACTGTGACAACGAGTGGGCGTGTCCCGGTGGCATCTGCGAGTGGTTATACATAGTAGGCGATGTGCATGAAGAGAGATGTGATTGGAGGGAAAGGGTGTCATAATGCTGTGGTAGCGACTGTAGTGAAGGCATTGGAGGGCTTACCGAACTTGAATTTGCGGGCGATCCCATAATGCCTCTTGTACCAGGAGAGGCGGAATCGCCGAACCGTCGTGGGTCATGAGAGTCGTGATAGGGGAACGCAAGCTTACGCACGGTACCGAGGACCTGCGCGCGCTTTCTCTCTCGAATCTCTGCGAGCTCGAGGGGGAATTCAGGCGAGTAGAGGGGCGCGAGGGCGGAGAGGATGTCGAGCGCTTTGTCGGCGACGTCGATGCCCTTGCACTGCTCGAGCATGGCAATAGCCTTGCGGATGCTGGCGCGGAACAGCCCAGCGCCTGGCTGATCTGGATTCGCAATCAGCTGGAAGGAGAAGAACATTGCGGCGGAGAAGCAATGGAACGGGCCCCAGTTCATGTGACCGGGCACGGCCAGGGAAGAATTGGCCAGGAAATCGGGGCGCGATTGGCCTACCATGGTAATTAACTTGTCTGCAGCGCCCACAGCTATTTCCAGGCTCTGCGCGGACTTTACAGGATCAACGGGCGCTCGACCATTTGAAGGGGAGGTGTGACTGGCGTATGGTCTATGGAGGGTGAATCGGATGTGGTAATAGGACGAGCGGATGATGACACTTTGGACACCTAGTCTGCGCATTGCGACGTTGTCGGAAGCCAAGCTGCGGGCAATACGATACTCATCTAGATCGAGTTCTTTTGGTAAGTTCTCCATCCACGAAGTGAGCGCTCTATCATTCGCTTGAACGTTTTCGTAGGGAACGGGGCGCACGGAGACTGCATCATCCATGATATCTCCAAGTATGAACGCCAGTCGGAACAAGGCGATATTAGGAAGGTATAATCGACCAGTTTTGTCAATGGCAGGGTCGACGTAGGAAGGTAACTGGGTATCAAAATGGTGGGCTGCGATGCATATGGGTCTGCCAAACAAGAAAGCCTGCCATCTGTAGACTATTTTTAGCATCTAAATTGGGAAGAATTGACGAAAACAACCCACCTTTCGAGTAGGACAATATGCCACCAGGCCCACCGTCGGCGCTCGGCGACATCTCTATGCATTCTCCATTTTCCAGGGTCACGGTGCAGTCCCATAGCCGTTCCAATTGAGACCAATTCTCCTCTCATTTGCCAGATTTCTTCACTGTCTGCTTTCGAGAGGGTTTGGTAATGTGCGCGGATTAGCAGCAATTCGATGAGGTCCAGATTGTATGCCCGTGTCTCTGCATTGCGCCGCTGGAGCGAGGTCCCTGAAACTTCAAAGAACTTTGCGCAAATCTCTTCGTGTGTTTCGTGAAACTTTTCAATGAGGTGGTGTTGGGCAGGCAAATAGTGTGTCGCAATAGCCATAATGACGCAAGCTGTCGCTAGTACAACTCGATCGGCTTTGGTACCCGTTTTATATTTCTCCCATTGCTGCAAGAAGGCGACCTGGTTGATATGGCGGTATATCCAATTGCAGTATTCAAAATAATAGCTAATTAGGCCGTCGATGACTTCGAGAGAGGGCAAGAGGGCGAGGAGATCACGGTCGTATTCCTGTGTCATGGCAGGGAAATCATCATGGACGCGATCCTGGGACGCGTGCCGGCTGTCACCAGAGTCATCAGATTCATGGCTGTTATGGGACTAAAGAGACTGTCAAAAATGCTTCAAGAAGCCGAGAGGAAAGATGGCACCAACCATAAGAAGATGTGTAGCGGCACTTGTTGGTCCAGCATAGAGGCCGCCCTGGGTATGGCTTCCAAGCATTCCCGGCGCAGCTTGACTCTTCTCGCTGTGCACATCTGGGTCGACGAATTCTTTCTTCGGTATGACGTTGAATGATGCGGCATCGCTCGCCCTACGTTGTGGAACGGTGGAACGTTGATTAGGAAACACGTAGGCCTCTAGAAGCGAGATAGAATGGCGCAAACGCGCGATCTCCTGCGCTGGATCGATGCGGGTAAAGCTGAGAGAGGAGTGGACTTAGATGCAGTGCCTTCTAGCGAGCTCGAGCGTCATTGCCCGGCGACTTACTGGTGATCATCTCCGCGGGTAAGGGGATCGGTGTTGTCCTGGCCTCTTGCGTCTTGATAGCAGGACGCGGAAGTGCCTAAAAGGTTATGTTAGATCCCATGACCGATAAACATACGGCCGAGCGATGCAATATGGGACTTGCCGCGCAGTACACAAGACGAACACGGTCGGTTCCTGTGTCGCGGTGAGCGGTAAGCACGAGGAGCGTAGAGAAAAGGACGCGCCTGTCGCACTTGAGCTTGCTGTTCCGACAGGGCTCACAGTTGATGGCCTTCCGGGCGCGCTTGGTGGGGGGCGGCCGTCGGCAGGCTGTTCGCCGGCAGCGCCTGGGGTGGGGGAGTTGCGGCCGCGGACGAGACTGTTGACGGAGACGCGGGGCTGTTTTGGGCGGGGGAGGACGGGGGACGGTGGGGAGGAGGCGTCGTCGGGCATGTGGGAGGAGGGAGCAAGGAAGGACTTGGATTTCGCAAATAAGTAGTAAACAAGCTGTCTAATGCAAATCCATCCTTTTCTTCTCATCAATCTTCCCGCCCTCTCTCACTGCCCAGGGTACACCGCCAAACCGCCGCCGGCCAACAGCGTGCGACTCAGGCGCTCACGCTCAGGTCCGCGTCCTCCCAGACTCCGTCGCCATCTCTGCCATCCCCAGCGCGCTCTCCACAGCACCACCCGCGTCTCGCGGCCCCGTACGTACAACTTGCACCACCTATCTCTTGCCCAGGTGGCGGTAACTTCAGACTGGGATATCCTCTCGCAGAATTAGTATCGCTCCGCTGCCATGCCGTTCGAGCTCCGGGTTCTGGGATGCGACCAGAAGCGCGTCTCGGCATTGGTGCGGCTATCCTCTCGCCTCGCCCCTACAAGCAAATCCAGCCCAGTTAACACACAATACAATAATCTTTATGCTTGAAATGAATCTGGCATTTCGAGGACACCGTTCGCCGACCAACAAAGTCTGATCAGTCATAGAAGACCCACTGTAATGTGCAGGTCTTCCTCACCTTCCAGCACACTTCGCCTCATGCCCTAGCATAAATCGCCACCTTACCTTGTGTGCTCAGCCATCTTAACTTCATGTGTGCGATGATCCACTTAGAGTGAACCTCATCCATGCACACAAGGCAAGGTCTACCTGATCATAGTCCATTTCTTCATTTCCAAGGTAATGCACTCTGGCGAGTACTCAAACTCAGTCAAGCCTCCAAACCGCTACTTACTTCTAATCATCAACTGTGAAATGGACGGGCCGGATGTAGAGGAGCGCGTGAGCGCCTACAATCAACCCAACAATGCAGCAGATCTAAAGCAACGTATAAACCCATCCGTAGGCCATCAAAACACTTGTTCTGTGGATGTGTGCTTAGTCCTCGGAGAACCAGATCTACAGAGGCACAAACGGAATATACAGATAAATCCGAGAAAGAGAACGATATCATACATGGGAAGAGATGGGAAGTCATTATGTCTAGTTTATAAATAACTTTCGCAATCTTATCAGGGTTTTCTTGGTATTCGACATGAAGCAGTATCGATGTCGAAACCATTCTTGATGCCGCCGGAACGCATATTACCCAGGTTGTCCAAGGGTCCAAAACATGTTTGATATCGCCGATTAATCATGCCAATAGCTGTTGGGAGCACTGTCGCAAAGAATGGGTTTGATGGTGGAAAAGTATGGAGTGTAATACACTCACCATCGTCAGTATCTTCTTCCGCAAAGGATGGATCAGTACACTTTTAGCATGAAGTCAGGGCCATTCACATTGGCATAAGTAACCCGAGTATTGAATGAGGTCTGATCAGGACCTATCGCTATCTGTTCAATGTGAAAGCTGAATAAGTAGTAGCCAATTTGAATATGATGAGCCACAAGTCCTGTCACGTCGGTCAGTAGTGGGGTCAACCTGGCCACCTTGTGTGTCGCCGTTCGATATTTGGAACCAATCACGTTCAGTGCAAAGGCAACCATGGTGGAAGTTTTGACATAATGGGATAACCTTTCGGTTAGGCAGTTCGTGAGAGACTCGCGAATACTACACGCACGGGAGAGCAACGTCGGCGCGTCAGACCCGCGTATTTCCCGCATTTTGGTATTGCTCTATTCGGAGACACATTTCGAGGAGATAATGACAGAGCAATGGCAAATGAGGTGCTCCTTACAAATGCCTACGGCTTTTCGAGTAACGTATAGTATGAATTAGAGTCAAAACAACTCTCGTACCTATGGCCATTGTCTTCGTAGTACCTTCCTGTGGGGTCGACCAGCGAGAAAGTCAAGTGGCCATTCCGTCAACCCATTGACACAATGGGGTTCAACCTTAAGGCAGTAGGCAATCTTAAGTCCGATACGAGTCTAAAAAGCTCTTAAAGATAGAAAAGAGCGGCCATATTACTTATGCAATTGGGTGAGAGGAAAACTGTACCAGATTATTTTGGATAAGCGGCGGTATCAAATAGTGAGATATGACACAAGATAGTAAACGGAGCAAACGTAGCTAGTACGGTACTGTATCCGGCATGAGAACAGAATGCACCCGCAGAAATGGGTACATGAGACACGGCGGAATCGGATATCAGAGGATATCAGCTACGAGATTTGCGACACCATGTCGGGTCGTGATAGGCTGAACGCTCGATTCTGCTCGAATAGGTGTTTTTGGGCGTTTGGCAGGCGAAGCGGCGCCCCTTTGCTTTTCCGATGACAAGATAGCCGAGCAGTCGCGGCTGCTGTCGATACGGATGCGTGCGGTATAGACTGAGAGCAGCAAAGTATTGAATCCCATTGCTCTTAGTGGCATGATGTAGAGTGATATAGATCGCCAGCAAAACATATACTTATCATATTATCGGTTGCAGACCCAGGTCCTTGAGGAGTCTCGCAAAGATTTCATCATCACATGGATACGATTGCAGCGATAGGATACACGCCAGATAAATGGTACACAGATAGTCGTAGGATGATAAAGCTATTGTGTGGATGACTTCCACGAAATAACTCAGACTGCTTTATCATTCTGCCAGGGTGAAATACCAACTAGAAACCTAGAAACCAGCATGACTCTGCGATAGCCTCGTCAAAGATCCAGTAGATAGCAAGAGAGCACTTGAGCTAGACTCTGAGTGGCTGAGAAATAGGGAGAAGAAAAGGCAAGGCAGATCACCCGAGAGCATGCTCGACTGGCAGTCGACTAGATAGGCGCGATGTCCGACAATTGAGGCTCGAATGATGAACAAGCGTGGTTTGTTTCCGGAAGTGAACTGTACTTATTCCTGTGCAGAGCTCGACAGCTAATGATGAACGTAGCCTGTTGAGTCGTATACTATATACTATAATATAGCGCGCCGCCGTGGCTGTCGAACGTCGCTCAGCGTGATCGAGACCGGCCCGCGCGTGATCGCATAGCTGAAGCGTGTTGTATCTTCTACTAAGTTCTAGAACGATGTCCAAATACTGGCCGCATTATAATTGCGTCTCCTGTAGTCTGAGATCGACTATATCCCAACCCATCCTATTTCTCATTTGCGCGCATAGCTTGAACAATGTCTGACGTAGGTCCCATTCACCATGTTCCTCAATCGCGCAGAGTACTGATCAAACCATCGGCTCTCATCGACAGGTAAATGCTTTGAAAGATCAAGGCAATAAAGCCTTCGCCGCGAAGGATTACGATAAAGCTATCGATCTCTTCACCCAGGCCATTGCTATCGATCCCAAAAATCACGTACTATGGTCGAACCGAAGTGCGGCCCACACTGGAAAGCGGGAGTATGACGCCGCGCTCGCTGACGCGGATGAGGTGTGGCGCTCTTCATCTACCGCCATTCAATGTACGAAATTGACGTCGTATTTAGTGTGTCAAGGTCAACCCAACTTGGGCCAAGGGATACGCGCGCAAGGGTGCAGCGTTGCATGGCCTTAGGAAATACGATGAAGCTATTACCGCGTACGAAACCGGAATCAAATTGGAGGACAGTCCCGCTCTGAGAAAGGGTCTGCAAGAAGTCAAGGATGCCAAAGGTATGCTCCCTTTCATAACAGAACCATTGTCATGATCTGACTGTATCTCCAGCGTCTGCGGATGAGCCCGTGGGCTTGGGCAAGATGTTCTCCGACCCCAACCTTCTCGGAAAATTGGCCGCCAATCCTCGTACACAGAAACATCTTGCTGATCCTACATTTATTCAGAAGGTAACCTCTATTTTTTTGTCTCTTCAATGAATATTTTCCAACTCAAAAGCGCAGATTCAAGCTATTCAGCAGAATCCTAAACTGGCAGATTCGTGAGTGTATCCCATTAGATCAAGGCAGAGCTTTGTTCTAATAAATGCTACTCGTAGGGCTTTACAAGATCCAAGGATGATTGATGTACTCGGTGTTCTGATGGGTATCGACATCCAAGCATCAACCAGACCAGAAGGTTCGAACGAGATGCCCGAGGGCTTCCAACAACAACCACCTAGAGCTGCATCTCCTCCTCCTCAGCCTTCTTCTTCCAAGCCAGCAGAACCAACGCCCCAGCCAAAAGAGACAGAAGATGTTGAGATGGAGGATGACGAAGAGGCCCGAGCCAAGAAGGCTGCAGAAGCAGCGAAGACCGCTGGTGGTGCCGCGTATAAGAACAGAAACTTCGATGAAGCCATCAAACAATTCCAATTTGCTTGGGATACCTGGCCGAAAGATATCACTTTCTTGACCAATTTGGGCGGTTAGTAATTCTTCGCTTACAATATGTGCGAATAGCTGATATATAATCTTTCCGTGTCATAGCTGCATACTTTGAGAAAGGCGATTATGATAAAGCTATTGAAGCATGCGAAAAAGCTGTTGATGAAGGTCGCGAGGTAGTTATCATCTATTCTCAAAAATGCATACGAAATATTAATACAAAACTCTCCAGCTTCGTGCTGATTACAAACTCGTTGCTAAAGCTCTAGGTCGTATCGGTTCGGCTTATCAGAAGAAGAGCGACCTTGCCCAAGCTATCAAATACTTCCAAAAGTCTCTGACGGAACACCGTACTCCCGACATCCTCAACAAGCTCCGCGAGTTGGAGCGAGAGAAGGCCGAAGAGGACCGTAAAGCGTACATCGACCCAGAAAAGAGCGCAGCCGCACGTGAGGAAGGAAACGCAAAGTACAAGGCCGGCGACTTCGCAGGCGCAGTCAAGGATTACACTGAGAGCATCAAGCGCGATCCTGGTGACGCCAGAGGCTACAACAATCGGGCCGCAGCGTACACGAAACTGGTGGCGTTCCCCGAAGCCCTGAAGGATGCGAATGAAGCTATCAAGGTCGATCCTAAGTTTGGTGAGTTTAACAAGCTAACATTTATTCGGAACCGGCGTACTAATCAAACTTGTTTCTGTGTACAGTCAAAGCTTATATTCGTAAAGCAAATATTCTGCATACCATGCATGAATACACCCAAGGGCTTGAAGCTGTGCAAGAGGCTGCTGAGCATGACACCGACGGCCAGCATGCTAAGGAAATCGCCCAGACCGAAATGAAGATACAGCAGGCTCTGTTCAGTCAGCGCGGCGAGGAATCACAAGAGCAGACTCTCGAAAGGGCCATGCGCGATCCCGAGGTCGCGGTAAGTTATTTCGATGCATTGGTTCCATCTATGGGTACTAAATACAATCCACAGGGCATCATGAACGATCCTGTCATGCAGCAAATCTTGCAACAGGCGCAATCCGATCCCAAGGCTCTCCACGATCACATGAAAAATCCTGTTGTCTCCCATAAGATTCGGAAATTGGTCAATGCTGGTATCATCAGAATGAGATAAAATATATCAACTGGTTCTCACCTCTAGTCGCTTTCCTTGGTTGATATGTACTCACACTAGTCATAATTTCTCATTCAATGTAATATACGCAGTTGTCTCAAATCACAGTGCAGTGCTCCTTTCCGAAAGTTCATGATATTAGGACCCTAAAACCAAGAACACGGACATACTTTACCAACGCCATTCGACATTACCGATCGCCCGGCCTCTTACACCCTTGTAGGGCTTGTATGTTTCCCCAGTAATTTTAAGTTGCTCCACTTTCAATGATGAGAACGTGTACGACTGGATTTCGAATTGCACCTGCAAAGCGTGTGATGGGCGAGGCGCGATCGACCTGTATTTCCGCCGGTCATGTCAACAAGGAAAGACAAAGAGTCCATAATTGTGTAAAACACTAACTGGGTAGAAAACGATCCTTGAAGATTCCAACTACTTGATGGTGGGGCACTGCTGATCTCCCACTTCAGAACCTGGGATGTACTGTCAGGATCTGGGTTACTTCAAGGGGCATTTTTATGGGCTGGACATACTCGTTTCCTTGAATCAAACGCCCAAGAGGCACCACTGCTTCCTCCGATTCCCGAATCTAAAGCATTGACGCCTCCACGTCCTAAGCCACCTGTCCCGCGAGCCGCAATACATTTGATCCCGGAAGCTCCTTCTCCCAGATTAAGTTCGACAACAATGTTTTCAAGGTTGCGTGCATTAAGTCGTGATGTTAATGTATGTCAAATGATCCTATCGAAGAAAATAGTTTTCAATGAACATACTATAATTAAAATGCACAATCGTTATCTCACCGCCGTAATCCAGAAGATCAAAATTGCTCTTGATCACAAACGGAATTGGAATATTATCTTTGGTGACTGAAGTTGTCGAATGTGAATCGAACCAGAAGGTGAATAACGGTAATCGGCTAATATGAACTTCCCGTCTGGAGGGACAAATGAAAAAGTTCTACCACGAGACCATCGATTCAATCTAAATGCAACATTCAACATAATGCAAGGTCAATCGCAAGAAACAACGGACCGAACACATGGATGAAATGCACAGTCGACAAGAACATTTGAATTCGTGAAAGAAAGAAGACAGTCAGGGATTCCTGGTCGAAGGGGTGTTAGATAAGACGGACATCTTAATCAGACAGTGCACGAGTACCAGATAATCTTGAATTCGTTTCAATTTTTCCCAAAACAGTGGTTGAAAGGGGAACCCCACTTCTAACGAATCAACACAACAAATAAGCATTACTTAGCCCGAAGAAATCACAGAAAACCAATACCTGTTGACAATTGCTTTAAGCTCTTCGATCATGTCAAAATAGATTTCATTGCTGGTGTATTTGAGTCCTGCTTTGCGCCATGGTATCGGTGATGAAAATGGTCCGCTTCCAAGTCCCGAGCCAGAATTGATCGTAGTATTGATATTAGCACCTGCTACGCTGAGAAGTTTGTTGAGGAGTGACGGGGGAAGTACAATATCCCGGAGAGCATTCGGAGATGTTGTTAACGGATGACCTCCTGAATCAAGAGTCTCTTCTAGAAGCTTGCCACTGGATAAGTACAACGGGGATCATAATTATTGGATACTCACTTGATACACGACATCAAAGTTGTCCTTTAGAGTCGCGGCTGACAGTGTGCCGAAGTATTCCTGTAGAATCTCGACGAATGCCTGCAGAAAGGCAAATCCAAAGAGCGGATCCACTTGGGTTTCAATACATAACGGGTTACGCGCCGACAAAGCTCAGGACTCACCATTTCCGCTGATAGGACATAGAATCCTCATATCTGCACATTGGATATGGCAGCAAGCACTCGATGTGTCTCCGATATTGTATGCGGAAACATAGACCACTGGATCTACATCTCCAGGTCGACTGGCTTTCCAATGGCGTTGTTAACCGCGTCTATATGAAGTAAAGGATAGCCAGCAGATGTCGACCTAAATCCTGATTGAATAATTGGTCGCCTTCAAGCTACTGGTCAGAAAATCTCATTTCCTAACAGATGCGAACTAACCCAGTATTGTCGAGCAAGATCAGTCCGTCTATACCCATCTCAAGTAGTAAGAAGGCTTGAATGATGTAATTTTTCAGACGACGCAATGGTTGAGAATATTTTCTTGTCGCTATTGAGTACTGAGCAGTGAGTCTTGTATTGAGGATGGATGTCGGTGAAGGAAGAGAGCGGTCAAAGTCACGATGTGGCATTACCTGGACATCACTATAAATATACCAGTGACGCATTTATCCCCCAAAAATTGGTACACCCAAACCATTCATAGAAGTAAATTCCAGATATCAACATCATAAGAATATGCATTCCACAGCCGTATATTACATATGATTAAAGAAGTCAAGGAGACGCCCACGACCAATCTAGATAATCTGCTAGCCTGAACACCTCACGCGCCCGTTCTTCACCCTCCTTCCTCTTCCCTCCATCCTCGGGTGCTGCCTGGATTTCTCTCCACACCTTCATGCACTCATGTACTTCTCGCGGGTTGCTGAACCCAACAACAAGTGGCAGTGGCCTTTCTACAGAGCCTGTTTGGCGAATAGAATACCCAACCGCAAGATTAGGGAAATCTCCCTCCCATGTTTTGCGAGCGTTCTTACCGACTCTTGTAATGCGGGAGGAGCGGGATGCCATGCAGGAGGACTCGGCGTAAGCAATCCCATACTTAGCGGCGACGCGGCGACGAGCTGCCAACTTTAGCTCGCTCATAGAAATGGGGGATGAACTCCATGAATGTCGAATTTTGCAAACAGAGGTGCGAGTAAGACAGAAGGACGTTCAGCGGTCTGTAAGGAGGTGTATGAAGAATTAGAATGGCGAGACGCAACAGGGTCGGCAAAGGGAAGCCTGACATCCAGATTAATTGCTGCAAGTAAACGAGAATTAACGGTTTTATTTACCTGTTATCCCAATATTCATGATGAGGCCTTGATCTGCAGCTCCTGCAACACATGAAAAGCGTCTAATATTTTCTGATCGCCTTCTCCTCTAACCTTCGCTTCATCGCCCTCTGCAAGACCATACGCAGCCGCGTCGTCTTTCAGCGCAACTGAATGGTTCCCCGTTGTCCGTGGTGCAAATGGCGTGCAAACAAATTCGACGTCATGGAGATAAACGGTATCCAAATAGTCTGTCTTCAGTCTCTCCAAGCTGCGATGTACACTTTCGCGGATTGTTTTAGGCGAATAGTCAAAAGTTGAGCTTCCATAACGGCCACACTTGGTCATCTTAAAAACAAGTGTTCGCGAGTTCAATATTGCAGGGTTCGTTGGGATAGAGATAAATTCATACCAGTTTGTATGATGACCGCGGGAATTCATCGCGTAGAGCATGCAGAACATTGCCTAGGACAATCTCCGAAGGACCATAATACGCCGAGGTGTCAATTGCGCGTATTCCATATCTAAAGGAGGAAAAAGACATATATAAATATATATCCAAATACACAACAGAGAGTATCTACCGAAGGGCAAGCCTCACAGTCCGAAGGGGTATCGTGCTCGCGAGATGGTCGTCCGAATTATACTGATTTGAAAAAGCACCCGCGCCATATACGATTGCTGGCAAGTCCATTGATCCACCTAGTGTGGGCTTGTACGATTGAAGATCATCTTTAGCCAGCATCGAATATATTCAACTCAAGGACTCACGACAAGAGGCCCAGCAATAGGTAAATCTTCTTCTACCTCTAGAGGCGGTGTGTGGCTGACAGACATTTTCTCCATTTATCGCGATTAAAAGAAAAGAAAAACCTTGGGGGTCAGCAAGTACTCAACAACAGTGGCAAGAAGGAAGAAATGCGAAATAGATATACAACTCTGTAATCAAACGGGCCACCAGAGAACAGAGATCGCGTCATCGCCCGGACTCGGAAAGGTTGCGGTTCGCTGGGCCGCGAGGTCGTCACAAGCATATGTCACAGCGTCAGAAGCACGAAACGAAATGGGATCCATGAAACGAAATTGGTATTGGGAATATCTATAAGTACCATCACCAAAAAAGAAAACGATACGAGAGTTTCATGTTTAGTGAATCGGGATTACAAGGGAAATGTATGTGTGGCAAGCTGAAAGGAAAGGAGGCCTTTAAACCCTGTCGCGGGACCAGCTGCAGACCGCGAATCCGTCAATACCCATTGTGAAGTCATCGCCGGAGCAGATGCACATACCTCCTCTCGAACTTCTGGTTGACGCTCAGCATCTTTGTCGTCTCGTCGGCTTGATGGTGTTCCAGGGGGTAGGGTTGTTCTTGGTCCAGACGACTGCAGCCAGAAGCTTAGTAGACACCCCAGCAGACATAACATTGTACACGCACCGTTAGGGCCCATGGCCAGACGATACATATACCATGACGCGCCGGTTATGACTCCTCCGATGATAACATACCTAACCACCAGTTAACAACTCGCCTGAAATACCTAACAGCGCAAGTAAATGCTCACATCGGGATAGCCTACACCCACAGAATGATAAGTATTGCATTAACCTACAGCAAGGCTCATACTACAAACCTCAATGGCGAACCAGTTTTTCATCAAAGTCCTGCGGAGAGGGGCGGGGGACGGCATTGTCGTTGGAGTGGATTACAACAGCGAGCGCGAAGGAGCAGACTGAGTTGCCAACAGCGGTTCTCACGGTCACGGGTTATTCCGGAGCCACAGCTGGAATATCGTTGGCGCTAGAGTCACCCAGACACACTGGCCAGACCGCCCAACCGGCGCCCAGCGTTGTTCTTTCGAGCGACTTTACTCCCCAGTTAGAAATACAGATTCATGTGCTATTGAGTTCTAATAATCCCTCGCTTCCCTTGTCTTCTTCATTCAAAAGGACACTCTCAACCTCCCCATTAATATCAAAACGCTGCCACTCCTCACCCGTCACAACCCAGCCAGCGAACGGGCCCCCAGGTCCTACGAGCTGGCGCTTCGCCGCCTGGTACGCGCTCGCGGATCGTTTTGTTTGCAATATGTTCTCCTGCCAGCGGGGGTGTCGCTGTATTTACAAGCATCAGCGATCGGAGCAAGTTCGCGAGCTCGGAAGGAGCGCCTTCAGAGCGACGCACCTCGGATTTGAATCGGAATTCACTCTGGAATGCGCCGGAGGCAACAGTGCGTGTACCTGCGTCGCGAGAGCAAAAAGTGCTATGCGCGACACGGCCGGTCTGGATTGTGGAAAACGAGGTTCAGTTATGGCTCGTGAAACGATAGAACGAAGTGATGAAGGGCAAATGTTAAAAACGAGGGAGAAAAAACCAGGTACTTAATAAACCTAGTAAATACATAACAGCGCGCTACGCACCTTGATTTCTCGCGATAGCGATGTTTGGGCGAGACGCCGCGCCGCAGGCCATTGATCAGCACTTCTGGTTTTGCACCACAATGACTACCGTCGCTGTCAGCGGTCCAGCAGAGCGCTGCAGATGGAGATGAGGGGTGTTTTTAGACGAGGAGATACGTAAAAGTGACGTTCTACGCACATTCGTTGCACGATGTCGACGACCCAAGGACGCTGCGCGCGTGCATGAACGGCACGTCCGTGAAACGGATCTCTGGAGCATGGAGCGCATATCCCTCAGGCAGACCTGTACAGCACAAAGTGCACAATTCACATTAGCTTGCAAACCCGATACGAAAGCACAATCCCGAAAACGCACACACCTTGCACCCCAGCAACTCGCCCCGCAAAAGCACGCGCGCAATCTTCCCTCACCACCGCCCGCAGCTTTTCCGGCACCTCCTGCGCCCCCACCACCACACTCGCAATATACACGGGCGCCAGGACGCCCGCGCCCAACGCGCCCTGCACGCCGAGAACCGCCCATCGCGCGAGCTTGTCGCTGCACGCCATGCACCGGGTCGGTGGGCTGTCTGCGCGCCCGGGCTTCGTGCGCAGGACGCTGAGGAGGAGGTAGTCGTCGCGCCCGCGCGCGGTCGTGGGGGCTGCAGGGTCCTGGGGTATGGGGACGGGTGAAGGAGACAATGAGGGTGCGGGAAGACGGTGGGCGTCTTTGAGGGCGGCGATGGCTGGGTCCTGGAGCGCGGCGAGGTAGCGCGTGGACGCGTCGCCGCCTGCGGGAGAAGTTGAGACGTGAGCTTACTCGGAGGAACGAGTGACTGAAGAAGGTGCGTACACGGGATGGTGGAGACATAGAGATGCAGCTGGACACCCTGGGACAGCGTAATCTTTCCGTCTTCGGCGCGCTGTACAAGCCACAGCGAGCGGTAGGGAGCGGCGGCGGAGTCGGGATCGTTGTCGTTCAGTGCAGCGGGATTACTAGTATACATGCGCCTGGTCTCTTCGAGAAACCATCTGAGCGCGGCGCGGCGCGCGAGTACTTCGGCATGACAGTCGTGCACGGCCTCTCCGTGGAGAGAGAGACGCGAGGCGGGAAGGCACTTGGTGCCCGTCGCGAGACTGATGATCTTCATTTCTTCTTCATTGTCCAATCGTTCAATAGAGTGAGATCCATCGCCGACGGGGTGGCGAGAGCGGGTGAGGAAGAAAGATGCGAGGATGGTCCATTGATTGTGCGGCGGCGTGTATGCGAAGCGCTCGTAGGTGGCGTGGATAGCTAGGACGGCGGTGCGGTAGGGATCGGCGAGGTCATCGTGGTCAGAAGGCATCAGTGGCCGGAGCGGGTGGCCGGACCTGGCTTGGCTGACCTTGAAATGCATACTCTTGGTCAAGTTGGCTTGTACATTTTCCTACAAGCAAAGGTACACTACAGATGGTCAATGAAGAGCAGAGTCTAACTAACAATGATCTGATATAAATGCTAATATCTTATTGCAGGAGGTGGTGGGGCAGAGCATCAGTAAAATGCACTGCTATAGGCTACGGAGAACAGAGCAGGGCGCGAGAGTGGGATGATTTGGTTGATTGATGCGGAGACTCAAGTGATTCGCGTGTTTGGCGGTGTATCCTGGTTCGAGTTTGTCTGCTGCCATCACGTTCCCGCCGTCGCCCCCGCCCAACGGCCCTTCCAGTCCTTTCACCCCACCCCACGCCTGGGTCTCCGTTCCTTCCTTTCTCTCTCTCATGGACCACGACGCCGCCGCCAGGAACAGGGTCCGTGCATCTCTCGTCTCCCCGCTCTTTGCTGACCATCCCCGCTGCAGTTTGAGGGCTTCAAGCTGGGCAATGGCCTGCCACCGACAGCCCCGTCGGTGTCGCCAAGCACGGCCATTCCCGCTCCCACTCCCGCAACCTCTCCATCTCTTCTTCGTTCTCTTTTCCCCCTTCAAAATCTACGACTGTAAACGACATGTCTCATTTTTCTTTTCCCCTAAGTAATGCCAACCTCAATGCTGGCAGCACCGCACCTTCTCTTTCGCCCCCCATTCCCCCGCCGTGTCCGAGTCCCACATCGCCCAACCTCCTTCCCCCTCCAAACGCAATTCCCACCATCGCCGCCGCTCCTCGGTTTCAACCCGCCACGAGTCTGCCGAAATGATGGGCGTCGCTCTCCCTGACCTGCCACCCTCTACCTCGGACGACAATATCAATTTGGGCGAGAAGGACTCTATCAGGCGACGTGCCCTTTGGGCTCTCGAAGGCAAGCCCGACGTCTCCTTCAACAAGGTCGAGATACCCGATATCTCCACGCCTGACATGGAAAAGATCATGTTTGACTTCTGTACGTATTCTATTTATTACCCCGTTACCGCTCTTTACTCATATTTACGTACCCCAGCTTCCAAGACGTCCGCTGCCACATCCTTCGGCAATGGCCTCAATCCAATCATGGCCAGCAAACGCGACTCTTTAAGCTTCTCGCCACTTCTTCTTCGGCGAAGGACCAGTTGCATACTCTTGTCGAAGAAGAGGAAGAAGACGAGTCTCTCGATGTATCCAAGGAAGACCTCGCCGCCCTGCCGTCTCCCACGAGCTCCATCAAGGAGAATGTTCCTCCATCTCTGCCTTCCACCCCTGTTTTCGCCGTTACTAAACCTACTCCTTCCAAATCTCGCCCTTCCAATTTACATCTTCGACCGCTATCCCTTACTCCCGAAAATCTTAATATTACCCCTACTTTGCCTTCTCCCACTCCCACCCCCAGCCCCCGTTCAGGTCTTCGCTCTCTGTCGTTGACACCTTCGTCTTCCATTGACGAGTCAACTCTCAACGGCAGCTCAAGTACCAAACAATCAAGGCGCACTTCCCTTGTCATTTCTCCCACCCCTGCAGCCAAGCGACCAGTGCTGAACCTCGCACTTGAGCAGCTAGGAAATTCCGCCGCCACGTCCACATGCGACGACGATTCGAAACCCACGCGCAGAAGCAGCATTTCGTACAAGCAGTCTTCACATGGCAGCGTAACGACCAATCTTGCAGGTCTTCCCACGCCCGAGATGACACCTACTTTTGGGCGGCGCTATTCCAGTGCCTCTACGGGCGAGCGCGACTCCATTTCGTCCTTCGGCTTCGGCGCCGGGCGCAACAGCAGTGCCACCGCCGCCACCGAGGACGACAGTTTTTTTCCAGCCCCCCCGACACAAACGCGGCCTCTCAGCGCGAGCGAGCAGCATTTTCTCTTCAAGTCGCATAATGCGCTTCTTGCGCGGATCACCGACCTAGAGCGAGCGCTGATGATGAGACGGCGCGAGTCGGGGGGTGCGTACTCTGCCGGCGGCAGCTCGCGCCCGATGTCCGCTGCGTCGTCCCGCTCCTCGCTCGACGGCGCGGGCAGCGCTTCGCCTCTCTCCTCAAGCGAGCCAAGCGACGAGATGCTCCGCTTGATCGCCGATCTCAAGGCGGAGAGGGACGAGCTAAAGCGCGACGCGGACGGATGGCGTACCCGTGTCTCCGATATGGAGGCGCAACTCGGGGTACTCGCCAAGCGTGTGGAGAACGAGCGCCGCGAGGCGTGGGTTGCGCGCTCGCGCGTGGGCCTGCTCGAAGTCGAGAAGGGCGTCCTCAGCAAGAAGCTCGATGCGGTCGAGGAGCTGAATGCACTGCGTCGTGAGGAGCACGCGCTGCAGCAGAAGCGGTGGGAGGAGGAGCGCGGCCGGCTTGTCGGCAAAGAGGACGAGAGCCGGCGGAAGGTGGGCGAGTTGGAGGCGGAGCTGGAGCGCGTGCGCAAAGAGCTCGAAGTAGAGAGGCTGATGAAGAGCGCATTGATCAAGGAGCGCGCTGCCAAGGAGCAAGAGGAGAAGGAGATCGACCCGCTCGCGACGCCTACTCTGAGATCCTTTGAGGCGTACACCCGGCAGGCTCTGAGCAAGGCCCATGGCCTTGGCTTTGCGTCGGTCGATTCCGAGAGCTCGATCACTGATGTCGAGGCTGATTCATCTGACGACGGCCAACGCAACCACTTGGCATTCAAGCTCGGCTCAGTGCAAGAAGAATCCGAGGATGAGGACGACCACAGCGCATATACCTACTCCGAAGAGACGTACTACGACGATGAGGAGGATAGCGGCTTGGCGGGATACGAGGACGAGGACGAGGGGGACACGGACATGAGCCTGCAATCGTCCTCCTCTTTCGGCTCTGAGGAAGATCTGCCGCGGTCCGTCGCGCATCTCCAGCATAAGAGCACGGAGCTGCCGCCGTCGCCTACGACGCCGACGTCGAACCAGGTCTTCACTCCGCCGCGCCCCACGGGCCACCAGCGGCGCGCTACGCTGTCCAAGACATGGACCTTCCCCTTCGGTGCCGTCCCTGCGGTTGCTGACGCTGCGAAGGACCAGAGCGCGCAGGACGAGGATGCTGATGATGAGGAGCAGGATCGGTTCTTCGGGTGCTGGATGACGGCGACGATGCGTCGTTTTCGGTGCCGAGTAGCCCGTCCGCGTATTCATACGAGAAGACTAAGGGCGCTTTCGCGCGTGCATTCAAGTTTGCACCCGAGGATGATAACGCGTCCTTCTTCGTCCCTGGCGTCGGGTTCCCTGCTGGCGATGAGGAGGAAGAAGAAGAGGCTGAGGAGCAGGAACGCAGACTCTCGGTGGTCGCTGAGGAAGCGGAGGAGGAGGAGGAGGCGGAGGAGCAGATGGCAGGCAACAGGCTGAATGACTACGAGGAAGAGGACGACAGCGAGATGTTTGGCGAGATTGGCGGCATCCGCATCACGTTCACACCGCCGCAGGAGGAAGAGCCCAGGGAAGAGCGCGCGCAGATCGCAATTTCGTCACCGACCAAGCGGACTTCGCCGCCGCCAATGCTCCCTGCGCTGGACTTTGGGCTCGACGCGGATGAGGAGGATGCGGAAGAAACCTGTGTGATTCCGATTAGCTTTGGGCGCTCGTTGCTTGACGAGCGACAGCCGTCTCCCCCGCCTCGCCGCCAACCCTTCCCGCACGCTCGCAGATGACATTGGCGGCGATCACGCCACCGTCATCGGTGCCTAGGGTGCAACCGCCATCGATCACGATATCCGCGCGGCCAATGTCGCCGTCGATGATCCCCGCCCAGCTTCGCCCTCGAATAATTCTTTGGCATCGTCCATTCCGCGTCCTGTGGGGACACCCAAGCCTGTAGCGGCCGCTCTATTCACGCCGGCCAAGCCGGCAGTCGCACGGGCAATGACGCTGCCGATGTCGCCTCCGATGTCCTTTGTGACACCACCGACAAAGCGCGGCGGCGCGCTGCCGTCGTTCATCCCGACGCCGGTGTCTTCGCCTTCTCCGCTCCGCACCCTCCAACGGTTGGCGCTGGCGCGCGCGCCAAACCTGCTATTGCGGCGCCGATGTTTATTCGTCAGCCTACGCGCAAGCCCCTGCTTCCCACACGAAGGCTGCGACGACGGGAAATACGAGCGCTAGCACAAGCGCAAGTACAAATGGTTCGACCCTGATTCCCACTTGCCGTCATTCGTAGGCCTTACTGATTATCTGTTTGTTCCACCACCCCAGCATTACCGCCGTCTTCCTCTTCTCGCTATCCTTCCCTGCCTACCTCCCCGTCCTCCATTGCCTCCTCTTCGTCCTCTTTCTATAACTTTTTGACCTGAGCGGTGCGGGAAATGATGCTGCGTCTTCTGCACAGATGAAGAGCGTTGATTTTTCGCATGTCCATACTCTTTCTGGCGCAAGTGTGGGGTCAGTAGACTCGCTTCAGCGCCAGTCAGGTTACGGTCTCTCCTCGATTGTGGCGTCGCCGTTCAAGAGCTTCACAAACTTCATGCCTCATACATGGGCCAATCCTCCCCTGCCGGCTGTGTCTCTTTCTTCCCAATCAATAATTGCCAACCGTACCAATGAGATGGTTGCAGCGAAAGCCACCTGTTATGTCTCGCGGCAAAAACAGTTGCGCAAGTTGCAGCTGCGCATGGAGGTGGAAGGTGTCGTGCCCATGAGTAGCTCTGTCGCCATGGGATGCAGGAGCTGCGATGGTGCTCTCGTGTTTATATAAGGTTGGTCCTTTATCAGCTACTCCTTTCATGTGCTAGTTACTGACGGAGATGCTATGTCCAGACGTGCTGACTCTTACTCCAACCCTCTTCTCTTGAAAACGGACAAAAAAGAACCTTCTCCGTCGTCGGCTTTTATTTGTCACTTATTAGCACCTCCTGCACATTTTATATCTCTTGTCGCATGTCGTGGACTTAGTTTTGTAGTACATACCCATCCCTCCATCTTCCTATTATGACTCCCCATTCACACCTTCCTCATCATGCAACCACACCTCCATTCTATGCCTCCTATGACCTTGACCATCACCACCTTTCCCATCATTTCCATTCATATCCGCCGCTCCTCTCATAGCCCTCCGGACTACATTTATGGAGCACATTTTGGCGTACACCTCCCCTTCCCTCTTCCTGTCCTTCCCCTCTGTGTTGACTGATATCACTCCTTGCATACTAGTTATCCATCCGCCCAGTCCGAGTCTGTGTCGTCTCTGTTCTCCCTTTCACTTTTTTCACGTTATCTATCTCTGCGGCTTGATGTTGTAGATTGAGGGGAAGGATCCTTTCTTTGTTTTTTCTCAGGTGTACATTGTATTATTATCACTAGCTATCTTGTTTTCTTCTTGCAGTTGACGATTATCGTTCAATATACGCCCCTTGTATGTTATCTTCGAGTGATTCTACTATATATGCCCAAAAATATGCGGATACTTTAATTTAATACCGGTAAAATCGAGAGAGAATTAAATGGAACATGTTAGTCAAACGGTAAACTTCAGTTTCAATAGTATACGCATATGTTTAAAAGGAAGCAGAAGATACAATTTGATACTCGGAAATTGCGAGAATGTCGAGGAAAGAATCAAGAAAAAGGAGTGTACGTAGGGTAACGAATGTTGAATGTCGTAGTCAGGATTAAGGTATAGGATTGTCCATCATGTAACCAGTATGATTGAGGATTTATATCTGAGTTTAACTGGGAAGTACGAGTGTTGTTCATAAGTGGAGTTGAACGTTGATTATCGAATGGATATTGCCCGCAATTCGCCGGCGCTTAAAACGGGTCTCCATCCATGATGTCCAACTGGCGGGCGAGAATTCTGCCTTTATGCCGCTTTCAGTAGGCTGCGGGGCTTGCTCCGCGTCTCCACCCTTGCGTTGGCGGCGAAGCCTCCCTCTGAATACGATAATCGAAGAATAAATCTGTTAGGCGCCCATCATGACGAAAAGAAGAGAAAACATTATGACGCACTGCAAACTGCAAGTTTCCACCGATCAGTCCATCATTCTGAGGTACTGTCTTTAGTTGAATATCTGAGTACGCATAGCACAGGACTCACGATGGGGGCAGCAATGACGAAGGACAGCGCGGAGAGGAAGAAAAGAGTGGGCTTGCAAACGCATGGTAGGGATGTAAGATGAGGGGAGACTGCAGGTAAGTAACGCAGAAATTTTGCAGTGGGGCTTTTTAATTGTTGGCCAAAGTTGAAACAGATTATCACTTGTTCCTGTGCAATCAGAATTGAAAGCCTGCCATAGGTGCCTGTCTTGCCGTACTTGTCAATTCAAGGCGTCGTCGGACGAAAACTTCTCTGTATTTGGCCTTGGCTAGCGGTTTTGTCCCTTCTTGTACTCGCCGCCCTCGACCGGGAAAAAGTTTCCGGAACAGGAGACACTTCTCTAGATATTGAAGCGCCAAGCGCCTGAACGTTCGATATTTCATCTCCCGTTATGCCCGTTACTTATGCCCATCAATCTATCACTTTTTTCGTCAAGACTCCGCCCTGGATGTTCGAGCCGGCTCTTATACTTAGGCAGTGGCAAGCCTTTCCGAATCCTCCGCCACATTCTAGAACTCGTAACTAACTTGCTAGAGGAGATATATTGCTGTCTGGACTGGCGGGATGCTAGAGGGGTGTAAAGCTTCTGATCTTTTTCACCATATATCTTCACTTTTGATTTCATTGACTAGATCAAGCCAGAAGGAATCTGAAGGATGCCAAGTATTGTCACTCTTTCAACATTTTCTTATCGGGTATGTACATATACTAGGTGTTAGAAAAAACGCTATGTCAACTTTCACAGGCTGCCCAACATCCCCCATGGAAATTACAAGGTAGCGGCGAATGAGTTGATACTGAGACGAAGTAGGTCTAGATGCATGACATGAAGGTGAATCAGTAGTACAGATGTTGTATAATAGTGGTATGCATAAATGACATGACTGCAGCGAATAGCAGCCTAAGCGTAAGCTCTTGCCAAACCGAACCGAACAGCGACCATGAGAGAAGACAGGGATAGGGGTTACTTAAAGAACTCGAAGACCCAATAACGAAAAGAAAAATAAGGAACACGTTGAATAAAATGGATCGCGTCGCAACTATCGTACAAACCACACTCATCGCAGGTCATAAAACAAAGGCAAAGAGAGAAAATAAAGAAGAGGTCATGAATCTTTCTTACTCTGAGCCAACGATATCATGTCTTCCGAAATGGGACTGGACGGCTCCAAATCCAGCACCTCATTTAGATTGTCTTTGAATGCAGGCAACTCGCTCTGACTTGACCCTCGACTAAGAGTGCGAGGTGTAGAAGCGCCTGACAGCCCTGACTTCAACGAGTTTTCAGCGATTTCTTTCCGTAGCGCTTCCAATTCACGCTCAAACCTACGAATATAAAGATGAGCAAATGTATTAAACCAAAAGGAAAGGTTGCACTCACTTTCTGCCGAAAACTTCGATGTAGAAACCGCCTCCATTCCAAACACTGACTGAGAAGATTACAAGCAAGAAAACCGCACTCCAGAAAGAGCTTTGATAGAGGAGGAAGATGGCGGGGATTTCAGTAAGAAGAGCATAGACTGCGTATAAACACATCAGTCAGACATTTTATCGCGAATTGTTATGTTGTTACTCGCCGAATTGACCGCCCATGAAGGATGCCTCGCGATATCGTTCTGGAACTGCGGAAAGCATGCGTCCAATTGCTCCACGTTTTCGTTAAGGAGAAACGAAAAGGACGTCGTTCGTTGGCCAGACTGAATCTTGGCGCGACGATCCACAAGCACGAACTGGAAACAGATGTCAAATGATCACAAATCAAGACAGCGATAAGACATACTTCCAGTAGAGGATTTGCCAAATTGCATCTGTAACCCAGATCAGAACCATTTCGTGCGGATACATAAGACTCACATATAACGCCGCTGAGAAGGATCCCCTTCATCGGATGGAGTGTTGAGACTTCATTCAAAGCAGGGAATCGTTGACTGGCTTGGGGATAAAAGTGCCTATCACTATGATTAGAAATGATAAACGCGAAATGGGGGAAAATAGGGTACCTTATCACCGTAAACGACAATGGCCCGTAGATATGAATGAACAGAGAAGTAACCTTATCCTGGTCGTGAAATACAAGGCTATTCCGCCAGGTAATAACGGCACTGGCAAGGGAGCCATGGGAAAGGCAATAGCAAGCCACGAAGAGTTCAGGGCTGCTTGGGAAAATCCATATGTAAACGAAGTTGAGGATGGTGACGTAGTAGCATAGGTCGAAGAGGAAGTAATGCCATGCCCGTTTCTTGTATTGATAATAGCGGAGAGGCAGGAGATAAAGACCTATCACGGTGTATGCGATATGGATCCATCTACGAGAGAGTTAGTGGAAGCACTGTTACAAATACCTGCCAAGCCAACGCACTGAGGAGCCAATCCAAACATGAGGGCGGTGAAAAGTAACGTCATAACACCGAAGAAAAACGACACTTTTTCGCGCGTTCGCACAACCTTGGCGGACTGCCACGATGCTTGTAGAGAGGTGACGCGTGTTGAAAGCTGCGGTGGGCGCGTTTTGAGTTCGTAGAAAGCATAGGAGACAACAGTATACGCACCTTGAGTTTGAAGCTCTTGATTTCGCGCTCCAAGTTCTCCGCGAGCAGGTCTCCGGAAAGGTCCTTGATCTTCAAGTCCTTAAGCTTCAGATCCTTAAGATTTAGATCCTTGATCTTGAACGTCTCTTCCGCCTTCATCTTCAGGCGATCGCTATGCTTTTGGAGCTTGCGCTGCAGAAGGTCCACATGCGAGTCGAAGTAGGTTTCGATGGTGTCTACAGAGAATTCAGCAGATTGCCACATTGTGGGGAAAGACTGGAGGATAAAGCGTACCGAGTAGAGTAAATGCGCTAGTTAACTGCTCAAAAGTGTCGTCGCGCACAAAGCGCTCGAACGGCGCCGAAAAATAGCCCTTGCCCAAAGGGGAGATGGTGGCCGCGTCGTCATTATTCGAGAGGACGTCGAAAGAGCAAGCAACAAAGAATTGGCGCAGGTGGTGGCAAAGCGAAGCAAGCAACGAGAGCCACACCGCGTCCAGGCCACTCAGGACGTGTTGCCACATCGACTCATTCGGTCACTCTCTCGCTTAAGTCATCAAGCCAACATCGAGCATTTCCCCGGATGTCGTCTGGCAGCTTTGTATCGTCGAACGTGCGTACTACATACTGTCTTTTTAGAGCAGGGCATACGGCGTATCTCCCAGTCGGCCTGTGCATTCAAGGTGCGCGTCAGGAAGTCAGGAATTTGTGCAGAGCGAGCATGACGTCCAGAACAGGCGATGCGGAAGCAATTGCCCAAAGCGTCAATTGAGTTGCTTGGCGCTGGGACCGTTTTGAACACAACCACAACCACAGCGAGCCCGCATCTCTACCAGCGCTCGACTTTTCTCTTGTCTCCTCTGATCTATCAACTATATAATGCTTGGAAAACTGGGTTTGTGTCCTGATACTTGGGCTTTTGTCAATCCCGCTCATATATCTTCCGGTCAACTGCAGTCCATCTCGGTTTTGATGCTCTCCTTATCACGGCTTTCCTCGCTGGGGTCAAGCGCACCACAGGGCTAACGTGAGTACATGTGCCTCTGCTTCAAAAAAAAAGTCGTCTAACTATTGGTATACAGGCCGGCACTTTCCCAAGTTCCAAACAAAGATGTCCGTCGTACGTCGTCTATCTCCTTCCAATTACTGATCTTTCCTCACATTGGCCATGTAGACCTGCTCAATTCGTATCTAGAATTTGGTAAGATTAATCTGTGTGATCAACTACCATGACTCTAATGACCTCATCTCTGGAATGGCAGGCGAATATGCTTTTGATTTTGCAGTTGTAATATTTGGTGTAGGTTTATTCCTCATGACCCCGAGGTGTACACAGGCTGATCCTCCTCCCCTCTCCAGCGATCCTCTCTTTCGAGCGAAAGAGACAATGAATTACCTGTCTATCTATGGGAACTGCAGACCATCTTCGCGCTCGTCTGTTCCTCATGTTATCGGTTCGTCCTCCGGGTTCAACGCAGTCAGGACTCAACCCACCTCTCGAACAACAGTCTACATGATACCTGCTTCAAGTATAATACCTGCTTCAAGAGTAGCAGCCTTTTACTTCCATCGTGTTTGAAGAATCCTTTTATATTGGGTATAGCAAGTTACTTTTCGATAGCATTTCCAGAATCATCCAAGGAAGTTGTAAACGAAGAAGTGTAATACTATTGATCCTAGGGCAAAGTCCGCAAATGCTCTGCAAGAAATATATGAAGCTTCGTTCGGAACAGCAGGAGAAGAAACGCGCACCGTTCTGGTGACACCTCCTTGAACTCGTCTTTATTATCAGGGTTGACTTGCGAGCGCAATGACGCTGCCAAGACGAACTGTCCAACGGTGCTCGAAAAGCTAGTAGTGTTCATGGTCAATTTAGATTTCGAGGGGCACAAAGGCAAAGACCAACCCAGCCAGAAACGCGTTGTAAGGGAAGTTGCTGACCAGAACGCAATAAGCGAACTGCACAATGCCGGAGAGCATTAAGAAGAACAGGAAGGAGTCAATGAATTTGAGGCGGTCGGAAGTGCCATCGCGATAGGCCTTCCAGAGGGTTTGGAACGCGTTGACAGACGTCTCAGACGAAGCTGAGGATGATTTTGGAGCCATGGTAAGGACGAAGAGATATGGTACAGATTGACGCTGGGAACGCGACGTGGCTCCTGAAAGTGTAGCGAGGCTCTTGCCAAACACAGCCAAGCAGCTTCCAGAATACAGGCGCGTCTCGATCCGAAAAAAAAGCTGGCTACATACTGACGCTCGACCATTCTTGCTCCCCGTGCCGCGCCCAACATGGCCACCTGTCTGCGCCTCGTCTCTTCCAATGCTTCGCGGTCGTCCGCCACCAGGTTATCATCCCTCCAAAAGTCAAAATGGACAACCAGAGGCATAGCACAACATAGGGCTAGAGGCTTGCCGTATGATATCGAACAGGGACTGGGCAATTTCCTGCCCCCACCTGCTCTCAAAACACTCGTCGAATACCAAGAAGGCCTGCTGGAACGTCTAAACCACGAGCTACGGAGTACGTCTGCATTTCCTCACTGGCGCTTATTGCGTTGCTGACATGGCATTCTGTATTAGCGGACCCAAAGGCCGAGGGCCATACAACTGTTGCTCAAACTGTCATCAACTACTCTCAGAAAGGCGAGAGAACGCTGGCGTTCAATTACGCAGCCCTGGCTTTGAACAACAGCTTCTTCTTGGACCAACTCGTTAGTCCAGTTCTTTTTACACGTATTATATTCTGTCCGCTTAACCTTCTCAACTTCACCCTTCCTTGCGCAGTCTCCTCCCCCAGAAGAAGGTTCCAAACTTAACCACGAAGACAAAATCGACCCATTGCTCTACAATCAAATCGAGGTCAACTACGGCGACCTCACGCACCTCAAATCTACCTTCTCCGCCGCTGCCATGGGCATCTTTTCCAACGGGTGGATTTGGCTCGTCTCCGACGACGTAGGCAACCTCGGCATCCTGCCGACCATTGGCCCCTCGACCCTCCTCGTGCGCTCGCGCACGAACATGCACTACGACCCCTCCCTCGCCGTCCTCGGCGAAGACAGCGCGCGCCACGCACACGCGACCTCCGCGCCCCAGCTGCCGGGCGGCGAGTGGCCCTCCGCGCCACCCCGCTCACCTGCGTCCGGCCTCGGAGGCGGCAAGCCTTCGTTCAGGCCGTTCGATTACCAGTCGCGGACGATCCACACCACACGCGCGCTGTCCATGTTTGAATTGCCTGCATCCACGAATAACATCCATGGCGAGCCCTCGGAATTGGCAGAGCGGCAGCAAAGGGCGAAATCCAACATCATGACGGTTGGCAAGACCTTGTTCCCTTTGTTTGTCGTCCCTGTGTACGAACATGCCTGGATGAGCGCAGGATATGGTGTGTGGGGCAAGGAGGCTTGGTTAAGGGAGTTCTGGACAGTGCTTGACTGGAGCAAGGTCAGTAACGCATACAAGACACATATAAACGCCATCGTCAGGTAGTTCTATCACATCCCTTACTCACCTACTCATGAATAATATTATAATCTTTATCTACTCCTACACTCTATTTGCGGTCTTCTAAAACCAATAGAAATTATATGGATAAAAAAATCAGGCCAGGTACTGTTACATTGAAACCCTTATGTGAGTTGGTTTAATTACAAATGCTTGTCTAATTGTCGGCAAAACATTGTCAAGAAATTCTAGCCACGAAATCTAAGCTCCTGTTTTCAAAGCCATAAGAGCGCAAAGAGCAGCTGTCGGAGATCCTCGACGTGAATTTCGCAAGGATTGACAAGAAGCTTAAGTGACTTACCACCAACCCCGCTTCCGTCTTTAGCAAGGCCAATTTCGACGCGCTGTTCAACCTCTTCACCCACCAGTGTCTGCAAGGATTCTCGCAGAATGGTTTGGAAGTTGGGGTAATGTTCAATGAGACTTTAACATCAATGTCAGCGGCGGTGCATAAAAAACATCCTTTCTCGTTTACATACCTTCCATCAACACCAACTCCGAGCCTTTCGTTGAGGCCATAAACAGGGTTATGTTCGCCATGCAACGTCGCATGCTCAGTTTGGATCAGAACTGTGGCAACGGCAACTCCGCTCAACAAGGCTGCTCTCCTTGCAACGAGCGAAGATACCCATCGCACAATCTCAAAGTACAGTATCAGTATCTACTGTTGGAATTACAGTGGGTCAAAAGCCTACCGCAGCATCATTCAGAGACACATCCTCTTCACTGAATCCCAGAGTTTTGGCCACAATTTTGCGAATGATCTCCAGTTTAGCGAACACCTTCGGTGACAACAACTCCTTGGTGTAGTGCACGGATAAAGGAGGGGAAGTGTAGTCTTCTGGTACCGTGCCGTGATCGCCTATCCACGCCTCTTCAACGGCGCTCATCAAGCTAGTATCGACTCCATAGTGCTTGTTCAGGATAGCAGTGGATTTACCACCAAAAAGCAACGATTTCGGAGCGGCATCGACCAAAGTGACCAAGACATGTCGAACAATTTCGCCCAAATACATCCCGGAAATGAATTTCTCGAATGCTTGGAACTTGGGGTTTATACTCAGACGATCGATTGCGTTATCATATGGCGTTGAAGGAAGATGCGAACGCTATTAAACATAAGAAAGATGTGGTGATGAAATGGGGTATACTCTTACAGAATTGTTGAATGCACCCCATTCACAGTTGATGACCATGGAGCCGCCGCGAGCTGCAGCTGGAGTACCTTTGAGCTTAGTGATTTTCTCTAAATTGTAAAGTCAACATCGCACTCCAAGGTCCACATCCTTGTTTGCGCACCAACTCTCTCAATATAGGCTCCATTGGTTCCAGTTCCGAAGATGGCTCCTGCGATACAACCTCCTGCTGTATATGCACGCGAAAGGAGAGCCCCGACAGTCTACGATGCGACGGTCAGGATTAACGCATAGCACGTAGATTGAACAGTACTTACGTCGTTCACAAGTGCAACACATTTGACGCGCATGTGTTTACGATCAAATGCATCTTGTAGAAGCTTAACGACGTCGTGTCCTACGGCGTTCTTTGCTGAAAAGCCCTTGGTCCATGTCAAGATCTTTCCTGCCCCGAGTGCAGTTTGTTCGACAGGGAAAGAGAAGGTTAACCCCAGATGAACATCACCTGCGGGTGACGTGGTTGGATCGTCGGCGGGGGATGTATAGTCGGTGGTCGCGTGTGTCGTCAAAAACGCGTCGACGGAATCCGCGAGATAATCTAGCCGAGTTGAATGATGAAAATGACGTCAGACGAAGTGCACAGAATTTGAAAAGTGCTCTAACCAAATAATGCAGTGGCCTCGCCGGTTTTCAGAGTCTCTGAGACTCTGTACTTTTGTTGGACCAGGTTGAAGGTTTTATCCCCATTCAACACCACCTCGCATACGCGTCTAGGATCCGCACAAGGTCACGGAAGTGCGCAGTTAGAACGATTTCTAAGATTTAAAAAATCGCCCCATTTGACGCACAAATTTGTACCTCCAAGATCAAGGGCGAGAAAAGTACTGGGTCATGAAATTGAATCGACGAGCACCTACTATAATCGGAGAGCATACCCAGTTTCTGTGCCATCTGGAACGCCAGTAACGAAGGTTGGACTGTAACATACATCAGTCCAGGGAACTCCAAACGGGATAGAGAAGGACTCACATCATCGCCATCGGTTGTCCATATTTTTCCAGGCCAAGTTTAAATTCAGCAAGGAAAGCTTTGGTGAGCTCGACGAGGGCGCTGTCGTCGAGGGTCAACTGGCGATCGATGAGGTCGAAGACAGCCTGGGGACTGTCATACTGAAGGGCAGACATGAGTACCATTTGCCTGCTTGAGATGGTGGAATAGGTTCAAGATCAGGCGCAGACGACTGAATGAGGTACCAGAGTATTCGGCACTTTGCTTGGCTATCGCGATACCGTCACTTCCTTTTCGAGCACCACCAAGTTGATCCCGTCCACATCAACACCTGCCATACCCAGCTGTTTGGTCTTATTAGACGGGAACAGAACGTCCCTGTTCGTGTCTAAATTGACCCAAGACGTACATCCACCCGCTAGGGGCAATAACTACCCAATAATTACCTTCAAGTCCTGTCCCACGCGGTGAACCGGTAACCGTGGAGCGGGACTATTCCCACAATCCCTTCCGGGCGTGTATCCGGCATCAACGCCCCCTCGCGCGCGCGCATTGCCTATTTTGGGTGCGCGCATCACCCGCTGATGCCACCGTCGCGTCCCGCCCTCTTGCCCGCTGGTGCAGAGAATGGGCTCTAGCTCAGTCCATTTCCCTTCGTTCCTTTCGCTTTTTGGCATATAGGTAGATATAGTATATAGGAGTTAGTATATAGTGTTTTAATGTGAATATATATGCTATTATCCATCAAAATAGAGATATCTTATAGAGGGGAAGGAGGAGGACTGCCAGGTATATGCCTGGAACATATGGGAGGCTATATATCAAGCTGGGGATACTATCTACACTATAATGGGGGGTATTATACTGAGTTAGAGCTTCCCAAGTGTTGCCAGAAGTGACCCATGGGGAGATCTAGAGGGAGGGTGTCATAGGGCAAGAAAGTAACATGTTCCAATGCTCTCAGTATCAATTCAATAGCTGTACATGGTGTATTCTACCTATATAGCTTCATATCTGCAGCCAGATGTGCCACAGACACAGTCAGCCCTCTACTATTGACTCATCTACCTGGTGATACATTGGATCATATCTCAGCACCAGGGAGAGATATCCTCCTAATCTCTTTGGATTAGGGCTCCCCCAGGTTATATCTATCTATCCCTATCGCAATAATATAGCTAAGAAGGTTGGAACATATGGATAATGGTACCTGAAAAGGGCCTACATGCAGGTACCCATATATAGGGTATAAAAGATTATTTGGGCATATATCACAATGTAGAGGGGTACTATACCATACCTACATTGATTCCATGGAGTAATAATGATACCTTGCAGGTGGAACTGGGTCATGAGGAGGTGAGACATGCCAAACACGTCTAAAGGACGTATTCGGCCTATAGAATTACAAGTAGGCGGTCTAAAATTCTGTAAAGCTAGGGTATGATAGCTCTAATGAATTACTACAGAATGAGATAGGCCGGAAGATAATCGAATTAGCGAGTGAGAAGATATGCTGGAAACATTGTAAAGGACATCATTTTTAACACTGATCCAAACATAGGCACATAACTGCCCCAGCTATGCTTGATCTAGACCGATATTCTGACCAATGTTTCCAACATATCTTTCTACCCACTGTTTCGATTATCTTCCGGCCTATCTCATTCTGTAGGAATTCATTAGAGCTATCATACCCTAGCTTTACAGAATTTTAGACCGCCTACTTGTAATTCTATAGGCCGAATACGTCCTTTAGACGTGTTTGGCATGTCTCACCTCCTCATGACCCAGTTCCACCTGCAAGGTATCATTATTACTCCATGGAATCAATGTAGGTATGGTATAGTACCCCTCTACATTGTGATATATGCCCAAATAATCTTTTATACCCTATATATGGGTACCTGCATGTAGGCCCTTTTCAGGTACCATTATCCATATGTTCCAACCTTCTTAGCTATATTATTGCGATAGGGATAGATAGATATAACCTGGGGGAGCCCTAATCCAAAGAGATTAGGAGGATATCTCTCCCTGGTGCTGAGATATGATCCAATGTATCACCAGGTAGATGAGTCAATAGTAGAGGGCTGACTGTGTCTGTGGCACATCTGGCTGCAGATATGAAGCTATATAGGTAGAATACACCATGTACAGCTATTGAATTGATACTGAGAGCATTGGAACATGTTACTTTCTTGCCCTATGACACCCTCCCTCTAGATCTCCCCATGGGTCACTTCTGGCAACACTTGGGAAGCTCTAACTCAGTATAATACCCCCCATTATAGTGTAGATAGTATCCCCAGCTTGATATATAGCCTCCCATATGTTCCAGGCATATACCTGGCAGTCCTCCTCCTTCCCCTCTATAAGATATCTCTATTTTGATGGATAATAGCATATATATTCACATTAAAACACTATATACTAACTCCTATATACTATATCTACCTATATGCCAAAAAGCGAAAGGAACGAAGGGAAATGGACTGAGCTAGAGCCCATTCTCTGCACCAGCGGGCAAGAGGGCGGGACGCGACGGTGGCATCAGCGGGTGATGCGCGCACCCAAAATAGGCAATGCGCGCGCGCGAGGGGGCGTTGATGCCGGATACACGCCCGGAAGGGATTGTGGGAATAGTCCCGCTCCACGGTTACCGGTTCACCGCGTGGGACAGGACTTGAAGGTAATTATTGGGTAGTTATTGCCCCTAGCGGGTGGATGTACGTCTTGGGTCAATTTAGACACGAACAGGGACGTTCTGTTCCCGTCTAATAAGACCAAACAGCTGGGTATGGCAGGTGCACATCAAGTCCACATTGGCTCTTGCTCGTCAGCTAGTTCACATAGGTACCCACAGCAGCCCACATACCCCGTCCGACTCCGTAGGGCCACCAACCCCCAATTCTCGAGCTCATAATCCGAACTAGCTATGTCCTAGCGTTATGGAAAGTCTTCATTCGAGCCCAATTCGTATAATTGTTGAAAAAAGCCAAAGCACGAGGCCTGTTCTGGACTTCAATCCCTATTTCACCTACTTGAGGGTAATGGAACATCAACATGTCCAGTCCATTGGGTGGATTTACCCCTTTATATTCACCGAAGTCCGAACTGGATTCTGCCCGAGTAGTTGCCAATGGACTGGATCGCAATATACACCTTACATGCAACCTGCATCTACTCATGACATCGACACGGAAGCGCTGTAGGGCGGCCTAATGTCGGTTGTTGATTACTTTCTGGTGCTCCCATCAGCACACACTGGAATTCGGCAAAGATTCGGAATTTATACAAGCGGTCCGAATCTAAGCCTCTGTTATAGACGAATACCGATATAATCATGTCTTCGGCGCACCTGATTTTTCGGCTCTTATTCGACTTCACTATCTCGCAACACTCCGAATCTTACTGCTCAGCCTTGCATAACTCAGTTTTTCCCCTCTTTTTATTGCCCGAGTTGGAATGGCTTCCCATCATACGATTCAGCTTATTTCTGACGCGATGCTACCTCAACTTACCTTCAACAACACCTAAATTGTCTGCATATCCACTTTTCGAGACCAGTTGAACTGCTGAAGGCTCGGTCACCTCGGTGCGACGTTGCGGGCCATGTGATAGCAGACTTTTGTCCCGTCTATCTATTCTCGTGTCATGAACAATATTGTACGGTTAGGATTCCAGTTCTCAAGGCAGCGCTTCGACTTCCTTTCTCCTCTTTGGGTAACCGTTGAATTCCGGGATGCCAGTTGGCACATTCCTTGCAGGACTGGCTCCATCATGTGTTGAATTCACCTTGTGGAGGACTCTTCAAATGCATTTAATCGGCATCGTTTGATAGACTGTATAGCGGGTCGAGGGTGGAGGTACTTGGAGGATAGAGTGATATAAAAGGGCATTAAAAAGTCTTTTTACAAACCCTCATCTTGTCCAAATATGAAGATATCTTTCTTGAAATTATTGTCGCTTGTTTGTGCCACGTCCGTGGTGGCAAAAAGTCGTCGGCTTCAACGACGAGGGACAAGTCCAAATTCTCTTTTCCCAAGACAGGCCCTCAGCGACAATCTTCAGAGCAATGTGCGTCTATTCACTTCTTGATGATTTATCAGTAGCTTACGCAATAATGCTCAATGAAGGTCACTTGGGATGAATATTCGTTCATTATCAACGGCGAGCGTCTCATGCTATTCAGCGGAGAGGTTCATCCATACCGGTGATTCAAAAACGCAAATATCACGTTTCTGTAAATTCAATCCGCCTCTATCACCAGAAACCCTGTTCAGAGTCTGCATCTTGATGTCTTCCAAAAAATTAAGTATGTCCACTTTCACCTTCTAATATTAAAGCTAATGACGGCCGCAGGGCCATGGGATTCAATGCAGTGTCGTTCTATGTCTTCTGGGGGATACTTGAGCCCAAACGCGGAGAAATCTCTTTCGAAGGATTCAGGGACCTCCAGCCCTTCTTCGATGCTGCAAAGCAAGCTGGCCTTTATTTGATTGCTCGGCCTGGGTCAATCCTTTCCGGTACCTCTGCTTCTTTGGTCATTTTCTGATGGTCGAATCCCTAGCCCATACATCAATGCGGAGACTACAGCAGGTGGCTTCCCAGGATGGGGCACATACACTCCTGGACTTTGGAGGACCTCAAATACTACCTATCTTGAAGCATATGCAGGATATATCCAAGCGGTTGGCTCCCAAATAGCTGCCAACGAGATTACAAAAGGCGGTCCTATTATTTTAGTTCAGGTGCGCGTTTTCAGCATTGTGAATTGCGAAAGACTCATATTCAATGATTGATAGACCGAGAACGAGTATAGTGGATTCCAGGCACCATATACCGAAGACTTCGTTTATGAGACCAAACTTAAGGACTCTTTGGTACGATCACGCTCATATGTTGCTTTACCTTCATTAGTAATCGAGTTTCTAGAGAGCAAGTGGAATTACTGTGCCTCTGACAGTCAATGATGCTTGGCCCGGAGGCCATTATACTGACGTGGACGTCTATGGATACGATTCTTATCCAAATGGCTTTGACTGCTCCCACCCATATACATGGGCATCGGATGCTGTGCCTGAGTAGGCCAAATTTTCACAAATACCATTTTTACCACTAATGAATTTGGATTAGATATTTCTGGGGTGCTCATATGCAATATAATCCTCAAGATTTGAACGCTGTGTACGAGTTCCAGGGAGGTGCATTCGATGGATGGTCAGTCCATAAAAACGATCCGTGAAATCTTAATTGATCTTGTTGAAGGGGTGGTTCTGGTTACTCGACATGTGCGGTTCTTACGGGCCCAGAGTTTGAAAGAGGTAAAGTTTATGCGTTGCTGGTTCATGAACTACATGTACTAATCCATACAATTTAGTGTTCTACAAGAACGAATTTGCGATGTCGACTACTTACCTCAACTTGTACATGACCTTTGGCGGTACTAATTGGGGAGGAATTGCTCATCCAGGTTGGTATTTCAACGAAGGCTGAGAATTGTCCTGGAGGGCTCACATTTCTGCTTCTAGGCGTCTATACGTCTTATGACTATGTAAGCTGCATATAGTTAACCTTTATACACGCTATCTGGACCTGCAACTTTTCCTCAGGGCTCTGCCATTGCTGAAGACAGGACTCTGCGCGAGAAATATTACGAACTCAAGCTTCAGGCATACTTCCTTGCCGTTTCTCCTGCATATCTTACCACACGTCCCATGAACATTTACAACACGCAAAGCTCGTTCACAGGAAACTCTGCACTCAAGACCACGCAGGTATTAGATGTCGTGGGTAATAAAACTGGGTTTTACGTCGTCAGGTATACATTGTATACTGTATTGAATTGCCATATACTGATATTCTATGTAGGCAAACAGATGCATCTGTGTTCACCGCGCAATCGTACACCTTAACGCTACCCACAAGCATCGGATCGTTGACCATACCTACCATCGGTGGCTCGCTTACATTGAACGGTCAAGACTCTAAAGTTCATCTGGTCGACTACACTGCCGGCTCAACCACATTGACTTATTCGACTGGGGAATTACTGACGTGGTAAGTCTGAAACAGTTATCGTAGATGATCTAGAACTTAGCGCCTGAATGCGCGCCTCATCATTCAGGGCAACAATAGATGGACGTGACGTTATCCTCCTCTATGGAAACTCTGGCGAACTTCATGAAACTGCCATCAAGTTCACCTCACCGGCTCCCCCTACTGTTAAAGTCGTTTCTGGTACTGGGACAATCAAACAGAAGGTTCTGACTGGTGGTGCTTTGGCTCTTCAATACACTACTTCAGGACAGACGGTCGTCCAGGTCGGAAGCAATATCCTCCTGTATATACTAGGTTTGTTGAGATTCAATTCCTTCCACTGTTTGCCACCTGACAATTCTCTGCGACTCCTAGATCGCGCTAATGCATATCAATTCTGGGTCCTTCACCCACCCGCTAGCACTGGTGCTTTACCTCAATACAGCACCGCGAATCCAATAATTGTCAAAGGCGGTTATCTGCTGCGCTCGGTTTCTGTTGATGGCAGTTCATTGGCGTTAGTTGGAGATCTTAACAGCACGGCTAACTTTGAAATTGTCGCGCCTGCTGCACAATCACATTCCGTCACCTTCAACGCTTCCCCACTCTCGATGATCAAAACATCTTACGGAACATTGACTGCTTCAAAGGTGCCTTCTCTTCCGGCGGTAACACTTCCAACGCTGTCAGCACTTACATGGGTAAGTGATCAAAGCTCTAACCTCGCACACCCTCAATTTAATTTAATCTGATCTAATTTTTCTAGAAAACCGCGAATAGTCTGCCTGAAATTAGCGGCTCCTACTCCGATGCTGCATGGACAACAGCTAATCACAACTCTACTGTCAATCCATCTGGTTTTTCCACTCCTGTTGTTTTATACGCGGGCGATTACGGCTATCACACAGGGAACATCTTATGGCGTGCTCACTTCAATGCCACTGGTACCGAAACTGCGTTCACAGTACACCTCATTGGCGGCTCTGCGTTTGGATATTCGGTATGGCTTGACTCGGCCTTCATTGGATCATGGGAAGGAGATGCCGTTCACAGTGACTACGAAGGCACATTTACCCTCCCAAAGGCACTGGCAAAAGGCTCGAACCACACCATCACTATCCTTCAAGACCACCAAGGATACGAAGAAGATTGGACTGCTGCCAGTGAGGATTTCAAAACACCCAGAGGTATCCTCAGCTATTCCTTCGTCGGAAGTCCTTCCACGACTGTGGCGCTTTGGAAAGTCACAGGAAACCTTGGAGGAGAAAGCGTACGACCACCCTTTATTTAATTGTACGCCCTGAGGATACTGATCTATCGTCTGGCGATCAGTACGTTGACAGGACACGAGGACCTTTGAATGAAGGTGGCTTGTTCGGAGAACGACAAGGTATGATATATAAAATGCCAACTGAACGTAATTATACTAACACCGGGAACATAGGCTGGCATTTGCCTGGATTCAATGACGCATCATGGGCTGCAGGCAAACCCACTACGGGTATCGCTGCAGCCGGAGTGAGCTTCTATAGGTAAATGTTATCGACTTAGAGACCCTTTACTCTTGATTGAAGTGTGATATCTTCTAGGACTACCTTCAGTTTGAACATTCCGGACGGCGTTGATTATCCGCTCTCATTTGTGGTCAGCAATTCTACAACAAACCCTCATTTCCGCTCGCAGGTATGCCATCATCGATCCATTTGTAAAAAAAAACATGCTTAATTTTCATACGTGTAGATTTATGTCAATGGATATCAATTTGGAAAATTTGGTGGGCATTTCAACCGTCCGTAAATAAAACTATAAGCTTATAATGGATTCGCAGTGAATCATATTGGCCCTCAAAAATCTTTTCCTGTCCGTGAGTGTATTCATGATAGTGGCCAATAATATAATAAGCATCTGACGGCGGTCCATTAGCTCAAGGGATCCTCAATTATCAAGGCCAAAATACTCTGGCCGTCTCTTTGTGGGCAGCTGATGCAGGTGGAGCGAAACTCAATTCACTTGCACTCCAAATCACATCAAAGGTTCAAAGTAGCATGGCCAATGTTGCGAACGCTCCATCTCCAGCTTGGACACCACGGGCAGGGGCATATTGAGTCTAGTAGCAGTCTAAAGCCCTCTGTTCTATACAACTTGCCTGTATATTCACGTTGACCTCAAATCCGATCGCGTTGAAATGACTTCCGATGCTCAGCCACAAATATAATATGCACTCTAATAAACAATGGCAAATTACATGACGTTGAGGTCGCCGAACTTCTCCTTGTACCCTAAGGACTTCCGTAAAGATTATTGCAAGGAGGGAACAAAGGACTCGCGTACCTGGTACTGACCATTTGCCCTTCTTGAGCATGGTCTCTACAGCTTCGACGATACGGGGATGGGCCTTGCCAACGTCGTCGGCCTGAAAAATTGGATGTTAGAAGGAGGTCTCGTCATATAGATGAAATGGACGTACAGTAAGTTGCTCGAATGGACGAGCTTGCTCAATGTTGGCAAGGGTCTCCTTAAGCTCCTTCAACTCGACATCAATCTTGGCCTCTGTCTCCTGCGCTTTGGCGACCTGAATAAAATCCGCTGATGTTAGAAACATTTACACGTGCGCAGTGTATAACTAACAGCTGTAGCCTCGAAGGTCTCGATGGCCTTGACGTGCGCGTTCACATCATAAGTGACGGGCTTGAAGTCCTTGAAGATCTTTTCAGCCTCGTCAACGATGGCCTGGTTCTTCAAGACGGAGCGGTAGTGATCGAAGTTGACGGTGCTGGGGAGGCTGGAGTAGGAACTCTGGAGACGCTGAGCCTCGCTATGACGTTTACGGAAAGCTTGGAGAGCAGAAATGGTCTCTGTAGACAAAAAGGATTTAAAACTAGAGTGCAGAAAGCCTTAGGAGGGTATCACCAACCCTTTCCAAGTCCGAGGGAGCTGTAGATGCGGGAGAAATCCTGGGATAGAAAACAATGGTCAGAGAGAGACGTGTCAAGGCATAGCGGGCTGAAAACTTACAACCGCCACGGCCGTTGCTTTTGACGCCATCGTCTATACCAATATCAGATACCAATGCACGACCCCAAATTGGAGGCTACTCACTTTAAAGGCGGGTTATGGATAGTGTGGCTTGCGCGAAGGAAACCGACGTTGCCAGTGGCCCTACCGGCAACTCCCGATCTTTTGCTCCTGCACGCGCCGAATGCCGTACGTGGTAATGTTTTCTCACGATCCTCTACTTCAGTGCCAGAAATTCTTTGAATCTTCCTCGCTGCTGGAAATGACTGTTTCTAAAAAAAAACAGCCTATAATAAACAGGTTCCAAGGCTGCTCCCTGCCTTTTTTTACTCAATCTCCGCGTCCGTGGTTTTTCTCAAAGATTTGTCAAAGATTGCAACTTAATAACTATTCCTCAACACCAGACAATCCATATTGCATTTCAGGCTGGCTTTTTTCCCTTACTTGATTAATATCAGCCAGTTTGGATAGATATGGTAGTAACCTAAAAATTATATTTGGGACCTGTACGAATTATTTTATATCGATATTTCTTCTGGACTTCGTCAGGACTGGAGGTTGAGGGATCAGCTGGAGGCGCGGGAACTTCGGATTGATTTGAAAACACGTGTCAGAATACGCGTTGATTTATTTGGTTGTGATTAGTGTTACTATAAACGCGTACTGTCACGATTGTAACGCCAGAGGATGCGTCACGTATCCCCTACTACACCTCATAATCCTCGTGTGAAGAGTAAAGCAGCCCGCTTCTCTCTGCCCTACTCCCGATATGCCACTAGAAAAGGATTACTCCATAGTGGCTGACTCCACTATCTCTTCATCGCCTCAACTTGAAGGCCACGTTCAAGACGGTGACCACGACGCGTCGACTGTGCCAATCAAACGACCCGCGAGGACTTATGGCAGGCGTCGTGAAGAGCCTCCAGTAGAGGAGGCCGAATCTCTGCACTCCACGTCTTCGAGCCTTGCCCCCCATAATACCGCCCTATTGGAGGTAGTTCCCTCCAGCTCACCGCGTTTCAGGCGCTCTGTTGCGCACCATAGTGCTAGCGATGACGAAGAAACCTCTGGTGCCTCTCCAAAATTTACGTTTGACTGGAAGAAGAAATTGGAACAAATGGACGAGGATGATGATGACGAGGCTTCAGCGATGATTAAAGAGAATGGCGTACCAGCACGCGCAAGCTTTGGTCAACCGTCCTTACTGCAACAAACTTCTATTGCGCCTTTGCCTTCCGATGCTTCGAGCGAAGGGCAAATCTCACAATCTCTACCCGTTATATCCCATGATTTATTTGGAGACGACTCTGTGTCTCAAGAAAACGGATCATCGCCTCAAGTGGCACCTGTCAAAGAAATGTTTTCCCTCTCATCCCCCCAAGTTGCACCTCGGGCACGCGCGCGCCTTTCGAATGTCATTCACGACTCTGACTCTGAACCTGAACCATCGAAGGCTTCTTCGTCGACTACCCCCTCGTCCTCAAGTCAACCGTTACACAATATCAACACGCCTAAGTCGAGATCCTTGTCGACTACCCCGCCCACATCTGACGAGGAAATGCCGGCCAAAATCTCTGCCAGAGCACGGTCCAGTGGGAAGCGGAAATCTCTCGGTCATTCGCGTCATAGTGATCCTCCCCTTGACCTGATTGAACGACCACTGAGCGAACCAAAGATACGCTCGGGCGCGAAAAACCATTCGAAAGTCAAAGTGCGTAATTTCAGTATCTGTGGAAATGATACTTACAAAAGCAAAATAGGCACCAACGAAGAAGGATCGACAAGAGATGTTGAAAGAGAGAACTCGTCTGGCGGCTGGGTCTACCGTGTCGATACCCCGAGAGACCGTATCTAAATATACCGTAGAAGGGCTTTTCGCAAAGATGTACGAATAATTTCAACTCCTTCAAACTAAAAGCTGATTTGTTTATAGTCGAGGTCCTGACAAGCAGCCCACCATATCGGATCCAACATTGCAACCACTTCCTCTATCGGATCCAATTGAGGCGTATTCTTCTCCGCCAACCAATCCTCGAGGAACAGTTTCGGGGTGCGTCGCTTCAACGTCTTATGTTGCGCGCACGAAAGTGTCAACGTCAAAAGTCCCACATTCGCCTGCCGGAAATGATTCCGATTCTGAAGAACTTCCCGAAGTCTCCGAAGTAATTAAAGAGATCGGGGTGCAGAAGAAGAAACAAGAATTGCAAGAGATGAAGAAACGCGCTATAGAGATGCTCCAAAGCAAGTCAGTGCCTGAACATCTCCAAGTCGATTCCGACGATGACGATCTTCACATTGTCAACTCCAATGCCAAAACGGGAGTGAAGGAGGAGGAGGGCCGTCGTTCAGCAAAGAAACAGCACATCTCCCAGACGCGCAAACAACAGATGCAACTTGCCCGAGTGAATCCCGCTAAGCAGAAGCGTAACGAGGAAGTTTCCCTCCTCAGGGCTCACGGGAATGGCGAAGGACCATCCTCGATCGTTCTTCAACATTCTGCTCGTCTTGATCAGAGAGAACTAAGCCGAGTCATGGCTGCTCAAGCTCAGATCCAAGCTCGTGAAGTCGCACAGAGGAAAGCGAACGAGTGGAAGAAACACGGTGGCCACCTTCCTGCTCAGTTAGAAGTTCCGACAGAAGGCCTAGTGACTGCTTTGCAGACTATTGCCGAAAAGGGTATGAAAGTCGCAGAAGCCAGCGCCGCCAATAGAATGGATGTCGATGATGACGATGACGACGAAGGTGATGAAGATTGGGATCCTACATTGAGAGGTTCCGCATCACCTGAACCAGTGGAGAACGACGGAGAAGAGGACGGAGAAGAGAACGACGAGAATATGTCTGTTGAGCAGGATATCACAATGGTCGATATTAACGATTCCGAGGAAGTCGAAGAAGCTAAAGTCCGCGCTACACGCCGAATGGTAGTCGTGTCGGATGACGAAGATGAAAACGAGGAAAATATACCACCTGCCTCGAATCGATACCGCCGCGCGACCTCATCAGCCGAATTGCCAACCGAGGACGAATACGATAAGGAGAACAACACTGAGCTCATGTATGACCGCAGCGACGATAAAGAGAACACAGCCGTGGTCAGACATACCCCTCTGGCCAGTAGTTCGCGGTCTATCTTCGACATCGTTGCTCCTCTTTCGCCGGATGGTGTTTCCAGAGAATTGAATTTCAGAAGTCAAAGGGTGGGTATCGATAGCGGGGGCAGTGGGAAGTTAAGACGACCGTTCAAAGAGTTGCTATTGGACGAAAGTCCATCGTCGATACAGCATGGCCCTTCGACCCTCACACAATCTTTCGCTGCCCAGCTGCAACAAGCTTCACCCTTATCAAGTACATTATCGCCAGCCCGAACCCTCAAACCATTTATTGGGGTAGGTTTGACCAGCGATAAAAGCTTCAGTGGATATTCCCAAATTTCGGAGCCGAGTGATCTTGGTGTCTTCGTTGCTGCGCCCCTGTTGGAACCAGGATTTTCAGACTTGTTCGAATCAACGACACAGAAGCAAAGATCGCCAACGAGATCGGACAAAGGAAAGGCGCGGGCGATAGCTGAAGAGGTGGTGTGTTATGTCCTTATTTGGAGGCCTTGCACTCGCTGACCCAACCGCATATATTCTTTTACCAAAGGCTCGTTATGACTATGACAACCCGCGAATTGTCAAGCGCAGCGATGCGTTGGATCTGACACAGGATGTCTCTGTTGCCGTTAATCTGCAGCCTGCGTTCCAAGTTGGCGAGAACTTGATGCGCAAAGCCGACGCAATTTTCGAGAAAGAGCAGGCCTACGTTGTGGAATCAGCTCTACATAAACCGCACAAGAAGCCAGAACTCTACGTGAACAACCATGGGTAAGGCGCTTCTCCTCCCATCTTACTTGTACTTTCTGATGGACTATCCTTTAGGTTCCTAACTCAAACCAAACCTACCGATGGATCCCCAGAGCTATATCGTTCGCAGCCAGCCTTTGCCGGTGATAGACTTCACGGCTCAATGCTATCGCCTTCTCAATCGCGGCCACGCGCTCCTCTTCGAACGCTTTCGATTTCGAGTACATATCAACCTGATTCTCCTGAACGCCAACCGCTCCGCCGTTTGAGGAAAAATGTGCAGCGTTCCCCTGGCTCCGATGGTGTTCTTCATTCTCCTACAACGCCTCCACCGAAACAGAATGCATTTGATCTTCTTGCTCGGGGGGCAGCCAAAGCCCAGAAACGCGACGAAAAGAAGCAGAAGCGGCCTAATGTGGACTTATCAGAGTTTTTCGAGAACGAAGCTGGGGAATCGGACGAAGAGAATAACAGATTTGGCATGGTCGTTCGAAAGGCTGACGACGAAGAAAACGAAGAGGACCTCGACCAAACTCTCGATGTGTTGATGGATGATAAAGAGATGGACGAAGAGACCGTTGCTGCTGAACGTGTTCTTCAGAAATACAAGTTTGTCTTGTTTGCTTATATCCGGATCTTCATTTACTGACCATCTTTCTGCCAGAGAGCAAGAAGAAGAGCAAGATAAGAAAGACCAGGAACTGCATGAAGCAGCCATTTCTGGTCGTTTACGACTCAAGCGAAACCGAGGAGTTGGTATCGACGACAGTGACGAAGAGAGCGACGATGACGATAACGAGAGAGCACGTAGGGCGATGAAGAAGCTGAGAAGTTCGGATCGTGGGACATTAAGGATTTAGGTTTGTGCTGGAATATGACATTTTGAATTTAGGACTAAACACCTGCCATTATAGAGGCAAATGAGGCGACACGTCCTTTCGCCGAGACATATCTTCAAAGTCTGAAAGACGATGACGACGAGCTATCTTATCTCGCCGCCGAGGCCAACTTTGACGATTTGCTTGGTGATAACAGGGCGTCCTATGACCCTGAACTGGAAGGCGACGAAGACGAAGAAGAGGAAAAAGAAACTATTTCCCCTGAGGAGATACGCCGCCGGGCACGTCAGATGATTGAAGAAGGAGTATGTTATTTTTATCACGTCTAGAAGCTAAATCTAACTTTAGTCTGAAAGGTCGAAGAACCTCAAATAGACCCTCTTGATGTGTCTTGGGTGGATAAAGATCCCGAGGACGACGCGCCCCGGGTTAAAACTGTTCGGCCCAGGCAACGAGGTCCAGTTCCCCGAAACGACATGGATTCACTGGAAATGGACGGTTCCATGGTATGTCAATTCAATGCTCGCCATCTTTAGCATAATGATTGAGTTATGAGCAGTTACCCTTCGGCAAACCCGCGGACCAGTCTAACGCCTCGAGCAAACGATGGTGTGCTCAGGAAAACAAGTCTCGCAATGCAGGTACTTCGCGGTCAGTTGGCGGATCAGCCATAACAGGACATACAAAGGCAAAGGCTAGAACGGCGACGGGAACTATTCACAAGGGCCCCATGAAGAAGACCGAGTCAGCGTCAACATCTGGAAGCAAATCCCTTAGGCCCGAACGTAGCATGCTTTCCGCTGTGGATAAGAGTCGTCATTTCCAGTAGATTAATGCTCTCGAATTTTGTCTCAGCTATCTGAGTGTAATATAGTACATATATGTAATTTAAAACAACCTGTAGTCCTCGCAGATGCTAAGTAGCTCAGTGTAAGCTCACGAGGATGAAGACCGAAAGGAATTAAGGATGTTGGGACAACGGGGACAAAGCAAAAGATGATAGTGTTACATATCCATAAGAAACGGCAAATGGAGGAGTGTAGGGGTATATTGAACAAATAAAAAGGGCAACAAGAAGGCGTAAGACGATGGAAGGTGGGCAGAAGGGCGGCGTCAGTGATATTGTTTGCCCCCGAATGGCCGCCCGAAGCGCATCCACGAAGCCTTTGGGCGGTTCGATGGGGGGATGCTATATGTTCGTGATACTTGTCGTGAATGGGAGGAGCTGCGACGCTTCCTGTTGCTTGTTTGAATCTGCAGGCAGCGACGTAAATGTCTAGCAGTAGTGAGACGTATGACGGGTGCAACTGACTTTATGCCGTAGTAAGATAAGCTTCGCCATGTTCGCTGGTGGGCCCGTTTCACGAAAGGGATTACCTGCAAGTGGGAAGGTGAGTTGGAAAGCCTGGCGACGCGAGAATAATGGACGCACGGGAGGCGACGACGGCCAGACCTCCTTCGTGCGCGTCGAGAGAGTCGTCGACGGCAATAATGGAGTGCCAGAGCGCGGGCATGAATATATAGACGAAGAGCAGGGCGGCGAGGGAGCTCAGGGTCATGAGGGCCAACATGGTCGCTGGGCGCGAGTGCGCTGCCCCTCGGACGTGGAGGAGGCAATTGGGAGAATGGACGGCGGTGTCTGGTACTACTCACCCGTCGTTCGATTTTCTGTTGGGGTTCTCTGTAAGCCGAGCCGGCATTTGCCGGCTCTAGGCCGGCTGTCCACGTCCCGCTCGCCATGTTCGACATCCTCTCCGCCGCCGTCACCTCCTCCGTCGGCCTCACATGCAAGGCCTTCCTCCACTCGGGCCTGTGCTCGGTCAAGGTCACTGGTCTCCAGACTCTCAGAAATGCTCTTGAAAACCCGAAGCGCAGCCAGGGCATCATCACCAGTGAGCCGCTAAACGCCATTTCTCATGGGCCATTGATTGACGGTCCATCTCACAGTATGCAACCATATATCGACGTGGGTGCATAACTTCCTCCAACTTTCAATCGTCTGAACCCCGCCAGGCTCGATGACCCTGTCGTTTGGGGCGTGCTTCCCGCTCACTATCATTTACACCCGCGAACACGGCGTTGGGCCTTAGGCGCCTCCGACATCATGTTCACGAATCCGTATGTCAACCCGAATTTCTCGCCAATAGATTTTTCATCTCCGTCCCTCTTTTAGTGTATTCTCGACCTTCTTCTATCTCGGACAAACACTTGAAACCTTCCGTGGTCAAGGGATATATCAGGAAGCCGTGGACATCGCAATCCAGAAGGTCAATGAGGGAGGTTGGGTACGTCCCATTGCTTGGCTAATCATATGCGTTGACGTTTATGGATAGCACATCAGGTGCATCTATATGGCGAGGGCAAGGTGAATCAACCTCATACATATCCCCTCGATGAAGACGGTCAAGCTCGCTTACCGAGATTTAAATGGGGTGTGTAAGTGGCTAATCCTCTTTCAGTACTTTCTTGCATTACTCATGTCCAATCACGCAATCTACTTAGTGGGCGCATTTTGATGGAAGCTAAAGTACCGCCTGTCGTCATTCCAATGTGGCTTACTGGCTTCGACAAGCTAATGCCAGAAGGTCGCGCTTTCCCGTACAAATATTTGCCACGGATAGGTGCTCGTCTGACCATCACCTTCGGGGATCCAGTATCGGCGGATGATATTTTGGAGGCTTTAAATGTCACTACAACACATTCCACTGATGATGGTAGCTCCTTGGATGCCGCTGCTGTGACTGGATGGCTTGGCGACAAGGCTAGACGGCAACATGGAACTGACGTTTCGATTGATGAGCATTATACTTGCCTTGTCAGGAAGAAAGTTACAACTATCTTGCACCGCGATGTAGAGGCGTTGGGCAGGTCCATATCAGGCAGCCTGTTGAATGGAGTGCCCTTGGATACTTAGAAGTCAGGCCTTTTTATTTTGGCCATTATTGTTCAATACTCAAAGTCATCTGAACGGGTTTTGTATGGACTCATACCCCACAATCCGCTGTTCATTAGGTGCATTAATTTAATAGAGATAACACAGTAATTTTCAGTGAAATGATTGCTATCATCAGAAACCCAAGTGAAAGAAAATGATATAGACATGTACACCTACCCTCCTCCAACTCCATCAGCAATAGCAGTGGCCACACTGAAACATTGTGACAAGAATTCAATTTCAGGTTGGCCTTTATAGAACCATGCGCAAAGAGCCTATGAGATGGTGAATATTCGTCAGAAAAGGACAAGAATTCTAAATGAAATGTATATCTCACAATCATAGCATAAAATATGACCATGCACATGCCTTCCGCCCAATTTGTCTTGGAATCAGCGGTGACATAATTTACAATGAAACAAGCGCCTATCAACGCTGCCACCTCGAAAAGGTCTAGACAGTTGTGTTATTTTCATGTCGAAAAACTACAAGGAAGAAATTCTCACCGAAAAGCAGGGTCAGAGGCTTATTTGTCCACCATCCAATGAGGATAAAAAAAGGCATCCAGAAAAGAGTAAATTGAATACTGAGATCGATAGCTTCGCCTTTGGCAAGCGTTGTCGGAGGAATAGGTTCCCGGAAGAAATGACGCAGCATATGGCGGATAAAGTACACTACTGCAACCGCTCCGTCCGCTGCAAACGAGACGAGGGGGAGGAGTATTAAGCCAAACCATTCGCCCTCGATCTTCGCAGTCGATCGTACGAAGTCTATACTCTCAACCATCTGTTTGATACGAATATATAGTCAGTTTAGTCGCGGATGTCAAGATATATTCATGGCAAGATTTACCCATTCAGCTGTCAACGCCATGAGGCCGATGGAAACAGCAAGGACCGCCATACATACAAACTGATTGACTTGAGGATTCCCGTTTCTGAGGAGTGCCACCCTTTCTTTTAGTGCTTCTGGGGCATTGGGTGCTGAAGCAAGGTCATCATCGTCACCAGGAGGATCGTGCAGGTAGATTCGAGAACAGATGTAACTTGTAGCACGAAAAATAACATGAATATCTTGATTGTCAACTCACACTATAATGAAGCTACTCACACAATAAGCAGCAGAACGGCCAACCCACGACTCATTTGGAGGAATGTCTCCCTTGTTGCATCAGTGAGAACGCTCGCGGCATCTGACGCGGCTTGTGCTGAAGTTGAAGCAGCCCCAGAAAACGATGTGTTGATAGCGGCGAAAAAGGCAGCGGGCAGAAGCAGGGTCAGGACTCTAGCAGTGTCCGAGTGAATTCAATGGAATGGAGTGCGAAAGCGCTGACACACTTACCCGATTGTTAACAAGGTGTGATTGAGCTGCGTCAGATGCGGATGAAGGTCTTGCTGAATGATACGTGCTCCACCAGTAACAAACGATGCTCCAGGAACCAGTAGGAGATGCAAAATGACGACGCCTAGTTCAGGGTAAATGTCAGCGCCTATTCCTTGCTAACGCTCTTGGAATGCGAAGTCATTGAATGCTCACCGATTATTGTAGATTTCAAAAGTACCAATCTAATTGAAAATTTTTGTTGAAAAAACCATAGCAAAGAACTGATTCGAAACTTACTCGCAATGCTTCAAAAGGACAAGCGCCAACGTTGCTTCCACTGCACTAAGGATCAGGATATATTAATCTTTCATTATCAGTTATGATTGAACAACCACTCACTTGCCAAGGGTGACCATAGCCAAATCACCCAAGTCCTTGCCGAGATAAAATGCCATTTGTTCTCCTCCATAATCAAATAGATGTTCTAGAGACAAGATGGCAAAGAAGCAGACTGCAACGTGACATTAATACACCTGTTCCACCCTCTGTTTGCAGCATTATGGAATGGACATACGAGTGAACGTGGCTGAAGGACTCCAATGCTTGAAGTGCGAAACCCAGGCTATCGGAATACATATGACGAAGACATTGAGCCCTAAAGGTGTGATAAGCGCCGAGGTGAGCAGAGTGTACCTTGGGTGATGGCCAAATAGAAAGCAGGATAAATGGTGCGTACAAGATGAGAAGAAGAAAGCGTGCAAGCTTGCTACCACGCCAACTTTCGGCTTCCCTTTGCGCATGAACTGATCCCAAAACCTGATTAATTCCTCTCTCCCCTCCTCCAGCTGCTCTACAATCATGTCGCGCCGGCGCTTCTGCGATTCTGTACCAGGAGACTTCATACTCATGGGGAGTTCATGCACCCCGCCATGGCTGCTGACTTTCTCTATGTCATCTGGCAGGCGGACAGTCCGCTGGCGGGCGGTGGTATTGTCGTCGGTTGAGGCCATAATACTAGTCAATCATTCAATAGTGAAACGATCCAGGAGATATCAAAAAGGCGGTGTCGATCTCGTTGGTGCCCGCCCTTGGATTGGTGGGGGTATCTGATGGTGAAATGGTACTGTTAGGGAGGGTGATCAGGGAACAGCGCCTGCATTATATACGTACCCGGTTGAGTCGGCATGTGGATGTAACTTGACCTTGGCGCAAATAAATGGTGGGGGCCCAAGGGTAACATACGTGAGAAGATGTGCTAGACTTATTAAATGCAAGGTGGCCCACCTGTGGCCCACCGTGCTGTAATTGTGTGTTCTCGGTGTTGGGCACCTCCGAATGTCAAAAAGTCGTCACTTGTGGGATAGCAGATAATGCAGCAGCGCTGTAACCGTTTTATCCTATCGATTGATTAAGGTGTACTAGTTTCAAGCACGTCATGGAGCCTTTCTCAATTTGCCTGACTTGGGAGTCATGCTATGGATTGGGTGGGATGTTGAAGCACTGCTACGTCGCGCAGCTGGTTATCGTACGAGGATAAAAGGGGAGAACATTTGCTAATTTTAAAGATGTGACTTGATGCAGTCTTCCATTCAAGCTGCAAGTCGCAAAACAAAATTCAATCTCCGTTCAATTCTGAAGCTGGAAATTAACAAACGATGGATTATACTTATACCTGTCCCTCCATCTTCGCCTGCCACAATGAGCCTGGACCTTGCCTATTCATTCATACAAAGATAACCAGGAAAGCGAAATATGTTCTCTGGACAGTCGGGCCCCTTTCGAAAGCGATCTTACCACTTTGTGTGTAACCGATTACCTTGAGAACTTGTTGAGAACCTTGCAGCTGCTCACATCATCAAGTTGCTGTCGCTATCTCTCAGCCAACCTGGTTCTTTATCGTCTTCTGCATCCCTTTCCAGCCAACCTCTTTCCAAAGAAACTGCCCTCTCACCGCCAATCCCATCGCTTCAAGAAAATCCCACCACTCATTCCGAAGACGGACCTAATGTGACCCAGGAAAGTACAAATCTTTGCCCAGAAATTACGCCTCTTTCTTCTCTTTCTCCGGCGGAGTTGGGCATAAATCAGAAGCATTTTCCGATGCATCCATTGAATTCCGAGACGCCTGCTCCTCCCCCGATCAGGAGTGCAGTCAGCAATAGCATATCTACTCCGACCCTTCTCGACAGAGCTATTGAACATAGAGATGCTGCATTCACAACTTACATGGCCGTCTGCGAGGTACAGCCCTCCATAATTCGTGAGAGATGTATCCCCTATAGTGACACATACAGGAGCACCGGCGCTTGACAAGCCGCTGCGTCATTCTCTTCTCTCTCGCCTGAGCATCTGGAGACGCACTTTGCAGCAGCAGTCGATACAAAAAATGCCCTGCGGTTGCGAAAATCAGTGGTAGCCATGAATATCAGCGATAGCTTGGAAAAGCTTCTTCCCAAGCTAACGATGTATGAACAAGATGGGCGGGTTGTTGAGGCCGCCTTTGAAGACATCGATCTCATCAAGGAGGAGTGCAGGCGCAGGAATTTATCACCCAACTTCTACGCTTTAGAAAATTTTCGGCAGATACTTTCCTCACATACCCTGTCGACCATGGAGAGACATCGCGACCTATTTTCCTCCATGTCATGTGTATTGGAAGAGAGGGCCGATGCTCAGCAGACTGCAGCACAATTTTTGAATGATCCATTTGCTCTCAAGGAGCATCGTCTGCGGCATTTGACCTGCCAACGGTAGATTGCCCAGTTAGCTTCTCATTCTATTCTGTAATGTATCTTGTCCTTTTGTTTTCTCCATGACAGCCGGTTGCTTCGCGTACTCATTGCTGTTATTTGTGGACTCAAGACTCAGTTCCATGATGCTGGACTCTGGAGTGCCCTTTTGTGGTTTGTCAATGTCATAGATGACACCGCTCTGCTTTAATTTCAGCTGGAATATCTGCTGGCTCTTATGACATGCTTGCATTTGCCCTAGACCTCTGAGCGGCCGCTGGTACTCATCCATATATTTATTTAAATCACGCCGCATAGATTACTGTGCTATTAACCATTTTTCGGACTCGGTTGCTATCATCACAATGCTGTCTTCGACATACGTATGTGCTTTGAATTGTTCTAGCTTAATCATCTGTAAAATCGGAATGGTCTAGTAGTACAGCGACACCGATGCCTGAAATGACGCCAAACGTTAGTGGGGCGATGATTTCCACCTCTGAGAACAACGCGCACTAGCAGGGTCTGCAGCAGAACCATCATTGGCGACTAATGGTAAGGAGTCGGCCGGTTTTCCACTCACAACTTTGTGAAATAATTTGACAGTCATGAGTCAATCGGTAGCAGGGTTGCGGCATCAATGGTTCTTGACAGACTTTTGTGCGATATCCAATACGTCATTCGGTGCAACTGGGACATCCAATCTATAACGGGGAGGGATAGCAGAGGCGTTGAAGACGGCAAGCGAAGGCCAAGATAGTTCTCGCAAGGCTTCCGCCGCTGTTCCCAGTTCCCAACTTTACCAAAGGTCAGTATAAATTTCTACCAGTCAACGAATTTGCTTACCTCGCATTTGCAATTTGCAGCAGGTTGGATCGCACTTTCGAGGTGGTAGTTTGATCGAAACCGTTTCCAAGGCCAGGATCCAGAGTTGCAAGAGATGCAGACAATGCGATAAGACCAGTAAACCAGGGAGCCATTGTAATGGCTTCGGTAAGCCTCTCTCACTCAAAGAGGATGCGAAATGCACACCCAACGTAGTTTTATAGTCAATAATCGTACTGTAGAACGTCGGTGTTCAAATGTCAAAATGATTTTGAACCTCCATCAGGAAAATGTCAAGAACATCGCGGACGCATCATATGAACGTAGATTATTAGAAATGGATTTGGAAGTAGTGTCAGAAATCGAAGCAAGATGGTGAAGGCTTCAGCTGGGGTCAATACTGGGTCAACAACACTACAAAAGAGATGAACTTGCTCAATGACGCATTACAGCCTTAGACGCAACCTAGACCCTCTTGAAGAAGCGGTAAGTTGTACTTGAGTTGTACTTGACACAAACTTAACATGAATGTCAACTCAAATAGCAGATCATCGATCATCAGTCATAGCATCCAGTTCTCTACAACTGCCAGTGTCGATTGTGAAAACATGTCACTGGTGGAAAAGGTGGGATAAAAGTTCGTCAAGGAAAGAAACTGAAGAACGATCCCTTCTCTTGCCCTCCTCGGTTTTCCCTTCAATAGGCTGGGTGTTTTAAAGAAAGAACTCGAAAAAAGAATTCAAAAAAGGAAAGAAAAGAAGGAGAAAAAGAGAGCTCATAGGACTACTTGAATAGCTGTAAAATGAGCTTAAATGGTGTCTGAGACCTCAAAAATCTGTCCGGCGGTTCAGAAAAAATTCCGCGCGATGCGCGCTTCGAAAAATCAAGTTGGATGTGCTGAACAGCACTTTTCTGAAGCCCTGAAAGCAAAAGAGTTGATTCCACATGTAAAAGTTACTCTCAGATGTTCAATTTTTTTTGTGTGAAAGATATTAAGTATATATGTCTGCATGTATTTTTTTGTCTCTACAATGTTGATGAGAGGTGTGCAAAACTCCGAAATCGCGACGGTTGGGCAGGAATTTGGGAAGATGAGACGCGCCACGTCATGTGATTGGCAGATAACATTTGGCCATAGTTATCTGCCATTTGCAAATTTCGCGCCTCGTGCGGACTCTCTGTAAATTCTTAGCAGACAGATTTATTCTGCACTACATACATAGTATACATGCAAAATATGAAGTGATGAAAGCGAGTTATGGGCGCTTAAATCACTCAGCGAGCGCAAAGTTATCTGCCCGGAGTTAGCCGGGCAGATAACATAGCCAGCCTAATGAAGGGTAAACCCCCTCCGGTTTTCCCTTCAATAGGCTGGGTGTTTTAAAGAAAGAACTCGAAAAAAGAATTCAAAAAAGGAAAGAAAAGAAGGAGAAAAAGAGAGCTCATAGGACTACTTGAATAGCTGTAAAATGAGCTGAAATGGTGTCTGAGACCTCAAAAATCTGTCCGGCGGTTCAGAAAAAATTCCGCGCGATGCGCGCTTCGAAAAATCAAGTTGGATGTGCTGAACAGCACTTTTCTGAAGCCCTGAAAGCAAAAGAGTTGATTCCACATGTAAAAGTTACTCTCAGATGTTCAATTTTTTTTGTGTGAAAGATATTAAGTATATATGTCTGCATGTATTTTTTTGTCTCTACAATGTTGATGAGAGGTGTGCAAAACTCCGAAATCGCGACGGTTGGGCAGGAATTTGGGAAGATGAGACGCGCCACGTCATGTGATTGGCAGATAACATTTGGCCATAGTTATCTGCCATTTGCAAATTTCGCGCCTCGTGCGGACTCTCTGTAAATTCTTAGCAGACAGATTTATTCTGCACTACATACATAGTATACATGCAAAATATGAAGTGATGAAAGCGAGTTATGGGCGCTTAAATCACTCAGCGAGCGCAAAGTTATCTGCCCGGAGTTAGCCGGGCAGATAACATAGCCAGCCTAATGAAGGGTAAACCCCTCCTGGTTTTCCCTTCAATAGGCTGGGTGTTTTAAAGAAAGAACTCGAAAAAAGAATTCAAAAAAGGAAAGAAAAGAAGGAGAAAAAGAGAGCTCATAGGACTACTTGAATAGCTGTAAAATGAGCTGAAATGGTGTCTGAGACCTCAAAAATCTGTCCGGCGGTTCAGAAAAAATTCCGCGCGATGCGCGCTTCGAAAAATCAAGTTGGATGTGCTGAACAGCACTTTCTGAAGCCCTGAAAGCAAAAGAGTTGATTCCACATGTAAAAGTTACTCTCAGATGTTCAATTTTTTTTGTGTGAAAGATATTAAGTATATATGTCTGCATGTATTTTTTTGTCTCTACAATGTTGATGAGAGGTGTGCAAAACTCCGAAATCGCGACGGTTGGGCAGGAATTTGGGAAGATGAGACGCGCCACGTCATGTGATTGGCAGATAACATTTGGCCATAGTTATCTGCCATTTGCAATTTCGCGCCTCGTGCGGACTCTCTGTAAATTCTTAGCAGACAGATTTATTCTGCACTACATACATAGTATACATGCAAAATATGAAGTGATGAAAGCGAGTTATGGGCGCTTAAATCACTCAGCGAGCGCAAAGTTATCTGCCCGGAGTTAGCCGGGCAGATAACATAGCCAGCCTAATGAAGGGTAAACCCCCTCCGGTTTTCCCTTCAATAGGCTGGGTGTTTTAAAGAAAGAACTCGAAAAAAGAATTCAAAAAAGGAAAGAAAAGAAGGAGAAAAAGAGAGCTCATAGGACTACTTGAATAGCTGTAAAATGAGCTGAAATGGTGTCTGAGACCTCAAAAATCTGTCCGGCGGTTCAGAAAAAATTCCGCGCGATGCGCGCTTCGAAAAATCAAGTTGGATGTGCTGAACAGCACTTTTCTGAAGCCCTGAAAGCAAAAGAGTTGATTCCACATGTAAAAGTTACTCTCAGATGTTCAATTTTTTTGTGTGAAAGATATTAAGTATATATGTCTGCATGTATTTTTTTGTCTCTACAATGTTGATGAGAGGTGTGCAAAACTCCGAAATCGCGACGGTTGGGCAGGAATTTGGGAAGATGAGACGCGCCACGTCATGTGATTGGCAGATAACATTTGGCCATAGTTATCTGCCATTTGCAAATTTCGCGCCTCGTGCGGACTCTCTGTAAATTCTTAGCAGACAGATTTATTCTGCACTACATACATAGTATACATGCAAAATATGAAGTGATGAAAGCGAGTTATGGGCGCTTAAATCACTCAGCGAGCGCAAAGTTATCTGCCCGGAGTTAGCCGGGCAGATAACATAGCCAGCCTAATGAAGGGTAAACCCCTCCGGTTTTCCCTCAATAGGCTGGGTGTTTTAAAGAAAGAACTCGAAAAAAGAATTCAAAAAGGAAAGAAAAGAAGGAGAAAAAGAGAGCTCATAGGACTACTTGAATAGCTGTAAAATGAGCTGAAATGGTGTCTGAGACCTCAAAAATCTGTCCGGCGGTTCAGAAAAAATTCCGCGCGATGCGCGCTTCGAAAAATCAAGTTGGATGTGCTGAACAGCACTTTCTGAAGCCCTGAAAGCAAAAGAGTTGATTCCACATGTAAAAGTTACTCTCAGATGTTCAATTTTTTTTGTGTGAAAGATATTAAGTATATATGTCTGCATGTATTTTTTTGTCTCTACAATGTTGATGAGAGGTGTGCAAAACTCCGAAATCGCGACGGTTGGGCAGGAATTTGGGAAGATGAGACGCGCCACGTCATGTGATTGGCAGATAACATTTGGCCATAGTTATCTGCCATTTGCAAATTTCGCGCCTCGTGCGGACTCTCTGTAAATTCTTAGCAGACAGATTTATTCTGCACTACATACATAGTATACATGCAAAATATGAAGTGATGAAAGCGAGTTATGGGCGCTTAAATCACTCAGCGAGCGCAAAGTTATCTGCCGGAGTTAGCCGGGCAGATAACATAGCCAGCCTAATGAAGGGTAAACCCCTCCTGGTTTTCCCTTCAATAGGCTGGGTGTTTTAAAGAAAGAACTCGAAAAAAGAATTCAAAAAGGAAGAAAAGAAGGAGAAAAAGAGAGCTCATAGGACTACTTGAATAGCTGTAAAATGAGCTAAATGGTGTCTGAGACCTCAAAAATCTGTCCGGCGGTTCAGAAAAAATTCCGCGCGATGCGCGCTTCGAAAAATCAAGTTGGATGTGCTGAACAGCACTTTTCTGAAGCCCTGAAAGCAAAAGAGTTGATTCCACATGTAAAAGTTACTCTCAGATGTTCAATTTTTTTTGTGTGAAAGATATTAAGTATATATGTCTGCATGTATTTTTTTGTCTCTACAATGTTGATGAGAGGTGTGCAAAACTCCGAAATCGCGACGGTTGGGCAGGAATTTGGGAAGATGAGACGCGCCACGTCATGTGATTGGCAGATAACATTTGGCCATAGTTATCTGCCATTTGCAAATTCGCGCCTCGTGCGGACTCTCTGTAAATTCTTAGCAGACAGATTTATTCTGCACTACATACATAGTATACATGCAAAATATGAAGTGATGAAAGCGAGTTATGGGCGCTTAAATCACTCAGCGAGCGCAAAGTTATCTGCCCGGAGTTAGCCGGGCAGATAACATAGCCAGCCTAATGAAGGGTAAACCCCTCCGGTTTTCCCTTCAATAGGCTGGGTGTTTTAAAGAAAGAACTCGAAAAAGAATTCAAAAAAGGAAAGAAAAGAAGGAGAAAAAGAGAGCTCATAGGACTACTTGAATAGCTGTAAAATGAGCTGAAATGGTGTCTGAGACCTCAAAAATCTGTCCGGCGGTTCAGAAAAAATTCCGCGCGATGCGCGCTTCGAAAAATCAAGTTGGATGTGCTGAACAGCACTTTTCTGAAGCCCTGAAAGCAAAAGAGTTGATTCCACATGTAAAAGTTACTCTCAGATGTTCAATTTTTTTGTGTGAAAGATATTAAGTATATATGTCTGCATGTATTTTTTGTCTCTACAATGTTGATGAGAGGTGTGCAAAACTCCGAAATCGCGACGGTTGGGCAGGAATTTGGGAAGATGAGACGCGCCACGTCATGTGATTGGCAGATAACATTTGGCCATAGTTATCTGCCATTTGCAAATTTCGCGCCTCGTGCGGACTCTCTGTAAATTCTTAGCAGACAGATTTATTCTGCACTACATACATAGTATACATGCAAAATATGAAGTGATGAAAGCGAGTTATGGGCGCTTAAATCACTCAGCGAGCGCAAAGTTATCTGCCCGGAGTTAGCCGGGCAGATAACATAGCCAGCCTAATGAAGGGTAAACCCCTCCTGGTTTTCCCTTCAATAGGCTGGGTGTTTTAAAGAAAGAACTCGAAAAAAGAATTCAAAAAAGGAAAGAAAGAAGGAGAAAAAGAGAGCTCATAGGACTACTTGAATAGCTGTAAAATGAGCTGAAATGGTGTCTGAGACCTCAAAAATCTGTCCGGCGGTTCAGAAAAATTCCGCGCGATGCGCGCTTCGAAAAATCAAGTTGGATGTGCTGAACAGCACTTTTCTGAAGCCCTGAAAGCAAAAGAGTTGATTCCACATGTAAAAGTTACTCTCAGATGTTCAATTTTTTTTGTGTGAAAGATATTAAGTATATATGTCTGCATGTATTTTTTTGTCTCTACAATGTTGATGAGAGGTGTGCAAAACTCCGAAATCGCGACGGTTGGGCAGGAATTTGGGAAGATGAGACGCGCCACGTCATGTGATTGGCAGATAACATTTGGCCATAGTTATCTGCCATTTGCAAATTTCGCGCCTCGTGCGGACTCTCTGTAAATTCTTAGCAGACAGATTTATTCTGCACTACATACATAGTATACATGCAAAATATGAAGTGATGAAAGCGAGTTATGGGCGCTTAAATCACTCAGCGAGCGCAAAGTTATCTGCCCGGAGTTAGCCGGGCAGATAACATAGCCAGCCTAATGAAGGGTAAACCCCCTCCGGTTTTCCCTTCAATAGGCTGGGTGTTTTAAAGAAAGAACTCGAAAAAAGAATTCAAAAAGGAAAGAAAGAAGGAGAAAAAGAGAGCTCATAGGACTACTTGAATAGCTGTAAAATGAGCTGAAATGGTGTCTGAGACCTCAAAAATCTGTCCGGCGGTTCAGAAAAAATTCCGCGCGATGCGCGCTTCGAAAAATCAAGTTGGATGTGCTGAACAGCACTTTTCTGAAGCCCTGAAAGCAAAAGAGTTGATTCCACATGTAAAAGTTACTCTCAGATGTTCAATTTTTTTGTGTGAAAGATATTAAGTATATATGTCTGCATGTATTTTTTTGTCTCTACAATGTTGATGAGAGGTGTGCAAAACTCCGAAATCGCGACGGTTGGGCAGGAATTTGGGAAGATGAGACGCGCCACGTCATGTGATTGGCAGATAACATTTGGCCATAGTTATCTGCCATTTGCAAATTTCGCGCCTCGTGCGGACTCTCTGTAAATTCTTAGCAGACAGATTTATTCTGCACTACATACATAGTATACATGCAAAATATGAAGTGATGAAAGCGAGTTATGGGCGCTTAAATCACTCAGCGAGCGCAAAGTTATCTGCCCGGAGTTAGCCGGGCAGATAACATAGCCAGCCTAATGAAGGGTAAACCCCTCCTCAGCGGCGCGATCGCATCGAGTCAGAATGGACTGATTACATAACTTTGCTTGCTGTTGTTAGGTTTGAGGGATTAAGGGAGCGTGTGTAAGCAAGGGTCCAATTTCAGTACTCAGTGGCAAACGACGTCTTGTGTTCACGTTCTCTTGCTGGTATAGTCAGTGTGCTCAACCAACAATCTCCATTCAACTTGAATACGACACATGGACGTCGTACATACGGTTCGCGAATGTCTCAAGAGTTGGAACAAGGGAGGTGATGCAGAATGGTGAGATTCTAATGGTCCTGGCCCTCAAGTTCATCCTAACACCGTGCATTTCCCTAGCCGCAATATCCTCATTGCTCCTCACTGTAACCCCTCCGATCCCGACAGCCTCGATTTTCTTACCACCGCATACCATACCCTTATATGTGCCACCCTGCTTACATGGTCTCCGCCGCACCCTATAACGATAGCCACTTTCGTCGAATTTGTGCAGTCGGTGCTCGTCAATCTGCCCTCATCTTCGCAAGCAGCCCCCAAAGTTCCTTCACCCGCTGTGGTATTCGGAGACCATTTGGTTGACATGATTTGGTCGGTGGACACGCAGTTGGATGAACTGTTGAACGAGGCGCGACTCGCTTCGATGACTACAGGGGAACACGGAAAGCTATCTGCTAAAGAAGTTACAGCTATTGTTGCGAAAGCCAAAAAGGCCCAACAAAACGCTGAAAACGATAAACAGCGTATCCCTATAATTGTCAAAAAACTTCTGGTATGAAGTTCTCTGTTGTTTCAAGCGCTGGCGCTAACTCTCCACCAGGAGCTGCGCATAATCAGTCCAGAACATTGTCGGGAAAGGCTAGATTCGGCTATTCTTGCCAGCGTTGGCCTCATCCAAGATAAAACTGCACAGGATAAGAAAGAGATCAGAACGAGAACAGGATTATTGTGAGTTGATGCGTTCTCTTTCCATTGTCTTTTGCTAAGCATGTTATGTACAAAGCTACAAGCAGAACAAGTTTAATCTTCTTCGCGAACAGTCTGAAGGATACAGCAAACTCACGGTCGAGCTAACAAGCAGCCTCGGCCCTCCCCATTCCCCAAAGACCGGTCGACCGGTCGAGCCATACACAGTGATTGAAGAACGAGCACGACCTGTGTGGGAGAAGGTCATAAGTCTCATTGGGTACTTTGATCTTGATCCTAATAGGGCTCTGGATGTGATCCTCGACGTGCTTTCTCAACATCTAGCTACTCATTATTCCTTCTTTCTTGCCCTATTATCCTTTTCACCGTGGTGCGGATCATACCGTCGTCCTCTTCCTGAAACCGAAGCGATGGATACCAAAGTCGAAGTTCCGTTAGGAATCTACAAGGGCAAGAAATTGGACGAAGTATTGCAAATTGCCGAAGAAAATTCGGTGTCTGGTATGAGAAGTACTCCTTCCAAGTCTGGAGGTGCTCGAGTTCTGGCTCAAGTCCTAGGTTTCAAATTTAGTTATTACCAGGTGCGTCGGCTTTCCGTTCTCTTTCCATTTCCTTTCTCTAAGGCACAGCATCCATTAGATGCCAGAAGTTCACCAACCTACTCCACGAAATCTATATCTCACCGCAGCTGTTTTGATCCGTGAAGGGTTTATTACCTTGGAAGATCTCTATCCACATGTAAGTATCTGCAAAATTTATGAAACACTCATAACTCAGTCATTATATAGCTGGTGCCTAATGATAATGACATGGAAAAGTGTCAACAAGAATATTTGGCTAATGTTCAAGCCCGAATCGCTGGGGCAAAGAGCAGCATGCTAGCCATGGCAGCCCCATTAGAATCGGGTACTTCACAACAATCGAAAATATCAACGGCCGCCCCATCCGAAACGAAGAAACCGGATTGGAAGGTGTCCAATCAAAAAGTTGGATTGTTGACCAGTCTACTTGCAATTGGCGCACTCAGACCTGCTATCGCTATCATGTCCAAGTTCCCTTGGATCGTGGATGCATATCCCGAGGTCGCTGACCTTATGCTCCGCATTGTGAAGGTCTCTATTTCTCCCCTATATTCATCCATGGCTGTTGTCAAGGAGCACAACCCAAGTTTCTCTAATCCAAAAGTGCGCTTTGGACCGTCTGGCATAATTCCACCGCCCCCTCGAAAACCTGTGCTCACCCTTTGGGCGCCTACCCCACCTAGCACAAGCACCACCGACTTCGTATTCTTCTTCTCTGACTGGGCTGATCGGATACCAATCAGTACATCTTTGGATGATTTAGAAGATGTCCTTGAACCTCTTATGCAATTCATTGGGTTGCACGTTTCACGGGATCCGCTCTATTTGACCAAATTTCTTCGTCTTGGCCGTTCCCACTTGCAGCCCACTATACCAATCGACCCTATCACAAGGAAGCCAACCGGTGACCCCGACCCGCAAAGTCCCATCCGCCAATTTTGGTTCAAAGTTCTTCGGAGGTACATGCTTCCTGCCCTTCCTTTGATTCGGGGGAATGCAGTTTGCACGGTCGAGATCTGGAATATTGTTCGTCTCTATCCCAATACTGCTCGATGGAGCTTATACGGAGAGTGGAAGACCAGCATTACCAATCACATCCAGAGCTGCGCATCCGACAGGTTCAAGCTGATCGCGAATCCAAGGGAATTCTTCGCCGACTCTCTCATAACACTATTGACGCCTTGGCTGGTCCTGTTGCCAAATTAGCTCACTCAAACCCCTGCATTTTCTTTGCGAATGCCGTCAACCAAATTATGGCATACGACAATCTTGCAAATGTAGTCATTCAGGCCTTGCGATATGTGACTAATATGGGTTTTGATGTTCTTGCTTTCATTATCCTTGGAGCCTTGTCCAATCCGGACAAGGAACGAGTCAAGGATGATGGTGTGAACACATCGGATTGGCTTCAAAGTATGTCTTTCATTTTGCTATCTTTCATATCCATCTGGCTGATTATTGTCCACGAAAGGTCTTGCATCCTTCACAGGAATGCTCTTCAGGCGGTATAGCGCTGACCTTTCCCCTCTCCTCAAATATATCGTGCATCAACTCCACAATGGTCAGACAACCGAAATTGTGGTTCTGCGCGAATTAATATGGAAGATGGCCGGTATTCAACCGTTACCCAGTTTATCGGAATCTCAAATGGCTGCCATGGCAGGCGGCCCTGCACTTCGCATCGAAGCTATTGCCTCTACTAGCCGTGGAGCGCGCCAGGACCCAAGTGATGTTTCAATGAAAGGTCCTCAACGGCTCGGAAGGGCTCTTTTAGACTCATCTCTTGCGTTGCCCCTCCTCATTCAAGTCGCACAACAACGCCAAGCTTGTGTCTACAAAGCTCCTAATGCACATTTGAAGTCTTTGGCTGGTCTATATGATGCCGTAAGTTTGTTATATATTCCCGTTCAATTACTAAACTCAAGTCATATAAAAAATCTAGACCCATGGCGTTCTGTTGCAATACCTGGAGCTTTTGACCTCGCCATCCGTTGTTTCTCCTGAAGATTATGCGACCAAAGTTCTACCCTCCCTTGCGGAACTGGGCCGAGACTATGGCATTTGCGCGCCTATTGTGATGCAAATCATACGACCTGTACTCAATGCCAGTCTACTTGTTCGTGATTTCATTTAGTGCTCTCAGTGATGATGTGACTCACCAATCATGATAGAACTCGGCCAAAGCAATGTTAGAACAAGAACGTATCGCCAACGAAGAAGCTGAAAAGCGCCTGAAAGCTGCTCTTACTGCCAAACGGGGGCCCGATACAACAACTTCACGAACAGCTTCACCCGCGGTCGGGATTTCAGGAAGTCCAGATGCTGAAGTCAAACCAGTGACAACCAATGAACCTGAAATTTCCATGGATGTAGATCCACTTGTCGCTTCTTCGCAGAAAGACGAGGTCAGTTGTTATTCTTTGATATGCCGTACTTTATACTTACTCTGATTGCAGAGCCCCTGGGTGCCCGAATTAGAAGCTCTGTTCAATGATGTTAAATCCATCGCGCCTGGCAATGCCTATGATGTGATTGGGTAAGTTTTAGGAGACAGTCAATATTCGTCGAAAACCCTCTTAACTGAATTTCTACAGGCCGGGATTCTATCTTACCTTTTGGCAACTATCTACATACGACTTGACGCCTCCTGCTTCAAAATATGATGAAGAAGGCGCTAAACTCAGAACGCTCTCGCGACAAGAAGACGCAAAACTTAATGCCGCTGAGCGCTCTTCTGATCGCATAAAGCGATTAACTGCAGGATCTCATCGTACTCGTCGGGAGCGCTACAATCAATTCGTGGATATCTTGGCCAAGGAATTCAAGGAACAAACGACATCACGAGCTTTCACTATCAAGCGTCTTCTTCGCGAGAAGTCCCACTGGTTCTCACACAGTAACGTCTATTCTTTCTATTTTCCAAACTGGACGACTCAATACAATATTCCCGACAGCAACTAAAACACCCCTTCTCGTCAACTCGATCATTGAACACTGCATACAACCCCGATGCCTTTTGTCACCAATGGATGCGGACTTTTGTGCTCAGTTCATCAAGACCTTGCATTTACAAGGCACTCCCGGCTTCCATACGCTCGGATGCTACAATAGGGTAGGCTATGACTCACTCATTATTTGAGCCTCTCTTACATGTTTGTTTTAGCTGCTAGGTGACCATGTTAAAGTGGTCTTATTCTCCTGTAGTGAATATGAGGCTCGCAACTATGGTCAGTCAGACTCCTTCTATAACCCTGCAGACTTTCTAATCGATTTACAGGTCGATTCCTGCAAGGAATCCTCAAGGATTTGCTTAGCTGGTATTCTGACGAGACAACATTCCTCGCAGAGAACAGAACTAAGGTTGGCGGAAAGCCAGTACCCCTTCCTGGTCTACAGCAAACCTTTAAACCTTCTGCTACGCCTACAACTGTTTTGGCTTGGCCTCAATTCCATCTTATTTTCCGCAAGTGGTACCGAAGACTGTCCAATGTGAGAAGTTCACCATATCGTGATACACCCCATTTCTAATTGTGTTGCAGTCCTTTATCGAATGTATTCAAACGGGAGAATTCATGCACGTGTATAATGCCATTATCGTGATGAAGGAGATTTTAGACGTCTTCCCATTGGCCACCGTTAATGATGCTGGTCCTAGTATCAACAATGCCATTGACCGCTTATTGGAAACTGAGGAACGCGGGGATCTCAAAATCTTGGCTCGATCGTGAGTTACTTCTTTTCCTGATTTTATCATTCCTAAAGTCTTCGCAGATACTCTGCCAGTCTAAAGAAGAGGGAACCCGACTGGGCGTTGAAGCTACCAAGCCATGTACGTAGGACTTGGAAAGAAATATGGTTCATTCTAATACTGACAAAATTATTAGTTGAATGGAACGGCCTCTCCGAGACCCTCTTCGCAGTCAACCAGCAGCCCGGTGCCAGACAAGCCACGAAGCACCCCATCTTCATCTGGTCTTTCACAATTGACCTCATCAAATGAGCCTCGGCGCAATGTGCCCCAGCCTCTTTCGTCCACTCCTTCTGCGCCTCGTGCCCAACTGGCAAACATTGTTCAGGTTGACAAGGCGAATACTAATATAACGTCAACCAAGCTTGCGATGGAAAGGTACGTCTTTACACGATTGAAAATAATATCATTCAAAATGAATTCACACCAACGACTTCCAGCATTCCTAGACCAGAAGTGGTCAAGAGGATACGACCCGATCCTAAAGCTGCAGATGCGAACAAGATTTCCGTAGACGCTATTTCAACTATGAAATCCGATTCAATGCAGGTAGATCGAAGGATATCACCTCTTCCTTCCTCTCGCAGTCGTGACGAGCATCCCGTGGATACTTCTGTACGCTATCCACCTAGAGACCTTCAAAATCTCACACAGCAAACCACCTCTTCTCTTCACGAATACTCCGACCAATCTCGTTCTTTCCGCCCAACTGAGCAGACTCAGGGCCGATTGTTGGACAATGGCTCTGTCATGCCCCCGCCTGCCGTACCCAGTCAAACCGCCTCCGCCCAAGAGCTCAGAGAGACTGCAAGGCAGACAATTGGTAGACTGGAAAGACCCGAATCTCGAGGCCCAAGCGGCCCTTCTGCACCCTCTCCTCGTATCCGCTCTCCTTCTCCATCGAGCCGTCCAGGAACAAGAAACGGAAGCAACGAAAGTCGAACAAGTGGAGGCAAATCACGATCGGATCATGGCAACACTGACCGTGGCTCTGATGACCGTCGGTCTGAACGAGAGGGACGCCCTGAAGCCAGAGAAACGATGGGAACTCTCAGTCGGCGTGATAGTCTGACCCATACTCGTACGGAACGGAGCACTCGTGAACGTGGTCGCGATGAAAAGGACAGAGAGGGCGATCGTGACAAGGAACGTGGTCGTGATCGTCACGGAGACAGGGAAAAGGATAGGGATCGTGAGCGGGACAGAGACAGGGAGCGAGACAGAGACAGAGAACGGGATAGAGAGAGGGACAGGGACAGGGACCGCCATCGCCGTGATGATAAAGACCGGGATAGAGATACCAGAAAAGAACGCGACGCTGTCCTTGCTGCTCGTGCCCAAGTCTCTCCTCCTGCTGCTCCGTCTGACGATCGGACACTTCCCTCTCGGCCTGACCCTTCAAGACACCGCAACACCCCACAAAATACCGACGAGAACCTCGGAAAGAGAAGGCGGCCTACAGATGATGACGTAAGTTCGATACCGACCACCCCAGCACAAAGACTAATGGACGCCTTCCAGCCTGACAGAGGTTCAAAGCGAAGTTCGCGCAAAGAGGGCCATCGTGAAGATAGGAGTCGTAGGCCACCCGAAAAGGAGGAAAGAAATCGTGATTCCGACAGACGGCGCAAAGATCGCGATGGTGATATTGAGGGCCGAGGATCGTCTTCGGAGAAGGTAATTCTCGTATGGTGCATTGACTTGAACATCTCGCTAATTTATATTTCAAGGCCGGCGACAAAAGGTCATCCGAGACACCAAAGGTGCCCGCCAGCACACCCTCAGCACCAAGAGCCATGGGATCTACTGGAGGAGAGTCATCTCGACCTAAAGGTGAACTTTTGGGTGGTGGACGCGATCGTCATCGTGATAGCGGACCACCTCCGAATAAACCTTTACCTTCAAATGCCAATGGAGGCCCCTCCAATCAGCAAGAAATTAGTTCACGTGGTAGCCTTCGCTCTCGCATAGGCGAGAAGGAATCAGCGCCGCTTTCTTTTGTACGAGCAGACTCAAGAAACGAAGAAGAGCGCGATCTTCACAGAAAGCGAACTGTTTCTGGTATGGTTGTTATTATATTTTCCTTCCTCCAATCGTTAACCATGTCTATCTTGAAGATCGCGACCTCGATGTTGCTGAAAACGGCTCAGGCGGCGATCCAAATATGCAACCTCCCAAACGTCCACGCCCTTATCGTCGTGGATTTAGCCAAGGCAATAACTCTCATGCGCTAGCGAGGAAACTGTTACCTATCGACCCTTCTGCTGGCGATAAGAACCAGAGGAGACAAGATTGATAAATTGTAGCATAGCGATTATATTGTGCATCATGGGTTTGATTATATTGCATGTTCCATCCCCTGCATTCCCGTATTGTTTAAAAAGCAATAATTTAACAGATATGATGTTGAACCACATTCTGCTCGTGAGATATGGTATTACATTAATGTTTAATGAGAGTGAGGAACTCTTCCCGAGTCTTTTGTTGTGTCCGGAAGCAGCCCAGCATGCAAGAAGTCACTGTTAACGAGCCTGGTTTCTGTACACCGCGCATTGTCATGCAGAGATGTGTTGCCTCCATCACCACGGCCACTCCTCGAGGTTTTATGGCCTCTTGAACAGCAATGGCTATTTGTTTTGTCAGGCGTTCTTGAACTTGCAGACGCCGGCTAAATGTTTCTGCAATACGCGCCAGTTTCGACAACCCAAGGACTAATTTATTTGGGATGTATGCAATGGCAATCTGAAGGCTACTGTGAATTTCTCGATTTCATTGAATCAATCATCGTACGTACTGTGCCTGTGAACGGTACCAAGTGATGTTCACATAGACTTGAAATATCGATATTCCGAACCAGCACCATCTCATCATGATCTTCAGCGAAGACAGCATCGTTGATGACATCTGCGAATCTTATCAATACATCATACAATTTTCGAAATGGTAGCTGCATACCTGCTAAGCGCTCTTCGTACCCCCTGGTCATCCACATAAGAGCTTGCGCATAACGCGCCGGTGTCCGCAATAAACCTTCACGGGAGGGGTCCTCGCCGATACACTCCAGGAGCACGCGAACCGCTGCTTCCATCTTTTTGTCTCGGGCATCCCTCTCCTCAGGCGTCGCGTTCAAACGTGAAACAGTGGACTTGGCTATGGGAATGCTATTAGATTTGAATCCTGGGATTTATGGATGTAGATGGTGCACCTGGCCACCCCAAGCCATTGGGATCCGGTACAAGGGCATCCTGGGATATTTGGGAGCCTGCATGGGTCGAGGAAGGTCCGATGGGTGTAGAAATGCCGGATTTGCGGAATCCATAGCCTTCTCTAGTGATAGGTGTCCTTGGAGGGGACGAGTTATGGGGTGGATCTGATTTCAGGGGATTTGGAGGCTCCCCTGTCTCTGGGTATTGGATCGATTGATCCTGTTGGACTTGGAGCCTTTGAAGGGTGTCGGCGACATGGGAGGCATTGAGAGGCGTAGACATCGGGGTGAAAGGCGGGGCTAGATGGGATATTGAATTTTTTTGTGACGAGTGACGCGCCGTGTGTTGTCTGAGTTGTCGGGGACAATGGTCCTTATATGGATATGTGAAGGAATCGCGCCTTGGGTCACTTGTACCAAATGCGCACATCTTGTACAGCCTGGAGCTCTTTGCACCGCAATCATACGGTCATGGAATACGTCCGGATCTCATACATTAACTCGCTCGCCTCTTCGTCTTTGGTAGTTTCGAGCCAGTGCCCGGTCTGCGCTTATCCTGCGTCCTATATAATCTCCACCCCAAATGAAACCCCCTTTGTCCTACCAGGCGAATATGCGCCATAGACCCATGATATCTCGCAGGTTGCTTTTTCCTGCAGATTTCCAGCTGCCTCCTCGCAACCCCCAGCCGAAAACACCAAAGGTCGAACCAGAGCACGTCTACGACGCCTGGCTAGCGTCTCGCGAAATTCCTGGACAGAAAGGATCCTACTTGGTCCCTGGTGCCCAGCGATCCTTGACTATTGACAATGCACGTCTGGCGCTTTTTGTGACTCGGCACTGTACTTTGGACTTTGTGCGTCATTTCCTCTCTACTTTCTTCCTTCACAAATTCACTAAGCTGCGCGTTTTTTAGATGGGCGTCCTTTGGAAACTCAATCCCCTGAGGACGACGCTCATGATGTCCCTGAATATTGTCAGAAGCCTTTTCCCAGCGTTTCGAGGATACTCACAGGTTCGTAACACGAAAATTTCGCCTGCTCTGAATTAATGAAATATCTCAGGCTCTCATAGTTGACGAGGTGCGTTTGTGCTACCAAGTACACAAATTCAGAATATGTCTTAATTTGGACTTTGAAAATAGCTTCAGTCTTTGATTGCATCAGAGAGCTTCACATGGAGCAGACTGTTATATCTTGTGTCAACAGAGGTCATACGAAGGGTAATCGAAGGACTGCTCGATTCCTTTGCGTAAGTTGCCATGGACATCGATAATAATAAATTCCAGGCTAACAAAAACTGTAGGGCTTCAAACGATAATATTGTCCTGGGATCCGCTCGGTTTTTTATTGAATACAAACAGATGGAGCAGCGCGTTCGACTGGATGTTCCTACCTTAGCGGACCCAACCGTGCGCGCTCTTCTGCAAGAATCCGATCTCTTCGCGCGGTCATTCGCTGGTGGAGGTTTCGGCATGCTATCGCCATTAGATTTCATTCATGTATTCTCTCTGATGACGGAGATCGCCTCCCACCTCTTCCTCATCATTTCTCTAACCCGCGGAGCATTTCACTTTGGCGTTCTCTTGCTGTCAATTTTTTCCACCCTACTGCCCCTGGTCTTATCTTGGTTCAGCTGTTCACGCGATCAGGCCGAATCGCCTACGAGCGCAAAGGAAGCGCGTGCTAATGATCGACAGGAGCGCTTGCGAAATATGGCTTACAGTGATACCCACCGCCCAGAAATAGCTTTATTCGGTTTGGGGACTGGATTTTGAAATCGTGGTCAAGTGCCCGAAAGATAGTCCTTGCGGCCGAGCAGCCTCTCTATGCGCGGAATATGTCGATTATTGACCAGTTCAACCTCATGGAGCTGATATCTATGGCACAGAATGTAAGTCCTGATTACAAAGATAGCGCCCCAGTTTACGAAACAAAATGAATAGATTCCTCTCTTATTATTGGTCCAAAACTCCTCGGCCTCCCTAGGGTCGTTGACAGTATATCGCAGCTCTATTCAGAGCTTGATGTATGCGTCTAGAAATTTGGTAACGACCGCTAGAATGGCTTTCCAGGGAATATTTCTGATGGCGGCTTTCACGGCGAGCATGAAATTAAAGCCTCGATTGAATCCAAAACATGAAGATGCCGCTCATTACAATCCAGTACATGGCGGTGTTAATATTGTGGCGAGGTGCGATCCCTATCTGGCAAAGTTCGGAGAACCACCCTCATTTATATTGCCCTTAGAATCTTTCGTATACTTATCCCGGAAGTACAGAACCCGCTTTGAGGAATGTCAACTTTTCCCTCAAAGCCGGAGAAACTCTTGCCATTGTTGGCTATAACGGTTCTGGTATATCTTTATGCTCCCTCGCCCACTGAGCGACTATTTATAACAATCTGAACTAGGTAAATCAACACTTGCACGGATTTTGCTCCGAATAGACGACTTCGACAAAGGCTCCCTCCTTTCAACGACGTTGATATTAGACGCTACAACCCCAATGAATACCATAGCCACCTTAGCGCGGTATTTCAAGGATTTTCCAAGTTTAGCACCACAGTGAAGGAGAATGTCGGCCTAGGAAACGTCGAAAAAATTTCCTATAAGCCGGCAATCGAGAACGCCATCCACTTGGCTGAGGCGGACACCATTGTAGAGTCTCTGCCGAACGGTCTCAAGACAATGCTTGAGACTCCTGGTTTTGAATCTTTCTCTTACGCGGGATCGTCTATGCCAGAGTTATCTCAGAGACATGGTCTCTCGGGTGGCGAGGTAAATTGTTCAAGCGTATTTTTTTCGTTGAGAGTTGTAGTCTCATTTCATTCTCGCGGCATAGTGGCAACGAATAGCTCTAGCACGCGCTTTCATGCGAGCAAATGAACCGGGAGTCGACCTGCTCTTATTTGACGAGCCAGTAAGCTCTTTTTTTTCCAATTGTTCGATTTATCACTCATTAGCAATTAATATCAGACTTCCTCCTTGGACGCGCATGCTCAAAACCAAATTTTTGACACTCTCGAGAAAATATCTCGCACTCCAACCGGTGAAAGAACGAAGACAATAATTTTTATAACTCACCGTCTTTCAACTGCACGACGTGCAGATAAAGTCGCAATGATGGAAAATGGGGTAAGTGCTGCAATGGTACTAGCCGACTCGGAGATCCTGTCTAAAAGGCTTTTTCTAGGCCATATCCGAATTTGGGACCCACAATGAGCTCATTGCCCAGAATGGGGCTTATGCCTCATTGTATCGCGCTTCCGTTTAAACTTTAGAATAGATAAATTGGGGGCTAGAGAAAAGAATGTTGTAGATGCTGGTGCTGTATAATAAACTTCCTATTATAATGTAAACGACGTTATGTAGTCTATATTCACTCAAGCCAATTCTCTCATAGAGTTGTCTATAAAAGATACGACCCCATCCGCGATGACGGCATCGACTGTCACTGCACTGTTATCGCCCTCTGACAGGAGCCCTGTACTGAGATTGACGCGCTTGTCCGCCACCCCATGTACTCCAATAAGAAGTTCAGCACTCCTGATTCCGTCCACCAGCGAGGGAACTTCAATCTACAACTTATCTTTAGCGGATAACCAGTAGTGAAGACCTGATATGCGCACCAAAAGTTTGGCATCCACAAAGAGACCTAGCAAGTTGTTCGCTTTGGCAAACTCGACGGCGGCACCTACGCTCAATACCCGTTTCTCTTCCTTTCCGGATCCAAGAGACGTGGGACATGGTAGGTTGCTACCGCTTTTACCACATATACAACCAAAAAAGACGGGATCTAGACATTTGTTATTTTCGCTGAAGTTAACGATTGAACGGAATTCGAATTCGCTTACAGTTTGGCTGTTTCCAGTTTAGTGCTGAACAGATATCTGGGGAGAAAGACGTGAATGCAATCTTCCTCCTAGTGACGAGTGGTTCCAACAGGCCGGAAACATCGAAGATCGTCTGAAGGATGGAGTCCACAAAGCTATTGAGATCCATTTTGTGTAGTTTCAGCGATTGTGAGGTTGCCTCAGAAGGGTAGGCCAGGTCGAATATGACATTGATTTCGGGTGGAAGAATCTACGAATATTTGGATTGAAGACAATCGCAAGAAGTGGCTGAATTTAATTGGACAAACCTTGAGAAGACGTGCTAAGGAGATCATTGCATGAGGCAACACCGCCGCCCAATCAACGGATGCGTCCTTCTCCGTAGCTTGGGACAAGTTTCTCCCAAGAGATTCGGCTAACCGTCATACTGATCCAATGTCACATCCGCAACTCCAAGTTCAAAATTAATCCCTGGCAACAACCAATCGAAAAAGACAACCGGACGAAGATCACGAGTAACCTGAATGACAATGTAAATGTATCTTCCTTGAAGAGATGAAATTGTCAATGTTTGACCACCGCCATTACTGGCGGTGTAGACAGGCGAAGCTTGAACCGATCCGATATGATTAGGCCGGCGAGAAGAGCGAGGAGGAGCCAGACTGGTTGGCTGTCCGGACGCCACGGCTGTTGACTTCCAGTAAGTCTCGAGATCACCCCCGACTTCTAGAGTTACGTCCTTGAACGGCGTAATAATGTTGATCTCAAAATCGACCTAATCCAGAGACACGCCGTTAGATGAAGTATATACGGATAACAAAAATGTGTACTTCGCCAATAACATGCAGCCTGTTGTCAAGTATAGGCAAGGTAAAGAATTGGTTATTCTCGACGTTGATAAACATGGAGGGCAGAGCAACAGCACGGCCAATCGTTTTTGTTCCGAAATTTGGGTAGACAGAGAATTCCAAGGATAGGTTCTCAAGAGATGGAATTTGGAATGCGAAAGAACCTTCGTCGCTTCTTTGAGGGAGAGAAATCGTGTAAGGAGCAGAGTTCACGTGGGGCCCAGCAGTCATCACGAGTTTGAGTGGCGTAGCTGAAAGAAGATATTCATCCTTGAAGAAAGGACTTATAAGTCGATGATGGAGACGTATTCCGCTCTTTGCTTTTAAACTCTTGGTTGAATGCCCAACAGATACCTGTACGAAGTGGGCGTTCACTAGATAGTTATGACCATAGACTCGGTGAGGCATGATAGGGGGCGGAAGGTAGAGAGAGGGTATTTGGTCGATTTCATAGTCGCTATGTGCAACACCTTCGGATATCGGCGAGCGCGAAAATCTGCGTGAGGCGGTTGTAGATAAAGGAGATGCTCTAATGGCACTCAGAAGCACATCTAGACAGTCTTGGTGGCCGTACCATGCTGCGTAGTGAGAGGCGCTATGTCCAAGTTCATCTTTGATGCTAACACGACAACCTGCCCCTACCAGAGCGCGGACACAATCTGTGCGTCCATATCTGGCAGCATGAAACAAAGGGGTCCATTCGTGGTATTTATCGGGGGTATCCCACCCATCGAGATGAAGCAGGAGTTCACATATCCGTGTGTGCCCTTCTCGAGCTGCCAGATGGATGGGGAACTCGCCGTTACTGTTGGGTAGAGAGGTTGCACCGTTTTCCAAAAGTAGAAGTACCACGTCAATGTGTCCGGCTTGAGCAGCAAGAGATAGTGGGCTGAAATCGCCGGACGACGTCGGAGGTTGGGCAAGAACATTTCCTTTTGCAAAGAGGACCCTGATGCATGCAACGTCACCTTTCAACGTGGCATATACCAGGGGACTATAGTTGTCTCTATCCAGAATTCTCGGGGTCGCGTTGGCATCCAAAAGTTGTTCGCAGACCGAAGAATGACCCTTCATGGCTGCATAGTGAAGAGCAGTACGGCCGTATACATCACATTTGTTGACTTGGATGTTATTTTGGAGGCATAATGCTACCATCCTTTGAGCACCTGAAATCGCAGCTTCATGTAGACAGGTTCTTCCATTGATATCATCGATGAATTGGTAGTCGAAGGGCGTGGTGAGTGACGCGATGATGAGGTCTGCGAGATCTTGAGGTGCCTCTATAATGACGTTCCATAAAATTCGAGTTACGTTGCCTTTGCCTTCAGATTGTTGTGCAAGCAAATCGGAGTAGTGAACGCAGTCAACAAGGGCCCTGGTATCCGAAGCAGCAAGAGCTTTGTGGAAATTGCTTTCAAGATCGCGAAATGGACCAGGAGGGGGCGTGAATTCGGTCAAGATTTGTTGGGCAAAGATGTCGTTTTCGACGGGACCTTCGAATTTAAGACCAGAAGAGAGATCTGTGATATTCAAGAGGCATGTAGCGACTGTATCGGCCAGCTCAGAAATGAGCTAGAAAACCATTATTAAGGCGCAGGGTCGCAAAGATAGGAGATGCCAAACCTGACGATTGAACACTGGTTGCACATCAACCTGCCGCGCGAGATACAACTCTTTTGTTGTGGAAGTGGACCGTTTGTCGAATTTCTTCAGAATCTTGCGGAATCCAATGGCGTTGATTTCGACAAATTGCTAACGAAGAAAACAAGGTGAATAAATGACAGCGCGTTTAGCCGAAGCACGGACCTGGAGTTTTCCTAAATCCCTTTCTAAGAGACGAAAGCCTTCTTCTACTGCACTCCATTCGACATTCTGGGCTGTATCACTCGTTGGGTCAGGTATACCTCTCATCGCAGCAGCTCTTCGTTTTGATAGCAAGGTTTCCATTCTTAACGTTACCTCTGCCTCTTTTTGCAGGTAGAATGCATTTATCTGGCAACGATATACTGTGATTAAAATCTTCTGCCGGATGAGCTGAACTAGCCAAACGATACCTTTTCCAACTCTCTCTCGAGTTTAAAGAAGAAAGCAGCTTTATGTGCTCGAAAATCCGGCCCCCTCTCGGCATCGTGTCCTGATGCCGCAAAAAAAGGTGGTTGTCCTGGACTGCCAGCAGGCGAAACTGCAGGACTTCGACGCGTTGTCTGTGATATGGGCTGCGGTAATGACAGGATCAAAGGATCGGGAGGACGAACCCCCAATGCCAACGCTGCTGCTTCGGATGCTGGGCGATTGGCAGCGAGCGAGGAAATGATCTTCTTTAAAAACTTATAATCAAGATAGTAGCTGGACCATCCTGGAACTTGTTGAGCTTGTATTTGCTTGCCGAACTACACCGTCAAAGGGGATTAATTGTGACTTCTAGGGCTTTAGTGGGGCTAAATACCTTCATGATTTAGTCGCAGTCAAGGCAGTACAGACTTCAATGAAAAGATAGATGAGCAAAGAAGACACGATAAGGGTGTCCGCCTCAAGGCTCGGTATATCTAGTGCGAAGAGCAAAATCCATGGAATGGACAGCGTTTTCGGATTCGTTTGGCAGAGATAACTCTGCTTCGGAGCCCGGCGTCTTCGCGGAAGCTTTTTTTGTCGCAAGTCCGTTTTTTCTACACACGTGCTCTCAAACCTCAGACAAGAACGGCTCAAAAAATAACAATAATGCAGTTTTTGCTGTTGAAACTACACAAAATTAAATAACGAGAAATCGATAAGGATTTGGTTTCTATTGAGTGGGCAGTCGACGAACGTGCGTGCGCAACAAATGCGCAATCACACCATCACTTTTCTCAACTGCCATACTCGGGCAGGCAAGAGGGTCACTGGGCATTTTTGGTGCTTCTCTACCTGATCGAAAGCGCAACGGTAGCAGAATACATATCCAGAGGGCAGAGCAGTAGCATTATTAATACTTTTTTTGCAAAGGGGACATATCCCATATAACCCCTTATCGAAAGCAATGCCCTGAGGATGTGGTGGCAGCAAACTTGGAGGAGGAATCGCTGGTCCTTGAGGAGAGGTCGATAATGAGCGAGCAGGCGAGTTTGGCGAATACCACCACTCTAAGAACTTGATGAAAAATATGGCCGTCGGCAGTAAAAGTCGAAGGGAATCTAACAACAAACGTGGTGAGCTCAAGAGCAGCTGCCGGATACGCGCTAGCAAGCTCCGCGGATTAGGCGACAAGTCCTTTCGAGAAATTAAACTTGCAGCTCGCTGTGAAGGGATCATATGAGCAAATTTGGAAGAAAATAATATTGAGAATGAGATCTCACGAAATCTTCGAGACCTAGCCGTCTTATATCGACGCCTATCCAATTTAACCAGGGTCTATATGCAGTTGTCTTGTCGAACAGATATGCAATATTCCACACAAGCAACCAAAGCTCTAGAGAAATGTTCATGTACGGATACATCATCTTGAAGGCCCGCCGAAATCGTCCTTTGAAACTCTGTGCTTATATTAGCCAGTTCAATTATAAATCCTACGGTGGTCATACCTGGTCCGTAAGTGCCTGGACTTGGCGTGGGTCTAGTCCTTCATCGAAAGAGTCGGAAACGACCCCACCCCCCAACTCTTCATAGTAGTCCTGAGCTTTGGCTCTGAGATACGGCACACCAATCTACAAGGGTACATATTAGCTATTAACTTAGATTATATGGTAAAAATGCACACCAGAAATAGGAGGGACCGCCAAACATCCTGTCTTCGCAGCGCATCTCCAGCTGGTATGCCTCCGACGGCGGCTGAGGCTCTGTCTGTCTGTATATAGGGCCTGCGTCTTCGTTTCAATCCATAGAAGTTCTCTGAGAAAGAGGAGTCTATAGAAATCCGAATGAGCATGAGCATGTAGCTGTTGGTTGACATAGTATAGCTATTGAATTGACGTAGATACTCACTGTGTTTAGTTAGATAATGCTTCTCGACGATGAACATAATGAATGCGTAAAATTCTTCATGTCGGTTTACAATACGTAGCAAGTAACGGGGGTAGCGTTGGGCGAAAACCTATACCGGCATCGATAAATACGTTTATAGTCGTTGGCGTGCAAACGTACCGCTAAAACATACTTCAGAGCAGGTTGCAGCAAGTCCTTAAGTTGTTCCTGTGCAAGGAGTTCAAACAGAGATGGTTTGAGAGGATCTGTGCCGTTGTCATTAAAGAATTCCATGGCATATATGTACAAGTTGAGTTTCGGTTGTCTAGGGCAGTACGAGTCAATACATTGAATGGGTCCAAGGTGTAACGAAAGACAAGATGCCACCGGCCAAAATAACCCGGGCCCGCATAAGCTCCGTCGGACCGGAATAGCGATGGGCCTCCAATTACTTGAGCACTTACACCTTCCAAGTGCTGCAATCTCTTCCAAGCTCGCGCTTTCTTTTCAACTTGGTTGAAAGAGGTTCTCCTTACGTTTCGCAAGGATGAAAGTCAAAATTTGTCACATATGCGCCGAATTGCGGGAACCAGGTTCCGGTTGGGCGTCATACGCATGTGTGCCTCGTTGCATATCAAAATGCGTCAAAGAAAATGCTTTCTTAAGTCTACTCTCATCGTCTTTACGATTGGCGGTTTCGGTATTTCAGACTACTTAACTGGCTATACACCTACATGTTCAACGGTTTGCACGCGATGCACCCAACCGATGCTGAGCTTGCTACTCAGGCACTGGCAGAAGAAGGGAAATATCGGTTTCCATCGTTCTCTGCCTCAGATGCTGTGACATTGGTGATTCTCCTGTTATTGTTCTTCAACGAGTGTAGTCCTCACATTTTCTCCATTATAAGGGATTATCCTTGAGAAAAAGATTTAGATCTTCAACGCGCCACGTCAAAGGAAAGGGCCTCGTTATCTCAGTGCAAACCATTGCCGGCCATCCTCTGTTCGCATGTACAGTCGGCGATCTTGGGGATGTGAGTGGCATAGGGGATGTTAGTTTGGACAGTTGGGCATGCTTGGAGGGGATGATCAATACGGTAAAGCGGACTGGGCATTCCAGCTTCTATGTCGAGAAAGGTATGAGTGCGATGGGCAAAAGTTCAACCCAACAAATCGGAATTCAAGATGTCTCGTCTGGAATTTATGGAGGAGGTATGTCCATAGGCTGATGTTGAAAGTTCCCATTTTTACGGTTTGGCATACAGCATTTCCAATATGGTTGGAGGTTTAAATCCATTTTGATCATTGTGAGAATAATGCTGAAAATTAGCACAGAGCGCTCCTTGCTGCCCCATTGCAGTGGCTGCGTGCTATTCTGGTTCTTCACAAGATGACCACTATGTGAGTCCAAGCTTTGTTATTGTGACAAACGCTGAAATCTGAACGAGGGAATAGCTTGTAGCAACGACTATCCGTGATTACTTAACCAAATTGCGGCGCGACAGTCAAAACTTTACCCCAAGTATGCCAGAACACCCAACGCCAGTGGCTCCCCGAGAAAATGCAGTAATATGAAGCACATTATAGTATTTAATCAAGCTCACATATGAGATCTAGGAATGGCTGCCGCATCCCTCTGGAGAAAGCGTCTTCGATAGACCACATTCTCCCTTCAATAATAATGTCGAAGGAGAGAGAAGGGAAGAATTTGTGTCCTAAGAGAATTCTAGATATGGTTCAATACCCGGAGGTGTAGTTATTCTGATTTTCGGTCGCAGTTTCGGTTTCGGGTTCGGTTTCTTCTGGCTTTTGGTGAACCAAGCGGAACGTTTCTAGACGAATGACTTGATTGAGTTTGAATAAATCTTGTTAGTAAAAGAAACACTTGCCATGTCTAAGGAAAATCTGACGTTGACCGAAAGGGGTAGAGGGATCGGCGCCAGGCTCTGGTTCGCGCATTTCGAAGCCAGCTTCGACGTAAACCTTCGCGCCCTTCTTCATAGTCTTCAAAATTTGTTGCTGGATTCATTGAAAGATAAAATTCTGTGGAATGTTGATGTCGAGGGTGGGCGCTCTAGTGAATTAAATGATAAGTCGTGAACCCTTAATATATAGCGATGTTCATACCTCCGTTAGCGTTAGGAGGAAGTCGCTGATTTCTGGTAGCAACGACGTAGCTGGATTGCAACGGATGATTGGCATGCTGGATTTATGCAGGTCAATCGGCGAGAAAAGAACATACACGCAATACTCTTTATCGTTTTTAGTCGCCCGGGTCTCTGGTTCTCTAACCAGTGTTCCAACGAGTGTCAACTTTGAGAGGTCTGCGGTTGGGCGCGTGGTAGCAAAGCCCTATCAACCCAAGTAAGTGCCAAAGAGCAACGACAAGGTTAGAGAGTAAACATACACGCGCAAAAGGGGCTCGAGAGGCAGTTGAACGGAAAATAGAAAGCATTGTAAAAATGAGTGAGTGGGGAATACAACTTGTTCGCGGAAAAGGCAATGGGCTGCAATGGGTCCAATGTTTTGGCTTGTTTGTCTGAGCCACTTTCGTGTTCACTGCCGATTTGAGATGAGATAGCAGCAGCTTCCTTCCCTTTCTACTGCTGAATCATTTGTTAGTCATGTCCCGCCACAGAAACGTTCGGAATCTCAATATCGCTGGTAAAACTATTTCTTCGTCGTTGCGTCTATTAAATTATTGGATTGACATAAACACAGATGAACTCGATGATGATGCTTTATCGGATGGAGGCGACGAGGAATTGACACCAGAGCAGCAAGGTTCGAATGAAATTGCATTGCTTGCTTACTTCATGCTGAATACACTCAAGCTCAAATGAACTATGCTTTGGAACAAGTCCGCATAGTTCTTGGTAATGAGGACTTGTCTGGATTTTCAGACAACTCTATCAAGGATGCGCTCTGGGAGTACTACTTTGACGTTGAAAAGACCGTCGCATGGGCATTTGGTTCGTGAAGCATCAAATCACAAAGTCCTGATCTAATTCCACCATCAGAGGAGCGGGAGCGACGACAGATTGCGAAAGACCGAAAAGGTGAGCGTCTGTATCTTTGTTTACTACCATTTCCATTTCTTCTTTGCGGTGGAATCGCGCGCCATTGAGTCCGTTGATCGTGGCATAGAACGCAAATCAATGAGAAGGTGCATTTCTTATCTTTATTCGCCTTCCAACTTTATGAAGATGCAATACATATATCTAATCTAACTAATCAGAACACTCGGATGAACAAAATTGGGAATCTCATTCAGACGGGAACCACCAGGGCGGGCCATATCAATATTATCAAACCATTCAGATTGAAAGCGCAGAAGACGACGAAGTGGCGCAACACACTGGTCCTCGAATATTTTTGGCCCAGCAGCAGCCCGGCTTTGACAATGCAGCGTATCTAGAAGCTCCAGGCACCCCAATGGCAGTTACAAAAAGGCTCAGCACAATTTCAGAGAAAAGTGAACGAACGGAACCGTCTACGCTTTGGCGTCCTCGACAGCAATATCATGTTCCAAATACACCACGGTCATTCGTATCTAGCGACACGACATCGTACGGGCAAGAGATAGGTATGTACCCAATCATGATTTTTCTTCAACAAAGAGAACCCATGTCGTTAATAACAACAATACTAGACGAAGGGGCATCTTTGAATGAAGCGGCTCGTCATCCTGATCCTAATACAAGTCGAATATCGCCTTCTGGGTCAGCAATTCAAAGACTATCCACTTATGATCCCCCTCCTTCCAATTTTTCAAATGCCTCCCACAGTGGCCAACATCTTGTCTCATCCACTGAACCTATATCCTCGCTCAAAGACCTTCCATCGATTCCTGATCTTGATTCAAAGTCGAGTCATCAAGCTCTGAACAATCCTTCTGCTTCCCTTCCCGCATTGCCCAATAAATCGCAATCGAAGTTATCTAAACTAGCGTCATCGAGAGCTGGTAGTATCAGTACGAGAAGTGAAAGTTCAAGATCTTCGGGAATCGCTGTGACAGGCTCCATCAAGACTTATCCTGCTCTTCGTCCATCTGCGCAATCGGAACGGCCGCCAAGCTCTATAGCTTCCTCCAAAGATCTCCCAGACATTCCGCCGCACCCACCAAGTTCGATGACATCTGCAACGTCTTCCATCGTCCGACGAGCGATTCAAGCGGCAATGGAACTTGAAAATATGGATAAAGTACCAACACCGATGCCTTCTAGGCATGAATCTCCTATACTTTCGCAACAGTTGGATCCTTTAAAACCATCGACGCAGGATGCCATGTCAACCACGCAGCCTACTCCCAGTACTCAGCCTCCTCCATCTGCTCAAACAAAGCCATCATCGAAGTTAGCCATACTCGCTCAGCAGAAGGCGTCAGCAGCAAGTCGATCTCTTCCATCTCCAGAACCATCATCGATTTCCACATCACGACCTCTTTCTAAACTAGCTATGCTCGCACAACAAAAGGTGGATGCTACTAGAATCCCTAAATTACCGAAAACAACCACAGAATATCTCACCCCCATCGCTAATGGATCTTCTGTAACCACCGCCATAACGACCTCTTATCAGTCTTTGTACAGTCTTACGGATCCCTCTCGGCCCAATATGATACCCAAATTGGATGTTGTACCCCTGCAAACCCTTTCTGCCGCTTCGACCGATCAAAAGGCTTCGAAGCTTGCAATGAAGGTCAAGCGAGCAAGCGAAAAGGTCTCCCAGAACGCCAGAGATCACCTAGAAGACGAGGTGACATCACCCATATCACCCATATTCCAACCGAAATCGACCCACGCCCGTGCGTCGCCTTCCGCGTTTGCTTCTGTCCTTGTTTATAATGCCACATTTCCTTCCAAAGACAGAAAAAAAGGGAAGGACACAAAACGTAGCAAAAAGGAACATACACACAATAAGCAAGAAGAATCGCCGGAGGTTCAGAAGCATTTTCGCAAAGCAAGTCCCGATGCTACCCATCCGAATGTTTTCACTTTCGAAGGTCCCAGCCCAGATGACCTCGTACTCAATGCGCGCAAGGGATCATCCCTTGGGACGAAAGCATCGTCCAAACTCTCATCGGGAATGGGAAAATCCTGACGTTTTGATCTTCACTTCACACTATAACTTTTCGTTCTCCCTTTATTGAATTGTTTTTATTGTTTCGTTATGTAATTCTTATTTTCTCTACAGCCGCGAAAGAACGAGAGAAGGCTTCAAAACTATCGCAGAAACCCGCATCTGGAAGCAGCACCCCAGTAAAAGGACCAAAAAAGACGAATTCAATTGGAATCAAATTGCCACCATCTAGGAAACCGACCGCTGATCAACAAGACTTGGATTTGTCAGGCCTCAATCTCACAGATAAATCTACGGATGCCGACCCCACAGAGAACCGCCAAAAATGAGTATGGCCAAGGAAAAAATATTAGAAGAGGCTAGGCGCACACTCGATGCTGAAGATCAAACCGGCAAGAAAGCGATCAGTATAGTCGTTATTGGTAAAGATGAATTTTGTTTACTAATCCTGGTATTAATTTGAACAATGCCTCTCAAGGACATGTTGATGCGGGGAAGTCTACATTGATGGGTCGACTTCTATATGAACTCGGCAGGCTTGACGAGAAAACCAGGAAGGCGAACGAAAGAGCGAGCGAGAAGATCGGAAAAAGTAGCTTTAGCTGGGCTTGGGGGCTTGATGGAACTACGGAAGAAAGGGAGAGGTTGGTACTGTTTTTACCACTTATTCTGTATCACACTCAATGATGGTTGTATTAGAGGAATTACCATGGACATTGCATTGCAGACATTGGAGACACCTCACAGACACATAACTGTTCTAGACGCTCCAGGCCATAAGGATTTCATACCAAACATGATTTCTGGTGCTTCACAAGCAGATTGCGCTCTTCTTGTAGTCGATTCGACTATAGGAGAGTTTGAATCGGGATTTCAGCGAGGCGGACAGACTCGCGAACACCTGTTACTTGTTCGCAGTCTGGGAGTATCCCAGGTTGTCGTCGCAGTCAACAAACTTGATCAGGTTCGTCATGTCGACCAGTATGCTCTATCCATGCTCACATACGACGGTCTGTTAGGTGGATTGGAGCCAAAGTCGCTACCATGAAATTTGTGCTGAATTGCAACCTTTCTTAACGCAATCTGGGTTTCAACCTTCAAAAACTTCATATGTACCAGTCAGTGCTATGCAAGGTGTCAACCTTGTTGGCGTACATGAAACAGTTGCAAGCTCACTTAAACAATGGTACACGGGCCCAACATTGGTTCATTTGCTTGGTTCGTCTTAGCAGCGGAATCTATCACTTGCACGCTTAGCGCATTCAAGCAGATAAACTCATACCACCAATCCGAGATATATCATCTCCTTTACGCATTCCCATATCCAATGTTTTCAAGCGCCAAAGTTCGGGCGCTGCTGTTTCAGGAAGGCTTTGCGGAGGCGTGGTACAAGTGGGAGAGAAGTTACAGGTACTTCCAGGAGACGAGACCGCAATAGTGAAATGTGAGTGCATTTTTATTATTGATTTATTGTGATTCTGACATAAATCCCTGAGCAGCTATTGAACTAGATGAAACATTCGTACCCTGGGCAGCATCAGGATCAAACGTAACCCTTAATCTCACCGCCATAAATCCAGTCACCCTCGGCATTGGCAGTGTACTCTGTCCTCCAACAGATTTAGTTCCATTGGCAACATTATTTACAGCTAGAATCATCGTCTTTGATATTGAAATTCCCATAACTGCTGGAGCATCGGTAAATGACAACGTCCTCACGCCATCTGATTTCTGTAACTAATTATCTGTTATTCAGATGGAACTATTCCATCACTCCCGAGATGTCCCTGTTACTACTCTGAAGCTGATATCAACCATTGATCGTGCTAGTGGAAAGGTCCTTAAAGCAAATCCTCGGTGAGCACCAATGTTATTTGGATCATCTGTGGTGAACTGACAGTGAATCATTAAGAGTATTAACAAAAGGAGTATCTGCTGAAGTTCAGATTGCATTGCGCAGCGTGCAAGTGGCTGGTGCATCACAGATATCCCGTGGAATCCCATTGGAAAAATTCTCGACAAATAAGGATATGGGGAGGATTTTAATTCGAAGAGGAGGTGAAACTATTGCAGCAGGTATGCCAATTCCAGTGATACATATTGCAGTACCCAATAGCTTATATCATTGCAGGAGTGGTCTTAGAAATCAATGGTTGAATACAAAAACATAATTCATGGCGGGACAATAAAAAGGAAAACACATATGTAGAGTTTAGACACTATTATACGTAAAGAGAAAACAGAAAGCTGCTAGTGTACATGAATACAATGCAAAGAACAATACGTACGACCATACATTGGCATGAAAGGAAAGAAAAATAGATAATGCAGAGCAAAGATCCAGCCGTAAAGTCATGTTCAAGAGATCCACCGGAAAAATAAAAGCTCGAGTAATGGTATATTGAAGGATCACCTTGAGAAAGTGTCGTATCTTTATTTCTTTTCCTTCTCCTTTTCCTTGTCGGACTGGAAGATGTTCTTGAGCTTTCCTAGAATAGATGACCTCTTCTTGCGCTGAGTGTTGAATTTGGATGAAGAAGGGGAGTTATCCGCAGACACAGTCGCAGATTTCGATGAAGACGGGAACGCCTTTTTCTCCTTTGATGGCGTGGTGGGTTCTGCAGTGACGGTAGCCGCATGTCCATTGCTCGAAGGCTGGGCAGCGGTAGAGTCACTGGATGGCTCTGATGCAATTGGGATAGGCTGTACAGCAGCAGGTTCTGTTGCTATGATGGGCACATCAGCTGAGGCGAGCTCTGCAGCTGGAGTGGGTTCTGAGACAGGAACCTCTGTGGGGGCTTTGACGACCGGTTCAGAATCAGGAATAGATTGAACAACAGCTTCGACCTTCTCGACAGGCTGGGGAGTTGGAGTCTCGGTAACGACCTGAGAGACTTCAGACACTGTAGTGGGCTCTTTCGGGGCCTTGTCCTCGGCCTTGTCCTCGGCAGTAACAGGAGGCTCGGGCACAACGACAGCTGGAGTAGGGTCAGAAACAATTTCGGACACGGGCTCAGCGATTTCTTCCTTGATTTCGATGGCAGGCTCTTCAGCAGCAGGTATGATAGCTTCTTGATGAACCTCTTCTGCCTTAACTTCCGCGACTAGCTCCTCGATAGCAGGGACGTCTGATGCTGGCTCCTCGACAGTAACAGTTGCAGCTTCCTCGACGATAGAAGGCTCTTCAGCCTTACTTGCGATCACTGATTCGTCATTAGAATGAGGAGCTGCGGTTTCTTCCGCTTTTGTAGGTACATCCTCGACGGGAGGTTTAGGGACAGCTAATTCCTCGCAGGGGGGCAGTTCTTGAACAACTGCCTCGGTCTTCGTCGTAGGGGTCTCGTTGGGAATGATGGTTTGCTCAATTGTTAACTCTGGAACAGGCGTTTGTTCGACATTTGGCTTAGAAGGGATGGGTTCTTCATCCTTCACAGCTTCAGTGACCGAGACAGGCTCGGGTTCAGCAGCAATAGGCTCTTCCACTTTGGATGCAGCTGGCTCTTCCTGAACCGACTCGGGAGCAGGCGCAACGGCCTCTGGAACAGGTTCCTCCTTGACTTCGACAGATTCGACTGGGATCTGAGCCAGAGCTTCGGCTCCGATTTCAGCAATCGAGTCATCGGCGTCATGAGTTGAGATGGGCTCTGGTGCTGATGCCTCAACCCGCGTTTCTTCAGCGGTCGTCGCTGGAAGAGCCTCAGGTTCAGCTATTGATGAATCTTCGGTCTTGACATTTGCGATTGACTCTTCAACGACAGCTACGACCTCATGCTCTCTCTGGGACACGTCCTCTACTGTAGTCTCAATAACAACCGGTTCAGATTCGGAGGCAGGTGCTGTTTCTTCGGCGACAGGTTCCTCAGAAGGTGTAGACTCGGGCTCTGGAGCAGGTGAAGTTGCTCCTTCAACGATGACAGGAGCTACTTCAATGGTTTCATCCTTCAATATTGTTGATTCGGTAGGGGTGTCACTGACAGCTGGGGGAGACTCAGCTTCAAGGGCGCTGGGCACATCGGGAACGGTGGCTCTGGGATTGAAGCTTCCTCTGCTGCCTTTGCTGTTTCACCACAGGTGCAACTGTAGTCTCAGGAGCGGCCTCTGCTGGAGCCATAACCTCGGTAACAGTAACAGGAGGTGTGGCGACGAGCTCTAATTCCGGTGCAATTGTGTTGTTCTCCGCGGCATTCACGGGAACAATTAGGATTGGTACAATAGGTGCAACTGGGGAAGGAAGCGGTTCAGAAACTTCTGGATTCTGGGCAGGCGCAGACGTAGATTCCGTTGGCAAAGCCGCACTGTTGGGAGCTGATTCTGGTCCACCTGGTACAGTGAACGCGTCACCCGGTATAGGTGTCGGAATGGCGATCTAGAGACGTGAAGAAACAAACGGAACATTATTTCACTATACCATTTACATACAAAAATATTAGACATGATGACGTACCTGTTGGATATTAATGGGATCTACTCCGACTACGCTGTGTATGGCGGCTCCGAGCCCAGACGCCACGTAGTCTAAGGTCGAAGATGTTCCGTCGCGCGCCACGATGGTATCTGCTATATCGGAAAGGAATTGAGGGTAACCTGGGGGATAGATGGCCGATGCTTTAGGCTCACTGTCGGAATTATTCTTAACCTCTTCAGCGGCCTCGGCTGCAGGTGTCTCGACAATTCCACCTGCGGGCTGCTCTGCAGGCTCTGTGACGGCGGCATCTCCATTTTTGGCATGGCCGTTTGGAATTGGCTCCTTATCTTTATCAGGTTCAGCGCTATCAGCGACTTCGGAGTCTGCAGCTTGTTCCGGATTTAAAGCGGTGGAGGGCGCCTCTTGCGCAGGGGGCGCTGGAGGCGCGGTATAGACGTGATTTACGAAGCCTCCTGGGTCCGTTTCAGTGGTTTGGTTCTCGTGGAGAACCCATTTCCCGTCCACGACATATTTGAACTTGATTTTCTCTCCCCAGGGTATCTTGGTCGTGCCCACAAATCCGGTGGGCGTCTTCGTCATATGAACGGAGCAAGACCACTGTAGAGAGGCAGAATGAGTAAACATGTACATATGGCGCGTATTTATTGCTAACCTCGTCGAAGGTTCCAGTGACGATAACGGCCGTGGGCTCTGGGTGAGGCCTGGAAAGCGTATGTGTGTTTAGACATCAGCTTCATGTAGACGACCAAGAACAAACTTGCCATTCGAAAGCGACTTCATGTAGATCTTGGGCAGCCATGGATGGTAGGGAGACCGGGGAAGGACGCAGGGATAGTGTGGAAGCGCTGAGTGTTAGCTTGAATGGAAAACCAAAGGACCGCGGTCACGATGGACGAACAGTGTTGAATTTGATACGTTGCACATGTTTACCAGAATCCGAGCGCACTTTCAGAGTTTCTCCTTGGATGTTGGCCAACCAAAGGTATTTCCGTTGCTATGTACGGCTATATTCTCCTTCCGTGGTTGCTCATCCGATAGATAGCATATACCAGGGGGAGGAGCGGGCATAGCTTTCGGCGTTGGTGCAAATAGACGCCCAGGCGATCTTTGAGCACGCTGTCGAACTAGCACCATGTTATTGAATAATGAACACGTTTGTGATCTCAAATACTAGTCCAGTCCATGAGAATAGGCAATTGCACATTTTGACAACAGGCGGCATGGATCTGTGCTTGAAAGGGTCCCGACTCCCGATCGCGTCTATCTCTTCCACCATCACCAGACCACTCGATGACTCTCGAGCTCGACACTACACTCGAATGTGGAGACATCGCACTCCAAGAACAGCTGGATGGCAGGGATCCTTTGCGCCATCTCAGGGACGATGGTGATTTGGAAGGCGTTATCTCTTCAGAAGGCCTTGCACGCGCCTCTTCCTCCACCTCTGAGCTCCTGACCGTTCTCCCGCAGCAATCCCATTCGGTCGAAGACGGCCTTCTGAAACTTACTTTTGCACATAACTGGGAATCAATAACGAAGCCCTTATCCATTTCTCTCGTCGTGGACGCTTCCCCGGGTTGTGGAGGTTTAGCTTGGCCAGCTGGACAGGTGCTCCTTCACAGTCTTCACTTCATTATCCTTCCTTCCTGAAGGTGTTTAATCCATTTCTTATGGCCATAGATTCTTGCGAGCTATCTTGTTCAGAAAGGCCCGGAATATTTCAAGAACAAGAACGTTCTCGAACTTGGGAGTGGTACTGGACTCGTCGGACTTGCCATTGGCGCATTTGGATTTGCGACCACTGTTTGGATAACAGACCAAGCGTCCGTTGCATTTTCTTATATCTATGCACTATCAGGCTTTCGTGTTAACAGTCTTATACGTCTCATCTATCAATCCATTTAGCCCATTGCTGCCGATCATGAACCGCAACATTTTATTGAATAAGCTTGAAGAAAGAGTTCATGTCGCCGAATTGAATTGGTCGGTTTTCTTCTACTTGTCATTTTAGTCACGCATACCAGGTTTCTCAATAACTTCACGGTCGTTGATCAAGGGGAGCTTCGATACCTGCAGATATCCCACGTCCAGATGTCATCATAGCAGCCGATTGCGTATACTTCGAGCCAGCGTTTCCGCTCCTCGTACAAACGCTAAGTGATCTCGCTGAGGCATCGACAGAAATTCTGTTCTGCTACAAGAAAAGAAGGAAGGTAAGAAACCCCTGATAACTCCATTCGAATTATATGCGAAGGCCGAACTTCTTTTTTTTTAACAGGCTGATAAACGATTTTTCGGGATGCTCAAGAAGAAGTTTACATGGCAAGAAGTTATGGACGATCCTAATCGGCCAATTTACAACAGAGAGGCAATTACTCTCGTGAGGCTTTTCAAGGCGAAATAAGCAAACGATACCTCATGTCCTCAAAATTTTCTTCACGGCCAAGCTAGAAACTATATAAACGGAATGAACTAACAGGGAAGAAGTTGCTCTTGCTTTTATGTCTGGGGTTTGAATATGAACAGCTATGTATCACCAATTAAATGTAGGATCAATTGACAGGGCCCAATTTCAAGAGCAGAGGTATTTATTCCAAAGCCCTCTAATCCGAAGAATTGTTTATCAAGAATAGATCCGGAGAGCAACGGAAATTGCTCGAGGGCAAGGAGAGCCAAACTGATTAATGTAAGAGAGCCTGTATCGTCTATTGAGTCGAATGGAGGGTTTTTTCTGTCCTAGCAAAATGAGTTACTTGGGGTAAGAAACATATAGATTATTGGGCAATGGTTTTTATCTAGAAAGAGTGAAGCCGTGAGTAATATAATTTGAGAAACAACATTTTCTGCAGACCGACCTGAAGACCATGTATGCCTGCAATTTCTTTCTTCAGGGTTTCCGTAACGAGCTTATGCTGTTTGACAATCGGCAGTCCTTTGAACGTTTCACTGGCAATAGTTATGGAATAAAACGAGCCACAGCCACCTGTAATATACTCGATGTTAGAAGGCGACTTGATAGGTGCAGAACGATGTGGCATACCCGAAACGTCCTGAACTTGTAATTGAGATGGAGCAAACTTCTCGACGAGCTTCTGAGTAATAAGCTGCTCTCCTTCTAAGAGCTCTGGCTGCGATGATGCAGGCGCATTTCTAGAGCAGGCGGTGGCCGAGAAGGCGCGCGCCGAATGGACTGTAGGTAGCAGGCGGCGAGTAAGGGAGAACATGTTTGAGTGATCGAGGCCGCGAATTGGCCCGTTCCGATTGGCTTGATCGCATTCTGAACAGGAATGCCGACCGACCGCGTCGCGAACTTGAAGTCCAGGCTTTAGCTTCAACTTCATCCACCACCATCACCACTCACATGCTGCTTGGCGCAATACGGAGCGCAGTCTCCGTGCGCTCGTCTGCTCGCGCTCTGAGCACATCATGTTCCAAAATGTCCTCCTTCGCCAGGGCCACAGTGGTGCATACACCAAATCGCTCGTTAAAGTCCACTCTTATCAAGTCATCGGGGCCCTTAGGAAGAGGATTATACCATGCGTTGCCCAAATTATCTTCCCATCTTATTCCATTGAACTCACGCTCTCTACACGCGTCGCCCTCAAATTTAAATCAAAGCCAACCAGAAGCACTTCCCCCAGTTTTGCCCACTCCCGCGGTCGGGAGATGGCTGCTTCTATCTTCGACTTTAGTGCTAGGAATCATCGTGGTCGGTGGAATCACTCGATTGACAGAGTCCGGTCTAAGCATTACGGAATGGCGACCTATAACTGGCATCCTTCCTCCTTTGACCCATGACGAGTGGATGATTGAATTCGAGAAATATAAAACTACACCGGAATTTAAGCTGTGCGCCTGGTATCCTGTAACAATGTGTCTTATCATGTTTACGAATATTACTCTAGGACGAATCATTCCATTTCTCTCGAGGACTTCAAGTCTATATTCTATATGGAATGGGGCCACCGGGTTCTCGGTCGCCTCATCGGCGTCGTCTTTGTAGGACCACTTGTGTACTTTGCAGTCCGCCGCAAGATCAGCAAGTCCATGGCATTGAAATTTACGGGTCTTTCTCTTCTTATTGGTGCACAGGGTGCTCTTGGATGGTACATGGTTAAATCTGGCCTTGAAGAGTCTCTTATGGAGACACCAGGGGCCGTACCGCGGGTATCACAGTATCGTCTTGCAGCTCACCTTGGCATGGCCTTCCTTCTCTATATAGGAATGTTTGGGTCAGGCATGGCTATCATCAAGGACTTCAAGTTTGCGAACGGCACCGCATGGCAAGAGACGCGCACAAAGGCGCTCCAGAAGATTTTGTCCAATCCTACACTTCTTTCTTTCAAGAGACAAGCCTGGGTTCTGACTGGTCTTGTCTTTTTAACGGCGCTGTCAGGTGAGTAGCATTCACTTTCATGTTTTGTGTGTGTGTGTGTGTGTGTGTGTGTGTTCTGATAGAGATATGTGTGTAGGTGCCTTCGTAGCTGGCTTGGATGCAGGCTTGCTCTACAACGAATTTCCATTAATGGGTGGCCGTCTTGCTCCACCAACGGATGAACTCTTCTCTGAAAACTACGCCAAAAATGCAGACAAATCTGACAAGTGGTGGCGCAATGTGTTCGAAAATCCAACCACTGTGCAATTCGATCACAGAGTCCTTGTGCGTAAAATCTCCTTGTAGACAATGAGTTCTGTTCATGTGAACATCTTATTATCTAGGCGATGACTACGTACGCTGCGACTGCAGCCTTATATGCGCGCACATTTACGCCTGCGATGCGTTCTGCATTACCTCCTCTCACACGAATGGCAACAATGGCGGCATTTGCTATGGCCAACGTACAAGTGGCACTGGGCATAAGCACACTTTTATACCTTGTCCCGGTTCCTTTAGCAGCTGCGCATCAAGCAGGAAGTGTCATGCTTTTGAGTGCTATGGTGCATTTATTAATTACAATGCGGAACCCAAGTGCAGCAGCACGGGTATGGCGAAGGATAATTGCAAAAAGTAAAGTCTAATTTATCGGTATACTTAATTTGGACTTCAGACCCTTAGAGGCTGGAATGCATGTACATTTCTTAATCAGACTACACCACTCAACAATTTCACGCACATCACAAAAAGCGCATCAATTGAGTATTCAATATAGGAAAAGTCATGCAGAATTTGAGAGATATAGTACAGTTTGAGTGTAGTTATCCGGACATTGTTACATCCTGATCACCTGCTGCTGGCGCTGGAGGTGCAGCAGGAGGAGCATCTGCGGATTCTTTGGCAATCATAGTTTGCAGGAAGGGCTCCACCAACTGGTTCTCGAGAATACGGAATGACCCTTCTAGGACTTGTTTCTCCTCGAATTCGCTTTTAGGGCCGACGATACCAATTGAAGTGTTGTTGACATTGAGCTCTTTGTCTTGCTGAAGGGTCTCGCGCAGCGCGTGAAGTCCATGTCGCACGAGATCTTCGAGCGAGCCTGAAATTATAATTAAATCAGTATTTATCCACGAAAGATTTGGCATAGCACTCACAATCAGCAAAGCTTTCGTAGTGTTTCTCTAAGTATGTCTTCGCGCTTTGACTTCGTGCACCAATCGACATTGCGTAATACTCATAAGAATTTCCAGAAGGCGAAAACTCATAGAGATGAGGTCCTCCGTTATCTTGTCCGATAACAAGGAAACCGACACCGTATGGGCGGCGTCCATATTCTTGAGTATTTACTTGTGCCTCTAAATAAATAGATAGATATTTAGGAGTGTAAGATCAACAACGATCGAGGACAACTGACTATCAGCAATAGAAGACACGAGGCGGTTCACGGGTATGGGGCGGTTGAAGACCATTTTCGAAGACATGGCCTGTTGGCGCATGAAGTTACTTGGGAAATGGTTAATATGCATTGCGCTAAGCAGGTATACATAAATAATACCTCAAAACGCGCGCATCGGACGTCAATCCAGCGATAGCAATGCCGACATGATCATCTATTCGGAACATTTTCTGTTGGTACGATGCAAGTTCTCCTGTAGAACGCTACTTGGCCCACATTGATAATTAGATACAGAAGTAAGAGTGTTCAGTAATAAATTGCGTACTTTCAATGCCAACAGTACAGCATGGGTCTTTGAACGCAATCCAACAGCTGCTGATCCCTGCTTGACGGCCTCCAGTGCATATTCTACCTGATGCAGTCGTCCTTGGGGTGAGAAAACGGTGTTGTCGGAGTCGTAAGTGTTTCGGAACTAGGTATAGTCGTTAGCTACACGTAAAGTTATGTAGAGATGCTACACATACCATGATTGTATTTGAGAATGCAGTAGAGGTCAAGATCGTGAAGCTGACGCGTCCGTGGACCCATCAATTCCATTATGGGCACGTGATCTACCGTGCACAGTTTGCGGATCTGAGATCACTCGCATGTGCAGGCTGAACATTCTACTCCTTAACGCTTCACCACCACCACCAGTCTGTAACTTGTGCGGGTGAACAAGTCATAACGATCTTGATCACTCTACCCTCACTTCTGTACTTTTTATTCTATCTATTCGACGATACTAAACTAACAACTCGCACGGAGTCATGGTATGTCTCTTACAACTTGTCCAGGGTGTACAAGGTTGACAATAGCACGCATGTAGGGTGTCCCTGCCCTTTTTCGATGGCTGAGCAAGAAATATCCTAAAATCAGTCCGTAAATCCTATTTGTACTGCAGACATTCATGCTGACACCTCATTCTAGTCTACCCTGTAACGGAAGAACAAGAAACGAAAATTCCAGGAGAAGATGGAGAAAACGTTACCATTCCCATAAACATGGCCTTGCCCAACCCGAACGGCACCGAATTTGACAATCTATATCTCGACATGAACGGCATTGTTAGTCTTTCCCATTCTCCCTATGCAATTATTTCTCTAGGTCTAATTTCTGCGCTAGGTCCATCCATGTACGCATCCGGAGGGAAAGGTAAATGCAAAGCACCTTTGATGTCAAATTTCCAGTTTACTCATACTTACATAGCCCGCACCGGAAACGGAGGAGGAGATGATGGTCGAAATCTTCAGTTACACGGAGAGGGTGGTCAATATGATACGGCCCCGAAAGTTGCTGTTCATGGCCATAGGTGCGTGATGACTCCGCGTTCGGGTTATAGTTACGTCATTGATACCGGGAGATAGATGGTGTTGCACCCCGCGCCAAAATGAATCAGCAACGATCTCGCCGTTTCCGGTCTTCCCAAGAGGCGAAGGATAAGGAGGACGCTCGCAAAGAATCCGTCTTACTATGGGAAGGTCAGTAGGGATACTATTTATTCATTTTCTTGCTTATTAAGATTATATTACCAGCTATGGGAAAAGAAGTCTCCGAGGAAGAAAAGAATAAAGTTTCATGGGATTCCAATGCAATCACTCCTGGTACTCCATTCATGGACCTGCTCGCAACGTCGTTGCGCTATTGGGTAGTGCAAAAGATGAACACGGACCCTGGTTGGAAGAATGTCTGTCGATCATTTTTTGGCTGTTTTGTAATTGAACTCACATTTTGCAGCTCCAAGTCATAATATCAGATGCGGGAGTCCCTGGAGAGGGCGAACACAAAATCATGGATTTTATTCGCCGCCAAAGAAGCAATCCTGGGCATGATCCCAACACCAAGCATGTCATTTATGGGCTCGTGAGTACTTTCCTTCCCTATTCAAATACACGAGCTGACATTTGCACAGGATGCCGATCTAATCATGCTTGCTCTGGCCACACACGAGCCTTACTTTAGGGTACTGCGAGAAGACGTGTTTGCGAACGATACGAGTCCAACTGCTTGTCGCATGTGTGGGCAGGAAGGACATTATGCTGCTCAATGTACTGGCACAAAGGCAGAAATACAGAAAAAACCTCCATCCGATAAGAAACCGTTCATTTTTCTCGATGTTGCCATTCTACGCGAGTACCTGGAAGTGGAACTCGAGGTTCCAAATTCAATGTTCCCTTTCTCACTGGAGCAGGCTATAGATGACTGGGTGCTTCTGATATTCTTTGTCGGCAATGATTTCCTACCCCATCTTCCCTCTCTTGAGATACGAGAAGGAGCGATTGATACACTTTTGAAGATCTGGAAACAAGAACTGCCAAGAATGGGTGGCTATATGACAAATCATGGTGATCTTGAGTTGTCACGAGCACAAATCATTCTTGAGGGTCTTGCAAAACGAGAAGATGAAATCTTCCGACGCAGACGTGAAGGTCTGTCCTATCATATTCTTCTTTAAATTGGACGCATATTTGTCCGCCAGCCTTGCGATTGTGTGATTATATTTAATTATTAATGCTTGGTTTTGTCTGTTACAGCTGAGGAACGTCAAGATCAAAACGCCAAAAGGCGTAAAATAGACCAACAGAATAGGTCCGACTTTTCAGGATTGGCAGGCCCATCTCAGACGCTTGCGTTGACTGCTCCACCAACTGCTCCTACTACAAATACATCTTCTGCAACTGGACACCACCCACTTCCTCAGCGTCCCAGCTATGACTTTGGTGCAAACGCCGATTCCATGGGTCTTGGTGCAGCTCCTACAGCTGAATCCATTCAACATGCTCCTACGGCTGCTCAAGCACTTGCTGGATCAAACCGGGATGTGGTGCAAAATCGTCGTGCAATTCGAATGGCCAACATGAGTGCTGCCGAAGTCCTCAAGGCCGAACTGTCAGGGTTGTCTCCCGTCAAACAAACCAAGTCCGCGGTCATATCAAAGGTCGCGGTCGTGCAGAATGATGTTGGCATCGATATTCCGGGCCTTGGAGTGTCCTCTCGTCAGAACGACGAAAGTTCTTTATACACGCCCGATGCGGGTTCAATTCTAGGTGGAAGCGATGTAGATGCGGATGGCGATCCAGATCCAGATGCTAAGATGGGTATGCTTGATTCGGAAGGAGCCAATGGTCATGAAGCCGATGTCTCCATCGGAGAGAAACGAAAATATGAGGACGGACCAGGCGATGACACGATTGACGAAATAGTGGCCATTGAAGAGGACGAAGAAGAAGCCACCGTCCCAGCATTGAAAGTCAATGCGGACGGTACCGTCGAACAAGAAGATATTGTAAAGTGAGTCTCTCGTTAGTTGCTCCCTTCATGACATATAACTAATCACGCTATCCCCATCGTAGATTATGGGAACCTGGGTATAAAGAACGCTATTACCGACAAAAGTTTGGAGTGGAACTAAATGATGCGAATTTTCGTAAAGAGTAAGAAGTTCATCCAATTCTTTGCGTTCTTCGAGTGCTTAAATTGACTTATTAAATAGGCTCACAAAAAGTTATATCGAGGGACTAGCCTGGGTCCTTCGATATTATTACCAAGGAGTATGTATATTGTATTGTTTCAGTTTCTTTATAATTCTAACTTCCTTCCAGACACCTTCCTGGCAATGGTATTATCCATATCATTTTGCTCCATTTGCCGCAGATTTCGAGGAGATCGACAAAATGAAAATCGAGTTCGAGCTTGGCGAACCCTTCAAGCCCTTCGAACAACTTATGGGTGTTTTTCCAGCAGCAAGGTCAGTCGTATAACTCATTAAACAGACCCTCGATGTTCACGATTTAAATCAGTCGACAACATATTCCATCAGTGTTTCATCGATTCATGATTGACGAAGATTCTCCTATAATCGACTTTTACCCCTCGACGTTTCAAATAGACATGAACGGGAAGAAGATGGCGTGGCAAGGTGTTGCCCTCCTTCCTTTCATCGACCAAAAGCGTCTGCTAGAAGCGATGGCATTAGAATATCCCAATTTGACGGAAGAAGAAATCAAAAGGAACCGTTGGGGAAATAATGTGATATATGCGTCCTCTGAGCATCCTATATACCCCTTCTATGAAGCTTTATATGGAAAGAGGAAGTCTCAAGATGTATGTTGCTCTCTATTATCTCCTGTGATTTGTTTAATCATCTTCTTGCAGCCTGTTTCTCTAGATATAACTTTGAGCAAAGGGATGAGTGGAAGCGTCCTCCCTAATCCGGATTGTATCCCTGGTTCTACCTACAGCAGTCCGCTAGCCAGTCAGGGCCTACCCGATATCAAGAACGATCGCTCTCTTTCGGTTCTCTATTTCTTCCCCAAGCAACTCACTCCTCACCGATCCGTTTTTCTTCCTGGAGCTAGACCACCACCTCGTGTTCTGTCTGGAAATGATTTAGAGGTCACTCGAAATGGGGGCCGTGGTCGTGGTCGCGGAGGATGGGATCGCGGTGGTGGGCAGAGTGGTCGAGGAAATGGCTATGATCGCAGCCGCAATGATCCTTTCCATTCACGACCAAACAACTATGGCCCGCAGTCATATGGAAACGATCGTGGACCTCCAAATAGGGGAGGAGGTTACGCAAGTAATTATGCAAGAGGAAGCTACGAAGATAGGAGTTATGGCTCATATCAACAAAATTCCTATCAGTCTCGACCTTATCCAGCACAACCACCGTCGAATAATTATGGCACTTCTGGCGGATACTCTGCACGGGGATCAGCGTATGGAGGATATGGAGCGGAGCCTTCCCGCGGTAACGCTCCTAGAGGGTACAGTTCTTACAACAACAGTACTCGAAGTGCATTTCCACCACCGCAAAGCAACTCCAGCTCTTACGGTAACGCTGGCGCAGGCGCAGGTTATGGAGGCTATGGAGGTTACGGAGGTTATGGTAATAATGCTCCCAATCTAGGCTATCCGTCCAGAGGCGGAGTTCCTTACAACGCTAATCCTTCCCGTGGCAGGGGGCGAGGGTGGTAGATATTCAATGTTTGACCATTGTTTATTTCAGTACAATCATCATTTACGTAGGGAGTGTGCAGACAACCTTGGTATGACAGTACAGCATTCAGTAAATCCAGTTTAGAGCCAAAATATAAATTTTGGGGTACTATGACCTACTTGTTTAACGACGTCTAACCATGTTTACAGTGTTCATCTGCCTGTTATAGGGTATGTTCTTAGGTTCCATGGGTGTAGATCTTTCGCGGGTTGGTTTTATCGACCGCCCATTCAATATCTAACGACTGTGCGCGATAAAATTTCGGAAGTTACATAGATAATTATATGCATTCGTCCAGACTAAACGAGACATGTCCTTCAATGGCAATCACAAATTTACAGTAATACTCGTGTCCTAAAAGATCGGATTCTCGAAGTGTTCTTTCACCAATTCGATGCGTCAATAATCTCCTCCATATCCATGGCTCCTCGTTTTAGGGATGCCAACGGGTTGCCCGTATCCCGGAGTATATGTGGTGGGTGGGACATATCCTCCTGCAGGTGCGTATCCTCCAGCCGCGTTGGACATAACCCCATATCCTCCTGTAACAGGCTGCGCACCCACCGCGTACGGCACAGGTACTGCTGCTCCTCGAGGCAAACAAACGATATACACAGAATAAGTTTTGTCCCGAGATTTGGCCCTTCTTCTCGCTTTTTTCTCTTTTCGACGTCTCCGCCTCTCTTTCTTTTCTTCATGGCGACGCCGTCTGGCCTCCTGGAGCTCTACTGTCTGGCTGTTACCCGGCCTTCCATATGGGCCAGAAGCGTGATTATATTCCGATTCAGAATCGGAAGTGGAAGTAAGCGAAGAGGAAGAATAGTCATCATCGTAGTATTGAGGAAGGCTATGGTCGATTATACCAGCCTGAGGACCAGTCCGCCTCTCTCTTCCTTTGTACAATATCAATTCTACTCCACGGTTGAAGAAGAAAGAAGCATTCCACAAATCAACAAGATCTGCTGCGAGTGTTGAGCGTCGAGGTTGCCCTTCTTTTCCAAAACTCGGGACAGGGAGTTGGCCTGTCCAAGAACGACCCAGGTCCTACAAGAAATTTGGACGAATAATTACCACATTTTAGATAACATGAAAGGCGGAAACTCACCTGCATACAGCGCTTCCAGTCTTCTTGGTATATATCATGAGATGATAGTACTGAGGGCATTTTGGGCATCTTCGCATCGTAAATGTCTTCCATATCTTGGATTTTGGTCATTTCGAAGGGCAAAAATGAATTTGAACCGTTGATAGGACGCGAAAATGCTTCTGGGGCAGGCAATTGTTGTGGCTCTCCAGGAATCGCAGTCACTGCTATATGAGGCGACTTTCCATAAGAGGTGCTGCTTGTTCCATATTTAGCTGGTGAAGAAATGGATCAGATTGCTATCTTGGAAAAATCAGGGATTAGATATAAACGTACAAGGATTGGGAGAGGCCGCCCTAGAGGGTGCCCGCGATCTCGATTTGGAGCCGACGTTTGGAATGGGCTGTCCTTCCAATACGTGGCCGCGGGGATAATATTGAGCAGTCCCAAAAGGTGTTGTTGAGCGCGTTGCAGGTGACCAGTGTAAGCAGATGCCGAATTATTCGACATAGGATATCCAGAAGCTCCAGCTCCGTATGGAATCTCTCCTGCATGCATATTTGGAGAGGGGGCGATGTAAGAATTGGTTGGATACGGGCCTGGGTGCGATGGGATTTGGTGATTGCTGAAGGGCCCAGGAGCAGACTGATAAGCACCAGCAGCGGACGGATATGCATTTCTGTCAACATAATTACCACTAATGGTTCGTGCTCTTTCGTATGTATCGTCATTGGTACTATATTTGCCCGTTCTTTTTGGGTTGCTGGACTTTCTGTCGCGTTCATAATCCTTCTGACGGTCGATATCCAAATCGTTGAATTGATTCGCCAGATCTCCATAAGCGCTTCCATTGGCACTCGGATTTCGACTATGGCTACGACCATCCATTCCGGAAGGGTATATGGGTACGCCAGGAGCAGCATGAAGACCAGCATAATCTGAATAAGGACTTGTTCCGTAACCATTCATTTGACTTGGATGTACAGGATATCCACCACTGCCACTAGTGGATGGAAAAGCAATATCTGGTCCGTTTTGAGCCCCAGTATTAAAACTTTTACGGCGGTCACGATTTGTAGTTGACTGAGCATCGCGTTCGCGAGCCATCCGGAGGTCGTAATCTGGGTCCTTTCGACTATTCGTCTCCACTTCGCGATAGCGCTTTGCTTCTGCCTTCTCTTCGTGTTTTCGGCGCTTTTCGTCACTGCGCTGCCTGGATACAAATAGAACAAAATTCACATGGGATGAACAAAGAGTGACAATCATCCGCACCAGTCATGGGTTGACGGAACCTGCCCATTCGGATTCCAACCAGCTGGAACCTATGAAAAGATGGTAAATGCTCGGTCCTTATAATGTTTTCGTGGACACGACACTAACTGCAGACGCATAAGGCTGAGCGCCAGGTGGAACGACCGACGAAGGATCGGCTTTCATCCATTGGATGCCACTCACGACTCCGCTAGGGGTATGATAACTGTAGGCGTCGTTATCAATGACTTGGATTACGGCCCAACCACAGTAGAAATGAGCTTAGTTACATACCTAGCAGCTACAGCTCTATCGGATTTGAATCAGCATCTGATTGTTCTCTTTCCCATGTTCTGTCTACACACCTGTATGGCTCATATATTATTCGCCCGTCTGGCCCAGTTGAGGTTTTGTACGTTATAGCCCCAGGTCCTACTTGAGCAGGTCCGGTCGGTAGAGAGTGAGGACGGTACTGAGGATCGGATGATGATCCATAAGGGGAGGGTGGTCTGAACGGTGAAGGGGCCCTATTGCTCTGCATGTTGGAGTGGAATGGATGTGTCACGCCGTGAGATCTGACCTTTGGGCGTTTAAAAGGGCGGTCCAAACGTAGATGGCACGCAATGGGATGACAGCCCTTGGCCCAATGTGCTGCTGTGCGGAAAGGGGATGAGAAAGCTATGATTTATCTGTACTCAGAAGCTGCATTGATTGCCTTGGTTTCTCCGTTTAGTTGATAATCAAAATAATTCGGCTAGATTAGATAAAGTTGTGGTGGCGAGCTTTATCTTATAAGTATTCTCAATCATTTGAAATTCTTAGCATCAGAACGAGGAATAAGAGTGCAGATACATGAGTTATAAAGAGATTACTCCCAGAAATGAAGCTATACGACAACGAAGCGAAAAGGCGATTGAAATACAACATCCAGTGGTGTGAAGATACCATACCATGCGGTCTAAAAGAATCTCCAGTACAGAATGATGATGACGAGTAATAATACTGCACCCAGCGGTGCATACTGTCGAAGCATAGCTTGGTAGTTAATGTTTCGTGCTGCCTTCCTATATTTTTCCGATTCAGAAACTAGAGAGGTCGATAGATGTGACATTCCTGAGATGAAGTATTATTTGCAAACTTCGCGAAGGGCATTCTTTAGCGACGTACGATCCAATGAATCACCCCTCCATAGCAATTCCTCCATATTCTTCGTCATGATCCTAGTTACATCCTGGAGGTCGTCGTTTAATTTGTCCAAATTTGAAGTTGCAGCATTGGCGGTTCGTGAATCGCGGTATAGCCTGGCCGTCTTGGACATGAAGGTATCTGTACATTTATACAGGTCAATAAAGTATGTTCGTGTACTCAAATTCTGCTGCGACTCGCCAAAACCAACGAAAGCATACGGTTTCCGAACGGTTTCCACTTTTGGTCCGTACGTGTTGGCAAATTCCTTCGAGAGTTCTTCCAAATATGAGAAAGCGAGTTTTCTCGGATATGATTTGTCTGCGATGGTAAGGAATACAACATTATCTGCAATGAGGTAACTACACCAACGTCAATTGACAAGTATCTAAAAAGCAAGTAGTTGCACGCACTGCAAAGTGTACGGTCCGCTCTCTATTGAGCATCTAGGCTCTGCGTTTGGAGTAATGCGGCGAAAAATGAGTTTAGATTGTTGTTTATGTTCTTGCAGAGCTTGCTCTGTCTATTTGAAGTGACACGTCGCGCAAGTTAGCGCGTTATGGTCCAGAGGCATATATGTGTCCGAACCTGTTCGTCGTCCACACTGGCCGCCAGAGGTAGAGCATCCGAGGCTCTGACAATAATCGTAGAACGGACCATATGAACGAGAAGTAGGAAGAGGACAAAGGCTTTATGGTCGGGACACGGTGACGACTCTGGAACTGGAGTCTAGAGACCACGTGGAGAGGCACAACCGTGTGATATTGGGAACACCTGCCATTTCGGGTATCACTACATCATTGTCATCTCCTATATCTGGCGACATACATGTTTCTATGTTCTAACTTAATCTCCTTCAACATACACCACCACCATGGCTATCGCCGATATCATCAACGTCGAGAAGCAGGTCAGTTTCCCTCCCAATTTCAAGGCCCAGTACTGACGGCGCTCTAGTTAGCGTTTTATGGGGCATATCATTCGAATAATGTCAACGTCCTAATTCATATAATATGTGTTCCTATGATCCTTTGGTTTGTCTCTGAATCCCTCTTTCATGGTGACCCATTCTGAGCATTTATTCATAGGTCTTTCCAAACGTTTGTCGCACCGTTCTCCCTTCCATCCTTTATTCCTGCCTATCACTATGTGATCAACGACTACCTGGTATTCGACACGAATTATGCAACTCTTATGGGTGTTGTTTACCTAGCATACTACTACATGCTTGAGCCCGTAGCTGCCGTGAGTTGAATTATTTCATGACCAAGAGTGAATGCCCAACATCCTTGTTTCTAGTTACTATATACGCCTCAGATGGTCCTCAGTGTAATGAGTGCAACCGCCTTTTCACAAAGGCCAGACTACCTCACTAAGGCTGTTGTTATCCATGCCTTTTCGTGGATCGCTCAATTCATTGGGCATGGGTTTGCGGAGGGAAGGGCACCGGCACTATTTGATAACCTTGTCGGAGGTAAATCTGCCATCTTTCAAATTCTTCACTCACGTAGCTGATATCTTTCCATAGCCGTCGTTCTTGCGCCCTTCTTTGTTCATCTGGAAATTCTTTTCAGCCTTGGATATCGACCTGCGATGCACAAACGCATCACTAATGCGATCGGTATGGAGATCGCAAGGATCCGTAAAGCGGAAGGTGACAAGAAACGGAAAGCCTCATAGGTCTTTGGACAAGTGCTAGTGCTTGATATACTGAATCTAGCCTCGAGCACACTACTTTCCATGATTTTCATCAATTCAGCTTGATTGTATACTTGTATAGATCCTCATCAAATAGGATCACAGATATTGCTACTTTGTACAATAATACCTTCCTTGATAGCAACGCGGTTATCATTCAGCCACTCAATAATTTCTTATTAAATCAAACTAGCGGGAGGAGCAAGAGCAGGCTCTCCAGTTGGAGTGACGTATGCAGAAGAAAGCCCGCCATCAACTGTAAAATCAGCACCCTACAATAAATAATTGTGTTAACAAAACAAAGGGTACTCAAATGGTATACACCATGAAGAGTTGTAAACATACCGTCACATAGCTGCTATCGTCGCTGGCCACTGCATTAATAGAATAGACCATCAGATATCCCTCGTATCGCAGCAGGAGAAAATCTAGCGCTTACAGAATAAGGCAGCCTTTGCAAGTTCAACGGCTTCTCCAAAACGGCCCATAGGAAGATGTACGAGCCTGCGCTGGCGCTTCTCCTCGGTGTTGAGGAAGTCCATTAAGAGGGCTATAGAATCGTGAGACAGATTATCGTTCAAATAAATTCATATATCATACGTGTCTTGAGTGGACCGCTGTTAAGGAGCGTATCAACATTAGGGTCATAAATTTAGAATCTGGATGCGATACTTACGGGCAAAGCGAGTTGATGCGAATACCTTCTCGGGCATGAACCATGGCCAGTTCTCGAGTCATGGCAAGAACGCCACCCTAATAAAGGCCTGAATATTTGACAGTGATGCGACTTGAAATACTAGATACTTACCTTAGAAGCGGTGTCTAATAAGGTGAAGCGGTGTTAACATACAAAGATGGTGAAGGGAAAAAAATTACGAACATGCTAATTGGGGTGTCGCTGCACCCATAAGTGCTACGAAACTTGCGGTATTGATGATACTTCCCCCGACGTGGAGTCCTTTGGATTCATCGGTGGGGTTTTCGCGCATAGCGATAATTGCATATTTGCAACCCCACCAAACACCCTTGAGATTAATTTGCATAGTCAAGTCCCAGATTCGCTCCTCCGTATTGAGGGCATTATCGTCTTCAGGGTGCATGATACCTTTTCATTGAACTATAAATATTATTAGCATGAAAAACCTGCTCAGATTACGGACCGGCATTGTTAAACTGGAGGATCAAATTCATGCATTAGATGGTTAATGAAATAATACTATGAAAAATGCATACCATGATGTCCAATCGGCCAAACTCCTTCACAGCCATCTCTACGGCAGCTTTCACGTCGGCTTCTTTGCCAACGTTGGCCATCACTGCCAATGCCTTCACATTTGGAAAGCGTTTTGTGATAAGGACAGCTCCTTTCTGCGCAGCTTCGAGATTAATATCTACGAGAAGGACACTTGCTCCTTCTTGCGCGAAAAGAATGGACGATTCCAATCCGATACCACTGTTTCAGAATGATAATATGATCAGCTCAAACCCATATGTGAGATGTCCAATTACTGACGATCCAGCACCAGTAACAACAGCCACCTGGAGAAAGAGGCACGTTATAAAAAAACCTGATTCCATTCTAAGTAAGTTGAACATACCTTATTCTGAAGACGTCCAGGCATATTGGTCAATAAGAGATGAGAGCAAGCATAAGAGCGATAACGATAATAAGAGATTCCGCGTAGCCTAAAGGGGTTAGCTTCCATAATGTATCACCCAACATCGCGTTACTCTTTGGCACGTGAATCATGAAGCATTCCGGTCACACCGCGTCTAGACTCTAGGGGGGACAGACGTGTTACTTAAGTAGCTTGCGAATTAAGTGCTTGTGGGACGTTATAGAGATCCAATTCGAATATTCGTGTTGAGAGGGTGCATTTATATTTTAATTGCAAAGCCTAGGGTATACATTGTATGATCATCTGCCGAAAGCCTGTAAGTAAGCTAGACCTAGCTGGATATCTGACAAATTCAAACCAGTCCTTGACAATGAAATTAACAAGCGATCATTCCAGTGGTTGCTCAAAGAGGATGCTTCCTTTCGAACCTCACACATATACCATCAATGGGCGGTGTTCGTCGTTATAAGTCATCAAAAGTTCTGGATGACATCGAGGGGCGGATCAGGTGGATCCATAAACGTACTTCGATTTTCAGACAAAACCAACGATGAGGGGTTTAAATCCGCAGAGATGTCGGAAAATCAGGGGGATAGCTTTCATCGTTGCTTTCAAACATGTCGTGAAAGTCTACAAGAGGATGAGGCAATGATGCACTCGAACTTCCAAGGTCAGACCCAGAATGCTGCTGAGAGGAGCCAGGTCCCCGATGCGTTGAATTTCCAGAGCGAGGAAATCGAATTGCCTGTTTTGAAGCTTTGGAAGTAGTTAAGCCGTTTACAGATCGAGGGTTGGTATGCCCTCCTTCACTTTCCGTTTCTGATTCCGTTTCCGATTCAGTGACAGAATCTTCATCATGAGAAATCGAGTTGGAACTTTCATTCGTCGTGAATATACCAGCAAGAACATTCCTCCGGATAGGAATAGAGAACAGCTCATCTGATAACGTTCTGAGAGGCATGCGATGGCTTGGAAAAATCGAAGTCGAAGAGCCGTGCCTTGAATCATAGTTATTAAACTTGAGACTAGGTGAATCTAGTAAGGGCACGCGAAGATAAGTGTTCTGATCTTGAAGGTAGTCCATCGACAAATCTTTCGTAGGGGCCATAAGTTCTATTTCGTGGTCCTGTGAGCTAGGTACTCTCTCGACGGATGTTTCGGCATTTGATTTTGCGTTCGTAGCGTTCGTAGCAGATCGTTCTCTGCGCGGGGAAGTGTCGAAAGGGTCAAGCAATTGGCTTTGAGACGATGAAATCACCTGTTCGGCCTCTGTCGCCGAAGAAAATCGTAAACTACGAGTCTTTCTTTGAGGAGTTGTTGTAGAAATTTGAGGATTTGCACTGAGGGGCATGCTAAGATTGGGCGAATCTTTGAAACGCCGCGCGGTGCTGATGATACAGGTAAAGCAGGTAGTTGATAATAGCTTTCCGGCCCATCCTGACTTTGAGATGAAGGGACACATCGATAACTTTTTGGAGAGTCTGGGGGATCCGACTCGTTATATAAGGTTCCATTGTGTGAAAAGCTTGATGGACTTGGAGTGGGGATGAAATTATTCAACGGTTTCCATGGAGTATCGTTCACATTTAAGACAGGGCTCTGTGGTAGGCGTGGCTGCGAGCGCGGTAAGGTTGTTGGGGTCGGTAAAGAAGTGCATGAATTATCAGCGCTTTCTTGAGCACGTGTGCTGCACCGTCGGGAAGACCTTTCAATCGTCGTAGGAGGTGTCTGTAGGGAGACGGCCACTTTCCGTTTCTTCAGGACTTTAATATGTGGTGTATCTGGCGACAATCCAGAATCTATCTCGTCACCACCATTTGGATGGGCATAGACGTTGCTTGAGCGGTCTAATAGACTTTCTCTTGCAAATATGGATTCTTCCTCAGAACCACTAGCCTTAGTTTTCGGCTTCTCTCTTTTCTGCCTTTTGGAGGACGATGAAGCAACAGGTCGCGATTTTATCTTGCGCTTGTTTCCAGCAGTCGACGACTTGTATGGAAAAAAAGTTGTGATAGGGACGTCCCCACTAAATGTTGGCATGTTGGTCGCGAACGGGGTGTATATGATGTGTCAGAAGGCTGTCAGGAGCGATTGACATGAGCAGAAAAGTTGGCTATTGCAGCGAGACGCCCAGCCACTGGTAGGGAGTATGTAGTAAGCGCTTCGCGTATACCGTGTAAGGAGGTGTTGAGTCTTGACTCTTGAGCTTGATTGACTAAACGAGCAATAAACGAGCGTTATGACCGTTTATCACGTGATCGTGATTGAGTAAGTCACGCAGTGGCAGTGCCGTTATGTTACAGCGTTGTCACTGTCAGCCAGGCCCGCTCAACATTAAATTTGAACGTTTGAACGTACACTTTGCCTCATTATAACGAGATAATTTGTGTCGCAACCAGCCTCATGATCTGCAACGAAATTCTACGTCGAAGCTTTGTTTTCTTACAAAATGCCAACCCATTCAGCAACGCTCAAGTCTGCTCAAGTGCTTGTCAAGTGCTTCCCAGAAATCCTGCCTTGTAAGAGTTTGCCTAATCGAATTAGCTTTTGAAATTCAGGCCATCTAGACGCCTACTTTCTATTGATTCGACACAGGTCCAGCCTCACCGATGCATCGGATACATAGTACTCTGACCGCCCCGAATTAGTTCTCACCTGGTTCTTACCCAAAGGCGATGTCGATTCCCATGGGTCTGGCATAGGAAGAACAACTTCGCAGAACCCCGTCGCAGACCATTTGGAGGCGTGGATTGTCCACTTATACGCACGGTGGTCAAAAATAAAACTGAATGTGTCAGCTCCCCAGCACCTAGTAAAGATAGGAGATTGTGCGGCCTTGGACTCTCACTTCCTTCACATAGCAAGCGTTTGTGAACTAACATGACCGACCCTATTCACGACCACGATCGGCGTAGTTTGTCAATGAAAAGCTCTAATGACACCCGGACCATTCTTGTCATCGGTATGGGCATGGTTTGTTTATTTGCCTTATGTTCCTATAGATGCTTTACTATGATACTGGCAGACCTCAATAGCTTTTATCGAAAAACTATTCGAATACGAGGATGATGACAGTAACGATAACGGTTGGACTGTGATCGTTGTAGGAGAAGAACCGCATCTCGCGTACAACCGCGTCGGACTGGTGGAGCTTGTAACTTCTTCAACTATGATTTTCATCTAATCAGTATTGGATAGACTCAATACTTCTCTCACCGCACCATCGAGGATTTGTATCTTCAACCTTTATCATGGTACACATCATATCCAGAACACAAGCTATCCTATATTACGAATGATACTGTCTCCCGTCTGGATACGACTCAGAAAAGAGCGCGGACCAACAATGTGAGAATCCTAAACATCAAATATATATCGATTGCATTAACTCGTCTCCAGGGGCTTGAGATAAGCTACGACATTTGCGTTTTTGCAACAGGCTCGCAGGCAGCCATACCTCCTTGGCTGACGCCTTCGTACGCGGAAACGATTCGTGGTATATTTTCATATCGAAATGTGGCCGATCTGGAACGAATCATAGAATATTCACGCCAGCAATCAGTGAAGAATGTTGCGGTTGTTGGTGGTGGCTTACTTGGACTCGAAGCTGCGAAGGCCATTTCTGATCTTAATGGCATATCTGGGTTACGATAGTCGAAAGAAATAAATGGGTACACTCATCCATCCTTTATATCTTCCCGAAAGCTGACAGGATTTTAGATTTTAGCCGTCAACTGGACCAAAAAGGTGGTGAAATGGTCCTAGACCAAGTGAACGCCATGGATATACAATGTCTCGTGGAGTCTCGTGTTCAGTCACCTATTGTTGAAGAGAAGGACGGACATCACTTTTTCAAAGGTTTAACACTCGATGACGGATCCAAACACCCATTTGACATGCTTATTTTCGCGATGGGCATAACTCCTCGTGATGAACTTGCTCGAACATCCGCCATTGATGTTCATAAAAGAGGAGGTATTGTCATTCAATCCGATTTGAAGACCTCTATGGATAACATCTATGCAATTGGCGAGTGTGCGTCATGGGAAGAAAAGACCTATGGCTTCATTGCTCCTGGCATAGAGATGGCCAGTGTGTTGGCGTACAACCTCACCAAAGGGCGACATCAAAAACTCAAATCCATAAACACCCCCGATATTAGCACGAAGCTCAAGCTAGCTGGAGTGAACGTTGCATGTTTTGGAGACTATTTTGCCGATATCAACGTCGATGGTCCCAGTGGCATCGATAACAGAAGTAACCCCGTTGCAGATTCCGGCCTGTCCGTGCTCTTTCGTATCACGACCCTTTCGGTGCAGTCTACAAGAAGTTTCTCTTACCGCCGACGGCAAATACCTGGTAGGAGGTATTATGGTGGGCGACGTCAACGATTATACGAAATTACTTTCTCTAGTCAAACAACATGTGAGCATCAATGATCGTTTCTATCTCATTACCTTAATTCATCGATCATAGAAATCTCTAGAGATACCACCCGGCCAGCTAATCCTTGGCGTCCCTCGCAATGAAGGAGAATTTGACGGAGACGACCTGGATGACAGTACTCAAATTTGCTCATGCTACAATGTCTCGAAGGGTGCCCTCGCTCAAGCTGTGCAGGGAGGCTGTAAATCATTCGGGGAAGTCAAATCGAAAACGAAAGCTGGCACAGGCTGTGGCGGCTGTGTTCCTCTTGCAACGTCTATATTCAACTCTGAAATGAAGAAGCTGGGGCACGCAGTGATGAACCACATATGCCTGCACTTTAAAAAGAGTCGTCAGGACCTCTTCATGATTGTCAAGATCAAGAAGTTGACCACTTTTGATGAGGTGATGAAGGAAGCTGGCAGCAATCCGAAGTCTATAGGATGCGAAATATGCAAACCGGCAGTTGCCAGCATCTTATCAAGCCTGCATAACGAATTCGTCATGAAACCTATTCATCACCAAAACCAGGACACCAATGATAAATACCTAGCAAATATCCAGCGCAATGGATCATATTCCGTTATTCCACGAATCCCCGCTGGAGAAATTGTAAATCGGTCTTTCTTTCTCATTCCCTTCGCGAAGCTCATAGTTGACATCTGATTAGACACCAGAAAAACTCAAAGTTCTCGGGATTGTCGCCCAGAAATATTCACTATATACGAAAATCACAGGAGGGTAAGCATTGTTGAATCTTTCCCTTTTTGATCCTCAAAAGTTAAACGCAACGATAGACAAAGGATTGACCTTTTCGGGGCCAAAAAGCAAGATCTACCTAATATATGGGAAGAATTGGATCGGCTGGATTTGAAAGCGGCCACGCTTATGGCAAAGCTCTTAGGACGGTTAAGAGCTGTGTCGGAACTAGTTGGTGCCGATTTGGAGTCGGTGACTCTGTTGGACTTGCGGTAGAATTGGAAGAGAGATATAAAGGTATCCGAGCACCTCATAAATTCAAAGGAGGGGTTAGTGGGTGCGTCCGTGAGTGTGCTGAAGCGCAAGGGAAAGGTCTGTCTCGTCTCCTAGCGACGTCACGCTCTTACTTATTTCACTCACAAATGAATAGATTTTGGCGTCATTGCCACCAACAATGGATGGAACGTATACGTTGGAGGAAATGGCGGTGCGAAGCCCAGACACGCTGAACTACTTGCCACCGATGTCTCGAGAGAAAGAGTACGTTATTTTAAAAACTGACGATCGACCTCCTGAAAGTTAGTTCCTCAGGCCGTTCAAATAATTGATCGATTCTTGATGCTCTACATTCAATCTGCCGATCGATTGCAACGAACTGCGAGATGGGTGGAGTCTCTGGGAGAATCTGGTAAAAACGGTTTGGACTATCTTAAACGTGTGATCCTGGACGATGCTCTTGGGATATGCAAGGATCTAGATCAGTCGATGGAGGCCTTGGTCGGCACCTATTTCGATGAATGGGCGGAAGTAGTGCGAAACCCTGAGAAAAGAGCACTTTTCCGACAGGTATGAATTTCCTTATCTTTGGTGTCCAATAACGCGCTCAAATGTCAACATATTTCATGCTAGTTTGCCAATACAGACGAAGTCAAAGAAGGAAGTGAAATCATCAATGAAAGGGGGCAGAAGCGACCCGCGGACTGGCCTCAGGAATCAGAACCGTTGAAGTTCCAAAATACAGACATACCAAAAAGCGATTGGAAGTGGCGTAAAGTTGCCAAGGTTGCAGATCTTCGACCAACAAGCGAAGGATCAACTTCAATCGTGATCAATTATTCCGACACTCAGCTTGCTGTATTCAGGCTAGCAAATGGTGAATTGTACGCGACGCAGCAACTGTGCCCACATCGTCGAGCTTTCGTTCTTTCGGATGGGATTTTGGGAGAAACTTCTGAAGGAAAGGCTTACATCTCTTGTCCTTTGCACAAGTCGGTTTGCGATATTTTATGTGCCCGCCAAATACTGACATAAAGGCAGGAGAAACTTTACTCTGCAAGGGGGTGAATGTCTGGGTGATGATAATTACAAGGTTATGACTTTCGAGGTTTGTCACTGGACCTTCTCAGAACTGCCACCGATTCTGATATCTTATGTAGGTCAAAGAGGAAAACGAGGATCTCTTAATCAAGCTTCCTGAACCTGATGCCATTGATGCTGTCCTCGGCACTAGCAAATGGATGGTTAAGCAAGCTGCGAAGGAAAGTCGCAACATCAGCTCGGTGAATCATATGAGATTGTGGCCCCCAAACACGAAGTGCAAAATTCTAGTGCAATGGAGGGAGCGGTGGTTCGAGGCTGTGTGAGCAGCAACAAGGATTTAAATTGGTAAAGGCAAAGGGTATTATTCATAGCGGTTAGCTAAAGTTACTGAAGTTATTCAAGTTGATTTGATGTGCTCAAAAGTGCTGGGAAGTTGTGGTGTTTTTTTTGTTGTTTGCGCCAGTGATGGATGACATTGTCCTAATTATAATGGCATACTTATTTATTGAGTCTTGACGCGACGCTCCTAGCGGAGTTGACACGTCCAAAGCCATTCAAACTCAGTTGAACGCGTCAAGTTATTTGAACATCACCACAACAGTTCTCATTCTTCACCATAACCTATGGAAAACGATATCCCTCTACTAAGAAAAGAAAGATGTCTCCTGAATCCGACTCAACCACGCCTCAAGCACCCGTTACAAAGTTGCTCATCAAACGCCTCTCCGAAAAAGCCAAAATCCCCACTCGTGGGTCCGCATTGGCGGCAGGTTATGATTTGTATAGGTATGACCAGGAAAACATTTTATAATAAGTTTTTAATGCCATTGTACGCGTAGTGCGGAAAGAAAAGTCATCCCTGCCCATGGCAAAGCACTCGTCATACACAACTCTCCATTGCTGTCCCTGTGGGTACTTATGGACGCGTCGCACCTCGTAGTGGTCTAGGTTGGCACGTTGCGTTTAATATCCTACCAGACATTAAATCGTTGTCCAGCTTCCAAGTTCATGATTGATACAGGAGCAGGTGTGATTGACGCAGATTACCGTGGCGTAGTCTTTGTTCTCCTTTTCAACCATTCCGATAAAGACTTTCAAGGTGAGTTTTCCATTCCAGGTGACAAGATAGGCCTTGTTTCTCACGATACATGGCAGTTGAGGAGGGAGATCGAATTGCCCAGTTGATCATTGAGAGGATTTATACCCCAGATATTCTCGAAGTTGATGTAAGTTCTTGGGCTGCATTTTATTGAGAACGCCATTAACATATAGACTGTTCTCAGGACCTCGAAGAACGATACGCGGGGCTGGAGGATTCGGTTCTACCGGTGGCCACACCCTCTTAAATGGAGGGCCAGCAGGAGAATGATCACCAGTCGTTCGCGAATTAAACAACTTCCATCTACGAAGCCATGTTATATACTGCATCTTGTATGATTTAGGAGAGGATTCGTACCAGCAAAGCCATAGTACTCATCGCCTTCTGTCTGAATCAACAATATAAAATTGATCCTGTATACGGGAAGCATGCTTCAGAAGGTCTTGTCCAGATTTGCTTCGTTGCTCGGGATAAACCGCTTGCATATCGGCGTCTTCGATTTCCCCTCGTCCCTTTACTGAAATGCCGGAAGTGTCGACCAGCCTTACGGCTTCCACTAATCTAACCATTTCCTCTAGTTGCTCTTGTACGGACTTGAATTGTGAAGTGTCCTCCTTTGGACATATTAATGCGGACAACTCATACAGTCTGTGAATGGTTTTGGGGGATAACTTTGGTTGAGGATATGAGGAGAGTAAATCATTCACCGACCATGTCGGTTGGACTGGAATGCCGCATGAATCTGATTTCGGAGCGGCAGGGGTAAATATTGTCCTGGAGGGCGCGTTGAGCGACGCGAAAGATGGCCGAAGACTGCTATGGAGAGATCGCAGAGCCATTTTATGTGGTCAATGGTAGCTGGTTCAGTTCAGCTGAGCTTGAATTTCAGATTTGGATTTGGTCACAAAATATCTTTTCCATTAACCGTCGTTCCCTTCATATATCTGTCACGACCTCCATTCCTTCCCAATAGTCAACGAGATAATGTCGGTTGCAAACACTACAGCAGCACTTTCCCAAACACTCAAGCATCTGCTCCCGACCAAAGGGCTGCCACCGGTCCTCAAGCCACGATGCGGCAACCTTTATGAAGTACTGTCGCGTACTCCAAGTGGTGGAATTGGATTGGAGGTTCATCAGACGCGATGGGCCGAGAAGAACATTGGGAATTCCTATTGGGTCATCACTCGTTCACAATTCAAGCTACAAGGAAAGCACGGAAAGGCTTGGGGGCGTTTATACTGGAAAGGTTCGTCTACCATATTGAATAATAACCCTTGAGCATGCTATAACAACTCTTTCTCGTGAAATAGGTGTCCCCGTGAGTCAGAAGGATGAACGCATCCCCGGTAGCTTGAAATATACTTGGAGTGAGGGTCGTTCGGTTGCGAAATCTCTCAGCGCATCATCCCAGATGCCTGGGGCTGCCTCTGCAAAACCTATGGCCACACCTTGACCAAAAGTAGGTGAAAATCATATTTTAATCGTATCGCAATAACTAAAACTTGCTTGCTAGTATAATATCCTTGTAATTTATATCCAACTCGGACCCCTTCCAATTATATTTAATTCCGGAGTCTTTCTCTCTCTTCAGACCACGGCCACCAACTACAACTGAATGCATCTGTTGAATCCTAGATCTTTTTTCTTTCATTTGGCAACAATAATCCTCGTCTCTGAAGGTCGACGTCGCTTATGGGTAGTGACTCTGAATCTTTAAAATAGCAATAAATAAGGAATCTGCTTAATGACCCAGTCGTATATGGTGCTCGTTCATCACGCATCATAACGAAAGCCTTGGTTCGCCACGAACAATTTCAGCCACCTTTCACACCGTAGATTTGCAGGCTCCGCGAGATAAAGCAAAATTAGTGGATCTAAGTATCCGCACGCAGATCAATCAGACATGTATCAATTCGAAATCTACCAGTACAATAAAGTGGTATTCGAATAAAAACTTCGTCATTTGAATGACCAAAGGTATTATACAGGCAGACGAGTTTTGGCATGCACGATCGAGCATTTACAGCCCACGGTAGGTGGAAATTTGGGACCTGAGGCGAGTGACTTGACCGGCGGTAAACTGATTCATGCAAGAATCATCAGTGTAATCCATGAAGTTATCTGCGAAGTGCACCGTTAAATACTTAAGAAATTCCGTGATTAAAACAACATACGGATGGGGTCTACTCCTGCAGAGCTGCAGGTGTCACGGCCAGTTGGGCAGCCGAAGGCAGAGGAAGCCTCAGCAGGTGTATCGGACACTTGATCTCCGGAACCAGAGCAACCACCTTGGAAGGTATGGTACAAACCAACCCAGTGGCCAGCCTCGTGAGTGAGAGTCTAATCAAGCCATTGTGGTTAGTGAGCGTCGAATCATAGAACGCATTGGCTAGCTTACTTGACCGAGATTGTAAGGCGCCGCTGTGCCTCCTGGAAGAGAAGAATATAGAATAACGCAACCATCGTCAGTGGGATTGCCTGAATAGCTTGATGGGAAAGTCGAATATCCAAGAAGGCCAGCACCATCTCCAGAAACAAATCTTGAGTGCATACATTGTTAATATGAAATATTTTTTGGCGTCGCAATTGAACATACCCAACAGTATAAACATTGAGATCCTTGGCGGTACCAGTCCTTAAAGACTTCTTCATAGCAGTTTGTTGCGAAACATCAGGTCCCACGTTATTGAACCAATCTGCGTTTGTGGTGCGACTGGTGCTGCAAGTACCCAGGTGATACCAGAATTGGCATAACCTGTGTTCATAACAGAAATTTGATTGGCAATCTGGGAATCACTGGGGTGTATAATTATTGAGAGAACCCATTGTATATATTTGACGCCACATACGGGATATTGCCTCCAGACACGCTTGAGTTGGCCATGATAACATGGAAGTAAACCTGGTATTTTTAATAGGAGCTCAGTAAGTAATTAAAACTGAAGAAAGGTGCATCTTTACATTAATCGTGATGGGAGAGACTGCAGCCACGGCATCGGTGACTACTTTGTTAGCTTGGAAGTGCACCTCAGCAGCAGCAACTTGGGCATCGGATATCGTTGTTCCACAGACCCTACCATCGCCAACAAAATGAGAATGTTGAAAGAGCAATGAAGATTGTTGAACCATACCTTCGATTAACTGGAACCTCAAGGGGCGACGCAAGAACGAGATAAACACCAAGGATGAGGCTCGAGAGGATGGACTTGAACATGGCTGCGAATCAAGCAAAGATGAAGGTTGAGCCTAAGGTTGCACGATTCTAAGGAAACTATCTAGCCCTTTTATACTTCGAAGTGCAGACAGCTAATAATCCCTTTTCGACTATAGAGTGCCAGCTCATGAGGCGCGCTCGTTTGTTTGCATGTGGATTGCATGTGGTCGATGGAGAATCAGCACGATAATTGAAGCGCTTGACCGCGCCAAGCATAGCATTTCGAAACCAGAAGAGCGCACCGCGTGTCTTCGACGTTCTTTGACTGTACAATTGATAGTGTCTCGCATTGAAGAACACTGCAGAACGCATGAATGCTGAATGCTATTTAAAGACAGACCAGAGGTAGCTACCAGGAGACAAGGCGAGGAATACCAAGTCCTTATCTCGATGTCTTTGACATAATGTATGCGGTCGCTCAATCCTTATCAGCGATTGACCACGGTTGAAATTTGGTTGAGATGAAGCTCTGGAGGAGCAGAAGCTAGCAGAAGCTGAAGAATGATGCCAAGGAGATTATTATTTTTAGTTGCAAGACTGTGAAATTGATTTTGCACATACGCACGAGAGATTTTTTTTTGGGACAAAACAAGATGAATAGACGTTATGCAACTTGATCTTCAGACAAATGGTCTCCATATAAGCCAAGACAAATCTGAAGACGACGTGACAAGGTGGATCTGAGCTTGAACTGCTGGCAAGTCTGAGGCGGTGCCTCCATGCTGATTCGGAATATTACTGGATGATAATACAGACAGAATCATGAGGGTGTCTTAATTGTGCGTGGAGATAAAGCCACCCACCACCATAGAACCGCCAGCTTTAAATTGCTGAGCGGCACGAAACCTGGGCTATTGTAGATGGAGATGCTTGATCTGGCTGATTGACACATGAATGACGAGCCCCAGTCGTAAAGTCAATCAGGCTAAGAAGATCTGCTCTTGTAGCTTTGAATTTAAGCGGTTAGACGCGGCATGGTAAGTAAGTTTAAAATACAGCATCAGTTTAACAGTTCCTGGATATAATATCATGCATCCAAGTCAGCCAGGAAAATTTGACTATTCAACCAGAGTACTTAGGCATAGACCACAGTGACGAATCATTTTGTTGATGGCAGCCGTTATGTGAGGGATTTCGATTGATCCTTGTATCAGTGAGCGCTAGCGTTCAGCAGTGATGACGGAGAGATGGAGACACAAACCAAGGGTCGGTTACCTCGGAAACTCTGGGTCCGAGCCACGTGGTACAGGCATTTCACGTGCTTTATGTAACTCGGCGCTGTGTGCATGCAGTGTGCACTGCCAACTGTGCACTGTCCTGACACTCAACCTGAGTCTGCGACTGTCTGCCCGAGTCTTGTCCAGAATCGACCCGTTGAGTCTTCGGCGCTCAGCATCAAGCCTGCACATCGTCGGACTCTCTGGGACCTTCAGATTTGAACAATTCAAAAGGAAGAATAACTGCATTAGCACTACAGTCACAACAGCTATTTGAACATGGCATCTAACGACCTAATTGACGCGCAGTTCGATCGAGCTGTAGAGATAGTCCAGAGTCTACCCAAGACCGGACCCATTCAAACAGACTACGAAGAAAAGTTGACAATGTACAGGTGAATAGTTAATTTTCATATGAACATCAAATAGACATAATAATCGCCCTACCGTTGCAGTTTATTTAAGCAAGGTGCTTCCTCAGAGCAGATATATCATCTAAAGTATCTAACATGTTAACGCTTAGCCACGGCTGGAAATGTCAAATCTCCTCGTCCTGGCATATGGGATATGCTAGGGAGGGCGAAATGGTGTGTTCATTGTTGGTTCATTGGCATGATGGTACTCAGGTTTTCTAATTTTATGGACAGGGACGCATGGGCAAAACACAAAGATCTGGACCCATATGAGGCAAAATGGCTTTACGTTGAGGCTCTTCTCAAAGTGTGTTATTTTCCTTTGGTTTCTTCAACGCACTTCCTTACAAAATTCAGGTTCTTCGGAAGTACTCAGACAAGACTGTTGCGATGAACCTTGTAGAAGAGCTGGAGTCTTACGGTGGCGACCCTTCACACATTGTTATGAGCCGTGAGCAATCTTACGTGTCTTGTGGTGGAAAATATTGAAAGTTGCGATGGATAGGTACTTTATCCAAATCTCCAGGCTCAGATGCTTCAGGCTCGACACTTTCCGAACCTGTGAGACCGAGTATCCCTCCAACTTCTAGACAAAACCTATACCCGCGTGAAGAGACCGACTCAACATCAGAGGATGAATCTGCGGACGAAGCCCGTGAAATGCCGTCTGTCAATCTAGGCCGACGATCTGTGGATACAGCTCGGACATCCCTAGATAACCGTCCACAATCTTCGCTTTCCTCCCATCAACGCTATCGTACACCACTCGCTGGCTCTCTCGCCATGTCTCCTCCACCTTCGCAGCAACGTGTGCCCTCTCAACAACCACTTCCTGGATTCCAAACGCCTTCTGCTTTCGCAGAATCAGTACCGCCCTCTTCAAACTATCCTCATAATCCGACATATACCGAGTTTAACGAACCGTCTAGATCCCAAATGATGTCGCCTCCTCATTTATACCCCGGCCATCCAAGCTATGGTTCTCAGGCCCAAATTGATCCATCAATGTACCCTAGTATTCGGCCACCGTCAACTATGGCATTAGAACGCGCAGTAGAGAACGTTCAGGTCCATCTGGCTGCATTGACAGAACGTATTGAACTCTTAGAATCCCGTTCATTGTTGCTTTCAAGAACCAACCTCTCAGGAAGTCCCCGTGGAAGAGGAAGTCTCCTCCCTGGGCTGCAGGCCGCGGATCACCGAATGGAAACGCACCGCCAGTTTGGGACATCAACGACCTTGGAATGTGGTCGCTTGTCATGAATCCTCTTGTCCGTGGCTTCGACAGCTTACGAGAATTCTCGACTTTCTTTGCGCGGAACGAGAATCATTCACCCTCCATGATCATCATCCGCCGGCTATGCCTTGATGTTTCTTTCCTAGTCTGCGTCATTGCTATCATCGGCGCCATTTGGAGAAAGAGTGGAGTTAGAAGAAGGGAGGTGAAAGCTGCCCTCATTGTCCTATGGCGAGCAATCGTGGGCTCTAAGCCACAGCGCGTACTAAGGGATCAGATGGTCTGATCTTATGGGATGTATCATATTATTCTTATTTCGGGCGGTTCAGGATCAAGTTTTGGAGGATTTTGCACCATGCAATCTCACTGATTTGCCAATATGCAATTAATTTTCAGTACTTGAGTTTCTGAACACGTTTTCCGATTTAGAAAAAGGCCGCTTATTCCATGTCGACCACACAGCGAATGCAATCACCGGCCTGGAGTTAAACAGATCAACTATTGTCTCATTCGTTTCATCCAGTCACTTACATGCATATCATGGAATCCCTCGTTAATGGTTGATAACACCCTGTGATGGGTGACGTACTCGTCGATCTTAACCTTCTTGCTGAGATAGTCTATTTTCAATAACCATGAATAATGAGTGGGTTATTGGGCAAATTTATAGCAATGATCTCACCCTCAACCAGTCCAGGGAGTTCAGTACGTCCTTTAACACCTCCGAACGCAGTCCCACGCCAGGTTCGTCCTGTGACCTATCATGTTACAATGACTATTAGTCCCTTCCTTGAGTCAATTACAACCTTCTGTAATGAATAGCTTACGAGTTGGAATCTAAAAATAAGAGAGATTGAGCGATAACATCTCTTTAAAGAGTGCAGAATACTCACGGTCGAGTGGAAATCTCTTGACCCGCAGCAGCTACTCCAATAATGGTGGAGACACCCCATCCCTTGTGACAAGCTTCCAAGGCAGCACGCATGACATGAACCTAGTTGTAATTAGATAGATCAAGAGTAGTAGGGATAGAAAATCAGAGCATACATTTCCGGTGCAGTCGAAAGTATAGTCGAGACCACCATCGGTAATCTGAATGAGGTAGTCTTGGATTTTCTCGCCTTCCTTGAGCTTGGATGGGTTGACAAATTCCGTAGCGCCGAACTTCTTGGCCCATGATTCCTTGCCTGGATTAGTATCGACGGCAATGATTCGACTGGCTCCAACTAGAGCAGAAGTAGCGATAACTCCAAGTCCAATTGCGCCACAACCAAAGACCGCGACATTCGAGTCCTCTGCAAGCACAACGCGATGAATATTATTGTAGCTCAGGAAAAAGATAATCTACTTACTGATTCCAGGTTGTTTGACGACAGCACCCCAGGCAGTTGTTATTCCACATCCGAGAAGGCAAACCTTGTCCAAAGGCGCTTTCTTGTTAACTGCGACAACTGAAACGTCTGCCACCACTGTATATTGAGAGAAGGTAGAACATCCCATCTACAAAGAATAATTGAATATCATAAAGATATATCGTGAGCAGTAACTTGACTGACGAAGTGGTGGATGGATTGCCCCTTGCAGGTGAAGCGAGAAGTCTCATCGGGCATCAAGCCTTTGCCTTGGGTAGCACGTACTGATCATAAAATTTGTGTTGAGAACTTGTAAATCGATTAACCCGGAGGTGTCCTACCTTTCCCACAAAGGTTGGTTTTGCCACTCTTGCAGAACTTGCATTCGCGACACTCTACGCGATCGGTTAGATTACGGAATTGTACGGCATAGAGAGTACACAACCTGCGGTGTACAAAGGAATTACATGATCGCCGACTGCGACATCTGTAACCCCTTCACCTACAGATTCGACCTGAAGATGAGATTTGATAAGTGAGTGTAGGAGAATATCTGGGCAGATACTCACAATTCCACCGCCTTCGTGTCCTAGAATGACAGGAAAGACACCCTGAAAGAACCATCAGAGGACGAATCTAGGTAGAAGGCATCTCCTATGTACCTCTGGGTCTTTGCCACTGCGAGTATACTCATCTGTGTGGCAGATGCCTGTATATATAGATGCACATCAATGCGGCGAGCCTAGTCGTGCCCTGGCAAGACGAACCGGTATGGAGGATGCGAATGCGGACTTCATGAGCCCTAGGAGGAGCGACCTCGACCTCTTCAATTTTGAGGGGCTCTCCAGCACCCCAGCAAACAGCGGCTTTGCACTTGATTGGTTTACCAGCAGTGTTCGACATAATGATGGCAGTAAAAGGGAAGGAGTGATTATGGGAGACCGTTGACTGATTTTATACTTGTCTGGGCTGGAAGTTTCAGGAAAGAAGAGCTGAAAGGTAGTAAGCAATCACATAGGGTGTGTCAGATGCTCATGCGCTTTCGTCTCATGTGTTCCACGTTTTCCATATTTCTCAGCTGGGTGTTCCGAGGGAACAAGTTGAAACCGGGATGGGATGGCTGTCCCGCATCTGATAAGATAAGATAAGTAACGTGTTGAGTTCAGGGGTCAATATCAATGCTTCAAGTTATTGGCTAGAGTCCTGTCAACGGCGTCAACTCATGTCTTTTACTAACCTCTACTATAAACGTGTGAGTGATGCTCAATCTATGCCACAATTCATAATATACGAACTGAAGCATCAAGGTAGACGGCAGGGACTGCCAAACCATGTTATGCATGCCAAAAGCCCACGACGACTGTCCTCGCAACGTTAAACACGATCGATTTCCTCTACACTTGTCCTGGCCATCTCTCTGATTCAGGCTTCGCCACCATCGTAGCTGACGATTCAAAGCCGTCAGTATCAGCAGAAGAGATAGCGAGAGTCAAGGCAGAATGGGAAGAAAGGCAAAAGAAGAAGCTCGAAAAGGAGAAGGAAAAAGAAAAGGAAAAGGAGAAGGGTTCAGAAAAGGATAAAAGTAAGGACGGAGATAAGCCCGGTAGTCAAGGTACAGGCTACTCGGAAGGCCTCAAATCGCCTGGATCGTCGAGTCCATCTCCATCTTCATCGACGCCCAACTTGAAGCATGAGCGATACACATTGCATCGAGACTACTTTACTAGTTGAGTGGCTTTCACTCGTACATGGCCATGTGTAATATGTTGAAATCGTTATTTAGTGCGGCAGGGTGAACATCGCAGACGGAGACAGGCTGCCCAGGCTAAGGAGTTAGCACCGCGCCTTCCAGGGGCCCCTAAGGGCAGTATTTGACGCCATCCAATTTTCATACCTAGTGTTCAAAGTTCCCCAGATTAAAAAATGTATTTACAAAATCTCGAAATCCAATTGAATTGAATACATCGTTGAGCTTCCTTTTAGCTGTTGCATGCTGCGTGCGCACAGGCCTGGCACTACTGGGCACTTGCTCGTTGGCTTACCCTTCATTAGGCTGGCTATGTTATCTGCCCGGAGTTAGCCGGGCAGATAACTCTGAGCTTGCTGAGTGATTTAAGCGTCCATAAGTCATTTTTGTCACTCCAAATTTCGCATACATACTATGTATCTAGTTTTTAATAAATCTGTCTACTAGGAATCTACAGAGAATCCGTGCAAGGCGTGAATTTGGCAAATGGCAGATAACCATGATCCAATGTTATCTGCCAATCACATGACGTGGCGCGTCTCACCTTCCCAAATTCCTACCCAACCGTCGCGATTTCGGTGTTTTGCACATCTCTAGTTGTATTATAGAGAGAGAGAGAAAATTAATGCTAGAGATATCTATACAATATCTGTCCTGAAAAAAAAACTGAGCTTCCGGGAGCAATTTTTACATATGCATTTCGCTTTTTCATATCACAGCTTCAGAAAGGCGCTGTTCAGCGCATCCAAATTGCTTTCTCGAAGCGCGCATCGCGCGGAATTTTTTTTGAACCTCCGGACAGATTTTTAGGGTCTGAGACACCATTCCAGCCTATTTTACAACTATCTAAGTGATCCTATGAGTTCTCTTTTTCTCTTTCTTTTCTTTCCTTTTTTGAATTCTTTTTCCGAGTTCTTTCTTTAAAATACCCAGCCTATTGAAGGGAAAACCCTCGTTGGCTTACCCTTCATTAGGCTGGCTATGTTATCTGCCCGGAGTTAGCCGGGCAGATAACTCTGAGCTTGCTGAGTGATTTAAGCGTCCATAAGTCATTTTTGTCACTCCAAATTTCGCATACATACTATGTATCTAGTTTTTAATAAATCTGTCTACTAGGAATCTACAGAGAATCCGTGCAAGGCGTGAATTTGGCAAATGGCAGATAACCATGATCCAATGTTATCTGCCAATCACATGACGTGGCGCGTCTCACCTTCCCAAATTCCTACCCAACCGTCGCGATTTCGGTGTTTTGCACATCTCTAGTTGTATTATAGAGAGAGAGAGAAAATTAATGCTAGAGATATCTATACAATATCTGTCCTGAAAAAAAAACTGAGCTTCCGGGAGCAATTTTTACATATGCATTTCGCTTTTTCATATCACAGCTTCAGAAAGGCGCTGTTCAGCGCATCCAAATTGCTTTCTCGAAGCGCGCATCGCGCGGAATTTTTTTTGAACCTCCGGACAGATTTTTAGGGTCTGAGACACCATTCCAGCCTATTTTACAACTATCTAAGTGATCCTATGAGTTCTCTTTTTCTCTTTCTTTTCTTTCCTTTTTTGAATTCTTTTTCCGAGTTCTTTCTTTAAAATACCCAGCCTATTGAAGGGAAAACCTGCTCGTTCGATGGGTGAATCGGAGTTTCAATCTGTGCCGTAAGCAAATTTTGGACAAGTCAGGAATGCGTCGTATACCAAAATTGCTCAGCTTGCTTTCCTTCATTCTTTCACCTCTCCGGGCAAAAGCCATCGATCAGGGGGCATTCTCTATCTTTTGACACGGAGACTTTTGTAATTCTTGGCCTATAGATCACCGTTTGTGAGTAAATCCCGCATCTAGGTTTTCATCCATGCCTTACCAATACAACTAGATTGTACTTCTGCGACATTTCTCGATAAAGACTTCGAAATGAATAAGAATCCGTTTCTGCCTGCACCGAGTTTTACCCCCCAACAACCCCCGCTGCCTCCCGGGCCACCGCCTTCTCAACCAACGCAAGCGGACTATTCGGCGTGGTGGAATGGCGCAAATGCGCATCCGCCTCATGTTCAGCCGCCCACTGTCGGTCCTTATACACCACAATGGTCTGCACCTCAACCACTGAGGCCTCCTGCCGACCAGAGTGCGCTGTACGCCAACTATGGCTACGGCACTCAAAATAACCACTGGCAGAGGCAGCAGCAGCAGCAGCAACAGCAGCAACAACAGCACCAGCAGCAGCAGCAGTACCACCCACCCCCACAACTAATGCAGCAACAGCCCGCGCCCCCTACGCAGCCTGGCTATAATCCATATCAACCTGCTGCAGGATATCCACAGCCATATATCCCGCAACCTGGCCCTCCTCCACAACCTATGGTTCAAGGCACGTATCCTCATCCCCCAACCCAACCGCAACAGATGTTTGTCCAATCCATGGTCCCTCAACAACCTCAGCATCCACCTCAGCAATCTCAACAACCCCAACAACCACGTCACCATCATACATCACCTCAACATCTACCCCCCGCAAAACGCCAGCGATTTGACGGTCCGAACAGCAATGCTCGTCATCATCAAAATCAGCAGCATCATCAACCACCTCCTCAGCCTCAATTTCAACCTCCTCCTGCACCACCTCAAAATTCGGCTAATTTCTCGGGACCTGGTCGGGGCGGACCACCTTCTGGACCAGGTGGAAGAGGTGGAGGTCCAAGTGGTCCCGGAGGCAGAGGCGGTAGTGCGGGAGCGCGTGGCGGCCGGGGAGGCTCTATGAGTGGTAATAGAGGTGGACTAGGCGCAGGAAGGGGCCGCGGAGGAAGTTTCGTTGGCGGAGGTGGGGGTTCTGGACGAGGCGGAGCAGGAGGGGGTCAGTCCAACGCGCCCTTAAGGGGACAACATTCACGCAATTTTGGCGCCGGCAATAAAGATTTCAACAACAGACGCGGTGGTGGCACAAGCGGTTCTTTCAACGCTGGAGGAAGTGGTGGGTATTCGCATCAAGGACCTGGATCCTTCCGTGGCCGCAATCAAGGACAATCAGGCCCGACGAGGGGAGGCAGAAGCGATAACACCAACGGATCTTTTGTTTCACGGGAAGCTACACAGGCGTCAAGCTTTGGTGGTAAGAAGGATGAGAATCGCCGGACGCTCACAGACTTTAAAATTGTCGGTCTGGCTATATCTGATTTGGACTGGACTTGGGGTACAATTCCGTCTTCCGCTCCTGTGAAGGCGGAAGATCGGACCAGCAATATGGACGTGGTTGGAGTATCGAATCCACTGGTCAAAGAGGAAGGCGTCGAAGACGGCGTCCCGATGGATTCATCATCATCTCTGGTGGTTGAAAAGGCAGTCGAGATAAAAGCCGAGAAGGCTCATCTTAGCGATGTGGACATGGCGGAGACAGCTCGAGCGTCGGAGACTGCTGCCGCCACTCACGTCTCTTCAGACTCGAGTGGAAGTCAGCCTCCTCCATCCCGAATTCGCATCTATTTTCATACGCCTGTCACTGCTGATGATTCCCGTCCCATTCCTCATAATTCCTCCTATGGAGATGTTCCAACCGATACGAGGAAGGGCAAGAGAAAAAAGTTGGAAGATGATGAGGGAGATATGGAAGAACGGCGGGTGCCACCGCCACCCCAGATGGGCAGTGCTGTGAATGACGATAGGTTGAGTGTCGCCGCTAGTGCAGCAGCTAGCGTGGCAGAGACGGCCAGTGAAGCCGATTGGTTAATGGCTGCTATCGTTGAAGGCGAGGAAGAGGCTGAGGCAGCAGGCGCGCTTCATGCCTTAGAGGATGAGGAGGAAGACCAGTCGCACATAAGTTCGGTTGCCAACGAGCACCACGATGATGTCCCTTTGGATGGTGAAGAGGGTGTTGACCATGCTCAGATTGATGTGGAGACGGTGTATGGTGGTAAGCAAAACCACGCAGTTCGCGATGTTGCTTTTGGTGTGAAAGCTTCTCCTCATTTGTCGGGGAGAGGAGGCATATCGCCTCGCGCACACACCACTGACTTATTTCCTCTTTCTAAAGGCACTTCTCATCATGTTGATGAACTGAATATACCAGAGCATGGTGAACATGTCACTGTGGACTCCTCTGGAGTGGCTGGAAGTGACGTTACAGCTCATGCTGAAGCCATTGGTGCTGCTGCCGAATCTTCGGCTCTTGTTTCCTCTACGGACATTACTTCTGGGGACGCGGATGATATTTCCACTTTTAGTCCCAATGCTGCCGTGGGTGGTTCAGCGCAACATTGGGGCGGTATTGGGGCGGACGAGGCTACAATATCCGCTGCCCATGATCCTGCCGTTTCCATTCTTGCTCCTTCTCAAAACCATGCTCGTACCTCTGAATCTGCGTCCGTATTCGTCACTGCTTTCTATATGTTCATTCCTCACACAGATATATTTCACACAGTGCTGATTCTTCTGCTGACCACCTTCAATCAGCTGAAATTCAGGTTTATTCAGAATGCGACCCCGAATCTGGCCCAAGGACGCTGAAAACCATTTCAGCAGAACCGACTCTACTCAACATCGAAAGTCAGGAAGCGACTGAAACTGATTACAGCCAAATGACGCAGCTCATCGAACCATCGCAAACAGAGCATTTACCAGAACCACCCGCTTCACCTCTATCAAACACATTGCCATCGACAACCTCGACTTCCCCTTATGAAGAAGCTGCCATTCCTACCGGCCCCAAAGCTGATTTAAAGGCAGGCAAAACGCCATCAGCGAATCGACTTTCTATATCATATTCTCGAGGCAATCGTCGTCTTGTCATGGATGCAGAAGTAGTGGAAAGTTTGAGATTATTCCGCGAGGAAGGCAGGATTGAGATAGTGATGAAATTGACCAAGGAAAAAGACGATACTTTGAAAGGCATCTTGGTATGATCTTTTTTTAAATCGCGGGGGAAAGCCCATTCTAAAATATACTCCCAGGTGGAAGCTTTATCCGATGTCACAAAGTCGTACCTACCCTTGTCCCCTCAATCTCACACCGCTGCCGAATCGGATCCTGCAACACCCCCCTTTTGGAAACTTACCCTTCCTACTACGCTCCATCTTGTGGTTTACCTTGATACTGCGCGGCCTCTCTCGGAACCAAAATGGGCTAAGACTGGGGATGTTCAAGATTGGCTGAAAAGCATGTTTGGTCGTATGTTCTGGGTCGCAGGGGATGCTGCAGAAGGCTGGGAAAAGAAAATCCAGGTCGTGGATCCCGATCCAGTGAGTTCCTTTTGCCTATCTAACAGGACTTTATTCAACAAATCTTTTGGACTAGCCACCGACAATCTGGACTGTCCTTGATGGTTGGGCTATAAACTCTCCTGTGGGTGCTCTGAACGAGCGTCAGAGGTTCCTCAAGACACACATGACAGAAACTGAAAACATCTTGGAAATTCTCCTACGCCTTGTTCGAGGAGAAAGGGCAACAGCGTTCTCTCAATCGACTCCAGCTATCTCCGCTCCAAGTGTCTCTGGTCCACTTTTGGCTGCTTTGACTGGATCAGCTCATGGTGCTCAGCAAACACATGTCTCATTAGCCGTTTTGGCTATGTTCCGATTGACAACGGGGTACGCCCAGAAGGCTTCGGGAGACAAAGGTAAAGTGGAGGCCGAGGAGAAAATCGGGGAAATTATCCGCTATCTTCCCTCACATCTGATCTATAAAAGCCTTGACGGGATTTTCAAAGAATGGAGAGTTGATAAAAAAGGACGTTAGTTGGTAGGCAAATTTTCTTCGAGTATCTCATGTCCACCTTGTAGACCATGTCGCACCGTACATATGGTATGTTTTCTTGACGCCCAAACATGGCTTTGACGCCCTTGCACGGTTTGTGACGGTATTTTGTATACACAATCAATATTTCAAATGCTCAACGCTCAGCGCTGCGAAGTCCAATAGCTGCAAATTGCGGAGTGATCGCTTAGATTACTCAGGTATGAGATCTTTGAAGCTGAGGCTTGAGCGCTGAGCGCTGAGCTGCTGTAGTGAGCATTCAATAAGTAGGGCGCACGTGTTCACAAAGTATTGATCAATTGTCAAAATCTGATTCAACACTGACTCTGACATTGACAAGTAACTTAACTTTAATCTTTTGGACTAACCATCGAAAGCCATCCTCATACTCCGACCTCGATCGCAGTGCAGCTTCGCTACTACCATGCCCGTTCCAACAATCGCAGACCCTCCGCCATCGGCTGGAACAAAACCACAAGGACAACCTTCACAAAAGGCAATGAAAAGAGCCGAAACGAGAGAACGCCAAGAAAAGGAGAGGGCTGCTAAAGCAGCATTGAAACAGCAGCCGCAAGGCGGTAGTGGGGGAGCGACAACTGGCCAGCAGAAGGCACAGAAGGTACCAGCTACGCCTCAAAAGAAATCATTTGGAGCGGAAACAGCTGGCGCAAAACACACATCTGCCTCAAAAGATGCAGGGACATCTGGGGCCGTGGCAGAAGACCTGGCAGGGAAACAATTATCTCATGGCCTGCGGATTTTCTCTCATTTTGGCCAGCCAAAACATATTGGACATACGATCAAGGGCGATATCCATCCTACGATCATCAGGCTAGGCCTACTTTTCTCCGAATTTAAGATCTGTGGTGCAAATGCAAGATGCATAGCTATGCTTACCGCTTTCAAACAAGTAATCTCCCTTTTCTGGTTCTGTTTAAAATCTCAAATGACCCTGCCTTTGCTTGACAGGTAATACAGGATTATACTACCCCTTCCCATAGCACCATATCTCGCCATCTGATGACCCATCTCTCCCCCCAAATCACTCATCTCGTTTCCGCCAGACCTATGTCCGTCACGATGGGCAACGCAATCAGAGAATTAAAGTTGGAAATCAGCGGAATAGACATTGATATGATTGAACAAGACGTATGTTTATATGAGTTTCATCATGTATATCATACTAACCTTGAAGAATTTCATACATAGGCCAAGAAACTACTTTACGACTATATCAATACCTACATCCAGGATCGTATTACTACCGCCGACAAGGTTATCCAAGAACTCGCAGGGAAGAAAATCAAAGATGGGGATGTTATTCTGACATACGCAAGGTTTGCTCTGTGTTTGCGACTGCTCAATAGTTCGGCGCTAATCCCATCCTAGGTCGTCCGTCGTCGAGAAGGTTCTCTTGTCAGCACAAAGTGAAGGCAAAAAGTTCTCTGTGATGGTGGTAGATTCCAAGCCTCTGCTGGAAGGTTGCTTAATTCACTTTTTCTTTCAATCCATCCGCTTATTCAAACGTTTCTCCAGGAAAAGAATTATTGAAATCTCTAACCAATGGCCCCAATCCGATACCTTGCACTTATGCCCTTCTACCTGCCCTTCCGTCTTTATTGCCGGAAGTAACCACTGTATTCCTCGGAGCACATGCACTATTCTCGAACGGTGCCGTCTATTCTCGCGCTGGCACTGCTATGGTAGCTATGATGGCAAAAACAAACAGCGTACCAGTTGTCGTCTGTTGTGAGACATACAAATTCAGCGATGGTGTGATGGTTGATGGATTCAGCAAGAACGAGCTAGGTGACAAACATTTTTGTCTGTATAGAGGAAAGCTAACTTATATTGTTTGCAGTACCGTTATCAATTATTCAAAAAAACTCGACAGATCAAGACCCTGCACCTCCTACACATCTGGAGACGCTGAATCCTTTATATGACTTAACACCGCCAACGTATATTACGGCAGTCGTCACAGAAGTCGGACTCATTCCGCCTAGCAGTATCAGTTCGATACCTTTGGCTCTCGGCAAGACTTCGTTGTGAATTTCAGTATGTTGCCATAGATTTTCCTGTAAATTATGATACGCTACGACATATATGTATTTTAGCTCGATGTTCCTTTATATATTCTAGAGTGAACTGAAAAAAAGGTATATTATTGTAATTTCTTTTCCGAGGCATCTACGTTGGCTTTTTTCTTCGCTTCGTTACGTTCTATAAGCTTTGCTCGTATCCAATCAAAGGCACGGTCTGTGACATGCTCTACCGGGTGATCAAAGAGATAGGGAAGGATGGGGACAATTGCCAGACCCGTTATTGTCGGGCCCCAAGCCTTGACTTTAGGATTCGTAGCACGGTGGAATGCTTTGCGTGATTGAGCTACTGCAGTATGAATAGTCAATGCAGGAAGCGCCCTGAAGAAATAATGATGAGATAAATTTCATAAAGACGTGAGAATGACAATATCCATACATCGAAGCTATTGATTGGAAAGTCGCGCGTTGAACGGCCGAAATGGCAATTCTAGTGGGCTCTGAGAAGTTGGCTGCTTCAATGGGCGTGGGTCCACGATGATAGGACTTGTAGGAGTCATAGGCTACATCTCTGGATCGAAGTAGCGAAAATTGTTAGTAAAGTCAAGTTGTTGTGGTAACTAACGAACCCAGAGAGATATAGCCACGAGATACCATATGCAGCGGTCACAACCCATGGTGGGACTACAGGTCGAAATGCTTCGCCGACATCACTTGTCTGGAAGATTTTATGATGATATGAGGAAAGATCCTACAAAAGTTTACGGGCACGTACGTAGGCTACGTACCGCGACGCTGCGCGCACAGCTGTCCGGAGGCGGGCACCATAGGCCATATAACGCAGTTCAGATTCAGTTGTATCGACATCGCGGTTTGCAAGCTCGTGGACTTTTTCCTTAGCTGCCTGGATGGATATTTCGGTGGAGGCCATAGCGAAGGTAAGTTGTGGGTCAAATGAACGCGGCGGCGCGGCAAAGTGGAATGCGAGGCCACGTGATCAGTGGAACTTCTCCTGAACTTGTTAGCGACATTGACCGTTAACCACAACGTCGCCAGCGTCGCTTTCGCCGCCCACGGCCCACATTTATGGATACCCGGACAAGAACTGCATCCCCAGCAACAGCGCATGAAGATGCACATCATCCGACGCCGCCACCTGTCCAACAGGACAAGATATCTGCATACTACTCCCTTGTCTTTCCCCATTACACGTTCTACATTCAAACGCTGTCCATAACAATAGGCCGCCGATGTGCTCCAAATGCTGCCAACTCCTCTCATCCTGAGACCTCGCAAGTTGATGTCGATCTTGGAGCTCTAAAGAGTGTCTCGCGGCTTCACGCCAAGATTGAGTACGACCAGGAGGAGGACCGTTTCGTGCTTATCGTCATCGGACGCAACGGCGCTTGGGTAGACGGAGTTTGGTCTGGCGCTGGTACTCGCGCACCACTGGGCGAAAGGTGAGCCCATAGATATCCTTCATTCGTTCTGCCCTGAGTAAGAATGTTGAATCAGATCCCAAATACAAATCGCTTCCCGGACCTTTCATTTCGTCCTTCCTCCGCCTCCGCCTCCGGAAGACACTCCGTCACCAAGCTCGCAGTCCTCAGTACATCGACAAAGGTCGCCTTCCGTAGACATCACTTCGATCTCACCCCCTTCCTCACAACCTTCGCATTCCCCACCCCCTTTGGAAGTCAAGCTTCCACCTCCTTCACCAGAACCTGAATTTGAGGCCCCAGTTTCACCTCCGCCTAAACCCAAACCTAAACTTAAACCTCAACCACAACTTCCGCCTCAGCCTGAATTACCCAATTCGAATTCAATCGGTAAATCGAATAAGACCAATTCGAAGAAGCGGAAAAAGAGCGATGTTGACCCGCCACCTATTATTGAGCGTCCGAAACCGGAGGATATGCCACCAAAGCCACCCTTCACATACGCTCAACTCATATATCGATCTATCAAAGAGATTGGTGGCAAGGCCACGCTTCAAGAAATCTGCTCCTGGATCATGAATACCCACGAATATTACCGCTACGCTGATGGTGCTTGGATGGTGATTGTCATCCACTTCTTCTCCGTGTTCTATGAATAACATGTTTTTGCAGAGTTCCGTGCGACACAATCTTTCGTCTGGTCGGGCATTCTTGAAGATGGAACGGTGCGGCGGAGATAGAGGAAAGGGTTACTTCTGGTCGGTCGACGAGAAGTTCTCTCAAACATTGGAAGAACAAGAATTCAAAGTGAAGCAAGCTGCTGCTGCTGCTGCTGCTCAAGGATTCCCATCGGGTTCTTCAGATATGCAAGGGAAACCTCGTAAGAAGGAAAAGGGCGCATTGTTAGAGCCTCCATTGAAACGTAGTGTGAAAGGCGATCTGAAGGGGGTGCCTCTACCACCTCCGCTGACATCATCTCCTTTACCCTTCAAAAATGCGCTTTCTCCAACACCAATTCCTCCTACCGTACCGCCACCGGCCGCCACAACTCCAGCTGCAGCATCTGATGTTCAATCTTCGAAACCCAATATCACTACGGGCACAACGTCGACCTCTACAGCTACGGGAGTGTTCGCATATCCCTCTCTTACACCCAACTCACAACAACCAAGGGCAAATGTTCCTCAACAGAGTTCCACGTTGCTAGCGGGGTATCCACGGGCTGGCCCAAATCCATATGCACCTTTGACTCAACCTAACTGGGGGATACATTCAGCTCATACTACTACCCCAGCACCAACATCTTCGAAAGCCACTTCCCTACCTCCATCGACGTCTGCTGCCGCTGTTATTTCGCCCTCTCCTCCAGCGGCGGCTGTTTCTGCCGTAGTCCCTGACGTAGTCATTCCGATCATCCTTGGTCCTATACCCCCGACGCACCCAGATTACTCTCCTAACCATCCAAATAACTCGGTGAAGGAAGGTTACATGATTTTGCATGAGCGAAAGCTTATACTCGATCCTGATGTTTTCGCGGAGCTTACGAAGGAGATGCTTCAAGAACTAGAAAAAATGGGAGCTCGGGAAGCGTTGGGGGTCCTTACGAACCACATGATCAGAGCTCTGAAAGAGCGAAGAGCGAAAGGCAGAGGCAAGGATAAGAATCGACGGCCCAAAGGCGCAGGACGCGGAACCTCGAAGAAAGCCACAGCAGTAACTACCGCTCCATTTACGAATGTGCCCCTTGAGAGCAGAAAGACAGCTATCGGAGGTGCTGTTGGCCCCTCCAGCGAAGAGGCAACAACACCAATGAAAACCGAGCCTGCCAACCACACGGAGTTGACGTCTCCAATGCCGTCGTCGATTCCTGCCGACCAAGCTTCCAGGAACAAAGCGCCTAGCATGGACGCAGATCCGGGCTCTCCTATCATAGTAGTTGATGACGACTCAGATGATGATGAGCCAGCGGCGAAGAGACGGAAAGTGGATAGTGCATTGGGCGTGGCTTCATGATCACTCAGGGACCTTGGTTTGCTTCGATACACATTTTCATCTTCGTTTTGTACATTTTTATCACATTACTAGTTTAGTGTACATTTAGTATTATGTCTTCTCGGTGGACTAGAGGTAATCTTACCAGCATTTGGTTCTCTGTGCAGGTGTTAAACTTATAGCAAACAAAGCACATTGGTGATCGTGGAAACTTAAAGATTTTGGATTGGCGCCCGCCTCTCTTTGTAAACTACAACCAACATGATATCACTCCTTATTCTGCTTCGTTTCTCAGAGGTCATGCAAATTTTCGCTCTTACGTTACGAGGCCCTTATGTTGCTTGAAAACGCTTCAACTGGTCGCCTGACTTCTCTCACTGTTCGCGTATGGCATGTCCAAATGCCTCGACCAATTGCACCATTTCGCTGGGGTGAGATATGTCAATGGGTGGGCTTTGGCATTATCAATCTCAGAGAGCCGCTGGACCATCTGCGCTGTCGCCGTGCGATCGAATTTGCTTCAGTTGCAAATATATTAGAGCTCGGTGGACTCACTAACATGGTCTCCAACTTGGAGGCCTTCGTGAATCGTCGGTCTGTCTCGGTACGGATCAACGACCCCGTGGCCGTCTATTAAATGGCCGGTGTTCTCTGGATGTCAATCTGGATTAAGGAACGCTGTGGTGGTGGTGAACCGGGTCCATTTAATATTTGTCAAGCGAGTCGAAATCCGCGGAATCACTCACTGTCTCCAGAATTCCGGATTCCTACTCTGCTCCTCATGTTATCACTAGTTTACCCAGCTTCCGGTGCCACCGCATCTTCAGCAGCGTAGCTGGCGCCTTTTGGCGAGCGGTAATATTGCGCCTCGATCTTCTGTGGTTCTTCTGTTGCAAGTCCGGAAAGTCGGAATTGCGGGATGCAATGAGCCAGAACTTGAGGCGCGGTCATTTTTTTCAATAAACTCTGATGGCTGATGACTTGGGCGTGATTGGTCTGACTGCGTGATATTCAAACTGGGTTGAAGAGGTTGTGAAGATGTTTGAAAGGAAAAGTGGGTGGGTGATCTGTTCAATCACATTTTGGAGACCAAGGTGGAAGTTTAGGCTCTTGTTCGTTCAAGCGCCCTTGCTTTATTTCGACAAAACTAAATATTACTTTTTTCAAGTAATTTATTTATCTTTCAGTTCTATTCTAATTGCTTGGACAAACTTGGACTCTGAGATCATATTCAAGCTAATGCACCTTCTAACTTTCATTTTAGTGATATAAATATACTGGCTTTAATCATCGTATAGCAGAAATAACTAGGAATGCTACTTTGAGAGAAAAATTGTTATGTTTTTGATGAGATGAACGGAGGAAGATGCCCAGGATGTCAACGAAAGAATTATTCAGAGCTTGAGAAAAGTAACAGCCTAATAAGAATAACTACAGTCTTGATATTTTTATCGACCTGTAGTAGCCTGTTGTATGCGGTAGATATAGATATCGATTCGGCCGAGCGCCTGATGGTGACTTGGCCAGAAACTCCGCAAGAAGCGAGTCAAGAGTCGTTATCTTGCGCTGATTACTCGGAGATGAAAGCAAGGGCACAATGTCGAAAGCGAAATGATACAGATTAGCCCAGGAGGCCTGAAATTCAGAGGCCGATTCCCGATGCGGATGAATCAGAGAGCGACATGACGCGGGTGCTGACTAGAATATGCCAGAGCATGCAGCTTGATGCAAGGTGTAAATAGAGCTGGGAGGCTGATGACAGGACAGCACTAGACTATGGGATCCTCAATGCGGCTGAGATAGAGTAATGTGCGAAGGAGGTGGGAGTGGCCTGACCGTGGCAGCTTGGGATGGGGCCGGGATATAGAACGTGCGTTGAGTAATGAGCTGGCGAGCTAAACATGCGTGGAAGTGGGAAAGAAAGAAAGGCTATTTAAATCCGGGGAAGACGTTGCACGTTCGACGGCGACAGTCATGCGGAATCCCAAATCACGGCATGTTCCGGGCACTGGCACGTGGAGGGCAATTCTGAGCGCAAGTGCCGCTGATATCATAACTTGCTTCAGACGAAACATTGGTGGACCTCCTCCCCAGCCTATACACGCTTCCCACCACCCCCCTCCCCGCCGCCCAGCCCCTTTTTCTCCTTTCGCCCGCGCCACGAGCCCCCACGCCCCGCATGGCATCCGCCTTCGATGCAAGGCATGCAAAACAACCCCAGTATCGTTTTCCGCTCTCGCCACCCAGCTCCGGTAATGTCACTGCACATTCTTCTCCCCGTCTGTCGCCAACCCATTTCGACGACTCACCAGTTGAAGAGTTTTTTCGTCCCTCCACCGCGCCGTCGTTCCGCCAGTCCCACTCCCTCACCTCCGTGCGCTCAGGCAAACAGCGCGCGACTTCGAATACATCCGACTCAGATGGCTACAATACCGAGAAATCGTCGTCTCGGAGACGCAGGAAAGCCATGTCCAGAGCACTCACACTTCCTTCTGGTCTAGTCTCAACCCACAAAGCCCCCCCAACCCGCTCACCCACAAAGCCCCTCAGACCGCTATCTCGCACTTCAAGTATCTCAAGTTCGGGCTCCTCTTCCTCTTCTCCTACCGATGGGGACATACTTCTTGCCCCTCATACTAGCTCCGGGATGGGTAGAAAGGTTGCCGCAACCCTTCAGCTGTTCAAGGAAACTTCTGGTCCATCCGAAGAACAAGCCGCTGGCGAGCCCTCTTCAAGCCGCAATGAAGCTCTAGGAGCCCGGAGAGTGGAACCTTTTCGCGATGTAGAAGATGTGGCTGAAGCGTTCGAATTTGTAAAGCGATCCGAATGGCCGGACCGCGAAAGCGCCGCTGTCAGACGAGAAAGGAGTATGACAACACTGGAACGTGTACGGACTAGGGAAAACGTCAGTAATGACCAAGAGACTGGGGGTAAAAAGTTCTTGGTGCGGGAACCATCGACATCGGATGTGTCGCAATGGCGTCGGGATCATGTCATGGGTCGAGGAAGACGGCGCGAGCGTGCCATAGACGATCTTGCTGATGATACAGATACACGTTCTGAACTTCCACTATCAACTATCAACACTTTTCATGAAACTTCACCCATATACATTCGCCCTCGTTCGCGTGCGTATCCTCCCTCTCCTTCTCCTTCCCGTTCTCCGACCAGTCGTATAACTTTGTCTCGCCACATCCCAGAGGCCCCTTGTTCCGAGCCTGTTCTACCTACATTGCCCCCAATCCGTACCACTCCACGACATTCTCGATCTCCTACCCCCGTTCGCGCAGCGCATCATCCAGAATCATACTCCGCTCCTATCTCTCCCGTCGGGACTTCGCCTTGGTCAACAGACGATGAATCCAATTGGGAAACTGCTTCTGCCACATCAACAGCCGCTTCGAATACATCCACCTATGGCCATACTGACGCAGAAGATAGCACATACCCCTCGGCTCTTCATCATTTGTCAAATGGACTTGACAAGCAAGATCGCTTCTTTGGGCTTGACGATGGCGAAGTGCTGAACAACGCACCTTTGAAGGCCTTGGATGATGAGACGCTTGCTCTTGATTTCAACGTGCCCGAAGAACGCCTTCCTCATATTCCCCTTCGGCCATTTCGAAATCAGGTTGGCGGACACAGCGCCATCTACAAGTTTACGAAACAGGCTGTTTGCAAGGTTCGAACAAACCTCACGTATCCTTCAATTTAGCTGATTTCTCTACATTTCCTCCCCTTGATTATTAGCCGCTTGTATCCCGAGAAAACCTTTTCTACGAATCTGTAGAGCGCGAAGCACCCCCTCTTCTTGACTTCATCCCGCGGTATCTCGGGGTCATGTTGGTTAGTTATCGGCGTGTTCCAAAAGCCTTGCATGCCGATCAGTCGACAACTCCTCGATCTCATGGACACCCCTCTCTTGATTCTACCTTCAAAGAGGATACTAAGCAAGCATCTCCATCGAAAGTCGCCCCTAGCGATGTTTTGGATCATCCTGTCTTCGAAGAGAACGCTCCGACTGATACTGATGAGGCAGAGATGCCAGAGGTTGTTCTTGACCGCAATCGCCACATTATTCCAGAATGGATGCTTCGTGGCGGGCGGAATCGATCCCTTTCTTATTCCAACGACCGGTCTTCATTTATTGCACAGCGCAAGTTGCAACCTCACCGCCACCTCCCCAGAAGCACAGCATCAAGTCCAGACCTTGCAACCACGCCACCACCTCCAAGTGAATATGGCAGATTCCGTCCAAGCCCCCTATCCTATCCCCCATTTGGAACGGCAGATGTAGGTGCAGACGCGCCCACGCCTGTTAATTCGCCCAAACAGGGCGCAAATGCCTTCCCATCACGTCTGGCTGGGAGAACGGTGTCAGAACATCACGGAGCTGGCGCGCCCATTCTTGAAGAGGACGGCACTCCATCCCGTCCGACGATGAGGCCGTTCAACTCGGAGCGAGCTATTCCCGGCGCGCAGTGGTTTGGAGGCACAGGCTCGACCATGGTCAACACGAAACTCAAGGATCACGTTTTCAGCACGTTCTACGGCGGTTCAGAAAGCGGTTCGACCAACGCTCTGTTGATTACTCGCGAACGGAGGACGAAGGCGACGCTGACGCCGAGTCGGATCCTACTAGACGACACCCATCGCGCACTCGTAGGAAGCTTTTTCGTCATTCGGAACGAGGGTCTACTTCGTTGCCGGAAGGGTCTGAGAGATCCTTCGACGTATACAAAGCGATTCCACGCTGCGCAGCCCAGAAAAAGTGTCGCGTCTGTTGGAGGACAAAGAAAGGCCATATGCGGGGAACCAGGGTCTAACAAGAACTGCTCTGGAGGATTTGCACTTTGGTCAGTCTCCTCCTGCGCCTTCCTCTCTTCGAGGAAGAAGCCGCTCAAGGTCACTCGAAGAAAAACGGATGCCGATTCCTCTTCAGCGTTCATTTACTCAGCAATCCATCATTCACGAGCAGATCCCATTTGAACCTCCTGTTACGCGCCAAAATCACTTCATTTTGATGGAAGATCTGACCGGAAGGCTAAAGCACCCTTGCGTCATCGATTTGAAGATGGGCACTCGTCAATATGGCATCGACGCTACCTCGGCCAAGAAGAAGAGTCAGCGTAAGAAGTGTGATCGGACCACAAGCCGCAGCCTTGGAGTCCGTGTTTGTGGCATGCAGGTCAGTTTTAGGTTGTCCACGCTATAGAAAGGATCAGACATTAACTCTTTTGTCGATAGGTCTGGAACAACGTGACGGAGTCGTATGTGACCCAAGATAAATACAATGGTCGTGATGTTCGTCCAGACGAATTTGACGCTGTGCTCAAGTCTTTCCTGTTCGATGGTGAACGTTTATTGGCATACCAAATTCCTATTCTGCTTCAAAAGCTCTATGCATTAGCGCACATCATTTATCGTCTCAAGGGCTACCGCTTCTATGGATGTAGTATTCTCATGATCTATGACGGTGATCGCGAATCACAAGAAGCCTTCCGATCGTCTGTCCTCGAGCACCCATCTTCCCGGAGCAAGCGTGGCGAGTCCCTAGAACGTCGTTCGCAGTCGCAAAGTCACGATCGGGCACCGCTGCGTCGATCCCATAGCGAAGATCTCCTTGTCGGTTCCCTAGCTAAGCGCTCCAGCGGGCGACGGAAACGTGGCGAGATTAACCTCCGCATCGTCGACTTTGCCCACACAACGACTGGTCGGGACTGGCTTCCTTATTCCGAGGCGAACGGGCGCCCGCATCCGCACGAGATGTTCTCGAGCTCGAAAGGCTATCAGGCAGAAGTCGATCCGGAGACTGGGTTGATCTACGCCCGCTTTCCGCCTCATTACCCGGATCAACCTGATCGAGGCTTCCTTTTGGGACTCAAGAATCTGGCGGCGTCGTTGGAGAAAATATGGAACGAGGAACGTGTTCGCCTGATGAAACTTGGTCGCGATGATCCTTCAGTGGCGCTTCCTCCGCTTTCGCTGGAGGGCAAGGAGATTTTCGACGAGATCGCGGAGAACGAGGAAGACTCGGGCATGATATCCACGTAATTTTTCTTGGTCTAATTCTCGACGTATTGATACACGTCGACATTATTCCCTTTGCGATGATACCACAGCATTGGCATATTACTCCTTTACTAGCAATTGCTTCCTTTTTTGCTCTTATTTTTATTTAATCCTTTTGTTTTGTTTTGTTTTGCGAACTACATTTGTCCATCTACCCGCATACATAGACAGCATCATCATCCTACATCCTAATCTGATCACATACACTTAGATCGCTACTTCAGGGGATGAAAATAACAGGTTTTATATCCACAAATGGTGTGAGCTGAGGGCTGAATATCGAATGCTGGTTAAATGACATATATACCACAATGTACATGTTGTGTCCGTTCCGCCTTCGCGAACGGATCAGTAAGTACGCCGGTCCACCTTCCTGTTTTGATGATTTACTTTCCTTTCGGGTATGGTCGAATTGTTTGAATTCATGTGTTGTGATCGGGGATCCCGAACCAGTGATCCGTAATCCTGCACATCTCTCCTCCGTACCCTCATCTGCTTTCGCCATCTTCTACTGTTCCCTAGGGAACACTGTCGTCTCCTCTATGGATTCGGATTTGAAATGCAACCGCCTGACATGTCGCCGGTCTCTATCGGATAAAGCTGTTGTAGTAAGTGACAAGAAGTCGTTCTATTTCGCAGATTGTCAAGTCTGAATTCTCATTGAGACAACATGTGAGCGTCGAGCTCCATAATAATAGCGTAGACTGCGACTTGAATCCTGTCAATGGAACTCAGGCTCTCATATATTTTGCAGTAAGAAGAATCCCCTGTCATTTGTCGCGTTTCTTTTGACCTATCTGGCCACCAGTCGACTGCGCGAATGAGTTGTTTAACGCAGCTCGGCTCTGCCAGGTACGTTTTAATGCCATATCTCTTTTCAATGGACCAACGCCTACCGCAGCTTGCGAAACAAACTTGACCGAGCCGTAAGGTATTCCTTGGGGATCTTAATTTTCTAATCCTGATGGCACTTGCTATTAGGGATGATGTCGTTGTGAGCTGAGGTATACCTTCAGTCTGCTTGATGTGTATTAGAGTGATTAGGTTTGCTCGCTGCAACCGACAAATGACTATAAAACGGTCAGTAATATAGACGCATATATCCACGTTTTCCGTCTAATAACATCCTAGTCTGTTCTATCCGGCTTAGCCCCTTCAATTATTCTGGAGATATGCAGTCGGTCTGTCGCGTTTCCCACTGGCTGTTCATCTCCAATACTTATAGACCCGTTAAGTGCGATATCCTTTTGGCAATATCAAGTTCATCAAGAAAAGCAAGCACTCCATTCATTGCCACGACAGTCTATTTATTGACAAACGTTCGATTCATTTTTTAGCACGTTTCAACAGGCAATAGTTCGCAACTTGAATGACAAAAATGCTCAACTACAAAAACAACTCGATAACGTGGTCAGAGAAGGTGTGTGTCCTTGCCAGCTAAGCACAGCATGAATGGAGAAGGATTGACGTCTTCATTCAAAACCTTTAAATAGCCAATGGAGAAATACACCTACTGAATAGCAAGAAAGAAGGTGATCATGAGTTTCCCTACTATTGCATACAGAGTTGAACCGAACCTATACTTATGTTTATAGAATTGGAACGTGATCTGGAGTTGGAGCGCAGAAAAGTCCGCGAACTCCAAGACGGATCAAGGGAAAGGGACAAGGAATATACAAAGCTCAAAGTACGCATACGGTCGTCACTGTATTTATTGGTGAAGGGAAAGTTAATCAAACGCCTTTCAGTTACACTTCGACAAGCTTAAACGAAAGGCTCTATTTGGCCCAGGCCCGGAAATAACGACAATGGTATGACTATGCCTACTGTTAACACTCCACAGAACCAGTATCTGGACGACCAACGGTTCAAGCACAGAAATCCGCCGGGGCATCAAGGTAATAACAGCGTCAACTTGAACGCAATAGTCGGAGGAATGGAAGCAAATGGAGTATGCTTCTCGATCCTTTTAGCATCGTCTATGCACATTCATCACTTATTATTTTTCATACCTAGGTTCAACGAACTCCATTAGTCTCCCGGACCAACGGTGGTGCATTTATGTCGAATCAAGCAGGCAATGCAAGAAACGTTCTTCATCGTCTACCGTTCCCAAATTTTGGCGCTGGCTCTGATGCTGCGTTTATGTCCGCAAACGTTTCCGATCGGTCAACGAGTGCAACTAATGAGGTGGAAAACATGTTGCTCGGTCCACAATCCGCAAGGAATTCGGTTCCTACACAGGGTGGATGGCAGGTTCCCAATCGTCCTCAAAGCAACCGGCCAGTGCAGCGAGGTATTTTGAGATGACGAATGTATGAGTGTGGCTTTTTGCTCATTCAGCTTATTTTAGTATTTGCGCCCACTGGAAATAATCCAAGGCCCTCCAGAGGATTTCGACCAGCAATGGCTAGGTGATAAACAAGATCGTGATGTCATTATATTATTGAATCCTGCCATGTAACACTAGTGTTTGTAATCGACGTGTATATTGTGCTGATGCTGAGAATAATGAAAGTTGTGTCCAATCCTGTGCGAGTAATAAGAGTACCGAAAGCGAATGAAATATACTACAATGAGAGAACGAAAGCAATTCAGTTCAGCAGGTATAGATATAAAGAAAATTAAACAGGCATAATTAAAAACGTTGGATGGTGCCCATCCTCTCGTCCTCCAGATATTGACCAATGGCAAGCATATCTTGACCAGCTCGTTTCAGATATCCAGCAAGGACGTCGCGCTCAGCATGAGGCAACAGCGCATGAAGTTTATCGACTTGTTGCGCAAATCCGGGTCAACGTGGATATCAATAACAGTATCCAATGTAAGGTTGAATAAGGAAGGGCGGCGGGTTAACTCTTGATTACCTGCACGATCCAGCGGTGACTTTGCTATGGGGGAGGTCATGAAAGTCTGAGAACGCTGGGCGCGATTCGGCGGTGCGCGAGGACCGCCAGGCACGGACGGAAGGTTGGCGGCATTAACAGCCCGAGGGAAGTTCACACTCGCATGGCTATGTTTAGAGCCGGCTCTACCTGCGAGTCCAGTAGAAACGGGGATTGGGGCAGAGATGGTGGGGAGGTATTTGTCCTTGCGAGGGCCGGATATGCTGGCCTTTCGGCCTAAGGACGCGAAGAAGCCTCCTTTAAGGGACAGGGAAGGGGTTGCGGCTAGAGAACGAATGGAGGACGTTGGTGTCCCACTGCCGGCGCTTGAGTTGGAGCGTGTCGGTTGCGCGTGAGGAGGGGGATTCATAGCTAACGACGGGTACGGAAGCGCAGGCACGCCTGGAGGCGTAATATCTCTGTATGCACCCTGTGAGAGGTCGGTTGCAACAGACGCGTCTGGCGTATCGGGAAAGTGGCGTCAGATATCATGGATGAACGGGAGGTCTGCCGAGGTTGTGGTGTGAAGGGTTTTGTAGATGGCCGTCGTTGGGAATGAATGTTTTGGCCTATATGAACAAAAGATAAGCAAGACCGACGCGTAGAAAATTTTGATATAAGCGCACCTCGGCTTTTCGTGTCATCCACCCACTCTGAAAGTCCACAATCATGTATATAAAGCTCGTTGATCTTGGCAGCATAAATAGCACATCTCTGGAGAGTCGTAGTCTGTGAATGAACTTCGTGACAAAATAAGGCCGCAGGATTTGTTGCTTTGATTTTTTTGAACGCAGGGCGGGAGAACATATGAATTGAAGGAGACGGTGTCCGAGACGAATGTCGCGTGCTTTCAGACGAACGACGCGCGGACTTGGACGACAGCGAAGGCGTCCTAGGAAGGGAAGAGAAGCGCTTTAGATTGGTGGTTAGACTATTCCTAAAGCTCTTGGGAGGTGGACTAGGCGCTTCGCCTATACTATTAATATCGGACGATGGGGATAACGGAGTTTCTAATGATTCGCGGCGCTCTCCAGAGACGTGCTGCGCCGACCGTCGAACGACGGCGTAACCTGGGGGTTTTCTTCTAGCCATTTGTCAAACTTTGAATGATCGATTGTTTCCGGGGGTAACGTGTTGGAACGTGGAGGTGCAACCACGGTCACAGCAGGAACATCCGAGTCATCAACAGGTGTCCGAGCCGGAGATATATTGGGTTTGTAGAAAGAGGGCTGGAAGTTTCAGATAATGATGCTGGGACGGTGGAAGAAGTGGGTTCTGATGTGGAATCGGTGGAAGTCGACAAAGTAGCAGCCTCTCTTCGATGAATGGATTTAGTTGGATGAAGTACTTCGCTGGATCTAATGGACCTAAGGAATAAGTCAATAATCTATTGAATGGATAATTCAATTGAAAATAATCACTCATTCTTCTCTTCAGAGCAAACCTCCTCTTTCTTTTCCTGAACCTCTGTTTTCTTCTTAGCCTCTTCATTCTCCTCCTTCATAGGCTTCTTATCTATTTGCCCAAAGATTCCGCCAGACTATGGTTAGACAGCTTTGAATTCAAGACGGCACTGACAGAAGGCGGTAATTGAAGAGCTTGTTTGACTGCTTCAAAATCGCCTCGTGCTCGCGAAGACGTAGATAGAGGCGTCGGCGAGTGTAGTCGAGGGGGGCGAGGAGGTGGTGGACTTGTGATATCGATGTTGAACATGGCTCGTGGTGGTGGGGGTAATGGTCCTGCGGTTGCGTGCACGCCTGTGAGATGTTGGAGGTTAAATGGATAATGATGCTGACTATCATGTTGCAGAAACATACCTGGCTCGTAATGAAGATAAGACGACGTGGCCGAAGCGCTATATGAGCTCCCATGATTGCTGCCAGATCCATATGATGGGGTAGGACTTTCTGATCTCCAAGATGCCATGGAATGTGCTGTTCGTGGTGGAAGGTTGTCCAACTTTACCACAACAGGTCCCGCGACAGGAATATGGATGTCCTTTCCCTCTCCGATAGCAGGCGTCAGGACTTGCGAGGTCACAGTACGAGTACTCATTGGAGTTCTGTCCAAGGGTGAAGGGTAGACACGATTGTGGTTCCCAAGATCGGAGTGTTTGGTAGGTGAAGGTGTTCGGGACGTGGTCAACGGCTGAAAGACATGCGCTGGCGATGAAATGCCAGTCTTCTTGTCATCTGCCTTTGTATTCTTTGTAGGGCCATGGTTGGCTGACAAAAATGGGGGTTTCGACTTTGGTTCCTGGGCCACCACGCCCACGCTTCCGGTATCACGAGACACGGCCTTGTCGAGATCAGCTGGATTCTCAGAAGCTGAGCGATGATGTCCTTTATCTTGTTGTACTGCCGCCGAATGGGTATGGCCCATATAACCACCTGAAATCGGGGCCGTTGATGGAGGAGTGAACTGGGTGTGGATTTCAAGGAGGCGTCTGGAGGGGCGACGAGGGCGAGTCCAGTGAGGGTATTGCCATGCGGACGGCGCGAACGAGCAGGATTAGTGGAAGAAGGGACGTCTGAGTTTGATTTACGGGCTTGTTCGCCGACGCGATCCATCTCGACAATGGCTATCCGTCGTTTGTCCGCACCGCCTTTCGACAGGGTGCTCGACCTCTTCGTTACGGATGACGGCGCAACCGAGGCGCCGTTGCGAGCAATGTCAGTGACTTCGGACTCGTCTGAGTAGTCAGAGGAAGAGGTTGAGGCCGTAGACGCCTTCCTTGCTTTGCTTTGGGGAGTTCGGGGAACATGGGGTTTCTCCGGGCTCAGTGGCCGCGAATAGGTTCGAGCTTCATTTGCGATGGGGATTGGTAGTACGACAGTAGATTGTCTGAATCTTCCTTTGCCAGCTTCGGGCGTGACGCGGGGGTGGCGTCGGCTATGAACGCGAGAACGTAGGAGAGGCGCTTTAGGGGGCTCTTCATGAGGGCAACATTGGGAAAAGGACACCTACCTGGCGTGGGTTGCCTTGTTTTATATGACGGACGTTTGTAGGCGGGGAAAGGGACCGAATGGCTGTCGGTCATGGTGTGTGGATGTGGAAGACCTGACATGACGCGAGTGCCAACCGCCCAGGCAGTCACACGAACAGACTAGTCACTTATTCACATCATTCATAACTCCTGTCAATCTATCTATGTACACCTCAAACACCAATCTCTTCGCGTTCCATGTTTCTATCTCACATACGCCGTTTCATGAGCCCCAAGTACCTGCAGCATCCATTTCACCCTGGGTACTACCGCGCAGGAATGATTGCTGGCGCCCGAATTATTCGTTGCATTCATGGCAAGATCGACAGTCGCCTGCGGTAGGCTGTGAGCGGAAACTTCAAGCAAGGATGCGCCGGCCTCATGCGCCTCTAAATACGGATGTAGAGGCGATGATTGTCAGTATTTTTATCTGGCCTTCTGAGGCCCTGCCACCATCATACAGTACTAGGACCGCAATCCTCCTCAAATCCTCCTGGCTCCGAATTCCAGCGCTCGCCAGCTCTCTTTAGACACTGCTCAATTCTGATGATATACTTACTCTGAATTACTCGTGAACACTGCCATGGATACTTGCTGCGCCTTGCTCGCAAGTATTTTTAACTTCCAAGATCATTAACAACGGCGTTACGGACCGCGGCGTCAGAGACCAACACCCTCTAAACCAAACAACACGCTTGGATGCGCGCCAGAATCCTCAGCTTCACACTATGTCATCGCATAGCTACGAAGTAGCCCTCTTCGGGGAGTTCTACTCTCAGGATCTCAAGGCTATCCTCAATCGGATAACTCTCCATAGTGAATCGTCCACCTTTCCAAAGCCGCGAAATCCTCTTCGATCCAGTGGACGCACAGGCCCAGCGCGACAGCGGCACCGAACCTGTTCTTCTGCGCGCCAAGAAGGAGATCTCAGACCCCAAGGCTACGTGGTCAGTTGCAAATATATATTCTCTTCCCCGACCGGAGATACTGAAATCGGTTTACGCGCGCCTCACTGCACTATTTACAGGGAACTTTTTTCCTATCTAAAGCCGGATCCGTTCGTGTACACCCAGAAGCTACTGTAAGACCATGGGCAACATGTCAAGTCACTGGCGATGCTTTGAGCTTTGCGGCTGGATGGGATATGTGTGAGTTGATTCAAAGTTGCGTCAGCGATAGTTCGTGGACCCGATATTAACCCAACGTTTTCCATAGCCGCCGATCCCAAATCTACAAGCGAGGATACGCCTTCAGAAGAGGAATGCTTGTTATTTTGATGTTCCAACAAGAGCAGGTATTATCTTCCATTGTGCACGTCAATGGTAATGGATATTAACGTGTCAATATTCAAGATTGATCCTAAAACACAACTTCCCATTCCAGCACACACAGACACGCTCTGGGAAGTTGAAGTAAAGACGGCGCAGCCTATTCGCAACACGCAAGAAACCCCATTGAGCGGGGCAATCGAAGCTGTTCTGGAAATCCAGCTGTTAATGAAGGGGCTTTTGGACTTGCGCCGACAAGACGTCTGAAATGCCGTTCTAGTGTCACTTTACGTCTGCACCATCTCCCAATCTACTTCTTCCTGGTCTTCAAGTGCTAGATCTGCGCCCCCAGCGGCCGCAATAGTTCCAGAAGAACCGCGGGATCAATTTCTCCCTCGTCACCCTCATCACTCAGCCCATCCAAATCGGCATCGGCATCCTGCATTTCGATGCCTTCGTCCTTCGTTTGGTTAGCGGGGTCAAACTGTCTTCCTCGTCGCTTTCAGCATATTCGCCTAGATTCATCAAGGCGTTTTGTGCTTCAGGCTGCTGCTCTTCATTGTCGCTTCCATAATCCCCCAGAAGCCCGGCAATAGTCTTTTCCCCAGCTTTGGGATTCAGTTTCCTCCGTTTCTGTGTACCCTCTTCTTCGCGCTGCTGCATGACACCCTCCACGTCAACTATAGAACCTGTAAATTCATCCCAAATTTCGATTGTCGGAAATTCCACAAACTCCATGTGGCGCAAAACTGTCCCTAATGGTTGACTGGGGTCAAGAGAATAGCTCGCCTTTTTAAGACGCATATTTTGCAACGTGAGCGGATCGAGCTGGGCTGCCATGAAACATTGCGGATTCGAAAACGAGTCGGGATCTTCGGGATCTGGGTAGACAAGGCGCTTCACCCATTCCGGATGTGCATTCTCTTTCTTCGTGTTTGGTCGGTCTTGTATGTGGGATCGCATGAGGTAAAGCAAAGAGGTCTTGATGTTGTTTTTGTGTGTCAGCAGTGTGAAGGGAGGTTCATGGGGTTGGGAGGAACGGGCGAGCGGATCTCTGGGTTTATGGAACTTGAATTCAATCGTTAGTAAGGCGGTCTGGTTCCTAGTAGGCGCAGGACGGTCAATCTACTAGTTTTTACCCATGAAGGAGCACATACTTGAAATCCCATGTTGATTGGTTTGCTTTCCGCCTTTCCATCCCAACAGGCAGCATCTCCATGTCGATATCTCGTATTTGGAGCTGCGTCTTCAAAATATCGCGCTTCGTTTTCCCTGAACCACCACTTCCTCCCCCGCCTCGCCCGCGCCCTCTTGTCCCCCGCCCCCGTCCTCGCGCCCCTCCCCGATTCTGCAGCCCATTCGCACCCCCAGCCATAAAGCCGCCCTTCACGATCTCCGCGCCCCAGTCGCCCACCTTCCGCCCCATGTCCTCCAAAAACACATAGTCGTCCATCATCTTGCCCCACGTGAACTCGTTCATGGGGACGTACTTCACCCTGTTGCGCTCGCCGGTGCAGCCCGTTTTTGACTTGTGCGCGGACGAGCAGGGCGCGGAGCAGGTGCGCATGGCGCAGCCCGGGCAGGTGTATTTCGCATATTGCTGCGCGCACATCGCGCATATGGGCGTCTGGGGTTTGGACGAGGAGGCTTCTGGTTGTTCGGCTGTGTGTGCGTAGGTGGAGTGTGGCCCAGGCTCTAGCATTGGTTTCGGTGGAAGGGAGGGGTGAAGAGGCGTTGGCGCAGCCATTGCAAGATATACTGTAGTGGCAAGCGTCCAAGTCCAGTGGTAAAGCTATACTTGGCGGCAGCTATTTTATCGCTGACGTAAACATTATGTTCGCGCGCTGATCATCAGCAGGCGCAGTGCGCACGCGTCTTTCTAATTCATTCATCTCAGAGGCAGAAGAAGAGTACCATGATCAAATCTTTGGAGTGTTCATCCTAGATTCCAGTTGATCGCCATCACGGTCTTCAGAAGTTGTCCCCAGAGCCCCAAGACAAACACTTCCAGAGGCATGTTAATGTTTTGGGGATGCAGATACAAGCCTACTTGGGTAATATAGCCGTTTTTTCCTGTCGAACGAGCTTTTGGGCTCAATGTAATTGGTAATAAAGAAAGAACGACGTTATCGAAATCCGAAAAAAGCTACAGTTCGAATGGTGAAAAAACAAGGAGTGCGAATAAAAAGCTGGAAGCTATACAAAAAACAATACATACTCTAAATACATTACAGAGACTTGGATTGATCTACAGATCATCCATGTCGAAGTTGATCTCCACCTTCTCGCCTGGTTTAAATGCAGGGAGTCCTGTAGAGAGAAAATAGATAAATTATCGGCCGAAGTTACACGATGCAAATTGTACGTACCAAGGTATGGGCAGCTCGCGCAGCGAAATGCGTCTCCGAGGAAGCAGCTACCACAACTGCTGGTTGCCTTTGGAGCTGCCTTGGCTGCCTGTACAAGGCGCTCCCTCTCCGCTTGATTGACCTCCATGGTCTCTCCATTCTGAGACCCATCCAAAAGAACAACCTTGCTATTTTTACGCTCTTCCTCCTCGAGCTCCGCAAGACCACATGAGCAGCCCTTGCACGCCTTCTTTCGCCGCGGGGCTGCAGCGTTCACAGGTTCGCACGTTGGGACTGGTCGGGCTTTGTCCGCCGGTGTGAGCAGTGATTCGGCGTCAATCAGCGGAGTAGAGGGTGAGGATGTGATCGCCCAGAGAGCTTGCTTCTTGGCAGAATCGGACTTTCGGTTCAGCTTCATCAAAGGGACTGAACCTGCAGGCCGATTCTTGAAGGATATTGACGAGGAAGGCGCATATGATGGCTTTTGAGCAATGATTGTTCCACTTTCTTGGAGGGAAGATAGGATAGTAAATCCAGCAAGCGTGAGTTCGGACGGTAAGGTTTGAAAAGCGGAGGTTAGGTTAAGAAGGTGGAGGGTTCCCAGCGGTGTCAGGCCGGATAAGAGTTGTGCCAGCAGTGGTGATAGCTTTGGCATCAAGGACTCGTAATCGGATGCACTGAGGACGACATGAATAGTGGCATAGGATGAAGATTGTAGAAATGTGGCTACATTGTGCAAGATGAGTCAACGACAGAGACGACGAAAATATTCTCCAGAACACACCTTCATCTACAATGCGGTCCAATAGCTGTTTCTCCACACTCCGTGTGGGCTCTAACTCTGAGACCAGTGTTTGGTACTTGCCATCCTCTGCGGTCGAAAGAGAGCCGATAACGAGAGCAGGGCCCTTGGCATGTGACGTCTGAGATGGCGTAAAGATGTTCTCGGAGGGGGAGTAAACGGCAGTAGGAGACATGACGGGTGAGGCGGCCGTTGAGAGAGTACAGGAATATCGCAGGAATATAAGGAAACGAGTCAAGAGAAAAATCTTGATCAGCGAGAACAGATTATTGATAATTGCTCCCTCATCTGATGACGTCAGCATGCTGACTCACATCGTGGCGTTGGGGATTTTTAATTGCACGAAAATCTTTCAAACCGAGGGTTCACCTATCAATAGGCTGGGTAGTTATCTGCCCGGAGTTACCCGGGCAGATAACTTTTGAGCTCGCTGAGTGAATTAAGCGCCCGGACATAGTCCCCGGCAGCTCAAATTTTGTATATGAGCTCTTTATGTATGACTAAATAGATCTGCCTACTAGATTTTTTAATTAAAGTTGTGCGAGGCTGCGAACTTGGTGTAAGGTTATCTGCCACGGCCAAAAGTTATCTGCCATGGCGTGCTTTGTCATTACACAGCCACACCAAAACATCGTCGAAATGGCATCGTTTAGTGCTCATGGGGAGGCTCAATTGAAATTTGGGAGGCTCTAAAAATTTAAGACAGTAGTACACAGTATGAAGAGCTCTCCTTCAAAAATTTGGCTCTGAATGTTGGTTTTTGCAAGTGTGGCCTGTTTTTTTCTGCCCTTAACCCCTTTGAAAGTGGTATTTGGCACTTCCGGAGCCGTTTCTCAAAGCGCGCATCGCGCGGAATTTTTTTTTGTACTATTCACAGTATTTTCGACGTCTGGGACACTCATTTCCAACTTATTTGGAGTGATATAAAAAATCTGTGAGCTTTCCTTTTCTCTTTCTTTTATTTCCTTTTTCGAATTCTTTTTTCGGATTCTTTCTTAAACATACCCAGCCTATTGATAGGAAAACCAAACCGAGAGCATGGCCATTAGGTATCTAGCAAGGCACAACGACATAAAAAAAACCTAGTTACAAAATTTACAATAGGAATCGAATAGTAAAACAGCGAAGAATATTACATGGGAATCGCGCAACATTAACCCGAAATTTTGAATCGTCTAGAAATCCATCGTAACCGAAATCCTGTCTATTGCTGCTGTTGCTGCTGCATGTCACCTGGGTTGGGTTGTGGGGGCTGCATATGCGGTGGCGCCATAGCATGCATCATTTCCGGATTCATGTGCGGAGGAGGCATCAGGGCACTTCGCACACGGATCAACATCATCCTGTACCACTCTGGATCGACACCGGCCTTCTCTTGTTCGGCGGTGATTTGCTGCAAGTGCCCAATCTCCTTCAGCCAAGCGAGGCGCCAGTTCACGTTGCCGTGCTCGTCCACTTCCAAGCCCTCATCAGGTGAAATAGGCACAGGAGGAATGGGGCCTGGGATGGGAGGCGGAGGGTATCGCATTCCAGGGATCATGGGGAAGTTGGGATCGAAAGTCATGGGGCTGTAACTAAAAGACATGATATGAGAATTACATTCATTACGCGGACATAGGAAAACAAACTCACGGATAAGGTGCATATGGCACAGGTTGTTGCTGTGGTTGTTGTCTACTTGTGCCACCTTCATCGGTAGTATGCATCGGCGGCGAGGCGACGAACTGGGTGTGCTCTTCATAGCCCTCCGAAGGATGATAATCTGCATCAGGCTCCTCTGATGTGCGATTCTTGGAGCCTTTGGTCTTCTTCTTGCGAATACGGTGGACCCCAGTGCGGGGATCCACGTTCTCGTTGACGGTCCAGTATGATCCTTTTCCGCGGTCGGTAAGCGGACGTGGGACCTTTTCGAAACATGGATTTAGGGAGAGATTGTGTCGGACGGAGTTCTGGAGGCGCAAGGGGAAATATCAGCACACTGTTTGGACGAGAGGATTTTGAAATAATAAACTCTTAAGAACAAACAGAACCAGTCAAATATCAACATCGCGTCCGCGAGACGCGTTGTTGATGGTCAAAACCAACAATTCATTTATAGCAATATACTTGACGTGAAGATTTAATATTGCACATTCGCTTACCTTCCAACCATTAGGCGCCGTTCTGAAATACGGGAACTGGGAAAAGAAAAATTAAGTTAGGCTGCACGAGCAGCTCAAAATCAAATTGACTCACTCTTGACTCAATGGCATAGTAAATATCCTCAAGCAATAGCTTCTGATTCGGAGAACCTTTGATTGCGTAGCTACGTATGGATATTGTTGTAAGTAAATGGCGCCAAAGCGTATGACGAAGCGAAGAGTTTGTGTTGTCTCGTCACAACTCTCCCACATACCGAATTAGGGTGGAGTAGGGATAGAAGGGTTTACTACCGGGTGGGCCGTCTCTGAGTGAGTCGAGATTGATGGGCAGGCCACCGGTGAGGTCGCTTTCGGATGGATAATAGTTACCAGCCATATCCTGGTTGGGGTCTGGCATCATAGCCTGCATCTGCGGGGGTTGTTGCGACATGAGGACTTTGTTTGAGCGGATATGAGAGCGATGTGCCCAGTTGGTGCTGTTTGTCGCTAGTTTGGCGGGGGAAGATGGTGGTTCAAGACAAGCAAACAAGCCACGATTCAACAAGCTTATGTCAGAGACGTGGGAATAAAATAAATCCACGCACGGACCCGCCCAGGGCCTGTAATTGCGACTGGAATGCAGCGTTCATCGTGCGTGCGGTGCGTGTTCCAGCGGTCGATGCGGGGACGGAGGAGCGGAGCGTTGGTGTGTCTGCAGCCACCAGGTTCAACAGCCCCCGACAGCGTCCAAATCATCGATGACACGCTAAAACACAGTCCAAAGCAAGCCCACACACTGCGCACACACAAACAAAAACTCTCCTTCGCGTAACCACTCTTCCGTCAGCATCCGCCGCTTTCCTGGTGTTCGATTTTTTAATACCCAAGCTTCGCAATCCGGATGAACACTCATCAGACTCTTGTTACCAGAAAAAAATTTGGTGTTGAATTAAAAGCTACAAAAATTTGTTTATTCTATCCTACCATTACATCTTGTCTGTCAATTGTATATAGTCTTGATTCTGGACAATCATACTCCTGGAAAAACCCATCGTAGGTAGTCGGGCCACATGTCCTCCACAGCCGAGAGATGAGAATTCTTCTCGAGGTGGAGGACACTTGCAGTACCACCTAGATCTCGCAACCTCGCATCGAGGGTGACCATGAATCCCAGAATTTTCACATATCCGTCATTCGAGCCCCATGTATCATAAAAGTTCTCGTAGACGAGCATACGTATACCATCCATAGATAGCTTGACTCTGGTACGCAAATCAAGCTGTCCGGGATAATCCAGCCAGAGTGTCAATGTTTCAAACAACTCAAAGATCAGTTCAAGACGAGATTCGGTAGCTGCTTCTCGGTTAGACTGTTCAGAGGACATCATGAATTTGAGGACACGCCAAATCTTTTGGATATCGGAGGCTGAAGCGACATCTCTCCGAACAATGGATTTGAGAGCTGCCAATAGTTGTAATTGGACGTCTAATAAATACATTGGTAATTGTGAAATAAAAAATATCGAAGAGCAACATACCTTCCGGAAGCTCTGCCGGTGAATCTATCGTTGGCGACCATCCCGTACTCTCGTGAGTTACAGACATCGAATTTATCAGTCGAATTTGAGATTCCCAATAGTAGGCTTTCAAGGATGGGTGCAATCCATGATATTCCCGCAAGAAAGCGACAGTCATGATATCCGCTTTGACATCCTCTGAAAGTGTCGCCGCGTCTTCCAATGTAGTGTTAAAATCTACGACCGCCTGCGAATGAGAACGACCACATGTCTTCCGCACAATTTCAATGCCAATGGAAAGGGGCAGCTGCTGAATGCAATCAAAGGCAGACACCAGATGATCCTCTATTTCATTGTAAGTGGCGACCACCCAAACCAACGCTTGTGTGATGTCGCCCGAGTCTTGGATGTCAAGAGGCGTGCCCCAAGAAACGGTACTCGCGTCGCGTAGCTCACGCCAGCGCATATCGAATTCCGGCCATGTCCAATTGTATGAGGAGTTGAATAATCTGGCACACTTGGCTGAACGCTGGTTGAGAGAAAGCCTCAGCCTCTTCGGAGTAGCTCGCAGTACGATGAGGACAAATCGCAAAAACCCAAGGGACTGCGGAGATTTGTATGCGCATTGGGGTATTCGGAGGAAAGGATCACTCGTGAAAACATACTGGAAAGTAGGCAAGGCGATGGTGATGCAGAGGAATATTAAGACAGATCCAATGAAAGCGGTCACCACTATGGCGACTGTCTTGTTCAGTACCCAGAGAAGCTCCGCAATACCAATCAAGAAAAGGACAAAACCGGCCTGCAAAAATAAAGGCAACATAGCAATGATCCGAGGTACTTGCCAATATAACAGTCCTTCGTATCGCATTTGACGGAGAGCTAAGCGACCTTTAGAGGAAAGAGACACTTCTCTCTGGTATTCGCGGAGCCACTGAGCAGAAATAATACCAATGAGCACGGTAGCCAGACCTAGCGTGAGACTGAGGAACCAATAGATGTTGATTCGGACCGCAGCACCTTGGGACATATAGCCAGACAATGTTGACAGGTTTCGCGAACCTGTGGTGGGGTTGAGCTGTTGGTATATTAGAGACACGACTTGATCGCCGTAGGAACTCGGGTTAGGTTGAAGCCATTTGTACGACTCGATAGTAAACGCGGTGACCGAAGCAGAAAATAAACCAGCCTATGTTGAACCTATTTAGTTCGTGATATAATAGTTGATAACTTGTCATTTCTCACAAAGATCAACAGATTTTCGACTTCAGCTTTCCAGGACGCACTCATATCAGCATCATATTTAGAGGCCAATGTTCGACAATGCTCCCAGGAATCTTTAGTCGATGGTCGATAGTTATGTATTTCTCCGGATTTCCATGGCAATAAGTTCTGCAAGAGTCAAGATGATGGGCGGTCAACTCGTATTACAATTACACGAGGTGCGAGGCATAGACTCACTTCATAAATAGATGAACTCGAATCTCCATCTTGTATATTACTGAACTTCGCTTCTCCAGGTATTGATGAGGTCTAGATAAAGATGGTCAGCGCATCAGCGTTAACACTTTAACAGATCGAACGAATGATCCAACCTACCACGCGTGATCGCCCAGTTGCTGAAATCTTGCTCTCAGAGAGTGTATCCTCCTTATCCTCGTCATCAGGTTGCTCGACGCGTATACTAGGTATCTATTCAAGTAGATGAGTGCACAATCCAAGGGCCAAAAGCGAAGGGAGCTAACCTCTGCTTCATTGCTAGATAATGTCAGTGATGAGCTATTCCTCAACAGTGCTTTTCGCAATCCACGCGGTGCTCGCTCTGAGCTACCCATGCCAGGAAAGTGGCTGGGATCCAGAGATCAACAGTTTGAAGAGTGAGGGTCGAACAAGCTCTATCACGTAGCAACGTTTAGCACACTGATATTTAAATACAAAAAGTGCACGCTGTAAACATGATGCAGTCCTTCTTTCATTTTCTCAAGGGCCGCAGTAACCACACGAATCCAATTGCCCTTTAAGTCTTTGATAGAGGCAGCGGGTACTCATGACTCGCATAGATCAGCAGAAATCAGATTTCTGGACTTCAAAGATAGTTTACAGAATATGACTAACAGTACACCGATATCCATCTTACTTCCAAAGAGGAAAGCCATTGCGACCAAGAACTCCAAACACCGGAGGCTGACCAACCATTAAACTCTGTCACAAAATGATAAGTCAAGTGGACAGAAAAGACCGCGAGATAAGCTTACCCATATGCATACTCGACTTCATCAACACTTGCTCCTGCTGGGAACTCACCCGAAGGGGGTTCGCGTCCAAGATGGGTAGGCTCGATGTCGTCATCATCGATGGCACTTCCTTCATCCTGATCCAGGGCAAAAGGCAATACGGGACGCAGACCTTGGCCGCTTCCGCGACGGCCGCCTGCAGGCGACTTGGGCAGAGCAGCCATAGTTTTAGGACTCATATGCTAAGAACAATCACCATGAGCGTCGAATAGATTGCTAAGAAAAGGCCGCCTTACCTCCCAATTGTTGACATTTTCATCGACAACCTCGTCTTTACCGGAATCGAGTCGTCCTTCGTCTCCCAGGTCCTCAATGGTGACTACGCTCTCACTATCACTGATGCCCTCGGTCATTTCTGACACAAAGCTAGGGAGTCTGTGCCATGCGGAAGTCCCACCAGTGAAAAGCGAATTGTCGGCAGAGGCTTGGTCATCTGACCAGCCAAGGTCTGATAGATATTCTTCATATTCTTCCTCAAAGGCGATATCCTCGGGTATGAAAGGGAGGAATAGGGAATGATCCGGTGCTCGGGAACGAACGGGGGGAAAACATCGGAGTCGACAACATTAGGGGTTCCGAGAGGACGAATGAGGCTTGAAAGTGCCGGATCAGCATGCAAGCCCTCCATTTGTGACATGCTTCCTGAACGCCTGTGCATCGGACTCTGCTGATTTGGATTGGCAGCTGGTCCATACCGTTTCGTGTTATCTGTGGCAATGTTAGAAATCAATACATGCTTTCGAAATAGGAAGAAACCCAAAATCGCACAAAATTTGACCAGATGACGCAGTGCTTGTTCCTGTGCCTGTTCAAAGATCTCAGTCTAAACTGATTATCTATGGTGTTCAAAAAGTCTTCTAACCTGGGCCTCGCCAGCATCATCAGGCTCTACGCCCGCTAACCACTCATCCCGTAGGTCTGGCCGACAGTTTAGGTATATTGCGGTGATCACCTTCATGTTTGCTTCAGAACGAACATAGTCAATATAATAGCCAAAATAAAGTAAAATAAATTAGCTTACATTGTCTCCACTTGCGCCCACAAAACGGTACTTGGCTCTTGATCAATTTCAACACATGCAATTGCAACATCGGATGGTTAACCTTCAAAACGCGCTTCAATACCGCCTACAATAATACCCAATCAGTAAACCCATCCAAATCTATGAACGTCGAACAAAAGACATACAGAACTCTTGTACTGCACAAGCATCCATATACGGTGGGAGCGGCCCTTGGACAGCTTCTGCATGATTTTTGCGAAGTTGATCGTCGAGAAGAAATTGCGCCACGAGTATTCCGTGATGAGCTCGATATCCTCTTCCCGCTTCTCTCCGCTCGGTAGCGTGGTGACTTTGCGGATGCTCTGCTTTGGGGCGCGATACATGTCGTCTTCGGGGTGTATGGGCTGCGGGTTTTTAGAGTGATTCGTAAGGCAGTAACGGAAAAAGCTGAGAAAATCAACTGATAAGTCAGAAGGATTTGGGATTGTAAAAGAAGAACTGTAACTGAACTTGTTTTCTGGCGAGTCAACTTTGGATATGACTGAGTTTGTCACTTCCTGTAGGCCGAACATTTTGAGAATGAGCAAAAGACAGTTCGTGTCCAGGAGGTGTTGGCCCAAGTGGTGGAACTTCATGATGTCTACATCCACAGTCCATGAGATTTTTATTTTCTTTCATCGAAAGGGTAGAAACTGACGAGAGACTTTGAACCATTTCAAGACCAATAATAAAATTGCAGAGACCGCTTTGGAGGTGACTTCTCGGTGACGAGTGACGTCGATGTCGTCCAGTGTTGGCGGCACGGAAGATGCTTGTTCCTGGGCTATTCAATTGATCAGTTAGAAACTGACTTTTCTTGTCAAGTTCTGCAGTTACTGACGTGACATGCCAGTAGGAGGAAATACCGAAGATGTAGAGGACTGCGGTACTTGCATGTTTGCATTCGAGCTGGCCGAGACCGTCGCCAGAAGGAGCTTGAGAAGGATGAGAACCCAGCCAGAGAGCATTGGCAGAATGGCACTCTGCGCATGATAGCATCAGCAGGACATCCCTATCTAATACCAGCAATGTATGATTTAAATCATATACACACATAAATTTGTTCCACGCGTTTCAGGCGCATGAGATCCTCTCTCCGTTCCTTTGCCCGGCGCTTGTCGCCGCTGGTTTGCGCCTTGTTTAGCGTTGCCGTTGCTTCATCGATCATCTTGTCCAGCAAAGCCAGATCAGGCAGCGGTTCCTCTGATTCCGATTCCTAGCCACCGTGCATCAGTAAATTAATCACTGCACGAAATGAAAAGCAACCCACATCCGCGTTATAAGTGGACGACTTAAATTCGGCCTCCGTGCCCGGCATGCGCTCCAGTCCGCTCTCCGCCGTCATACAGTCCTCCCTTGTCCGCCACATCTGCGCCAGCGCTAGACTGATATACATATGCTTATTGTATAGCTTGTCCGCCTCGTCGATCGCGAACGGTACGAGCCGCGGATCCTTGCCAAACTGGTTCTTCGAGAACGGGAACAAGAATGGACGCGTCTGGTCTGTTTGGTACTGCTGCTTCTTCGGTTTGGGTGAAGGCGAAGGCGGTGGCGAGGGAGCGGGCGTCGCGGGCTGCGGGCGGAAGCCTTGGTGCTGGTGCCCCTGTTGCGACTGGAACTGCGGGTACATGCCATGCCCGCCACCGTTGGAACTCCCCGCGTGCATCCCCTCGTACTCGTCGTGGTGATAATGGTGCCGCACGGGGATGGGCGTGTACGCCTTTGAGAGGCGGGAGGTGAGCACGGAAGCATTGATAGAACGTGCGATAGGGGCGTGCACGAGCGACGGCGGGGGCTGAGAGGGCGGCGTAAAGGTAGGATATTTGACGGAGGTTTCGGTGCGGAAGGTGTCGATGTCGATGGGGGAGGATTTGATTTTTTCGGCTGGATTTAGGAGATAAGAGGGCAGTTCGGGTTGATGTAGAGGTTGGGCTCACTATTTTCATTCGCAGGGGGTAGCCCAGCAAGTTCACGGGCAAGCTTCTTGACGCGGGCATGGTCGCGCACACCGCCCCAGCATGTCAATAACGTTTTCCATAGTACAAGGAGCAGCTAATTCATTTGCATGATTCAGGCATATCCCAGGAGCACTGGCTGCATTGTACGCACCTTCTTGATAGGATATCCCTTCGCAGTTTTGTCGCGTAAATTTGCGATGACGTTGAAGAGATAGACAGGGAGTGGCGGGTCGAGGCTCACTTGACAGCCATGACTTAATCAGTATTTATCGTTGTTGCTTGAGTATATAGAGGACAACTCACTCAGCTCGTCTGCAAAGTCATCATGTCCCTTGAACACTTCTATTAGGTGGTATAGCATCCCTAAATATACAGAGACTTCGGTTAATACTTCTTCTATGAGATCGGCCCTGTCCTGCAATGATATGTGTAGATGAGCAGCTTGCTGATCGGAGATATTGCTATGGGGCAATAGGTTAAGGACCAGCCTCATGGACGGGAGTCGTGCGTGCTGAATGACGTACCATAGCAGGTCGTGTTTACGTCCAGCGATCTTCAACGCTTCGACGATCCCGCTGATGCCGTTTGCAGCTCTAACGACTTTGCAGTTCTCAAAAATCCAGTGCAGCTGATGTTCTGGTGATACGGTTTCTCCAAATGTCCCTAATCAAAGAGTCAGTTTAGTCCCGGCGCCAGAGTAGGTGACGGGACCTTGCAGGACGTAGAATAGGCGACGAGCGTTTGTGAAGCGAATGTCGCTATCGCGGTGCTCCAAGCTTTCGAGTAGGTATTCGACATGGGCACGTCGCTTCGCCAGAGAGGCCTTGGTCCATTCTCCTATATGTATGTAATTAGAGTTAGAAATCGAACGCTGGCGAGTGGAAATACCATCATGAAATGAGCTCTCCCAAGTCTTCATATTCTCGCCAACTTGTGGCATCTCAACGTAGGAGTAGAATTCTTCGATCTCGTTCATTACAGTGTCCTCGTCGTCGTATTTAAAATCAAAGAGGGATTGCTACACAGCAGTATATATATTGAATTCATTTAGTAGTGTATATCATCCAAACTAACCTTGGGCTTTTGGACAGTTCCGACCATGGCTTTCAGTTGGCCGAGAGTGATCGAGTCTGCAGGGGATGTCTGGTTGAGATTGCCATTGCTATCTTGCAGCATCGACAAAGTATTCATGACGGCTCTTGCTATGTGGTGAGGAGAGACGAGCCAAAGGTTTGTGGATACTGGCTGTCAGTGCAAGTACAACGGCGGACCCTGAGTGACGCGTCACGTAACACGTTCGTGTGTTGGTCACGGGATTTAATGGGTGGGCGTTGTATCTGATGATGCGCTAACACATGCTGAGGGAGCCTTTTCAGACAAAAGCACCACGGCGATGGAGATTCTCTGGCATTCGAGAAGGAACAATCATGGCTTTGAAGGGGACTCCCATCTGGGCGATGGTATGTTCCGGATGCGTTCCGGATGCGTTCGATAAGAGCCATTCAGTCATGGGAATGGATGGAAAAAAGTACACGACGGTCCGGGACGCCCCATCCCTGGTGTGCGCACGCCGCACCTAGGGTCGAGATGGACTCATGGTGGTTGAGGTAATCTGGGATCTGGGCGCGGCGCGTGGGTGACATGGATGTGCGGCGAGCTGCGGTGTCGGTGCCGTGGTTACGTAATAGGAGTATATAAGGGGTCTGTGAATATTTTCGGGGATCTCCAACACCAGGCGGATCGACCCCCATCGTCAGGCTCTATTCTTCTCTGGCGACGGGCGTCCTCTACCAGCTCTCATCATCGTCTCCAAAAGGCACGCCTTCGCTGTGCGTCTGCCATCCGTCATCGTCACGACAGCCCTTACGACCCCCCCGCTCTCTACCCCCCGCTCCTTGCCGCACGAGGAGCCCACGGAGCCCGTTTGCCAACACACACTCGCTGTGTTGCTGGCCAGCGCTCTCCGCCCATCTCGCAGATGCCAGTTCCTGTTCCTCGTACCGCAAAGTCGCAAGCGCACCCTGTCATAAAGCCCTACCACCGTGTGCGAGGCCACACTTTCTCGTTCAACAGCTTCTCGGACTCCCAGCTCCCGCCCGTGGGGCCGCACCCCTCTTCCACTTCCCCGGAAGAGTGGGCTAGCTTGTTCCCTTCCTGGAGGAGGACCCAGCAGCGACCCTCACCGGGCAAGGACGCCAGCGTGCAGGATTTTTTCCAAGGGTTGACTGCCGCGGACAACGCGTCGGTCATTAAAGGGGCTCACGCTGAAGCGTGTCTCCCGCCCATGTTCAATTCCATTCAAGTCCCTCTGAGCCACTCCTATTCCCGCAAGCCACGCCATGTCCACACCCAGTCCGACCATACTGTCCAACCCCCCTTTTCTGCCTTGGATCAGGCCAGGTTTGACAATAGCATGCGATGGGACGTTGATCTCCTCGTGGGTCCCGAAGAAGACGATGCTATGGCCGCTGATCATGCACATCGTGGCATCACCGCCCCTTTGGCCCAGATGCCAACCGATTCCGCAGTCCCTAATAATCGATCATACCAGGCAGGCGCCTTTTCGCCCATCTTTGAAGATCAATCCCCTGGCTCAGCTAGTGGCCCGGACAACGACTCCAGTCCGTTGGAGCCCATCACACCCTTCGGCGATTTCGTTGACCGCGCAGTTGCTGATACCGACCCGTATGCGACTTCTTTTTCGAGTCAATATGTGGAGCAAAGCGCTATGGCCGATTATTACCAGGGAAAACAGCTCAACGTGGAAACCTATCAAGCTCCGCCAGTCTTTCCGACGCTAACTGAGCCACCAAAGGATCAGGAGCATATTGGAGACACCATCACATCTAGTCCTACCGTTGGATACAAGACGCTCTCGGAACCGTTGTCAGAATGGATTGCTAGCTATGTATGGAAGGTCTGCACCACCGGGTTTAGTTTGCCGCTCACGTTCGCGCAGCCATCGTAAGTTTGCATTTCTTACTCAACAAGAAATTGATACTAATCCAATAACATAGCATGAATGCAGGGTCTTGTCCCATTTCCGCACCTAGCGATCTTGCGCCATCAATTCACTCGCTCCTGCTCTCTACTTTGTTGCAGCCATCCGCCGTATTCCTGGCGGTGTGGTACCTCGTTCGGCTCCCTGTCTATTTCGGGGCAGCTCCGCTTGGTGCTGAGCTCGTCAAAGAAAGGGCCTTTAGGGGTGCCCTCTTGGGAGACGGGTACACTGGATTGGAAGCGACCACACCGGAGGCAAGCCCTGCTTTCCGCCTTGTTGTCCTCGGATGTATGCTCGCCAACAAATGGCTAGACGACCATACATTCAGCAACAAGACTTGGTACGTCGAGTTATTCATTACACTCGCGACGTCATGATGCTGATCGAGCCTCTCTTTTTTCTCAGGCACTCTATTTCCAACATTCCGATTGAGTCTTTGAACAAGCTCGAGGCGCTTACGCTCGATATCTTTTCATATGACCTTTCGATTTCTTCCCAACAATGGTCGCAGTGGCTTGCTCATGTCATGTCTTACCACATGTCGCTGTCATCGCCTGCATATCCACAGCCGATCTCGCGGCCTTCCTCCAACCCCCATTCCATTGTCCGCCGTGCAATAGATGAATCATCAAGGTGCCATCTACATTCCAGTCGGGCTCTCCTTTGCCGCAGCCTGTCTTCATTGGCCTGGAAGAAAGGCTTAAGGCAAACATAGAAAAGGAAAATGCCTTGGATGTCTTGGAAATCAACTTGGATGAAGATGGACCTCTCAGGGAAGAATACCTGCCCAAACGCAGGGCCAGCAAATTGGGTTCGCAAAACGCCCAAATACGCCATGGCGCTAGCTTGAGTCAGGGACAGCCTCCAAATGCATGGGGCCTCCAAGATATGCCCGCGATCAAGCGCTTCCTCCACCGGCCAAATGGAGCCCTGCTGGGGACGAACCTATACTTAGGGATAAAAACCGTTTCAGCGGCCAGTACGTCGCCGTACAGGCGCCTCCGCACCATATATCTTATCCTGCGGGCTATCATCCCAATGACATTGCCTACAATAACCAGAACTGGAACCCTTCTGGTGGTTTCATGCCCTCTAGCGTCAAAACGCATGCCATGATGGTGCACGACTTCGCCTCAATATTCCAGATGGGGCAGCCGGCTTATAATCCATTCGGACCAATCCCGACACTCGCCATATCACACTCGCGTTCTCAGTCGCTCTCGTACGATAACGACATTTCGCGCAGCCATATGCGCTCGTACTCGCAATCGCGCTTCGAGTACAAGAACAGCGACCTCCGCGCGATGCCCAACGAGCATGTTTCATTCACTCCATTCGCGGATGTCGCCAGCAAGTGGATGGATGTCCCGCGGGTTACATGTCGCACATCCATATTCCCGCTGTTGGAATGCTGCCCACCTGGTAGACGCACTGCTCGATGCAAGGCATGCCCGCGTCAATGAGTTGATACGCATACTGCGGGGCTCTTCTCATTTCTTTCTTTCTCTCTCTCTCGTCTGTGGCTCGTTTCTCTAGATTCCATCTCTTCATCGCCATCATCGAACCTACACTACGCTCGACCAGCAACCCGACTACATACACCACTTCAAGTAGGTCGTGGGTTAGTTTCCGTTTACGTCCGTCTCTCCGTTACGCGCATGTACTATTTTTCCTTTTCCATTTCCTTTCTCACTCTATTTCCACTGTGAATACGGGCTCTCATCTGCTGCTGTGTCATTCTTATTACGCTTTTCCGGCCCCTTCCCGTTTTGAAGACATCTATCCAGTCCTGTGGGACATATAGGGTCGCCGTCGCTTCCAGCCGTCTCACACCATTCACACATACAATACACACCTCATATACGCCGCCGCCTTCTTATCGGAACACCATCCTCCGCCGCATACACTGTCGCTACCGTGCTTTCCCGGATCGACACCACCACCGCTACCTCTCCCCCGCCCCAATTGTTCCACGACCCCTTTTGAGAGAAGAGAAGAGGCCCACCACGCTGTTGTTTTTGCCTCTTCGGCATGGAATTATTCTTTGTGTGTCAAATTTTACCGGACTCCGTATATATTTTTATTCGAGCCTTGTCTACAGCACAAAGTGGCGTGCATTTGTCGATACTTGCCCAACATCATCGGTCCCTTATCTTGACGTTACTCGTCACGTATCTCTTCACCCCTTGTCTGTCTGTCCGCGCGACTGTCCGTCTTCTCAGTTCGTATCCAGTATTTAACTCTCTACATACGCACACTAATCGCCTTCGCTACCCTCCGTCCCTATCGTTTGGTATTGGCATATATTTGTTTTCCCTTCACGAATATCTCATTTTTTCACGTCTTCTTATTTCCTTTTGTTCTTCCTTTTTACTTTTCTCCCTGCAGCACGTTCCTTCGGCCTCGATGAAGGACGTTACAGAGTCCGTACGTGACTCACGAAAAGCACAAAAACAACTTTTGGCCCATTCGACTTTTGCGCTTCATCTGATCTCCTATATTACCTCGCGCGTTCGTGTCCCTACCCACCCCATCACCGCCACTTCACCACTTCCTTCCCCGCCTTTACCTTCCGCCCTCGACACCCCGATCTCTACCTGCTCCTCCATATATACGTCTCCCTGCCACCTTTCTTGTTACCCGTTGCCCTCTACCCATTCAGATTCGCCGTATATGTTACCCCCTTTTTTTTCGTAGGCGCATAGTTATGCAAATTTGGTTCATATAGTCCCAACTAGTATCCTGATCCTGATACACTATATGCACACAATACATGCTTCTTCCATCCTCGATTTATTATAGCTCAACATCATATGAATTCTAAGTTGATATGACAGAAGGTTCTGAATTTGACTCATACTGACTCATACATACATGTGTGAATGACATTGTTGTGTGAGATGTTCGTGCGAAACGAAAATGCCAACTTGGAATGCATGTGAATGCATCTATTGATTGTCCCAAAAATCTTATACATATGTACAGTGCAATTTGTTTATTATTCCTAACCGCGCAAAAGAAGGAACCTAAATGCGAACAACAATGAAAGGAATCTGTAGAATACAAGAAGCGTTAGTGCCTGAATTGCTAAGTGTGATAAAATAATCATACCTCGACATCCTCGTCATTTTCGTCGGACACCATGACCTCAACAATCAGATACGTGACATGAGGCGGGATTGGCTTCTTGCTGACGTGCTCAACGAGAGCGCTAAACTTCATGCCCAATCTCTCATCGCTCTGATTAATCAAACAAATGATGAGGGTAACGACGCAAATATTGAGATGCCGGGACGAACCTTCTTCTTTCCAATCCAAGGGTTCCAAAGCATGCTGACACCTTGACTGACCATCGTGATGGTGAGTTTATGATTCTCTTCGAAGTGAGTCACGATTTCCTTCAGAGTGGGGTCATTCTTGAACTCAAAGCGGTCCCAGAGTGTCCACTCTGTCTCTCCATACTTCGACTTCGGTGCGGCGATGGGTTCAGAGAATCCGAAGAATGGCAGAGCCAAGTTAACGAAACCATTCTTATAGTCTTCCAGTTTCTTCTTTCCGCCGATGATCTGTTAGAAATATGCTTAGCATAAAAATAATGCCCCGTATCACAGATTTCATACCTTGTAAAGCTCCAAGCAGACAAGGCCGGTGACAAGAGACGTTGTGGTTGCGATAGCAGGAATGATTTTTCCTGCAATCTGCTTCGTCGTATGCTTGTCTGCAGTTGTGATACTGTAGTTCATGGCACGAAGATTGGACGCTGCCGTAATGAAGTCGATATGGTGGTTGGTGTCATCGTCCTTTTCGAATTCACAAGGATTCAAACGGTATCCGGCCAAAGAAGAGGGAGAAGGAAGTTTAGAAGTAAGGTCCTCAGCGTCTTCATCTGCTGCTATATGTTAAGCAAGGGATGCAATGCCAGCGTGGACAAAACACTTACCACCTCCACCAGCCTGGGGAACAGGGTCATTATCGTTGATCTGGACCTTTACACCGCTCTTGGGGGTGAATTCGGGAACGATGATAGAATCTGCGATCTTGCGGAAGAGCGCAGGGTTGGTATCACCCCGAAGACCGTAGTTGAATGCATGCAAGTTGGCAGCAGCGATAATGTATTCCAGATGGGTAGGCTTGCAGGAACAATTCAGTCTTTATAGCTCTCAAGTCAAAGTGACGATCGAAAAACTTACATCGTTGGAATTGAAGACAAGTGGCTCTGGAGCTCGCTTGGGTCCACTCCAGAAGGGTTGTCCGGTGCTAGTTACTGCATCCTTGGGTAGACTGAACAAGAGTTGGCGGATGTCATTGTTGTAATCTCGTTCAAACTGAAGACGAGCCCAAACGATGCACTCTTCGAATGTTAACGGCTTGTTGGTAACCAGGAATGATACAATTTGCTCAATCTGTTCTTTCTGTTGACCCGAGTACTTGAGGGTGCTCTCCAAATAATTCGGTTCAGAGAGATAGGCATTGGCGGCTTGTGCTGGTTTAACAAACAATGAATCGAATTGCGTTCGGCTCCACTAGAAGAAAGTTAGCATCTCAATAAGACATCTAAAGATGTTAACCCCACCTCAATTGTGTGGTTGATGGCATTAGGGAAATTCTTAATAGTGCATGACGGAGTCTCCTTCTCGGGAGGATCTTGCGAGGACGCATATGATTCGGTCAAATCAGGAATGATGACTTGCGTATTTCCTTTGGTACCCAAAGTACCGGATTCAAGGAGAGGCTTCCGATAGAAAACACAACGTTGATCCATATACAAGCCTTCCCACCTCCAATATTAATAATTTGCGACAGGAGAAGGAGGAAAAATCACATACGGGCTTTGATATTGTCTAGAGCGTTGGTAACACCATCAATTTGAGCGAAGAAGGCTTCATCATAAATATCTATTTCAAATATCGATTAGCAATGCCCATATAAACAACAAGAGAGATACGAACTTTCTGTCGCGGGCCCAACAGGTTCTTGCTTAGCAAGAATCTTGCCTCTCAATCAGGATTCATCTCTGCAACAGCGGCAGCAGCAACTTCGGACTTGAATTTGCCCAAATCCTTGGCACGGAAAAGGAATTGACGATTGAGGTTACTCTTTTCAATAGTGTCCAGATCCGTGACATGGACGATTCCTTGTGGACCAGAGCCAACCCCCATCAAGCTCCAATTCTTCAACATCTCGCAACCAATAGCACCAGAACCTACAAGGAATTGGCGATGGTTGGCGATTTTCTCTTGAAATACCTTTCCAAATACAGCAATCTGTCTGTCATATCTGGAACCGATTGGCTGAACGTCTTGTTCGGAGGGCAAATCGTCGGGTAGGGATTCCAAAGAGTCGAAGTACATATGTTGGAATGTTGGGTGGAATTTGGCAGAGATAGCCTTCAAAACTTCTTGAGCAACAAAACCACCTGTAACTGCGTTCATCGGCGACAGATCGCCCGTGGCTTGGTAGGATAACTCTCGCAAGATTTTCTCGTCGACGTCCGCATCCAGCTTCTTCGCGAGGGCAATAACTTCAGCAGCATCTTCCTCATTCCTAGGTCTCGGAGAACGGTTGTGAATAGACTCGAATTCGGAAATGGCTTGGAATCCAACGTGAAGGATAGCAGGGCGATCGAATTTGGCAAAATCGGTGATGAGGAATTCGGGACTCTTCAAAGATTCTCTCAAAGATTTCTAGTGAGATTATTAGCGATTTGAGCACGAAACAATCAATCATATTGATAACACATACAAAGTTTAGAATCTTGGGCATTTTGACTTGTGTAAAGATTCCTCCGGTTTTATAATCACTGAGGTTTGAAGTATCACCAATAGCGAATGTGTAAGGTCCCTTCACTGAAATTTTGCGTGGCTCGCAGGCATTCAACTCAGTCATCCCTTGGACTTCTGAGAAGGTTACGAAATCTCCATCCTCCAGGCCATGTCGTGTCTCATCAAGACATGTCACAACGCCCTCTTTATCCTAAGGGCGCATGGGATTAGTGCAGAACATTCAAGTTAATATGAATTAGAGCGAACCTTCTCTACGGAAACGATCATGCCCGTCAGAACTTGCTCGCCGGTGGGGTCCACGCAAGTGAATTTAGCACCAAAGTCGTTGAATGCGGAACTGATACAAAGATTGGGATCAGAAAGCTAGGCAAAATGCTCAAGAGAACATACCCAAAGAGACCCCTAGTTTCTGCAGCAATGAAGTGGACACCATTCTCATGGGTCCAATCGTTTATCTCCAACTGTTTCTTATAAGAAACCCCGCAAAGAACTACAACCTGCATGTTCTTGTCAGAAAAGTAGCAACAGAATGGAAAATGGTAAACTCACATGGAAACCCTTGATAAGATCAACTGTAATTTCATCGCCAGGCTTTCCGCCAAGATCTCGAACTGGAACGTAGGTGTTCAATTCCGCTAGGCGAGGTAGCGTAGCTGCAGCTCGCGTTTTTCCAATATCTTCAGCCCGCAAAAAGAACTAGGAATGATTGAGATATGCTATGATAATAGAACTGTTGTGTATGACATACCTGTGAGCTAAGATCTTGAAGAGTTACAGGAGTGGTATCGAAGATAGTAACGGATTTGACACCGGCAAGAATGACGTTTTTGGCTATAGCTTTATGTTAATGCCTGGGATGGTTTCAAGAAAGTAGAGTTGACTTACCAACTTCCACGCCGAGACCCTGCAGGCCGACGATCAGAACATTAGACGCCGCCATCTTCTTCATTGCTAATGATGGGTCAATGCAAGTTTCGAGACAATGAGATCATTGATACAGTACCTTCGTGTCCTAGCACATATCTATTCGAAGGGCACCATTAGTAAAGAGACGACAGCAATGTAGATGTCGATATAGCTTACAGTTGACGCGAGTAGAGACCTTCATCGATAGCCGTCTCGTCGATGTCCATTTTATTGGCTATACTCGAGGAATCAGCCATGGTTATAATTGAGATTGGATGTTCTGGATGCTGGGTGTGTGTAAAAGAGGGATGGTCGAATTAGTAGTGTACAGAAAGAGAGGCAAGTGGCAGACCCAATCTCTCCTCGGGCGCGATGTAATAATGAGTCACATGATCACGCAAGATTGATAAGCCGATTATCGTTCTCCTCGGTGACACAGCCACGTCAGTGTAAGTAATGACTCCACTATACCGAGTCAGAACTTAGAAGGGATATAATTCATCCTTTAAAAGCGAAAGGAGATAACGATTACACAGTATTGCCATAGCCTAAGGAAGGGGAAAGGAAAGCACTATGAACTACGAGTGCTTGCAGTGATTGAACAGTCTGCCCATAATACTTATCTACAACTTATCTATCTTCTTATCTATCTTGTTTCGCTACAACGCATCAAATGAAATGGAATGACAAGTTCCTGCTCATGCCAGAAAGAAAAGAAATGACAATGTTCATTATTTTCGATAGAACTTTTATTCATGAACGTAAGCACACAATCATATTTGACAAATTTTAGGACTCACATTCCGGCGGAAATTGAACCATAACGAAAGGCATCCTCTGTCGAAGCTACTTCGGAAACCCCTAAATGACCTGTCTTAGCATCGTGATTCTGAGTGGGAAACAATATTCCATACCGTTTGTGAGAGAACTCCCATTCACGATTGACGATACGGAAGGCAATATCTTCGTATGGAGGGCCAGCACTGAAATGTAACAAAACAGTTTCGTCGTTGCCTGGCTCTTTGACGATTTTGTAGGTCGGAGCTTTGGACTTGTCAATGAGATCGGGATAGAAAATGTTGAACTAGAAAGACGGTATGAACATGAAGAAGTTTGGAAACAAGAAGATAAAGGAGGGACCTTGTATCCTTGAACAACTTTCGGAGGAGGATTGTCGGTACTACGAGGATCCCGGATTAGACAGAACTCCACAGGATATCAGTTTCACTTACTCATAATGAGTTTGGTTATACTTGTTCCATTCATACCCTGTATGAACGCGATTGAAATATCTTGGTTTACGCGGTCGATATTTGTCTTCCCAATTGTATGTCGTTGGATTGGCGATATTCTCTTCAAGATTGAACAGCTCTTCCTCTTCATCGAGATCTTTCTCTGCTTCAGCTCTGTAAAGAGCCTCTGATGCAAGATCAGCGCCACTTGCAGCTTCTTCATTAGGAGCTTCGACGGCAGCTGGTTGAGCAACCTTGGGAACGAAGCGGGATGCGGCCACGGACCGCCGTTGTTCGAACTATGATGAATCAGTTACGAAGTGCATGGTTTGAAATAATTCTCGGTACATACCAGCGTTCTGCGATCTTCTTTCTCGAGTATGATGTCAACGTCTCGCTCGTCAGGAGATAGTTTGGTAATATCAATCAACGGGGGGCTCATAGAACGATCATATGCCTCGATGTCTTCCGCCGGAACAACTTCCTCAGCCATTTCCATCTCGACAACCACATCTCCAGCCGTCCTTCGAGAAGCAAACCTCGCGACGCCTGCTAAGAGTTCTTCCTGCGCTTGCAAAGCTTCGTCGCGTTGACGTTTCCTGAGCTGTTCGAGCCTGTTGCGGACAACTACTTCATGTAGACTCTTTAGTTTAGCCTAAAAAAGAGTGTTAATTCAGTAAATAGACTAAATGTGGGCATTAGTTACCTTTGCCTTCCAAACCAGTAATTTCTTGAGCAAGCCTTCCCAATAGTCGGTGTCCACAGGCTCTCCGCTTGTAAGTTTCTCCTGTATCCGCCTCTGAAGAGCACTCAGATCCTCGTAGGTCTTTCCAGAGAGTAAGGCTGCAATATCAGCTTCCACTGCTGCTGTGGCCGCAAGTCCGATCCTTTCATTTGATTCGATTCGATCCAAACGGTCTTTGCACACAACCATCATGTTCTGAGAGTGTCCATAAGCACGATATAAAGACAGGGAGATACGATGAACGCTAACTCACCGTCCAAAAATCAAGATTAACATCAGAAGTTTCCAATGTTAGATATCGTTCTATGTCGTCATGTAATTCATGTGTTTGATCGGTTGATAAACTCTAGTGTAGATGTCAGATATTATGTGAATAACACATATCATCGAATACACTCACATCGAATATGTTGTAAGGTTCGTCCAAATCAATTTCTAGGCCAGCTTCTTCGTCCTCTTCGTCTTTGTCTTCCTCGTCTTCAGCTGGTGCCTTAACGTACTTCAGGTTCAAAGCCAAAAAGTCGATTGCCTTGGCACGTTTCTCCTTGATACGGATAGCAGCTCTCCTCCGTTCTTGCTCTAATTGAAAGTCGCCGTCTTTGGACAACCATTCCGACATCTGTGCTGACTCTTGGAGTCTGGCCATCCTCATTTCTTCCTCTTCACGGAGTCTAGCTTCGACCTCCCGTTCAGCACGTCTTCGATTCAAGCGTTCCAACTCCTCTTTCGCCTCTTGTCGTCGTATAGCATCCTTGCGCTGCGCTTCCGCCAGAGTCAGTCCTTTCTTTCGCTCCATTTCGTTCTTTTTGTGCCAACTAAATTGTTGACCAAGATTAATGTCATGAAACGGATTGTCGGTAGCGCTGTAGATGCTGAGCTCGGCAACGCGACGAGCCTCTTCTTCGTCCCTAAGGCGCTTCTTCTCTGCTTTTCTAGCCTTTCGTTCCTCTGACTTATCTCTCTTCCGCCTGATAATAGATGGCTGTTAGAACTGTAGATACGATGCCAACGACTATGGACTGACTTTTTCTCTTTCCGGTCGCTACCATCTTTACTTCGACTTCGGTCACGCTTCCGACGGTGCGAGTCTTCATCCCTATCCCTGTCCCTGTTTCTGCTGCGACTCCGACTTCGTCTTGACTTTGAAACCTCGTTTGTCGGTCGTTTACTGTCGTGACGAGAGGAGCGCACATCCCGCTCGGCGTGTCGCTCGTCGTCGTTGTGTCTTCTGCGCGGGGAAGGAGAGCGTGTATGCCTGCCCATATAAGTTGGTGTTTGATGAGACCTGTTTGGCAAAGGGATATGGATACCTGCTGGTCAAGCAGGTCGAGGGGGGCCAGGCCGGCTCCGCGCTAATGTCCAAATTGTTTGCAGGAGAGGGCAACAGCATACTTGAACAAATAGCAACTTGCCAAACTGGGCATCATGCATACAGTGATGATGATGTCGATAATTGATTGTTCGGGTCAGACATCCTCTTCGACTCAGCGCCAGTGGCTTTCTTGTTTTCTCTTCATCTCTATCTCTGTCTGGTCATCTAGTTTGTCTAGAATTCCTGGGAATATATCTATCGGCCAATATCTATACATCATAATGTTGTTCCCTCGACGGCCCAGCCTTCAATCATCTATACTCTCTCAACTCTTTCGTCATACAGGCTTTAGTCCTGGGAGAACTCTCCGCACTCAGCCGCACAACAATAATCACGATTATGGCGAGGCAGGGAATTATACAAATCCTCTGAGATCTAGTGTTGCGACACCACGCGAGGTATGTCGAGTTACGGTCCCGTCAACCCCCGAGGATCTAACACGGCGAACATGTGTGTCGTGACTAGCTTGTCGAATACCTCAGTCAATTTGTTGTAGGACAAGAGCAAGCGAAGAAAGTCCTCTCTGTGGCGTGAGTTTGGGATGGTTAGTCGATCTAAAATCCCATCTGATATCTAAATCTTCAGTGTTTTCAACCATTATAATCGGGTGCGAGCAAACATAGCAGCCACTGAGCAGGAGGAATACGACACATTCAATGACCCAGTTTCTGACATGTCAGGTACTTAATCGTACATCCGGTTATGAGAGATTAAATACGAAGAAAACATTCTATAGAGCCTTCAGGAGTTTCAGCTGCTCGCTTGCGCCCTTTGCGCAAAAATGTGCCTTCAATGATGTCCTTACGGAGTCGGGAGAGGCTACCTTCTTTCGAGAAGAGCAATGTTCTAATTTTGTGTGTCGCCTTTATAAAATTTACCTGCCATCTGCTTGACGATTTAACTCTTAGGGGCCCGACAGGATCTGGTAGGATTTTCTTTTCTTAGGACTGATATTTGAATTGACATGGTTTTAGGAAAGACATTACTTGCTCGAACGCTTGCGAAAGTACTTGATGTGCCATTTTCCATCAGCGATGCCACATCATTCACTCAAGTGAGAATTGCTCTCTAATTACCTAGTCAATGCTCATTTTCTATAGGCAGGATGTAAGGGATAGTTATACTGACTTATCATTGTGTCTAACACTATAATAACAGATGTTGGTGAAGATGTGGATATGGCCATCCAGAGGCTGGTGTGTGAATTCAAATATTTATGAAAGTGTTAAACTCATAGATCCAGGTGCAAGCGGCTAATTGGGACCCCATGCGAGCCAGGCAAGCCTAGCTTTCATGGTCTGCAATGAGATTCATTCTCAAATTTATCAATAGTACCGGTATCGTTTACATCGACGAGATTGACAAAATTGCACGTCGGTCCAGTTCTGGGTCGGAAGGCGCAAGGGATGTTGGCGGAGAGGGTGTACAGCAGGCACTATTACGAATGCTGGAGGGATCAATAGTCACAGTTCAGGCCAAGGGTGGGGGTGCTGCGGATATTCCCCCTCCAGTGGAATCAACCACACGAGGAGGACAACGTGTACCGCATATCGCTAGTGCTCGTAAGTCAAATCCGATTCTGTTTTACGAGCTCATGATTGATTTTATTTTTGTCTTCAGCCAGACCTGATGTATACCACATTGATACCTCCAATGTCCTTTTCATTCTCAGTGGCGCCTTCGTCGGATTGGACAAAATCATCAAACAACGGATGGCTAAAGGGGTCAGTCAGCATGTTACTCACATATAGCTAATAATCATTAATAGACTCAAATTTCTAGTCTATCGGATTTACTGCAACCTTGGCCTCTGATTCTTCTTCGTTGCCATTCTTTACCTCCAATCGCAAAGTTCCTCAGAACCCATTGGATCTCGTCGAAACTTCAGGTAACTTTACAATCATAAAGTAATTCATTATTTCTGATGGAAACTCCTTAGATCTCGTTCAATATGGGTGAATCTACCGCACATACATCTATTTTTTCTAACGGGCTAATTCGCCATTTCATTGCAAGATTTATTCCAGAATTTATTGGTCGACTTCCTTCAATCACATCTCTAGCTCCTTTAACCATGTCGGATCTTCGAAAAATATTGACCGAGGTCAAAGGCTCTCTTATATCTCAATATACATCGCTGTTCGGATATTCCGGTATCGAAATTCGCTTCACGAGTGCTGCAATCGATGAAATCTGCCAGAAAGCATTCGAGCGCGGGGGTGGGGCTCGTGGACTGCGAGGTATCATGGTGAGCCATACATAGTCTTCTTTTTTGTATGGAAAATAACTGGGATCTCAGGAGAAACTACTCTTGGACCCCATGTATGAAGCACCGTAAGTAAATCTGTTTTCAGAAATTACGTTATTCACATTTAAAATCTGCGTTTTGATCTTCGATATCTTCAGAGGCTCGGTAAGCGTGTTCCATTTGGGATCGTAGTCGCCATTTAACATCTTGTTAAGGCCATTTCGCATGTTCTTATCACGGCTGACACTGTCAAGGGTGTTTCACCACCTGGGTATTGGAGACGAGGCCAGGGTCTATCATTCTGGCAGGCTTGGGCTAAAGAAGAAGAATCGTATTCTCAGAAAAAGGTATAAATTGAAGTACCTTGAACCTATACCCTAAGTAGCTGTATTTCACCTTGAAGGATCTGGATTTTTGTCTTACATATAGACGCATTTGTATAGTAGTGCATTCTTTCTGTTGTAATGTACCTGTTCGACTCTGACCGGAAAATTCTACTGGTGGCACCAATGACGCATGAACAACGTTTACAGAAATTTACACCTCCGTATTGTATCAGAATGTAAGATTTGAAATGGAAATATGAATTGGTATGAAAAAAGCAGAAAGAAAGTGGCAAGCGAGTAACAGGCTGAAAACACCAAGATCAAGTTGCTCAATCTTTCTTCTCCTCTGCGGCCTCTGTCTCCTCCGCTTTGGATTCCTGCTCTTCCTTCTTCTCCTCGGCTGCCTCTTCCTCCTTTTCGGGTTCAGCGGCCTTGGGTTCGCTCTGGGGTTCACCAGAAAGCAGAGAGACATTCTTCTTCTGGGCATCTTCGAACGCGGCCTTGAACAGAGCAGCATCTATACACAATAAATCAGTTGTTGTTGGATGCCGGGAAGTCATTTTATTTACTGTCTTGGTTGGCGAAACGGATGGCCAAGGTCTCCGATGTTGGGGGGTTTTCCGAGTAATCGGCAGCGACTTTCCAGACCCAACTCCTGTCAGATCCAACGTTTGGTTGCAATCGCATCTCTCCAGAGACTGGAAGGACAAGATCAATGAGCGTGGCACAAGATCATCTGAACGAGATACGCACTAATGTGGTTCGCGCAGACTTTCAAAGTCTTGTCGCGTCTCATCACGAGCCTGACTTTCTTGCTTTCCTTATGCGACAGGAGACGGACATCGCCAGTTCCACGTTCCTTCCACTCGGAGGAGTCCCCATCGAATCGGAACAGTTTGGCACGCCTGGAACGGCAAGATCGCAAGTTGGTTAGTGGACGCGATTTATCACGATCGTGTCGATTAAACGGACGCACATCTTGAAAAGAACGTCCTCATCCTCCTCGTGTGTTTTCGTGTCGACTTGCTCGGTGAGCCTGATTACGGGTTCGAAGTGCACATCGACTTCCTCCTCCTAGTGAGACGGGGAAGAGCGGTGATCAGCGGATGGATAAAGCATATCAGTTGCGCAGAGATCAGAGGAGAGTACGCACCCTGGGGACAAGTGCGGAAGTGTTTTCAGACATGGTGTGCAGGAGATGGTTGAGGAGATCGCAGAGTCAATAGAAAATATTGGAGTCCGTGATAGGCATGGACCCCAGAACCCTATTCTGGGGTCTATTTCCCCTTGTGTCGTGGATGGCTGCCTCCACCAAGCCTGCAAAAGCCACCATGCCCCGTCTCTATACCCCTTCGCTTCTCTTCACATCTCTTTCTATTCTTATTCTAGTCTCATCCATCGTCAACGCCCATCTAATTGAAGTCTCTGCTGGCAAGAAGGAATGCTTCTTCGAGGACCTCCACGTCCACGACAAGGTTCGTACTTTCGTTCGCGACGCAGCCACCCAGCCTCACCTGTTCACGAATTTAGATGACTGTAACCTACCAGGTTGGCGAAGGTGGTCACCTTGACATAGACTTTTGGGTACTTCGATATCCTCCGCCGCTTTCACCACACCGCTCATACAAGTTTTCAGCTGTCAGATCCCACAGGAGCTGTACTTGGCAAGCAAATACGACAATCGACGGGCCAAATAGCCATTACTGCTGAGAAGGATGGGCGCCATGAATACTGCTTCTCGAATCAAATGAGTGCCATTGCTGACAAGATGGTCAGGTATGTAACGACCTAGGTCCGCTCCCACCACAGGCTGACCTTCTACACAGCTTCAACGTACACGGCGTCATATATGTCTCAGGAGATGGTTAGCGCAAGAACGATTCCTTCAAGACTACGGGCGGCTAATAACTTTTCTTTGATAGATATCGTCGCCCCCATTGAACGCGAAATCAGACAACTGTCCGCAGGACTGACGTCAGTAAAGGACGAGCAAGAATACATCGTGGTTAGGGAAAGGGCGCATAGGAACACTGCCGAATCTACAAACTCCCGCGTAAAATGGTGGTCAGTACTCCAGACAATTGTGCTGTTCTCTGTGGTTGCTTGGCAGGTATATTACTTGAAGGTAAGTATACTATTTGTTGCCATGTTAATTCCTTGCTGACATATGTTTCAAGTCCTTCTTTGAAGTGAAACGTGTAATCTAGTTGATATATTGTTGATTTGCACTTTACGACTTTCGTCTCTCTTATGGCTGCTTTCTGAACGGACGCGCCTGAACATACAGTGTGATATCCATTGATCACGGAAATAGGGATTCTAAATACTGCGGCCTGAACGTCCGATGGGTATACACAACATAGGATGGTACAGAAGATGCTTGTCAAAGCTAAGAGGAAATTAGGCATATGGGGGTCGTAAACAAGTGCGAAAACATCGTAAGGGGAGAAATATTAACGATCGGGACGATCAACGAGAACGAAGCTACAAGTACACAAAATGGCTATCTGGTAATGTGCTTCCCAAATACCCCGAATATAAAAAAAACACAACCCAATCTACTTAACGCCAGGTAGGCCTGAAGGACTTGCCAGTGGCACTTAAGTCCCCGCTAGTGTTTGGATCGAAGATGGCAGATAAATTCGAGACACTCATTGATGACCCGGAGGACTTGATTTTCAGGGAACCACTATTGACAGATCGAGTCAAGGACGACCTCTTTGGCTTTTTCCCTGGGCTGGCTGAAATGAGCACGCGGCGAGCACTACCTCCTTTGGCGACATCTTCTGGTATTAGCGGTGGAATTGGGGGAATCATGCTCGACCGGCGCCTCGTTTTCTCATTTCGAACTGGGCCGATATTCGAGCGCCGCCTTCCAGTGGACTTGCTCGTCGAGGCAGAAAGCACACTCGCCTTCCCCGTTGAAGGCGCGCGCCTGTTTGGCGATGATGGATTACGGTCGCGCACTTTGGGGACGTGTAAATTGCCATCACTACTGCTAGAATCCTCATTAGAGCTCATTCGGTTAAGATTCATGTCGGATAGTGGTTGATTACGAGTATCTGAGTTCGTCTCATCGTCCTCCTTGAGGCTACCGAGAGAAGAGCCTTTCGACTTGGCTTTCAAGAAACCTGGGTCCAGGCGACTTGGTCGCGGCCGCCTTGTTGTTCGAGACGAAGTTGATGTGTTCAGAGAGTTGGAAGAGGAGATTGAAGCAGACATGAAGCTCATGCTCATGCTATCATCGGTCCTCTCATTATCGTCTTCCCAGTCACTCTCCGACCCAAGAGCAGAAGCTGGTCTTGAAAGAGGAGATGGTGCACGCAGCGAAGGTTTGGTGGAAGCAGGTACAGCATCCGAAGCGGGGCTAGCAGGGATGACTTGGAGGACCACTGTCGTGGTGGCAGATCTGCCACCGTCATCGATGCTCCCTTGTCCTGCTTCATCACGCCATTGTACGTTTTTAGCAGATTTCACAACCTTCTTCTCCTTTTCAGGAGCTCGTCGATATGGTTGCGACACAAGGCTAGATCGTAGCGATTTTCGTGGTGACTTGTGTGAGCGACGAGGAGGTGAGGCTGAGATAGATGTGTCTCCATACGCTGACAAGCGACGAGAGCCACTAGATCTGGGTAATCCTGATCCTAGCTGTTGCTGTTGAAGTATAGGAGGGCCTGAGCTAACGCGTCTCATAAACGTAGCACCATAATTCTGGAAGTTGTCGAACATAGAAGACTCGATGTGCTCCTTGACGATGTAGGATTCAGTCGAGTGCCCTAGAAGCTGTTTGAAGGTGTCGTCATTCTTTTCCCGCATGTTCTCTAACGTCTTGGCGATCTTTTTGGCTGATGCCGCTCTGTCTTCTTCCGTGTCCGGTGGGTTGTTGAGTACATGTGCCGCTTCACCAACCAACACAGTACACCTTCCAAGCATCCCAACAAGTTTGACCATGACGTCCGCCATATCGGTCACTGCTTCTCGCATAGCTTCGCCTTCGCTCTCGGCCTTGAGCTTCTCGATGGTGGCCTTGTGGAAGGATGTCTCGAGCTTCACGTTTTCGTGGCTGACTTCATCGAGCTTTTCAGACTTGCGTTCAGAAACAGCTCGCATCGTAGCGTCGAACATGGCATTGGAATTTGAGGATCGCTGAAGACGAATATTCAACGCCGAACCAGGTTTTACGACCTCCTCTTCAGGACCGGCCAGAGCCTTGAGTAGCGCATACTCTCCTTGAGACGCGCTTGAACCATCGGCTGAATCTATCTGAGCAAGACGAGCTTGGATGGCGTCGAGTTTGACTTTCGCACCGTAAGCTTTCCAGAGCAAATTGCCCCGTCGATGATGGAAGATTTGGTTGTTCCATCTTGCCTTGAACGTCTTTTCGGGATCGTTCGACCTCTGCTTTTGCTTCCATTTTCTTGCGAGCGTGGACATCCTGCTCAGAGGTTCGCTTGCCAGCCAGTTTTGCTTTCAATTCAGCGATCTCGATATTGAGCCTGTTGATGGCCTCGACATAGCGTCCGACATGGCGGTCAACGTTTACAACATTTCTTGTAACGACCTTTGTCTTGATCTTCGTGGCTCGTTCCGCATACACGAGCGTATTGTGGGTATCATCGAAATGATTTGAGGTAGGGGCTATGCAGACAATCATAACCGTCTTACAATTACCACCCAAGGAGAATTTCAGTAAACGAGTGAGCTTGCTGTTCCGGTAGGGTACATGGCGGATAGCGCCGCCGCTCTCGCAGAGAGCATTGATGCAATTGCCCAGGGCCAAAAGTGACTTGTTGATATTGGCTCCTTCCACCATTCGTTGCCCCATGTTGGTTGTAGCAGCTGCGCGTTCACTCCCGGCAAGATCAATGATAGAAAGAGTGGCCATCGTCCTTGTTTCAGTAATAGCAGCTGTTCGCGGTGACTGGGTGACATGGACCTGGAGCACAGCGTGTGATCGGGAGCTCGTCTCGTTAGCATGGGTGGGGCTCTGTGTTCGCCTGAGATTGCCTTGCAGCACAATCTCTTTGACTTCTTCGGCTGTTCTTGGCTTCATCTCGACCAAACCGACGACTTTCACTGTCTTATCTTCCCGGATAGACAATCCTCCGCGCTGGGTTACCGAACCAGGTTCAGCTAGCAAATCACGGATCTCCTCGTTGTATATTTCCAAAAAGGTGACCATAACCTCGACGTTCCATTCTTCTGACCGGTCTTGAATTCGCTCGAATAAGTCTGCCATTGTTAAGTAGATTATTCCGGGATCAGCGTCGGTACCACTGATTGTGTGGGTTTTACCGCAGCCAGTCGCCTAGGAATTTGTGTGCAAATGAAAGTCAGAAAGATCAAAAGCAAATAAAGTCGTGTACTCACCCCATAGGCAAACACCGTCGCGTTGAATCCATCCAGGAGGCCTTGTAGAAGTGGTTGTGATGTAGCCTCATACACATCTTGCTGCCGTGCTTCGTGACCAAAAACACGATCAAACATAAAACGTCTGTCCTTGTAGCGCTTTGTGCCTGGTGGCATAAATCCGCGCTCCATAAACGCCTTTGCCCGGTCCTTCTCGTCGGGATCGAACGTCAGGATCCGGTCGTCCACGATTTGAACGACGTCTCGTAAAACAGCCGTGTTTACAACCTTCGCCGGGGTAGATAGCGTGCCATCTCCCCTAATGGACGTGTCATAGCAAGGATCTGGAAGACGCGCAGCCTCCCATGATGTTGGGGGTCGCACGCGAACTGTAGGACGTCAGTTGTTTGAAGGGCGGAGTAACAAAGGCTAGATTGAAAGCACCTGCGACGGTGATGGAGCCAGCGGCAACCATGGTAAAAGTGTGTCAGAGCGTTCGAGTTGTTGTGTGGATTATAAGGAAGGGGTTGGCGGAGTCGTCGCGGAAGGGAGGAGGAGAGTTGATTTGGAGTTCACGTCGCAACCCAAATTCGTAAAACTGAACCATCAGCGTGTTTCTGTCACGTGCTCGCGACCATCCATTGCGATCTTATCTGTTGCCTCTTTCGACTACGCCTTCCTTGCGCATTCCTCTACATCCTTCGCCATGTCTATCGCCATCCCATCGCCTGCAGACTTCCATGTCCATCTCCGCCAGGGATCTGTCTCTGAACTAATTGTTCCTCATGTGCGGAAAGGAGGCTTTGATCTTGCATATGTTATGGTGCGCGAGACGCGCTTCGATTTACTGGTCCAGTTTTGAGATCTGAATATGACAAAAAGCCAAACTTGAAGCCACCGATTACCACTACGGAACAAGCCCTGAAGTACAAGGCAGATCTTGAGAGGATCGATCCTAATGTCGAATATCTGATGACTTTATATCTTTCCCCTGATCTCACTCCTGATGAAATCAGGAAAGCAAAGAAGGCTGGTATTGCTGGTGTGTTTGATTTCACTTTTGCTGCATCTCTTTGGTGATTAACTCTTCATAGGCGTCAAGTCGTATCCTCGTGGTGTAACGACGAATTCCGATGGAGGTATCGAATCATATGAGACCTATTATCCTATCTTCGAAGCTATGCAAGAAGTTGACATGGTCCTCAATCTTCATGGAGAAGTGCCTTCGGATGCCGATGCGGTTAGCTCTTCGGCTTCATTGGTTTTTTTTTTGAAACGTTAATAATCTCTCAGAACATCCATGTCCTCAACGCTGAACCAAGCTTCTTACCCCACCTCTTCAAAATCCACGCAGCATTCCCTTCCCTCCGCATCGTTCTCGAACACGCAACAACCAGAGCCGCAGTTGAAGCTGTAAAACAATGCGGGCCAACTGTCGCTTGCTCCATAACAGCTCATCACCTTGCTCTCATCGTTGATGATTGGGCGGGCCAGTCGTGGAATTTCTGCAAGCCTGTGGCCAAATTTCCTGACGACCGTCGCGCACTCCGGGATGTGGTTAAAGAAGGTTAGTGTAATTCTTCACATAACACACACTTTATCAATAACAGTAACCATTATTCTGAAGGGCACCCTCGATTCTTCCTTGGTTCTGACTCGGCACCTCATCCTCCGCATGCTAAATCAACTAGCACACCCACTCATGCCTGTGCTGCGGGTGTTTATACTTCTCCTATCCTTCTCCTCTAGTGGCCCATCTCCTGGAATCTTTCGGAGCTCTCGATAAACTGGAAGGCTTTGTCAGTAAAAATGGGCGAGCATTTTATAAATATCCCATCGAAGTCCAAAAGCATGCAAGGGCTGTAGTTACTTTGCAGAGGACATCTCCAGGAAAATTGGTCGATGAAAAATATGTGTTGGAGAATGACAGTCTAGTGCCTTTCTGGGCAGGAAAGGAGATTGGATGGCAAGTTGTGGAGGAAGATACTAACTGAGAGCGCACTCTCAAGACAATTTGGAATTATATTATATGTACTGATATAAATGCGGATCTCCGAAATCATCAACTTTTTTGTATACACGACATTAAATAAAAAGTAAGATACTAAGTATGTATCAAGCTTATCAAAGCTTGTATACTTCATTGGATCGGTATCCCATATTTCCAAGGATACCTGCAACCGCACCCTGAGAAAGATTGCGCCCAAAAGGTCCGCAATAGCGCCTATCATACTGTAAAATATGTTAGCATCTTCAGCAGAAACATAGGAAAAAATCTTACGGCTCTGGCCCGCATACGAGGAACATAGTTCGGGGCTTAACTTCTTCCTTCGGAGAGGATTTGCTGGACAATTCTCCTCCACCACGATTTTGGCTGCTCTTCAGATTTATGTAGACATCGCTTCAGGCTTGATTCCGTGATTCTTCCCACATTGATTTTTTCAATTGGTACAGGAGCTTCGGAGCTGTCCAGTTCATCCACAAAAATATGCAGTTTAAATTTATCCGGATTTCGCGATGCGAACGCTATCATAGGTTCTAGGATAGTGGGCGGAGGGAGCTCTGCAGGATTCCGCGAAGAGTGTAGCAAGGTAAACCGCGTGAATGATGTTGAAGGAGACTTTGAAATGACGTTGTTGAACAATTGAACAAAGGGTGTAATACCGGTTCCACCTGATATCTATGGTTTATCAGAATACAGTGGACGGATGTAAAGAAAAAGCATACTTACCATCACAACCTCGTCCCATGTATCATCCTTCCAAGGCCAGGTTGATAATGGTCCACGAACTTCAATGCTCTCTCCTGCAGATTTCGAATGAAGCCATCGGCCGACTTCACCCTTAGGGTATTTTTTAATCCAAAACAACATGTCGCCGTTGCTGTCTACACCATTTAATGGCGTATATGCCCTTTCGACTTGGATATCATCGTCCTTGATGTATATCGACCATATTGACGCGTCGCTTTCACCTTTCAAGTGCCGAAGATGGGGAGGAGCAACAATCTTCAGGAGCTTGGTATCAGGGCCTGATGGTTCTGTGGAGGCCAGTTTGGTTGGCACATACTGCGTAGGAGACACTTTGGTGGGCACCAGAGGGGGGTCTATGATGTTGGGATCATCAAGGAAGAAATATACCGAGAATCCAGCTGCGAATGCAGTTAATATCCTCACGATCCGTCCGCGTATTGGCTCTGTTGGCTCGAATAGACGAACAGGTTCCTGTTTGACTGGAGGCAGGTCGGGGGGTGGCTCTGATTCAAAGAGTGGATGGGGTTTTTGAGTCTTGGTAGACTTTCGTGTGCTTTTCCATGCTTTGAGGGACGGAGAACGCGAGGGTGGACGGACGGCAGTCCTAACGAGGGTCCTCCACATCTTCGTTCAAGTCTCTTGCTTGGCGGCCCGCCACGAGGAACGGCAGTGCCAAGCAGCGGCAAACAACCCCTGTCTATAAGGCCTTCGCGCAACTTCGCCGTTGTCCGTATTGCTGGCGCGTCAGGCCAACTAGAAGTTGCCCGCCCATATATTTCTTTCCTTAGTGTCCTTGAAGGACCCACAGGCCTTTTGCTTTTGCTTTCTTTATTCAAAACAAACTATAGTTTCCTTCTCTGTTCACAATGGCCTTATGGGAGTCCCCATGCCACGGAACTAATTTCACTCTTGGATCTCTGATGCACTCGACGACGCCTCCATCTACGAACACATATCCTACTATTACCACTCCCTTGATTCTGCCCAGAGACTGGCCCGACAATTATTATCTGCCTTCGACATCAGACCCTTTCTGCGATAACTATGATTTTCAATCAAATCATCTGGAAACTCTCGTTTGCCCTCTGGAATCGTCCCATCGCTGGCTGGACTGGGAATAAAAAACGTAGACTTGGACAAAGAGTTGAAAACAAAGACTTCAAGTTTTCGCCTTATAGTCTGGATGGCTTTTACGCGGTCCCGCCTCAGGACTCTCGCCGTCATAACCATCGAAACTATAGGACAGACTCGGTCTATGATATTGGCGGTGGATACGATGGACTATCTGCATTGCAACAATCGGATTTTACCTCTGTGCTTAACTCCCCTTGGTCGTTTTCGGCAATTCTCAGAGCTGCTGAATTTGCTGCGAATAATGCTACTTCCGAAATAGACCCATGTCTGGCCTCAGAGCCAGGACTGGACCCTTCTGCTCTCACTTCCCAGCTATTGAATGGATCAGAACTCGTTGATACTGGAGATGAAGAATCCAACTGGTCTTTTGAAAAGCTTTCCGCTGCAGCAGGACTTTCCGTGCCGATTTTGCTGCCCAGATATCTGCCACAGCGGAGACCACTCTTAGGCGAATGGGAACGAAATCGATCTTGATGGCTCGGCATCCTCATCTTTAGGAACTATTGCAGACTACACTGCTGTGGGCGCATTTGATGGTGTCAACGAATCCCTAATATGGCCTCCAGTTGCAACTGTGCGGTCAGAATTACCTTTGCCTCTGGCTGATATCAACATGCGATCTTTGGATTTGGCTTGGAACATGAGCTGCGTTGGAGTCAACCCTGCAGATATTTTGCCTAATTCACAACATGTTTTACCTGTCTCACAGTCGCCATCCTCGTTGGTTCATGATGTTCCTGAAAATCCCCCAGTACTAGATGTTTTATCGATAATGTTCCCTCTCAGGTCAATTTTATGCCGAGCTTCGATTTCGATTTGGATCAATCTATTTACGGCCAGGTCCTGGATCGCCATACCAAGGACCTTGTGCTTTACCTCTACTCAAACATACTTCTCGCAATCAAGGGAGTGATGACGATGCCTTCCAGAGTCCGTCCAGTTCAGAATATTCGCCTTTTCTACAACCCTTAGGTTCCAAGAGGAGCCACTCGTCTCGCACCAACCGTGCAAAGGCAAAGCTTCTCAGAACCAAGATCCGGAGACATCTTCCTGGAATACATAAATGACGTCGACCAACAACATTTGCCTCCCGTCAATCTGGGCACGCCAGTCTTCGACGCACATCGAGGCATCCATATCGAAGACCTCAAGGCCAAAGCTGAACGATACAGGCTTCGCAACCAAGGCCGAGATTATGATAAGCGTTGGCTGATCTCGTTTGCTGGAAAGCTAACAGCGAGGGGCGAGCTTCTTGACGAGTTTCGATGCTATGTTACGGGCTGTAAGCAGGTCAACAAGAGGCGAGATCATATATTAATCCATGTTGGGGCCCATCTTGATCAGAGACCGTTCAAATGCCTGCATTGGTAACTTTCGCTTTCTATATTCGCTGGAATCCTGTTAATTGACACCTTTGATTCATAAAGCACCGCCCGGTTCTTACGAAAGAACGAATGCAAACGTCACGAACTCAGTCATACCGGGATCCGCCCCTTTTCTTGTCATCTCTGTCCTCTACCAGCGACTAGTACGTTTGTTCGACAAGATTTGCTCAAACGACACATGAAACGGACCCATCGACAAGAACCCAAGTCGAATAAAGAAAACGAGGAGCCCATTCGCCCGAAGAAACGGGCTAGAGCTAGATATTGAGAATATAATAAGGATAGGGGTATAGGGATGTCTGCATAATCTATCTACAACTAAATGGGTCATAAAAAAGGAATGTATTATATATATCAATACTTGTACAGGAACAGGCATAAATAAAGCGAGAAAGCGGATGAGAACATGTTTAATGCCAGCGAGAAGTTGATAGAGGATGCGAATGGTATAGCGACTATGTAGTAAAAACAGATCTAGATTGCATGTGAATAGTGTCCTGTCCTTGAACCTTGAAAATCATGAAAACGGAATATGTGCACTGCACGTATATAATGCATCAAGAAGAAACTGTCATGGCCTCCAAACGGATGTCCGAGCAGGCGTATTTGATAGAGAAGTCCGACCGCGATGAGAAGACTTGGCTGGTGTTACAGGCCGGAGAAGAGAGAGGTTCTGATCAGGATCTGCTCGTCTCATGAATTGAAGAGGTGTTAACGGTGAACTGCCACGCTGGGAGAGCGGAGACGATTGTAGTGATTTTGGGCTTTGACCGCTTGGGGTCACAAGGGCAAAAGATGGTATGAATTGTTCTGTTGGCTCTGGCGTTTGAGGAGCTCGTGGAGGAGAAAGGGACTCGCGTGCTTCCAATAGCGTGGCTGAACTGATCCATTTCTCTGTTTGTCCACCTGGACGTGGTGGAGAGCCAGGCCCAGGAGCAATGCGAAAGCTATCTGCGAAATGGTCTTTGATGAACCTGTGGTGCTTCAGTCAGCTGGTTCCAAAGATTATCTGGGTCTATAGGCTTCTTACCTTGAAAGTTCAGTCCAACCTCCACCCACTCGGACCATGACAGTTTGAGATCTCAATATCCGGCAAAAGCAAAGTTTAGGGTCCTGATTACCGATCCAATACTTTCCACTTTGGTCGCGCCAAGTTTCAGTAATACCTTCAATGTTGATACCAACTTCAAGCTGGTTGACGACGTCACCAACAGCGACATCCACTTGCTTTTGGGATCGGCGATGTATTTCTTTCTCACAGGAGGGGTCGGCTTCTTGTGAGAGTTACTGGATCGCGGAAGAATGGATGATAAGGAATCCCTCGGGGCACGACCCCAAGTAGATGGATTGATCGACGAACGGGAAAGGCCCATGGATGAATGCGAAAAGGAAGATGTCTCTGAGATGGAAGGCGAAATACCACGTGAAGTTTGACTGTTCAGACGGAACCGTGACGGGGTCAACGAAGGCCGGCGAGCAAGCGGTGGCATAGGATTGGATGTTGAAAGACTCGCGGTCCGTTGTCGCGATGCAAATGTTGAGCCGTATAATGAAGAATTGAGAGGTCCTGAGACAGAACGAGTGGTTGAAGTGGTGGATGAACGGCTCATGGAACGCGTGGCTTCACTTGGCATAGGTATAGGCTTATTAACAGGGCCTGATACAGACCTAGTGGTTGAGGCACTGGATATGCGACTAGTTGAGCGGTTAGCAGTGTCATTTGCGTTGGATACAACGCGGCGAGGTTTAGTGAGAGGAGGTGGAGCGAGCATTTTACCCTTTGAGGCTTGAGAACCAGATACTGATGACGCCGAGAGATGGGAGTATGAAGATGACTTGCTGCCACCGCGACGATGTGTAGATGGAGGAAATGCTGATACATTGCTTTCGCGACCAGAGCTGGTCCTGCTGATGACACTACTCGGTCTGGATTTCTTCCCATTCATTCGATCGTAGGCCATTTCATGTAACTCGTCCCAAGCTTGTTGAATGCGAGAATGCTCGGATATCGCTCGATGATCAGTTGCAACGGGTGCAAATTTCAGAACCATGTCTTCGAGGAGATTTTTGGTAAAGGTAAGTCGGGCTGAAAGTTGTTCTTCAGGCAAGGCTGTCGACACACTGTTATGTGTTGAAGATAAGATAAGTGGAACCATGGGATAACTGTCGACATGTTCAAGTAGATCACTCAGGGCTGCGTCGCAAGACTGAATAACCATAAAGAGTTCGACCAATTTATAGATTTTCTCCAGGGAGATTTCAGATTCTTTCACCTCTGCCCTCAAAGACTTGAGCTCGCGATTGACACTCTTATCCTCGACATTGGTGGGGAGTTCCTCGATTTCCGCCGAAACAGACAGAAATGCATCACGCATCTTCTTGAATTGTTCCTCAGTCGGAAGATTTGTGGAATTTCTCGATGGAAGAAGAGCTTCAGCGATGCAAATAGAGCGCAGACGTTTTCGTAATGCGAGCAGTTGTGTTTGTAGATCTATGAGATCCTGTTCCTGTTGGGTAGACGACACTGCGGGGGCCCTTAATATACCGAATACATCTGATATTCGTAATAGGTCAAAAATGTAAAATCTTATGAATAGAAATGGGCTTGCCTTCCTCGGGGCCCTTCTGATTGTTATCTTCAATGCAAACGTTCATTTTGTCGGAATTTGTGGTCGCCGAACTTTCGTGGTTCTTGATAATCTCCCCAGAGTTCGTAGCTTGTGTCATTTCTGCCTGGAGAGTTCGTTCCCGAGTAATTCTTTCTTCTTCGAGATCTTCAGCGAGTTTCCTAGCCTCCTGTTCTAGACGCTTCTTTTCAGCGCGCTCAAGTTCTATCTGCCGCCCTTTTTCTTCTGCAAGTTTTAAGGCCAGTACATGCTGCTCCGCAAGGAGTTCTGCATATCCTCTCGCCTCTTTCTCGGCGCGCTCTTTTTCTGCACCGTCAATCTCTGCACGACGTGCGCGCTCTTCAGCGAGTTGCTGCAACTCCGAATATCTTCGTACGAGTTCTTCTTCATGTTCTTTGGCCTCTTTCTCTACTCTGTGCTTACTGGCTCGTTCCATTTCAGCCTGAGTTGCGTTTTCCTGGGCTAGGGCTTCCATTTCCAATTGCTTCTTGGCGAGTTCTTCCATTTCATGCCTTTGACGATTTGCTAGATCTGAGGTCACCAATTCACGTTCAGCATGTAAGCGGCGTTCCTCTTCTAATTGCTCCTCCGTTTTGCGTAGTTTCTCGAGTGCATCAATCCGCTCCTGGTCTAAGCGAGCCCTTTCGGTCTCTTCTTGGGCTAGCCGTTCCTCTTCTGCTTTGATACGTGCGAGTTCTGCTTGTCGCTGTAATTCCTTGAGACGTCGCTCCTCAGCCTTGGTTGCCTCTTGTTCAACACGTCGCTGTTCAGCGGCTACCATCAGCTGCCGTTGTCTTTCCGCTTCTTGTTCGCGTTCTTCGGCCAACTTCTTTTCAAGCAACCGCCGTCTTTCTTCCTCTTCGACTCTTTCCAATTCCAGGCGAACACGAGTCGCTTCCTCAGCGGCAAGGCGTTCATTTATCTCCTGTATCCGACGCGCCTCGGCAGCCTGGAGCTCCTCTTGATATTTGCGTTCCATGTTGAGTGCCTGCTCAACTTCAGATCGAAGAGTTGTAGCTTCCTCTGTCCATTTTTTAAGTCGAGCGTCTGCATCACCGATAGCATCATTTCTGGTTTTGTAGAGGTCTTCCCAGACAGAATTTCCCAACGCCTTTGATTTTTCATCCATAGGCCGCAGCAACCCTCGTATTGGAGGAATTGAGTCAATAATTTTCACATGAGCCAATTGCATCGTTCCTAACGAATTCAACGTTTCTTCAAGTTGATGAATAGCGGCTTCGTTCTCTCGAGGTATGTTTGAAAACGAATTCCTTTGCTTGAGAAGTGATAATGTGATTCCGTCGATATCTGCAACCACACCAACGAGAGCCGAATCGATTGATTTGGCCACTATAGCCATCTCGTAGTGCGATTTCAATTGTACCAGAGTTTCAAGGTTGCCGTTGATCCTTAAGGAATAAGAGTTAGAGTCGGCGCGCACTGTACGATCGAGAGATGCGACATCAAAAGGAATCGCGGGTGTTTCGTCAAGCGAATGAATATTAAAATCACTGGAAGGGGTTGGTGATTTCATACTGGCGGTATCTGATGCAGAATATCGAGCTACGAAAGGAACGTGGTTTGACAGACTGTCAACAAATGCGGTGACCTCTTGTTGTATAGGTTCAAGGTCAAGCAAGTCAACATCCTGGGCGTCATAACCATGTGGACTCAACGTTGAGAGCCTCTCTTGCGTCTTTGGATCCAAAACACTTTCAGTCAGATCCGTGACTCGGATTTTTTTGTCTTCGATCCGTGTCATAATTCCATGGTATTTATCGCGAACGGTATTCATGGCAGAGGATTGCCCTCGGATTGCAACAAGCAGTGATAATAGCTGATGACCGGCCTCCGATGAGCGTTTCAAGATTGCAACTTTACCCATCAAATATGCCAGTAAATTCGGCTCTAGCGTGACGGATAGCGCATCCAGTGGATCGTTGATTTCCGCCGTTATTGTATTGGTGATTTGTGCAAGTCGTTGCTCGAAGTCCTCATTGATTGATTGGGATGGGGGTAAGTCCGCTGTTGGGCTTTCTGGAGTAGGAGGCGCATCCATGCCGCCAAATTGCTGCCGCCATCGATCTCGGTCCATTACTTCTGTCATTTGAATTTTCGCGGATCTCAGTAACGCCAACTTGGAATCGATATTGGAGGATATCCTTCTGCAATCACGCAACCGGATTAATTGCCCCGACATAGACTCACGTAGAGCTATAGCTTCGTCCCGCAGTGAAGTAAGCCTTCGCGCACTAGTGACCGCGTTTTCTTTGAATTCCTGTTCGACGCAAGGAGAATCTAGTGCAAGAAGAGCTGAGGGGATTTCGCGTAAATGATCATCGGCACTGTGAATACTTTGTGTAGTATCTTCCAATAGAGATGGGAGGAACGCGATGAATACAGAATGACTGGTAGGGATGAGGCATCGTTCTGACGTAAAGTCAGGGGGACTTCCATCTCCATCTTCACTGGGCACGCCTTCTTTCAACTTTCGGATAGCGGTAGAAAGTTTCACAGAGAGTTCGGAGCTCGTTTGGAGCAATATTTCAACTCGCCTCACCGCCTCATACAAGTCCTTGTATTCTTTAGCAGCGACATTGACCATACGAGCAAGTTTGTTCGCAGCAGCGATATCCGCAGAAAGGAATTTGACCAAATTTTCGTTGGTCGCCTTTTGGTCAGGAAAGAGAAAGTGTTCAGGGCGCGGAAATGGGTTGCTTGGCGATGAAGGATCTCCTCGTATTGCCAAACGTTTGAAGATGGTATCGGCTCGCGAGAGGAATGCAGTGCTCTGACGAGCTGTTGGATGTTGAAGCTTCGAAATCTCGATCTCTTCAAGGAGGTTGGCAGCAGTAAGGTGATCTTTCTTAGTCTCTACGTAGATGTCGTCGGCCCTAAGGTAATAATGTTAATACAGGGAAAAACGAATGAAAATATCAAGCATACTTTCTCCATTGCATGACTAAATTGATTGTAAACTTGCTGACGTTCTCCATCTCGTTGATGCATTTTTCCTCCAGTCGATCTTGCTCGTCAAGTAGCTCATCAGGTACGGGTTTTCGACTATGATCAATCAACCTATCCAAGGCCTTCCCAGCAGCCGCAACTTTCCCGTGTCTGAGGCTGGTAACTCTACCGGAGAACTGGGCTGCATCTCGAGATAGTAATTCAGCGAGTTTGAAGCGAGCGCTTCTTGAAAACGCGGGAGAATTTATGATATTATCTGACGCTGAAGCTTGCGAAGCGATGGATCCACGGCGAGTCGGACCAATGGAATCTTCAACGATTGTGGATGATTCATAGATCGAGAAATTCCAACAAGCGCGAGTGGCGCAAAAGGAACGCAGGTCTTCGATGATCTGCCGCTGCTCTTTCCATGCAGCTTGTCGGTTTTCTTCCCATTGAAGTCTGATACCCATCATCTCCAAGTTTTCTGAGCGATCGCGAAGGAGGTGTAGAAGTTTGTCAAGTGCGTAAATTGTTGTCAAAGTAAGCTCAATTACGTCGGTATCTTCAGCTGATAGGTTTCTCTGTGTTGCGGCTAAGAGGTATTGTAAGGGAGAGGAACGGATGAAATAACAGATATCTACGCACCTTTTGTTAGCTGCCTGAGCTTTGTCAATTCTCCCGTATCAAATATTTCTGTTTCCTTCTCAATTGCATCGTGTTCGGTCATCCATTGCTGCAATTCCACTCGTGTAGGTAGCCCTGGTACTTCCTCCGCTGACGACCGGAGCGCTTCCAAGCCAACAAATACCTCAATGGGAGGTAGTGCTTCTAGAAACTGAAAAAAAAAGTTATAGAATAGTAAAAGAATATGCGCCAACAGATGGTGAGCAACTCACTTTGATTTTTTCCTCGATCCATGCTTTCCTCTCACTGAAAGTCTGCAACTCGATGACCTCATGCGATTCTAATGCTTGCTCCTCGCCTGGAGATAAGTTACTAGACGCAATATACGCGGCGTCTTCTGGGTCCCTTTCAGCACCGACGCGTGGATTAGCGGGAATATTAACGGAATCTTGAGTCCCTTCGTTCAACCGGGTAACTGGATCTGCCATTGTCCAAGATATTGAGCAAAACGTTGAACGCGTCTGTGGGGAAGTATTGAAAAGCTTAAGATGATAGAGCCATGCACAGCATAGGACGGAGGGAGATAATCGCGAGTAGAAGAAGTCAGTCGTGCATCTAGCAATGAGGCAAGGTCTTTAACTGGCGTCAGTCAAGTAAACGAGAAGTACGTGAGAAAACAAATCCCTGCCTTCCATCATTCGAACAGCGCCGGCATCAGTAACGACTTTGAGGCCACGACCAAGCCTCATGTATATAACCTCCTGGTTGCATCATGGCCAGGCTCAGTGCGAACTTAGTGCAAGAAAGACACGCTCACACACACAAAATTGACATAAATGTTCTACAAATATTTAAATTGACTTCAAATACTTAAAGTAGTAGTAAGTTAGGGGCTTTCAGATGCATGTTCATCCTTTACCACAAACAACGACCAATTAAGCTGTTAGCCTGTTTTCTTCGCAAACGCACAAAATAATCAAACCTCATTTTTGGTAGACCGTCGCGACAAGGTTTGCAAGTGTAGTCGAAGCGCCAGTACTTAACCTGAGTTTTTCGATTCCGCGTTGGTCCTTATTCTGGTCCGACGATTCCAGTCCCAACCGCGTTTCGATCTCCTGCTAGTCTCGGTGCCAGCCACTCTTAATGGTTCGAATTTGAATCACTGCGTCCCATACGAATTGGGACGGTTAAGAGAGAGGCTGGCACTGAGACTAATCTCCTGCAAGAAAGCAGCAACGTCTGCCAACGATCTTACAAGAGGGTATAAAGTAGCCATTTGGAAGCTGGAAGACAATTTATCAGTTTTGCGCATCTCCCTATCTCTGGGACTCAAAAAACGTAGAGTAATAGTACCGTGAGTGCTGTGCGTCATTGAGGAGTTCTCTAACTTCTCTTAGCTCCTTTTGTATTTCCTGATTCGTGGCAATGCGATCAGCTTCTTGACGATTGAATATTGACTACTGGTCGCGCCGGGTATCTGATCCTTTCAAAGTTTTATGAATGCCGACTTGTAGAAGGGTCAGAAGTCGTCGATCTTTGATTGGATAAAGCGACGTTAAATAAGATCTTTCTTCAGGCACCTGATATCTTGATTCTTTATTGAGGAGCTGTACTTTACGTTGAAGAGCGACAATGTGCCTTTTCGCGAGGAAGTATGGGATGATCGCAATAGGTAAAAGCAGTGTGGATATGAATGGAGCATGGTCGATTGCGGGATAGGAGCGTAACGCACGTTGGGTTCAACGGGTTGGGAGGGCTGTGGCTTATCTTCAAATCTCGAAGATGTTGGATACTCGCTGGATATTCGGTAGTTGTGACAGGAAATCCCGACGTTCCTTTCATGTCCATGGGACAAATGGAATGGTTCAGGGAAGAATGGAAATGATGGAATGAATAGCCTACTTGTCCTGTTATCAATCTTAGTGGCAGGAAATGCCACTTGTCATGTGCTACCAAAGATGAAACAAGTTATTAATATTGGCAATCGCTTTCGATCCATAGGATCTACAAAATTCGTAATTGCGAAAGGATCCTTGTAGGTAAAGGGTATCAACAGCTTGAAACGAGGAAAGGGTTATATAAGGTATTAGGATATCATAAAAAATGGTATTTACGTACATCTACCACACTAGAATTATGGCTTACAGAAAAGCAGAAGGCGATACGAAGGAGTGAAAGTTGGAAACAAGCAAGGCTACATACGATGAAAGCTGAAAGATAGCAATGGTATAAAGACAAAGACCCAAAATATATAAATACAACAACGATGGACGACTCAGCTGAGGAAGAATTTCCACCACTTTCGTTTCTTCTGTGTTTTCTGCGCATCCTTGGATGTAGACTTCGACTTTGCACCCGTCTTGGCTGGTATAGCCTTGAGAGATTTGCGTAGTTGGCCAGGTTTCTGAGGTGTTTTAGGTTTTACCTTCGGCAGCCTGTAAAGATGGTAAATTCTAAATGACCCATAAAATTGTAGCGAATAGAGGAGACTTACTCATCGACCATCACAACATAGTCCTTTTCTGATCTTAGATTCCTCACGACAGCATTAATTTCAGCTTGATATTTGAGTCTTGCACTATCCGGAACGTTGATTTTACGCCTCCATATCGCTACGCTATTTCCTGATTGTGAGGGTAGATAAACAAAAACAGTGACTAGACGTGCGGGATCATAGAATGCGGTTGATTCTTGCAACGTTTTATCCATAGTGCCTTGCAGTTGGTTAAACGTGAGCCAGTCGAATGCAGGTTCGTTAGGATGTTGATGCATTCTGAAAACAGCGTTTACGAAGAGAGCACCCCGTTCGCGAGTCTCAAGAAATTTTATCAACTGTTCATGCAGAAAATCATCAACATTCAACCAGACAGAAAAAGGAGAAAGCATCGAAACGTACACCAAATGTAGCCAAATTGAACGACATCTTCTGGACCCAAGCCAGCATATTGGCGACACGTTCATCCTTGTTCGCAGGGAACATCCAATGTATCCTCTCCCGTGCAAAACGGGAATTACCGAAAAAAGCATTAGAGACAAAAGCAAACGCCGCGCCTCTCGATTCGACAAAGCGTACATTGGATGTGAGGTTGAGGGGCGTCGTCGCAATCCCTTGTTGTTGTTGCGCCTGCACCAATGTTTTCGACGGAACACTACGCGGACTCCCGCCCCACAGATCTGACGCTTTGGGTGAGAAATGAACACGACGGTTTGGGTCGTACTCATCGTCGCTTGAATCTACAGAGCCCCAACCATTGTCGGCGTCATATGCCTCCCATACGTCTCTGTTTTCCTGTGGTTTCGCCTTCGGATGAAGTTTTGCACCCTGAGTCGCCGCCAATTGCGCCTGAAGTTGAGCAGCTTGCCAGCTTGCATCTGCGCAGCTTGGTGTTGCGCGGTTGTCATGTTTCCATTTTTTTGATTTTGACCCATGGCACCCAGGACCATCGCCAATTGTGCCTGTGTCTGGGCAGCTTGTTGCTGTGTAGTCAGAAGTTGCGCGGCCGACATTCCACTTTTCTGGCCTTGAGCGATAGCACTCTGGAGCGCTGCCAAATGGGCCTGAAGTTGAGTGGCATTCTGTTGCATAGCTTGGAGTTGCGCCGTCGTCGCATTCGAAGGACCTTTCTGATTTTGACCCTGAGACAGCATCGAGTTTAAAATTTGTGCCTTCTGCTGTTCAGAAACTTGGGCTCTGGAGGCAGCGGTTTCCTTGGATTGCGGTCCAGCGCCCCATTCCGAATTAGATTGCGCGCGTCCTCCGGCACCCCATTCACCGCCTGCCCCCCAACCAGTGTCAGTGGGTTTCCCCCAGCCATCATCGGCTGGTTTCCCACTAGCATCAGCAGTATTCCCCCAGCCTCCGTCAGCTGTCTTGGACCACCCACCGTCGGCTGTTTTCCCCCAACCCGAGTCTTGTTGTTGACCCCAATCATTGTCTTCCTGAACCCAACCACTGTCGGATGGAGCGTGTCCGCGACCGTGTCCTTGACCTTGACCTCCTTGACCTTGACCTCCTCGGCCTTGGCCACTCCAATCGTCGTTGGATTGACCCCATGTGCCTCCTTCCCCTTGATCCCAGCCGCCTTGCTGACCCCACCCATCTGCCTGACCACCCCCCCATCCATCGTCAGGATGCTTAGTACCACCACGACCTCGCCCACGATCCGATTTGCCTCCGCCTCGGCCTTTTTGTCGGTGTTGCTGTTGTTGTTGCTGTTGGCCCCATCCGCCAGTTTGTTGACCCCAATTATCCCCTCCGCTTTGGCCCCAACCATCGCCTCCATGTTGCCCCCATGCATCCGCAGTCTCCTCAGTTTCGGTTTCTGAGGGTTCCTCTTGGTCCCATCCGTCTTTCCCCCAACCCTGCCAACTTTGACTCTGTCCTGGTTGGGGCCGTTGCTGGTGTGTTGGATGGCCGGGATGCGAATGGTGCTTCGAATGTTGGGGCCGCTGATGACCTTGGTGGGCCTGCGGGTGTTGCTGGTGCTGCTGGTGCTGATGTTGTTGGCCACGCTGCGGTATTTGTTGATTCCACGCATTTTCATTTTCTTGGCCCCAGTGTACATTTGCACTTTTCGTCTGGCGATGTTTATTGCTCCAAGTGTTTCCTCCAGTCATAGTCCAACTGGCATCGGGTGGGATAGCGGCTGCTGGTCTTCCGTTGGGCACAACTGGCTTGGGATATGTCCAGGCTGTCTTCCCGGGAGGTGCTGTGGCGGTCGGTTGGGGTGGTTTAGAAGTACCATGGCCTTGGGCTCTTAGCCGATTTGAAGTTGATTCTAGAAGCGCTGCAGCTGCCGAAGCCGAGGACATTGGAGCACCCGGTGCGTGATTCGAATGGTCCTTGAGGGGTTCGTAGCGCATTGCAGGCGAAACGCCGATGGAATTCGTGTTCGTGTTCGTGGGATAGACGTTAAGACGTCCCCGACTCTCTTCTAGTTTTCTTGCTGCTTCACTGGCGGAGCTTAGCTTCTGACCAACGAGACTCTGCGCGTGAGCCCTGGAGGCTGCTTCGGTGAGAGAGATAGTTGGGTGAGGGGCAGGCGAGCCCATTGCAGACGGGGCTGCGGTGGCTGTCAAAGTCTGGCTCTGCTGCCCTTCCGCATAGGGATGGGCGGGTAAGTCTTCGTGGCCGCTCCAAGATCCAGAATCATAATCATCCCGAGATTGTTGACTTTCTCCAATGTCAGATAACGGTCGCCTAATCTGGCTAGATTGACCTCCAGGTGATGAATGCTCGGGGATGGTTGGCAAGATACCGTGACTCTGAGGCGGTGGGGGTTGTAATAGACTTTCTGGGTGGTCACCCCAGGCTTCTTCAGATTCGTGTCTTGTTCCCCAAGTGTCTCCGGCGGCTTGGGCTTCTTGCGTGCCCCAACCACCGGAATCTGTTCCCCATGCAGCCGCTTGGCGTTCCATAGGAGGATCAGGTCTGAAGTCGATCTCTAGATTAAGATCATAGATATCAGGTATGAGATTGCAACAGAATAAGAAGGAAACGCACCTGTGACCGCAGCGCTCATGACGGTGGGCTCTGGCGCCGGTGCTGTGTTTGAACCAACATTTTTCCCCGCTGATATTTCGTCTGTTTTCTGCTTCCCTTTTGTTTTCTTTGCCATTGAACCTCCCAGGGACAGAATACGTGGGCTGCTCTTCGAATTTACGTGAGGTGAGTCGTGGTGAATTACGGTTCGGGGTCGACGACCCTTCGTCGACGATCGTAAACTAGATGATTTCGGAGGAGCCGGAACGGATTATATTTTCACTGATAAGATCGGCTTGAACTGGAAGAGAAAAGGACTGGGAGGCGGATTGTGCGGATGAGCCAGCTGCACGAGGCACACATCGCCAACTATCTGCAGTGCAGAAGAGGCGTTTCGATGCAGTGTCACGCCTACATGCGTCACGCCGGCCATATAAGTCACGAGGTTTTCCCAATTGGGCTGCATGTGTTTCTCTCCTCCAATGTTTATCTCAATGAAACCCTCATCTGGCAGCTCTGGAAATCTCTGGAACTATACTTCATACAGGAGGCTTGCGAGAACTACTTATGCATCATCAAGGTGGACGCAACCTGGCAACGCTTGGCTCCGCAAAAGGGGCACCGTGTTGATCCACCAAATCACTATCAGGGTTTGATGGCTGTGCTCGCCAACAGATAAATAGCGCCAATGCAGGCGGTGATGCTCTTTAGACTGGACTCTCACCCCGCTGCCCACATTTAGCATCGTCCGTGACGAAAGACTCAGGTTAAGTCTTTTTGCTACACAATGGCCATTCAATTCTGGAGCTGGATCTTCATCATTCAAATTATGCTGGTTCGACCTGGCTATGCCAAAGTCGGTCACAACTATGAAGTTCTCGCCCGAAGAGCCTTGGGCAAAGTCTTTTCGTGCGTACCACATAATATCCCTCGTTACTTTATTGATGTTCTTAACTATAACTTCTCCTAGTCGTGATCTCACTGAAGCAGAAGTCACCACGAGAAATACTTTCACGGCGCTTGCAGTCACTGCCAGCGTGTTGTTAGTCGTCGGTCTTGTCGGTCTCTTCCTCGTCATCTGGAGGTCGAAGAGGCAGACCAAAGTTCCTGAGCCCGAATCAGGAATTGCAGATGTCAAAGTTGCTGATGGAAGGCCATCCTGGTGGATGGTCGAGGGCAAGAACGAGAAGATGGACTGGTGGAGGCTGAGTCACAGATTGGAATCCACGGAAGCGCCTGCTATCGACACCAGCAAACCTGTCGAAGGCGGTCGCATTGCGCGCTTGAAAGCTGCCCTCCAGCGGCGGTCTGGAAATGTGCAAGGACCAATCATTCCGATGTATCGCAGCACAACCCCGAGCCCTACAGACACTCTCGGCCTCCCAATTCAAACCAACCCCAACATTGAGCCGAGATACCCCGAAAGTCTTGAGCGCGGGTACCAAGCGCCTATCTACCCCGTCCAATCGCCACCTCAGATTCCACTTCTCTACGTTGGCGACAAGCCTCTGAAGCGAAGCCCTACTTCGCCTCCCCGCGCGATAGTCACCAATGGTCAACGTGCAACGCTTTCCCGGTCTGGAGCTCGTGCCGGTGTACCAAGATCTCCTGCTGTCCGACGGAGGGATTTGTTGCACAGACATTCCTTCCGAAACCCCTTCCTTCCCTTGAAGACTCCGGACGCCACTACCACTCTGAAGATCTCAGCGCCAACTCCACTCGCTTACATTGACACCACGAATCCCAAGCTCACTTATGCTCCCAGCCTTATGCGACCTCGTGCAGCTCCCCTACCGCCAAGCGGCCCACGAGGCTCGTACAGGCCACCTGTTCCACCCAAGCTTCGCAAGCCAACACCGCTCAACCTGCTCAACCCGCAAGATAACCGCCAGCCATTGTCTGCAGCTAGAGTTCGCATTGGACTTCCTGCCTCACCACGACCCGAATTCCGTAGCACAAACAGCGCGATTTAAGGGTTCTTCACCTCGAGCTTATTTTATATTTGTACGGCCAATAACATAACCATATTGCAACGTTCAAATCATTCATGAGTAAATTTTGGTTGAGAACATCAAGCAAGCAAGAATAGTTCTAAAGGCTAGTGTGTAAGATATCCATGGTGATTCATGTTATAATCCTAAGTAATGTGATTCAAAGCTTGCTAAGAACCGCCTCGAGGACCTCAGTCGTAGTACTTTTACCCTTGAGATCAGGAGTAAGAACCCTGCCTTCTCTGATAACTTGGTCAACTGCCAAGTCCAGTCTGTCAGCTCCCTTCACATAGCCGAGGTGGCGAAGCATAAGAGCTGCAGAACGAATAGAAGCCAAAGGATTAGCGATGCCCTTGCCCTCGATATCAGGTGCCGAGCCGTGAACACTAGGTTATTGAAAGAGGTGCGCGGAATGAGTTTTGAAACGGAGGACAGATAATGATAGCCACGCACGGTTCGCCCATGACGAAGTGTTCACCAGCATTAATCGAAGGGATCAATCCGAGAGAGCCGACAAGGGCAGCAGCAGCGTCACTTGGATTTGGGATGATGAGAAACAAGAAGACCATAAACCTTTTCAAAGAGAGCTCACGATAGAATGTCGCCATACAGGTTGGGGGCAACCATAACATCGAAGATTCTATATATGGATTTAGTAGGTGATAAAAAAAAATTCGAAGACAAGGTCTTTACTCAGGTTCACGGAACAGACTAATTGGTCGTCCAGGTTAAGTATTTAGTCAATAACAGGATGGTTTACGTTAACTTACCGATAGACCGCACTATCAACTAATTGTTCAGCAATTGTCACGCCGTCGTACTTTCCATCTACACCAGGAAGACTAGGCACTTGGCGAACTGTTTCTCGGAAAAGACCATCTGTTACTGATAAGACATTTGATTTGTGGATGATGGTAAGGTGCTAGAAAAAAAAAGTGAACACTCAAAAGTTGGGACTAGCTCTAACCCAGCAACCTTGCGAGGGCGTGCGAGGGCAAGTTCGAATGCCATTTGACCTATCCTTCGAGATGCGCGTTCAGTGATTAATCGGGATGCGCGTGCTTCTTTTCCATTTTCGGTGTGAATCAAGGTCTCTTCCTTGACATACTGAGGAATGAAGTGATTAATTTGAGCACGAGTTGAATGTCGACTGTGACTTACCAGACACTCTGTGTTTTCACGAACAACAATCAAATCGACAGCAGGCTTTTGGTTGACATCAGCGGAAACCTTAACAAAAATCATCAGATATGTCGATGAATCGAAGTAGAAACAAGCTTACTGAGACCACGGGTCGGATGTTGGCGTACAGATCAAGCTTTTTGCGCAGAGCCACGATGGGAGAGGAGTACCCGGTGACCTTCCTCGATGGCGAACTGAAAAAAGTTAATTAATAAGACAATTGGAAAGCAGAATACTGTGGATATCTACCTCACGGATCCGAAAAGAGCGCAATCGCACTCATTTTTGAGGATACTATCCAAAACCATACCCGTTGGAAACATTTGATACACGCATTGAGTCTCCGAAACTCACTCGACAGTTTCCTCTGGAAGAGCGACTCCATTTCGTGTAAAGCATTCCCAGCCAGCAATAAGGTCAATGAACTCTGGTTTGGGAATATCAGATCCTAAAGCAATGATAGCTTGTTGCGCTGCCTTAAATCTCGTTCAGCTTGACCTCGCAATAAAGATGTGAGCTACATACAGGAATGACTTCTTTTCCGATGCCGTCCGCAGGGATAAGACCAATTTTAAGGGACTTCCTGGCCGTCGTAGAAAGGGATCTGAAAGGTGCTCTGAACATGGTTGAGAATTGTTTCCTATGAACTATAGTTGTCCAATGGCAATAGTTGTCTGGAAAATATCGAGAAAATGATGTCACATGATCATCTCGGCCGAAGACGCGTCAATCACGAGCGCGCAACACAACTGTTGTGGCTTGTTGTGAAGACGCGTCGCGTAATAAACGGAGCGCGCGTCATTTCAAATTCCTCTCTAACACACACCAGCGACGCAATGCTGCCTACGCCCTCCAACTCCCCACGCGCGGTTCTTGCACCCCTCACAAATACACTCGATGCCCCTCATGCGAAACCAACCACCTTCCTTCCTACTCCTCCTGCTGAGTCGAAAAGAGCCAAAAGAAGGCTCCCTGTCGAAGAGAAACCTGCCCAGAAACGCCTCAAGCTAGGCCAAAAGTCCAATGTATCCAAAGGCGAGAACACTGACAGCGACGAAGAATCAGACGAAGACCAGTGCATGGAGGCCGTCGATGTGGCACAAGCGCGAGCGCGAAGGAACACCGCGTTCCAGCTGCATACTCGGTTTATTGCAAGTCCCGCATCCATTTGCAGAAGACAAGCTCGTGAGTCCTTTCATTTCTTGTTACATATTTCCCACTTGATTCAACTTATATGCAGCGTCCACACTTCCCATCCTGCGATCATTCGTATCTTCCATTAAATCAGATGTCTACAAATGTCAGTCCATTGGGGAGGACACATATTTGACTCCTCCCTATGCTTGCTCCTATTCCTATGGTACGTCTTTTGGTTCATTTGCCTCACCGTCTCTAACACTCTACAGGTGCAAAGGCGGGGCGTACACCATTTCTAGCCGTTGCAACTGAACAAGGGACGGTGCATATCTTAAACACGTCCAAACGTAATGATTGGGATCCTGGTATGTTGTATCTTGGATATTGGTTTTCGCATTATTGATTGGAGGTTTCAGAGCCACAAAGAACTACTATGCAGCCCCACTACAACGGTGTTTTTGATGTCAAATGGAATGTGGACGATACTTCTCTCGCAACTTGTTCAGGAGATCAATCAACCAGAATCTCATCTGTGGAGACAGGCGAAATCATCAATGTTTTGCGTAGTCACAACAGCACAGTCAAATGCATGGCATGGGATCCCAGCAATAGGTCTCTCTTGGCGACGGGTGGGCGTGACGGAGCGATTTGCTTATGGGACTTGCGAGTAGGAAACAGCTTCCATGAGAATGGTTTGTTTGCTGCAAATCCTGTAGTGACAATATATGGCGCTCATGAAGACACGCTTATCAAAAGTAAACCCAAACCACGGAAAGGAAAATACCAACCCACACCGCGCACCGTTACTAGTATTTTATACCCTGAGTCCCAACCATACGGCCTCGTCAGCAGTGGCTCCTCCGATGGGTAGGTGAACACAAACGGGTGTAAATTACTTGGCTAATTCTCTTGTATCCAGCATCCTTCGGTATTGGGATTTACGAGGTTCTCTGAAGAAGACCAAATCGACAAAACAAAAAGTTCCATCCGAGGTCTACTCTTCTTCCGTCGACCCCACCCTTTATGGTTCCAAACGCCCAAGAGGTATCATTAGCCTTGCTCAGGGGACAGGACCAACTGCTGGCCTTATCTTCGCAGTTGGGGCCGATTCCCGGATACACACATACGACCTACCAACTCTGACTGCACGTAATACGTTTTCACATGAAAACATGCAAACGAGCTCCTTCTATGTCGGTCTTTCTGTTTCACCCTGCGGCCGTTGGCTTTCTTGCGGTGGATCTGGCAAGAAAGGCAATAGTTTCTTATTCGACGTCGAAAGCGCGGGCCGAACAGGATACAATTCTCAGAAAGGGTTCGAGCTGAAGGGCCTCACAGCAGAGGTGGGCGCTGTCGATTGGACTCAGGATTCGCTCGCGATGTGCTTAGATGACGGCATTGTTCGTATATGGAGGCCAGACGTTGGGAGGCATATTCAATGCTTAAAAAATCCAGCGGAGAACATGTGGGATTGGCTCTGGTCATCATGATAAAGCCCAATGGTTTAGCCGCGTTTTGTAAATGTCTACAAATGTCGTTGGGATAAGTGAAACGAGCAAAGCATATTATACAATTAAGGTATCCGGATCACCAATATAGAGGAGTTAGCGGAGTGTTGAAAGCTATGGAATCTGGAGGAAGTGAAAAAGATTTCACTTTTGCTGTATTGCATTAACGAGCCTGTAAATAGTCACAAGTTAGCGCATGAACTACACAGTGATTAATCAACGCAAACAGACCAGTCGAGCCCTTCCTCCAGACCTTCTCCCTTTGTCGCACAGCTTCCTCTAACACTCCATGGCCGTGTCTTTTCTCCTCCTGCAAGTCCGAGCTGTTCGCTAATCTCTTCGGGTTTGAGGGCACCTTCGACGTCTTGTTTGTTGCAGAATACTAAAAGAGGGGCACCCTTCAGCTCCTCCTCCGAAAGCATTGTTAGGAGTTCCGTCCGTGACGTTGTCAGCCGTGCGTGGTCGGATGAATCGATGACATATATAATGGCAGAGGTATTGGGGAAGTAGCATCTCCAATAAGGACTGGCATTTCAAATGAGGTCAGTAAGACAAAGATTAATTGAATTAACGCGTTACCGTATACTTGACTGCCCACCAAGGTCCCAAACTTGGAATTTAATGTTCTTATACTGTACGATATTCAGCGTTGTATAATCTAGTTGAGAAAAGCATACTTGCCTCTACAGTTTCGACATTGAAACCAATCGCTTTAATTCGTGATCAGCACAAAAGTCAGGGGAATACAGCTCAAGAATTACTTGGTATAGTAGAAACAACTTCTCCAATCTAAGAAAGGATTTGTAAGGGGTTTATCCAATAGGACAGAGCAAGAATTACAGACCTGTAGTCGGTAGAGGATCGTAGTCTATACAATCGGGACATAAGCGGTGAGCCGGAGCACAGGAGAAGCGGCTACGTAGCACAAGCACATACCTTTCCCGCAGAGTCCAGTCCCAGCATCAGAATGCGTACATCCTGATCCTTACTCCATCGAACCAGCGACGTGAGGGAGGAGAATAAAGTGGATATTGATAGACCCATAGCGCAGAGACCGTGAAGGGCGTAAGAGTGAGAAAGTGGGAGAGACGAAGACGGAAATTGGCTTTCGGCAGTGTTAGTGAGCAGGGAAATGACATGAAATTCATGTCCACGTGAGCGCCTTATAACTGGCATGTCAATGTCAAATACCGCGTCTTCAGCAATTTCTCGGACACCGGTGCACCGCCCTCTCCCATTCCCAACTGTTAATCTAAAGCGAAGCTGTTGCTCTAAACTATGGGGAAGGCCACAACGAGTGGAACCACTGCAACTGACAGTCACAAAAAGTCGAAATCAAAGAAGGATCCACATCCCGCAAAAGATTTGAGCGAAACGACGACGCCGAAGGATTCGGCCTCTTCTGTAACCGAATCTAAGGACCTAGGTACTACCCTCGCACCCGAGGCGACAGGATCTCAACCCAAAAAAGTATCCAAGAAGAAATTGAAAAACCTGCCAAAAGCTTCACCTGAAGTTGCCGAAACACTGGCAATCGCTGTAGAATCACCAAAAAAGAGCAAGAAGCGAAAACACAAAACAGAGGACCATGACTCTCAAAAAGACGACGGGATCATCTCGAAAAATGGTGTAGAAGAACCTCCGAAGAAAAAGCACAAAAACAGGACAGAATTTGCGGATCCCAGAGCAGATTCGACACTCAATGCCCAGTCTCGCAAAGGTACGTAAGGCTTCTTTTCCAAGGTCTATGGTATTTTATTTTGTCTTGGCTATAGCTCTGGAATATGCATTTTTGCAGATGAATCGTCCTTCCAAGTGGAAATTCAACAAGGCACGACAGAACTGGCTTATTAGGAATATATGGAATCCTGACGCAGTGAGTAGTCTGGTCCTCGAAATCTTGTTATCTCAATACTAAACAGCATCTTAAGATATCGGATATCTACTTCCCTTTTGTCTTAAAATACCTTACCAACGTACAAGGAGGATCACGCGAAGTATGTTTGCTAAATTCACCGATATTCCTTCTGGTAACTCATACGATTTTTAAATAGAAATTGAAGGAATCTTGTCAAACATACCTGAAGCTTCCAGAGGTTACAAAAACAGCACAAACCGATGAAGCTGTCCCATTGACTCCAAAGAGCATTCTCAAGACCCCCTCATCAACTGCAAAGCCAACACCGGGACCGCTTATCGATCCTTCTCCGACCACTGGAACACTGATTGCTTCAGATTCGGTCCTCCCTCCAACAGCAGCCACCAGTTTATCTGCAGAATCCTTGGCTGCCATCAGGCGAAAACGTGCTCAAACTCTATATGACGCATTATGCTCTGACGCATCAGCAAGTGTGGAAACATGATATCTTCACTCATACATACCCTTTGGAAAGATAGCTCTCGCAGAACATCTGCAACGCCCAACCCCTTCGGAATCATGGATCTTGTAAGAGGATGATTGCCCATCTCTTTGTGTTTTGTTTCAAACGACATTTCTAACGATCCCCGAGAATAGCAAGCGGAGAAAATGCTCAGTTGCATAATGCTTAATAAAATTGATCTTTCCATTGAAGGAATATTATCACCGCTTAAGCCTCGGGTTTTTGGCACATGTTAAAGTTGAATTATGGCTCTGCGACATTCACATCCAAGTAGGGGGACTCGGAACCTGCTCAGAATAAATCCAATTCTCATTTTTGCATCTTCTCGCAAGTCAATTTGTACAAGCAAATTGCAAATGAACGTTCTGAACAACCGGCCATTGTCCTCCATTGTTCTTCTAGTGTCCAGGTGGTGTCCAGGGAGCATTAGACCTTGAGCAGCTGAGCTTGAGCGCTTGAGCGCTTGAGTCAAGTTGAGTGTGGTAAGTATATTGATTAGAATTTGTTTGTCTTGGCATTGCGGCGCGTAATTGGCACCCAATCAAGCGCCACCTATCTTGTAACCCACCACATCACTAAGTACTGAAGCCATGGCGGACGAGGAGCTCAAGCTCGTTGCCACAACGGCCTTCAGAACTCTCATTACAACGCGCAAGCTCAAAACCCCTGTTACTTCTATGGAATTGCTCACGAGCGTTATGACTACCAAAATCCCCAAGGACTTCTGCCGCACGCGAAGACCCCCAAATTTCGACTCACAGACCTCACTCGGTTCGAAAATATCATTGAAGATCTCTCAAATACATGGACCGATGGTGTCATTATCTTTTCACGCGATAATTCTACCAGAGGAATGATGATCTGGGAACTGTCGACCTCTCAACCAGTAGGACCCAGCGGTCAACCGCTACTTGGGGCTGGCCATTCCTCTCTTGGAGGCGGTTCTGACCTATCTGGGTTCAACTCCAGAAAAAGGAAGAGAGTTATTGATGAAGACGCTGATTCTGCTGCTGGCGACGATGAAACTCTGTTGGAGGAGGATGACCCAGCAGACGCTTCTTCCTCAACCCTGGCCAACTTGAATGCAGATATGAGAGAGGTTTACACCATCCTTCAATCAAGTACAGCAAAGGGGCGCCTCCTTGCTGAACAAGTTAGCCACTTTAACAACATTGATGTGTGTCTCGCAGACCTAACACCCCATTACTATATTCCAGTTTCGTTCCAAAGAAGATACTTTGATCCTATATGCACTCATATCACGAAAGAAGATTGCGCCAAAGCCCGTCGCTCGGCTTCGGCTGGAGGCCAGTCCTCATATATCCCTTCTGGGAACAACGAACCGTCACCCACAAGTATCTGCGACCGCGTTCATTTTCGTCCTCTCATTCGCCCTCATACCGACGTTACTCTTGGCCATTGCTCATACCTCAATACATGCTATTCCGAACCTACATATGCCCAATCCCCCTCCATACATCCTTCCTTCGCACAGAATCAAAGCCATGGTGTTCCTCCCAACACTCGTGGACCTGTATCACTGCCGTCAGGACTGGGCGCTGGCGGTAGGGGTAAAGAGAAAGCGCCCTGTCGATATCTCCATTATGAAATTGATTGGGATGGAGGAGATGGCGAGTGGCAGAAGGAAAGGAAGCCCCATAAGAAGACGCACAGGCTTTCCATAGGATTGGGGCCAACGGGACAAATAACAAAGCCGGTCAGTGAAATACGATTCAAGACATCTCATCGGTCAATCTTAATTTGAAGGGGTTCATCTAGCTTCCTCCTCAGTGGATAAATTGTGATCTACGCACGTTTGACTACTCAACCTTAGGTAAATTCCATGTTATCATGGCCGACCCACCTTGGGACATACACATGAGCGTCCGTATTCACGTATAATCAACTTCCGAATACAACCTGACTTTTTCGCATTATATAGCTTCCTTACGGTACTATGAACGACGACGAAATGCGTAGAATGCCAATTCCTATGCTTCAAGACGAAGGCTTCCTTTTCTTGTGGGTTACTGGTCGAGCTATGGAGGTTGGACGTGAATGTCTGAAAGTGTGGGGCTATACCCGTATTGATGAAGTCGTTTGGGTAAAAACTAATCAGGTTGGTCCTTTCTGTAAATTTCCACCTTGACTCTAATTGTAACTATATAATCTAGTTGCAACGCGTAATACGAACTGGACGGACTGGCCATTGGCTAAACCACACGAAAGAGCATATGCTCGTTGGTATCAAGACCGTTACGGACTCAAAAGGGGCATTAAAGTTCCCCACTTGGGCTAATCGATCACTGGATACCGATGTCATTGTATCAGAGGTCAGAGAAACGAGTAGAAAGCCAGAAGAAGTGTACGGCCTAATTGAACGGATGTGCCCTGGGGGACGAAAAGTTGAAATTTTTGGGAGGAAACACAATACCCGTCCTGGGTAAGTACTTCGTGTGGTTCTTATTGCCATGACCTTTTTTTTCGGCGAAGATCGTTACTAATTTCCCTGTGTCTTTTTCACCAGCTGGCTAACTCTGGGTAATCAACTGGGTCCAGATCAAATATACGAAGAAGATCTTGCATTGAGGGTTAAATCCAAGTATGTATCAACGTGACCTTTTCCAGGCCCTACAAGAAGTTGCTCACTCCGTCCTTTGTGCATAGATATCCAGACCGACCTATCAAAGTGCCCACACCACATTCCAATGCTAATACTCGCCCAGGATTGCCATAGACTCCATGATAATAGTCCACGGATATATATCTGTCCGCACGCATTACACATGCGGATACCTATTAATTTGTAACACCAGGTTTTATTATGCTCATCTTGGCTTTGCCATGCTATGCTATCCTTTTGTTTGTCTTTTATGTCGTGCATTTGTATATCGGACTGTAGGAATAGTACTTTCGTGTTGGTTGGTTGTCTATAATATAGAATTTCGGGATCACATTTGTCATTATAGCTCATGCGTTCGGTACCTGACGTGTGTGGGTGTTTGAATCACTAACTATTATACCACCAACAACTTGCCAACCCGATCACGATCCTTGATAGACGAAGGTTCATATTATGTCCATACATACACATTAATCGCCAATACATTAAATATTTATCTAAAAAGCACAAGCCCAATAAAATAACACCATCTCTCCATGCGTTCTAAATTCAAAAGGCCCTTGTTGTGTCGAGGATCTAGGAATATGTGCCAATTGAAAGCAACAAGTACCAGCAGGAAAAAATGAAGCAAAAGTGCCATGAAGGGATGGTTACGTAGATGGTATAGATATGGATGAAAAAAGAAGCAAAATCCCACAAATTACCGATCGAGTTCGTGCACAATGAGCTCATTCACTGCCTCCTTATTGTCAAGATATACTGAAAGAGAGGAATAGTTTGAGTGCTTTGTTTGTGTTAAGAAGAAAAAGTAACATACCATGATGCCCAGCACCCTCAACGATGTACATCTTTCCGTTAGGATTACCGGCCTTTTTCAGCTTCCTTATGCTCTCCTCCCCACCAACGGGATCCATCCAATCGTGGTCGCCATATACGAAGGTCACGGACAGGTCTTTCCGTAGGGCATCAATGCGATCAACGAGCGGTAAACGAGCATGAGCACCCGGCTCGAGGATGTGTGAGATACAATATTCTCCTGATCCTTTAGCGAGGGTGATGTTCATGATGTAGTCATGGAGGTCGCGGATCTCGTCGGGCGTAAGACCACTGAAGCGGCGAGAGGAATACTATCAAAGGTTGTGTTATTTGGCAAGCTCTATGTCCAAAGAATATAGCTTACCTTGCCGATAAGCATTGGGCCCCAAAACAGAGTAGATCGAACAAGTTGGAACGGACTCCAGCCTTCTTCCCAGAGATAAGTTAAAAACCGGCGAGTGCGAGTCTCTTGTCTCTTTTTCTCTTTCTGCTCCTCTCGGATGTCCTCAACACGGCCTTTGGTTGCTCTATGAAAGGATGATTTTTCCCTGACGGGTGGCCTTGAGGCGTCCGTTCCGTCTGTCGAGGCCGAGGGGCCTGAGGCCATGGTCTGGCCTTGATCGTCCGTCAACTCTCTTGAGAGCTCAGAGTAGTTAGGGCCGCGAGCAACACCAGCAGGAGAAAGCAAAATGAGCTTATGCACTCGATCGGGGTATTTGAGCGCATATGCTACGCTGAAATAAGCGCCCAGAGAATGGCCGATGAGGGTCACCTTTGGCAAGCTCATTTGCGAACGCCACTCCTCAAGCGAGTCCACAAAGAAGGATTCGGCTTCTGCAACGCGTGCCGCGACGTTATCGCGTTTTGCTTTCACGGTGAAGGGTACACGAGCGGAACGGCCCATGCCTAGCCAATCAAGCGCGAAGACGGAGGAACCCCGGCGAGCAGCCCATTCGGCCATTGGAGGAAAGTTATGGAAGAAGAATCCAAGGCCTGCGCCATATCCATGCAAAACTACGGCAGGTGGCGGCGCGTTTGGTGAAGGCGAGGTTGCTTTGATAGCAAGCATGTTGAGGTAATGATTGGGTTTCGAGAGCTGCACGCGAGATGATGTCGCAAGTACTGGTTCTGAAGTGTCCGTTGAAGACGGCCGAAAGAAAGGGAGCCGCCTGAGAAGGCGTTCCTCCGCTATGGCGCTTTGCTTCTCGCCGACAGCCCACCTTGTGCGGTGTAAGAGGACTGAAGATCTTAGAAAAGACAAACACTGACCAACTGCGCAGACTAGCGGTGAAAGCGGCTGGGATATCTCGTGCGGGAGGAAGGGCGGTGGACTCCATTGTTGAGGCACGGATGCGCCTGAGGGCGAAGGAGGCGAGGGAGGACGTGGTGGAGGTGCGATGCCCTGCCTGACTGCGTGCTGTGTCATTTATAACGAGAGCCCATCTACAGCCGTCCGTCCGCGTCACTGATATGCCCCGCGCACGTGCAATCCCGTTCGCACGCTCCCTTTCTCTCAACCACCATGTACAACGGCATCGGTCTTACAACTCCGCGTGGAAGGTCCGTACCAACAGCTCTTTTCCTTGTATCTATCTAACGCGTCATGCAGCGGCACGAGTGGATACGTTGTCCGCAATCTCTCGACTCTACGCGTCCACGAGAGGACCAATGACAAATCCGCTTGGGATACTGCTCCCCCAAAACACAGAGAGCCAGACGAGGCCATTCTCGAACACGAACGCAAAAGGAAGGTGGAAGTGAAATGCCTCGAGCTGCAGGATGAGCTCGAAGAAAAAGGGCACGTAATTTTGTATCTCTCCAATTTTTCTCGTACTCATATTTTCCATGTTACCAGTCTCGACGAATCAGAGATTGAAGCACAAGTCGACCAACTCCGTCAGAAGCTTTTAGCTAACCTCTCTGCATCTGCCCTCCCTACTCGCGGTCTCAAACCCTCTGATACCCATGGCATGGCTGCTGCAAAGAAAGCCGAGCTCTCAAAAATGGCCCGTGCTTTGGGCACGCGTGCTGACTACCAAGAAGGCGAAGCCTTCGACCGTGAAAAGCAAGAGGAAAACAGAATTAAACGGATTGCCGAAAGGGAAGAACGCGAACGGTCTAGAGCAGAGCACAAAGCCAAGATGACGGAGCAGAAGGCTAAATGGGAGGAGGAGCGCAAGGAGCGTGATAGGTTACGCCAGAAGGAAGAAGAGAAAAGGAGAGAGGAACGGGCTGCAGGAGGTAGAGATGCCAAGGCTGAAGAACGAGGAACTATTAGTATGCCTCCACCGCGTATACCCACCGGACCAAGACGAGAATACCAGGATAGGGACCGACCCAGTGACCCAGAATACCGCAATCGCAGTCCGCCTCGTCGTGCTCCGCCACCTCCTCGCGATGACTACCGTGGAGTCAGAGACGGCCCTCGCCGCATGGACCCTCCACCTCCTCGTGGAGAACCTCAAAGCTTCAGCAGCAAACGCGAAAGATCTTCTCGCTCTCCTTCACGCTCGCCATCGCCTCCACCTCGGAACAGGCGCCGTGTAATTCTCGTTCCCCTTCCCGGTCACCTTACCGGTCACCTTCTCGCTCAAGGTCCAGGTCTCCCCGATATCGTCCCGTTCGCGTTCACGCTCTCCTGTGCGGCGTCCCGCCCGCCCTTCTAGATCGCGATCGTCGTCCCCCAGGCGCATTGTGCCCCCAAAGTCTATTCCCCGTTCTCCGTCGCCTGTGCATGGCCGCAACCAGGTTCGTGGCCGATCATATTCTCGGTCACCTTCCCGATCGAGGTCGCGCTCTCCTCGGGGCCATACAAGTCCAGACGTGATGACTCGCGTTCGCGGTCGCCCTCTCGCTCAAGGTCACCTCCTAGACGCCCAGCCTATCGAGCAGACTCGCCACCGCGAGGTGGTCAGGTTCGTCAACTTCCTTCCCAACCATTATCATCTCGTCGAGGAAGAGCCGACTCTCGAGGAAGTAGTGGAGGAAGGAGAGCGCTTCAGAAAAAGGCCCGATCGAGATCCGCTTCAACAGGCTCTTCAATGAGTGTTAGCACTCGCAGCGGAATCAGCAAAAGTCGTAGTCGTAGCCGTGATTGAGGCGTAGCTCAATCGTTTGACAACAGCATGCACGCCTAGATCATCATCTTCTCTTCCTGTATAGTTTCATCAACTGCGACTGCTGTCCTGATGTGGTCGTAAAGAATGTTTTATAGTAGCTTATCCTCTTATTCTGATTGTGTGTCTTTGCCAATGCTCGGTCACACTTTGGCGAATTTCTATCGTTTTTTTGGTACATAGCTTCTGTCATAGCATAGCCCGAGCATAGCCAGGTATGCAAACTTGATCTGTTGGCCAGGTTGCGCTCCAGAATGATGATGATCCGTGGTGGCCGTAGTCATAACTTCGGTTACCGGAGACTTAAGTACTCAAGCTAATGGAGACACTGGACAGTGGTTTATGTGCGTTCGAACCTCCCTTCCAATTCCAATTCAGAAGTTGCATCAAAGGTAACGAAGCGTACTCAAGTACTCCATTTTATGTTATTTTCAAGGGAAATCGACACCTATGTAAGCGCTAAGTGGCTATGTATATCTAAAATTAGAAGCCATCATGATTGCTTCAAGGGGTAAGTAAGGATGCAAGGATGCCCGATATCTGCAGCCTCTGTGATGCCGGGCTTGGGAACTTCTCAAAGGATATAGTGGAGGTTCGAAATACCAGGGAATACCAATCTTGCTGCAAGCCTTCGGCACTGACTTTTATTTAGTGATCACAAGTAATTTGGGATGAGGCTCCGTACACCTCTCCTCCAAACGGCTATGCCAGCGGGCCACGAAAACCAGGACGTAACATTGGCTTCGCCTGGCAGTAGCTCTTCTGATGAAGACACAAAACCAACATCTCTGGAGGTGGAGGAGACTTCGAGCTCGCCCAAACGAGATTCGAGATTCTGGCTCGTCTTCCTGGCCAACCTGCTCGTCGACTTCCTTCCAGCGCTCGACTTGGTGAGTGGTTTTCCACCCCAAACGGTTTCCGTTAAATGCACATCGCTCATCATCCTCTTTAGACCGCTGTCTCGACTGCTCTACCAACAATCGTCGAGCACCTTCATGGGACCGATTTCATATGGGTTGGAAGCGCCTACACAATCGCCTCAACAGCTATCCTCCCGCTGGTAGGAGGTCTGGCAGCTACGCTGGGTCGGAAGCCTATCCTTCTAGGATTCATAGTGTTCTTCGCGCTGGGCTCTGCGATATCTGGCGCTGCAACGAGCATGGATATGCTAATAGCAGGGAGAGGTATGTACATCATTGCTCAATTCCTTTCAATGGTGCCTTATTAAATGACGTTGTGATTCATGACGCTTGCAGTGATTCAAGGCATCGGAGGCGGTGGTTGTTTGTCGGTAACAGAGATTATCTACTCTGACTTGGTCCCACTACCGGAGCGGGGAAAGTTCCTGGGATTATTGCCTCGTGATTATCATTTACATCCTTCATTTTGCACGGCTGACTCGGTTCTGCATATCAATAGTGTATGGGCGTTGGCATGGTGTGTTTCCTATACAATTCCCGTTATCATGCATTGATTTATTTCTCTGTAGCGCTATAGGACCACCTGTTGGAGGATCTTTAGCTCAGTCCGGATCGTGGAGATGGCTGTTCTACCTGAACATACCGATTTGCGGGGTAGCATTCACACTGGCGCTTCTATTCCTAAACGTACAGACACCCCGACAGGGATTCAGAAATATGTTGGAACAGATGGATTGGATGTAAGTACCTCCATGACCAATTCAATTATATCTAACAATTGCCATTCGCTAGCGGGTTGGTCCTCATTATTACGGGAACCACCTCAGTCAGTCTCGCTCTGGCCTGGGGAGGGGATAAGTTCCCATGGAATTCGTATCAAGTCCTTCTCTCACTTTGTGTTGGATTTGCCTGCCTTATGGCTTTCTTCTTCGTCGAGTTTAATGTGGCAAAACATCCTACCGTGAGTACTGCTGCTGTTGGGGAGAAACCTCATTGCATGAGCTTACATTCTCTTACAGATTCCTCCGTTTATTCTCAAGAATAGAACGACAATTAGTGGGTATGTGGCACCACCGCCCACGAATCTTATTGCGATCTGATAGCCATGTAAAGATTTATAGGAACTGCTGTACACGGGCTCGTGTCTATGGCAGCCATTTGTGAGTCTTGTATAACGTTGTTACAACAGGACATTACCGACGCCCAATGATCCCCAGTTTACCTTCCAGTTTATTTCCAAGCATCTAAGCTCTCATCTCCGATGAAATCCGGGACAGAGCTGTTAGCTTTCGCATTGATGATTCCATTCATGGCCATCATTGCAGGCGTGTCTATAGAACATTTTAACCGCTACAGGCCTCAAAACTTGATCGGATGGATCTTCATTGTAATCGGATTTGGTCTGCTCACGATGTTAGAGCCTGGCACTTCAAGAGCGATTTCTTCGGCCTACCAAGTCATCCTTGGAATTGGCTTCGGAATTCTTTGGATAGCTACACAATTTCCTGTGATGGCACCTTTGCCGGTCTCGAACAACTCTCATGCATTAGCATTCTTTACGTTTGTGCGAGTATTCGCCCAGGTGCGCCTTCGCCCGAATTACGGAGCACGGCTAAGACTCACCTAGTCATTGTTTTCAGAACTGGGGAACCGTTATCGGGGGTGCTGTTCTTCAGAATGTCCTGGCGGATCGCCTTCCACTCGAGGTTCTCGCCGCCCAATCAGGCCCTCAAATTATATATTCCCTAATACCCAAAATCGGCCAATTGCCCCTCGAAACACGAGTAGAGGTACAACAGGTGTACGCCGATGGGCTGAGAAGTATCTGGTATGCTATGCTTGGCATATCCATCCTGGGCCTTTTATCATGCCTTTTCATGCAAGAGGTAGAGATGAGGAAGGCTCTGGATGAGACTTGGGGATTGCAGGAACCGTCGGAAGTAAGAAACAGGAGGAAGGATGCTTCAGCTACTGTGTGAAATTATTTTTGTCTGCCAGTTTGAACCCTAATGCACCTACGTTCTATATGATCTAATCGTCTTTGTACCACGACACTGTAGTATTACCAACAAGTATCTCTGGGGGGCATCTGGCTTCGGAAATCTAATGTGTATATTATTTCTTCAACTTCATTGGACTTGAGTCATTTGACTTCACTTTACATGTCCATTTTATATCTTGGAATCAATATTGACTAGTTGGTTTGGGCGGCGACACTTGAGTAAAATAACCCTTCAGGCTGTATCTGCAGCGTCATTATGTGTTTCACAAGGATAAGAAACTTGCTATTCTTTTTTCGCATTTATGGGCGCTGATTCAACTATCGACTTGGAATGACGCTCCACTTCATTATTGTCAATGTTGGCCATCGGAACTCTCATAAGACTTCTTGAACGGCACCTGAGAAACATCACTATGGGCGGTGAGCCGTTTATAAATGATAGAGGGTCCATATAGTTGGGGAAAATAGATGTGTTGCGGCTCGCGAGTGCACATACTTACTGTTAGTATGTACTAATTGGATGCCCTAGATCTGCATACATATCCGCAACGGAGAGTCCTGGAACAAACTTTTAAAGAAACTGTGCCCATTATAGTCTCTTATTTTGGTCCAGAAGACTGGAACCCACAAAAATGATCACGCCGGGTTCCTCGCTGATGCAGAAAATGGCAAAGATACCACTGATATAAACTTACGATTGGGAATGGATGTCTTTAGACTCTAATTCACTCGCACCTTGGAACTGATTTGAAGGGCTGAAACAAAAGCAGAACATGAGGAACTTCACAATAATGATATGCCCTAACCCTCTGATATAATCATGCAACTGCCACAAAATCTTTGGAAGGCTTTTAAAAAAAAATAGAAAATCAGCTTAGAAGGTCAGCGCATTTTAAGAAACTACGCGTACTTTGTGCTGCCAATGAGTGGTCCATCGTTCGCGAAGACGGGCGCTTATTATCACAGTAGCACGTGCTGACAGTGCTGTTGACATGGGCGCTTACAAGGGTACTAATACATTGACAATTTTTCCCCGATAGAATTTTGTGCAATCATGAAACACATACTCCAATTCTCATATACGATTTTCATGCTATCCGGTAATCACTCGGATCCTTATGCTCTTCTAGATTTCCAACTATCAACTGAACAGGGTGATATCAAGTTAGTAGTTACGGCGAAAGCGTACAAATATTAATTCTGAGATGATATGAACACATCATATCAGAATCTGCTAGGTTTAGATTGCATCCGATGTGAGCGAATGATGATAAGAATGATATGGATATAAAGCAGACTCGTTTGGTGCGCCCAACGAATGACTCCAGATCCGAGGAACGCGCTGGCAATCACCATCGCGAAGCAATCTAGGATGATCCGACAATCACCACCGTTTTATCTGAATGGCTTTGCTGTGGAATCTCCCTCAAGAAAGATACCAGAGCTCAGAAGGGGTGAAAGGGTATAAATTAATCGCGAAACTTGATTTTTTAAGTCGACACAGGCCATTCAAGCCGTCGCCCACCTTCAGCCCAATAGGTTTCATGGCCAGGATAAACCAAACATCTGGTTCACCTCAATGCTTATCTCCAGGAGATAACATCTATTCCCATTGCCTTTATGCTAGTCCACAGTACCCTTTGTACTACTCACATGCTCCCCAACTATTGTCGAGCATCTCAGACCAAGGCCTCGCCCTCATCGCGCCTATCATAGCGTACTGGCTCTACGCCTTTTTCTTCCACAAGCTCGACACTGCCGGGTGGAAGTGGCCAGAGAAATTCAGGATCCATCCTTCCGAAGAGGAGAAGGCCAGAAACATTGCCACACCATTGCAGGTCTTCTGGGGCGTTGTCGTGCAGCAAGTCCTTCAGACTCTGCTCGGTATCTGGTGGCTTTCTGGTGAAGAGCCAGGCCATACCATCGATCATCAATTGATGCTGCAATATTTTGCGGATGCCATACGCCCTGCCGTGTTCAGTACTTTTGGCAATGCTTTAGGCAAGACGCTTCTGCCAGATTTCACGTATTTCGCATACTGGTGGGGTGTGCCTATATTCCAATTCGGGCTTGCTATGTGAGTTTTCCGAACATCGTTCAATGAATTGAAGGCTCACCATGAACTACCATTAGGTTCATCATAGACACTTATTTCTACTTTGGCCATCGGTTGTTCCATTCGGTTGACTTTCTTTATAAGCGCATTCATTCGCATCATCATCGTCTTTACGTCCCATACGCGTTTGGTGCACTTTATAATCACCCTGTCGAGGGTCTACTCCTTGATTCTCTAGGTGCAGCCATAGCAGAGGCCGTCACTGGAATGTCTACTCGACAGGCGCTAGTGTTGTTCGTGTTAGCAACGATGAAATCTGTGGACGATCATGCAGGATACAGATTTCCATTCGATCCGTTCCAGATGTTCACCGAGAATTCAGCAGAGTACCACGACATCCACCACCAGGTATGTGCGCACCTTGTCTCAAGGAACGTTAGAATTATCGCCATCCATGTGCTGATGCTGTGTTGATAATAATAGATAGTCGGATTGAAGTCAAACTTCTCCCAGCCGTTCTTCGTGCATTGGGACAAGTTACTTGGGACCAGATTGACTCGGCGAGACATGGAGATGAAGAAGGAGAAGGGCAAGGGTAAAGATGCCAAGATTTTATAGTTATGAATAGTAAAGAGAAATCGACGCCGAGAAAGATTGGAGCCCAAAATGATAGATGTTTTTATTTTATGATTGTTAGCCACATCATGGTACTTTTTTATTGCCAGAAATAGAGACGGTCCACAACGAAGGAGCATAGAGACAAGCATAGACTGGTGATGAACTTGGTGATCTTTTTGCGAGCTGCTCACAAAGTTAATTGCCAGGTCATTTAGAATAATAAAGAATAGCGAATGAGTAGTCGTCTTGGATTGTTTTTAGCTCAACCTCACCGGACATGCCAGACTGGTCAGCGTTACAGCAGGCAGGTGCATGTCAGTATCAGCAGATAGCCGTGGGCGTCGTGCTTGCATGGGCCAAAGTTCAGCGCAATATGCGTAGTCGCCTCAACATCATGCCAGCCGAGACCTGCACCGAGAAGGCTACCGCAAAAAGGACGCAGTTGTGCCGAGCGTGTGCAGCCTCAGCAGGCTTGATGCAGGCAGGGAGAGTTCATCTCCGAATGTTCCGAAGGAAGAATCGCCAGCAGCCCACCAATGGCTATCATGGAAAGCACAGCACAAGCATCCGGGTCTTGACCATATAAACAGCTTGCTTGGAAGCCCCCAAACGCTGTTCCTCCCCTGTCGACTCCCCATTGACTCGTTCGAGAAGCGATTTTGACTCACTCACATATTGCTATTTGATGAACGCAAGACCGCCTGCATTATAAAGCACCAACAGCACAACGGGCAAAGGGGCATCTGACAGTTCCTCTCAAATTGTTGTTTTGGTTGAAGCGAAGTATGTACGGGCAGTAGAACGTCGGTGAGTCAAGCGGCGAAGGTCGGCATTACTTTTTCGGGCGATGTGTTGATTGGATGATTTTTCAAATAACTGACAGTGACGGACATACATAAACAAGGCGACGCGTTCAAGCGCCTTTCAAAGGTTTCTTTCTCATTCTTTCCTCGTCTACGTCGAGACCGCACGCGCCTCTCTTGTTCACCTGGACTAATTCGTTTCCGCCATCTACAAATTCATACACCTTGCGCTTGGTTTCTCTCTCTTAGGTTCACACTCGTCGGACTCCACCCAAATCTCCATCATCTAAGGGCCTGCATATCTATCTGTCAGAACCTGCTGTTATCCAGGCATTTACCCCTTTTCTATCACTACTCACAAATGAAGCGCTCTCAAACACTCCCTTTACGCGTCCTCATGCGAAGGACAACCACTCCAGCTCAAATCTCTATCAGAGGACTTGCTAGCGCTGTACGTCTCGCACATTTATATCCCATATAATCGATCATATTTATCTTACTTTGCGTTATCTTCATCTACAGCCTCCAAAGCTTATCTAAAACCAACACACAATCCTACTGCTCCACCTTCCGCGACAGCCGAAGCTACCGTGGCGCGCTTCAAGGAATATATGCTCCCTGTATATGATAGGCCCAACTTTGTCTTATCTCACGGCAAGGGCTCATACATATGGGACACGGATGGCAACAATATCTCGACTTCAGCGCAGGTATTGCTGTCAATGCGCTGGGACACGCTGATGAGGGCGTTGTAAAGGTGAGTTACTATGCCCTGTCTTCGGTTTGAATTTTGGACTTTCGTGTGGTTTTTTCGGGACTGGGTTTCGTTATTTCTTTGTGGCATTTGGATTTGAAAAAGGGTTGGGTTGCGCATTGTTCCGTTTATTTCTTCACATCTCTGGGGTATGCTTCTCCTATCATTCGTGCGGGGAATCACGCAAGCTTTAGGAGAATGACCTGGAGGCTGTCGTGGATCCCTCATGGTGCATTCCTTGACTATTCTCTGGATCCTTCAAACGTCTGTGATGCTATTGGAGCCACACCTTGCCGGCATTGATTTCTCTACGATCGAGACGTACTTTCCTATGTTCAGGATGGTCCCATTTATTGGAAACAACTTACCCATGAACAATATCCATCCATGGTGTTCAATGCACACCCTTTTCCCTTTGTTGCCACAGTTTTCAAATATAGAGAACGAAAAGATATACATCTTGCGCATTTCTTTTCATGTGCACATTATCAACGTGCTATGACTGTATTTCTATTTTCTTCATGTCTACATTTCGAGCCAATTTTGGAAACAGCCATGTACCTGGCTGTCGGGAAGCTATTTATGGGGCTACCCTCGGGTTCCAGTCGCCTTGCTTCTCACACCGGTGCACATTCTACTTCGCCCCGACCATGTCATATTACGGTTATAGCGCCTGTCTGCCAGGCTACCGTACAGGCGACACGTCGCGCTTCCACGTTTTACCTTTTTTCGTTCATATGCATTTCTGTGCAAATAGACTCGGCTAACTTTATCTGTGGTGATGTGTGTAGGTGATCAGCGAAGAAGCGGGCAAACTCATCCACACCAGTAACGTCTATCATAATGAGTGGGCACCCAAGCTGGCGGAATCGCTGGTAAAGCTCACACAAAAACAGGGGGGCCTGGGATTCGCGAATGGGAAATCCGAGAGCGGTGAGAGCATTAAAGTGTTTTTCGCTAATTCGGGAACGGAAGCGAATGAGGGGCGTTGAAGATGGCGCGTCGGTACGGTAAGGCCGTATGGGCGAAGAACGGAGGGAGCGAAGAACCTGCACAAAGAATCGCATTGTGTGCTTCGAGAACTCGTTCCATGGGCGTTCCATGGGTGCGCTCAGCGTGACAAGCAATCCCAAGTACCAAAAACCATTCCAGCCACTTATTCCCAACGTGGATGTAGGCAAGTTGAATGATATTGCGGCGCTAGAAAGCTTGATCACCGAAGATACGTGCGGTGTTATCGTCGAGCCTATTCAAGGTGAAGGCGGTATCAACTCTCCGACCGAAGAGTGGCTGCGCGCTCTGCGGAAACGGTGTAACGAAGTCGATGCAGTGTTGATATATGACGAGATTCAGGTATGTTTCGAATTTAAAGAAACGAAGATGACTATCTTTAACATTCTACCTGCGGCGTAGTGCGGGCTGTATAGGACTGGAAGCATTTGGGCGCATACCAAGCTGCCAATTGACTGCCATCCTGACGTGATCACGATGGCGAAGCCTCTTGCCAACGGATTTCCGATCGGGGCGCTGATGGCGAAAGACCATGTCGCATCCCCAATGGGCGTCGGTATGTGTTTCGCAGCGTACATGGCACCGCAGACCTTTAATTTCGGCGTGCAAACAGGAACACACGGAACGACTTTTGGAGGATCACCGCTTTCGTGCGCGATTGGGTTCCATGTTGTGCAGCGTCTGTCCAACCCGTCCTTCGTTGAGGAAGTTGCGGAGACAAGCCGACACCTGGATGCTCGGTTGTTGCAGGTGGCGAAATGGTACCCGGGGCTAGTGAAGAGGTGCGAGGACGGGGACTGATCCGTGGGCTTGGATTTACGGAGGCGACGCTGCCTGGGAAGATAGTCGAGCTTGCGCGAGAACGAGGGGTGTTCTTCCTGACGGCTGGGAAAGATGCCGTGCGACTGGTTCCCAGCCTGAATGTCAAGAAAGAGGAGGTAGATCTGGCGGTGGACGTGCTGGAGAGCTGCTTACATGTCTGTAGCGAACAGTAAGGAGTTGTAGATAGCCGGGGACGAGAATATCCGGATCAGGTGATGGGTAATATACGGAGTGTGATTGGCTGGCGGCGAGTGGGCTGGAGCCCTAAAAGTGGAAAGTGTGGTAGTTGTGTCCATCCCCTCACCATGGACAAGCTTTCGTCCCTCACCCGCTTCAAGAACTCCTGCCCCTTCTTGGGCAAGACCAAGACCTCCACCCTCCGTACCCTCTCCACCTCCACTTCCCCCCGGTTCCCGTCGCTCTCCGCCCTCACGGAGCGCGCAACCAAATGCCCCGTCATGGGTCCTGCGCTCAACGTCCGCTCCAAGGAGATTGTCGCCGGCTACGCTAGCGTCGCGGCCAATGCAGACTTCGACAAGATCCACAAGGAGAAGGGCGTCTTCCCGCCCCCGGGCGCTACCATCGAGATGTGCCCCCATGCGTCGGCTGCCAGAGCCGCCGCTCAGGTCGCAGACGACCTCGCATCCGCTGCTAACAAGAAGGCCCATGCGAAGAAGACCGTTGCAGAGGAGGCCGCCGCTGCTGGCTGCCCCTTCCATGCCAAAGCCGCTGCCACGGAGACTGCCAAGTCTGCACCCGCGGCCGCACACAAGACCAAGGCACACAGCGGCTTCAATTACGAGACTTTCTATGTGAACGAACTGGAGAAGAAACACCAGGACAAGTCCTACCGTTACTTCAACAACATTAATCGACTTGCTGCCAAGTTCCCAATCGCCCACACCCACACCATCAAGGAAGAGGTCGAGGTCTGGTGCGCCAATGATTATCTTGGTATGGGTAACAACCCAGTCGTCCTTGAGACCATGCAGTATGTCAACTTTATTATCCGGGATATCTACTCTCCGTGCTGACGTTTTCATTCCTCCAGTCGCACCCTCGACAAGTATGGTCATGGGGCAGGCGGCACCCGAAACATCGCCGGAAACGGTGCTATGCATTTGTCTCTCGAGCAGGAACTCGCCAACCTCCACAGGAAGGATGCTGCTCTGGTTTTCTCCTCCTGCTATGTCGCCAACGATGCTACCCTCTCTACCCTCGGCTCTAAACTCCCCGGTTGCGTTTTCTTTTCGGACACCATGAATCACGCCTCTATGATCCAGGGCATGCGCCACTCTGGTGCTAAACGCGTTCTATTCAAACACAACGATCTCGAAGACCTCGAAGCTAAACTCAAACAATATCCGAAAGAAACTCCCAAAGTTATTGCGTTCGAATCCGTCTATTCCATGTGCGGCAGCATTGGTCCCATTAAGGAAATATGCGACCTGGCTGAACAATACGGCGCTCTGACCTTCTTGGATGAGGTGTGTTCTGCAGTTCTTTTTGTGCTTCTCTGCTCATCATAGTTACTCGGTCCTAGGTACACGCCGTCGGTCTTTATGGACCCCGCGGTGCTGGTGTGGCTGAACATCTTGATTATGATGCTCAACTTGCAGCCGGTGACAGTCCTCTGCCGGTTAAGGGGTCCGTAATGGACCGCATTGATATTATCACTGGTATGTCCGCGCTCGTACGATTTTTACCCCGTTGTTTATAATATTTCATTCAATTAGGTACCCTGGGCAAGGCTTATGGCGCTGTTGGTGGTTACATTGCGGGTTCGGATGACTTTGTCGACATGATCAGATCCTATGCTCCCGGCTTTATCTTTACAACTTCTCTTCCTCCTGCCGTTGTCGCCGGTGCTCGCGCTAGCGTCGTTTACCAAAAGAACTACGTCGGCGACCGTCAACTCAAGCAGGTCAACGTACGTGAAGTCAAGCGCCGTTTTGCCGAACTTGACGTCCCCGTTGTGTAAGTTCCATCGTCCGATAATTTCCGATGATCTGGCGCTAATTTGAAATCCTCTTTCTCTCAGCCCCGGTCCTTCCCACATCGTTCCGGTTCTCGTAGGCGATGCCGCACTCGCCAAAGCCGCCTCCGACAAGCTCCTCGCCGAACACAATATCTATGTCCAATCCATCAACTACCCCACCGTAGCACGTGGAGAAGAGCGTCTCCGCATCACTGTTACTCCCCGGCACACCCTAGAGCAGATGAACAAGCTCATCGCTGCTGTAGACAAAATCTTCACGGAGCTCGGCATCAACCGGACCAAGGACTGGAAGCTTGCCGGCGGACGTGCCGGTGTCGGCATGCCCGACGGCGTTGACTCCGTTGAGCCCATCTGGAACGACGCGCAGCTTGGTTTGCTCGACGGCTCCACTCCTCCTACCCTCCGCGAAGGTCAGAAGGCGGCCGTTGACGCGCAGGCGGTCACGCTGGCCCGCGAGGTGTTTAATCCTCTGCTTGGTCCGATCAGCGGTGCCCTCCAAGCGACGAGGACCACGCATCTCCAGTACGAGATCGTGTCGAACACCAAGAGGCAGCAAATCCCCAAGATGCGAACTGGCGGCGTGCCCATGAGCGGCGACATCCCTGTCCCCCCTCCCACCGCCTCTGTTTCTGCATAAGGCGCGAAACGTCATCATTATGACAGAATCGCTTGGTTTTCTCTCCTCTTTGTACAGTATACACGGTTTACAGCCTGTTCGATCTCGTTTGCTTGTTCGACTCGCCTTGGTTTGCCCCCATCGACCACCATGTGTTCGATTCTCCCGTCGCCATCACCTTTATATAAAACATACACTATTTGTGTACGGAAATCGAATCTTGCCACTTTGCGCATGTGCGCCTTACAGATCCATTATGACATCTAAGATGAACGATAACGGAGCTTCATGAACAGCATGGTGAAAAGTAGCGAATCTAGGATCGTTATTCAGGCGAGATATATATATTTGGTGGATATCCTGCTAAGTAAAGAAAGTGGTTCGAACTGGTCGACTCGGAGCTTAAGGTGCAGACTTTTTGCTGCCAGCTTCCACAGGCGCGTCCTCCATAACATGGCGCCTGAATGCCTGCCTCTTATAGGGTGCGCGCTTTCGACTGCGTTTGGCGCTAATGGACGCCTGCGTCGGAGTCGTCAAAGCGCTCGGCGACAAAGGATCTTTCTCATTAAGTTCTTCGCCTCCACAGCGGCCTTGGCGTCACATGCGGTAGAATGACGGCACCCGCGGCTTGGGCTCCATGACCAAGGACCTAACGGGCGTGGACTGTATCCCAAATAATAAAAGAGGAGCATGCGTCAGTCCTGTTGATGCTCGGAGCACATTCACATCGCCCCAAAAAAAACGATGACAAGAATAGAAGACAACAGAAGTTAAAATATGCGGGGGGATTCAGACACCGCGGTGGATTGCTTCAATTGAATAATTAACACTTACCGGCGGGGTGAGCAGGCCCGCCATGCCCTTGGCCGTACTAATAGGCGACTCTGCGAGACCGTCCATCGTCGCGCAGACAATCGCAGTCGCAGACTTTTTCTTGATCTCTGAAGGTGTGTTCGCATGCGAAAAAAACGTGCCGGTTACATTACCAGAAGCCGTCTCTTGATTGCGAGGACAGCGAGCGGCTTTACAGGTGCGTGCATGTGGTGGTCTTATCCGGCGTCAAGTCGCCTATCTCGAATGCAGAGCCCGGGTGAGAGAGGACAGTAGAGGACCGCGAGGTTGCACAGATAGCCTCCTTCTGCGAGTCAGATCGAGAGGTATTATCAGCGACGAGGCTGTCAATGTGGCCGGCCTCTTCGGAAACCTGAATTTGGTCAGACCGGGAAACCTCTGCGGGCGAGGCCTTTTTCCCGCCCAATTTCTTTTTCCAGAGGTGTGCTTCGCGACCATGCGGACGCGTCTTTGAGTAACCACGCTGCGACCCATGAACCACATGCCTACGCCGTAGATATTCGTCCCTAACACCCAACCAAACCAGAAGCAAACCATGGCAGCAGAGGACAAGATCCAGACGGCGGCCACGAGCGAGAGTAATCCCAGAGTAGTTCCGATTGGAGGGTATTTTTTAAGGCCTCCAGAGCTTCAGAGGAATGAATAATGAGTCGAGAGACTCCACCCTGCAGCGCAGGTCGAAGAGGGTTTATACCCTGTAGAATTTCAGCGCTTATTTCACGGATTATGGTCATGACGTGTTGTTGGCAATTGAAAGAGATAGGGAAATATTTAACGGATAGTTTTCTGAGTGGCTGACTTGTAAAGTGTTGGACGAGAGGCCACCAATAATGATCGAATTTCCTTCAGATCAAGTTGGGTCACGAGTATAAATCGGAATAAATCCTAAAGAAGTGGCTGACAGATCGTATATTGCAGTCGAAGGGCAGCGCGCGCTGTTATTATCGTGGTTCAAGCCATCCAGCTGACTTGAAGGTTGGTGTGATTAAGTTTCTGCTGACTGTTTTAGTTTAGCGCCCAGCGCCCGGCGCCAGCGCTCAGTGATCAATTCAGGGGATTATGACGTATATTATGGCCCCTGATTTGGTGCGTCACAAGATTTTCACGAGCTCGCTTCGCCGGAAAGCAAAGGAAATGCAGTGAATGATTATGCCTTTGCACATATACAGTGGTGCATAACAGAAATATGAAGCCATCGTAATTGAATTAGGCAACGTATTGTTCGCGAAAGAATCTTATAGCTGCTCACGTTTCGAATTCAGAACCCAAATATCTTCCGAACGTAGACAATTACCAATGGATCTCCCGACCGGACCAATCCCAAACTCTGCCACGTTGATGAGTAGAAAGATTCTCAACGACGTTAATCAAGTTCGCCGCTGCATCGTCAGGCAAAAACGGCTCACTCCTAGCCCAGAATTCTTTGCTCAGGTCTGTTTTCACGGTTCCAGGATGAACGCCGACACAGATAGCCTGCATTTTGTGTTGCTGCAGATAAATGTCGAATGTCTTAATAGCTTGGTTAAGCGCCGCTTTGCTGCAGCGGTAAGACCACCATCCACCAAGTCGATTATCCGAGATGGAACCAACACGCGCAGTGACATGCGCCCATTTTGCGGGAGAAGGAATGCCTTCGTGACTTGGGCCGGGCAAAAATTGGTAGAAATGTTTCATGATCAAAAGATGAGAAATAGTGTTGATTTGAAAGGATGTCTTCAAGTTGTCCCAATCCAATTGAGCAGGACTTTTCTCGGGAAAGAGAATCCCACCAGTTATAAATGCAGTATGAATGTATGCATTGGACAAGCACTTCTGCGCAAGCATTTCGCCTAAAGTGCCCGCTGCTGCCTTGATGCTATCTTCAGAAGTAAGGTCGAGCTTGAGAACATTCAAGCGCCCCGGGTCGATATGTGGAAGGTCTTTAAGGACGTGTTTCGAGATTTGGCCGTCAGACGCCGTTGTGCGATGATTTACATAGACAGGGAGGTCGGTCGTTGCGAGGAACTGGCGCGTCAAGGCGACACCAAGACCACGGGTAGCGCCCGGAGTGATGAGAACAAATGGATTGGGCGGCATATCAAAGATTGTAAAAAGAGATTGCCAAAAACAAGAAGCTCCGGTGAGGGAAAAGGTTTGTCTCCTGTACCTGCAGCTCAGCCACTACTAGTGCGTGAGGGCGCCGGACTTTGTTTATGAAATGAAATGGATTCAGAATGTGGCGACAGCTGCATCGAAATCACGTGTGTGGCGTGGTGGCTGGCCGTGGGCCCATGGCATTGCCCCCAGGCAGCATTCGACAGGGAGATGGTACGAAGATTACAAAAATATTAACCAATACTAGTAAGTACAATCCAGATATAACAACAAGAACAATAAGAAAAGGGATGCTAAACACTCGCAACGTCTAATAAATAAGAGGAAGCGAAGGTCCATATTTGCCCCCCTGAGTCTTCCATCCGTCATGAAGTTCTGTTCACTCCTCGTCCATTTCCTTGATCTTTGTGTTCAACGCGCGGATGATTCCATTCATTTTGTCCACTTCCTTCGTGACGGACACTTGAATGCGTTTGATAGACGACTCCATGTCGCCTATGGCCTTAATAAGTTGTATGCGAGTCGGCCCAGAAGAGCCCTTTGAGATGCGGCGCTTCTTGTTGAGCCTTGGAGGAGGCTCATGTCCATCTTCGTAGTCAATGCTACCTTCGCCGTCGATGCTATGGCCATCTACGTCGCCGTTCAGTGGGTCAGACACTTTAGACGACGGTTTACGCTTCAAGTGGCCCCCTTCAGAGATAGAAACTTTGGCGCTGGCCTGCTTTAGGGAACCTGCCGAGTCGGCCGCGGCGTGTTTCTTCGTGGCTGCTGCCGCGCAGCGGGTCAGATGGGTGGCTCAATGAACAATCACGCTAGTACTCACCGGATTGTTTTCCACGAGCTGGTCCAGTGCTGTTGGAGCACTTCTGCTTCAACCGCTTACAGTACTCGCATCGGGAGCCGGCCATTCCTTTGCAGGGTTTGCCCGTGCGCACGCAGCGCTCGCACGGAACTGGTGCGTTCGGCATGGCAAACTACATACACACGTTAGCCAACACGTTGAATCCATCAGCGCTCCTTGCTGCTCACCACGCTGGCAGTTACCGCCTTCTGCGGAGGGCCGTCGTCGTCGATCTCATCCGCCTCGGCATCGACGTCTCCGGACTCCTTGCCACTGTCCACCGGTGGCTTGTTGTTCTCCTTGGACGGTGCGTCCGTCGCTTCTCCAGGGGCCCTAGCGCGCGAATTCGTCGGCGGGACGATTTCGAGGCTCGTGCTTCTTGACCTGGACATCTTGGTGAGTGGCGCTGCTACTGCGAGGATGGGCGTTACATGGGAGGAAAGAGCTGGGGAGAGACGCTTACATGCGGGCAGAATGCAAAAGGTGTTCAAGAGGGTGTTCAAGCGGGCGCTGTGCGATTCGGACACGGGCGCGGATGATGAGGGCGCTCTAAGAAGAACAAGGCGTGCGTAGCGACTCATGACCGTGTGGCACCTGGATTGCCACCATTATGTAAGCGCGTGATGTTCCCACGCACCATCCAAGGCTTGCTGCGCAACACTGCTGCCAAGTCGATTGTGGGCGCTAATAGGGACCCACTACTTCCAAGAGGACATGGCGTCGTGAAAGTCGCTCGCCACTGATAGCGCGTAACATACTCACCATCCTGTCTCGTCTATCCTATGTACACTCAGCAGCACCCAACGCGGTACAAGTACACAGCGACGGAATTAATCGTGTGTTTTTGGCAAGCGCGAGAACCAGTTCCACATTTATAGTCCCAAAGCTATAGCAAAGTAAGCTACCACCACGTGTCGTATCAAAAGAATCGTGAGTCAATATATCATTTACACACCGTCAGCAATAAGTACCAAGTATACGAGAGCGAGAGAATTAACTGTACGACTATTATTACTATGAAGTCCCAAAAGAACGAGTTATGTCACCGTACCACCTGCATCATCTTTCCACAAAGTTTCCTTCTTCTTCATCCCAACCCAATGTCTCGGGCGCGATACCAAGCTGTATTAACATCGTGCCCAGACTGGGTTGTGGCGCACCTTCTTCCCCCTCTTCCTCCTGCTGGTTTTCGGTAATAGCTGTCGTCTCCTCATCCGGGCGCACGTCATCGCCTTCCGCTCGGAGACGGGTACGACGTCCCAGCCCCAATTTCTCTCCGCCTCCTCCACTCTCGGCTTCTTTTGGTCACCGGAATCCCATCCCCAGCTCTCGTCGATGGAGCGCTTCTTACCCTTGGCTTGGCTACTACCTTGCCCCTCCTCGGAATTAGAGTTATCCTTGACAACATCCCAAACCTCCCATGCTGCCTCTTGGCCGGCCTCCGACCATTTTTTAACGAGCCCTTCCAGAACTTCTTCCTGGACGTCTTCTCGGACTTTCAACGCCCGTCTCAACAATTGGAGCTTGCGCTCGAGAGACTGAATCGTGGGCGTCAGTCGTACTAGTGTTGCCTCGTCTAACGGAGTGGATGTTGTTGGCAAAGGGGATTTGAATTGGGAGGCTGCTTTCGTCGTTCTGTGCTTGATTTTCGTGTCCAAAGTCTGTGAAGACGATGAAGCAACGGCGTTAGCGGGTTGCTCAATAGGCTTGATGGACTTGCTTGAGTTCGTGTCCTTGGGTACGATGGGTTTGTTAGATTTTACAATAGGAGTTGAATCCTGCAATGCGGGTGGTTTCGGAGCGAGACGAACAGGTGCATGAATGACGGGAGAGCGAAATGGTCTGGAGAGCTTTTTCTGTTGTTGGCGCTGACCCGCGGGAGTGGACGTTTGGGCATAGGAATAACGTTTCTTTTCGTAGCTTGGGAGTCATTGGAAGTGGAGGCTACAGCATTGTCCCCCATTTGAGTGGTATGATATTGTGTAGGATTGCGAACGTATTCAGATGGGATTGGGAGAGGATCATAAGGATTAGTTTCATATCGAGCGGCTTCATAAGAATTATTATGGCTTGAGAGTTCTCCAGTTCCAAATGCCGCTTGGATTGGAAGAAATCTGCTATCATTGGATTGATTATATGGGTCGTTGCTGGTTAACGGCGTTGTTGCGGGGCCTGGGCCGTGATTATAAAAGTCGAGAGTGTACGGAGCGCTTAACGGCTGCGAAATCGGGCCTGTGGGATCCAATGGAGACGATACAAACGATCCATCGACCTCAACCTGCAGACAACAATGAGCTAAAAGGTTTCCGGCGAATTTGAGTGATACGCACATTATCTGAAGTTTTGTAATACATGCGTTCCATCGGATAATGGGGAAATACGGAATAATTTTCAGCCGTATAGAGTGCCTTTAATTATGATGAAAATCAAGACTATAGACTGTACACATTCACCTACCTCTTGGCTGCCGGCGCTCGACATAGAAGTTGATATATATGCATCGGGATGGGCAGGTGACGAAGAAGGTGAAGTATGAGGCTCCTCGACAGGGCTGGAGCTGGGTAAAGGACTTGAGCCTGGCGCATAATGTGAATTCATCGGCGGGGATGACGGGGGCGAGGAGCTAAGAACGTTGTGTGTACCCACGACCTCCGTACTAAAGCGCTAGTGAGATCAAAGAAGTGAGAACTTTCATGCTCTCGGGAACACGACCTGACATACCGGATTGTGCGCTCGGATAATTGTCGTAGGTTTGAAATAAGGGTCTGATTGTGAGTATTCAATATGTGCAATTGGCGAAGTCAAGGGAACGTTATAGTGATCGGAGACAGAGGATATGGCCGTTTCTTCGTGAGATTGCTTGAGCTGGGCTTTCATTGTAAGCGAACAATTATTAGTCGAGATGTCCTCCTCCGAGGCATCGGAACCAATACGACTAATAGCACGTGGTATCTCTAAAGTGCCGCAAAGAGGCAAGAGAGAAATATAGACATGATTTTCAGGATTGCCGCAACCGTCAGATTTTGTCTCGGTATTTAGACCTTTGAGAATTGACCGTGAGAGAATGTCGTCAGAGCGACCTTCGGTGGATTTAAAGCTCTCTGTGGAGGGGGAACGCAGTTCACAAGATTTATGATCGGTTCGATGAGAAAGTTCTGGTGAAAGAGGGATATTAGACGAAGTGAAAATAACCAGAGCCGATTTTTCTTGAGCACTGCAAAAATTTACTGTGGCAGAGTGAGAGGCATTCAAAGAATAGGGAACCAGTGGGCCAGAGCGAGGAGTTGGTTGATCGCTGTCCTCGGACGAGCGTAACAGACGAGCCTCAATCAGATGTGTATCAAGACATCGATCGTTGTTGGATGGACCGTTGGCTCCTTCGCCAAGAAGGCTCAATCCAGGAATAATCTCTTCGTGAGGTAGTTCCGAGCCCTGTTGTTCATCGAATCCGGTGCTTGCCTATGAATGACTTTATCAAACTGAAATAAGAATTGAATCGTACCTGAGTAGTGATAAGAGTAGGAGATACTCCAATGGCTGACAATTCGGACTTTTGAAAGGAAGAACTATTGGTCATCTCAACGGCATTGAATTCATGAACAGATGTTTGACATGGCGAGTTCAGCGCATCAAACCGGGCGTGGATACCATGATCGATATTATCATGCTCTGAAGAGGAAAGATCCGCAGGTTAGCATGTTGATATTCCGATAGAAGCCATAATAGCCATAAATTCACCTTGAGAGGTATCAAGGCCGGTTGGTGCAATCTAGATGGAAATCTCCTTGAACCACGCCAGACTGCCAAGAAGCACAGCAGTAGCCCACCTGAATCGAGGCATGACTTGAGAACGGAATGTTTATCTCTACCTCCGTTTGGTCTCCACAGTGTTCTAGATTCGAGTCCTCGAGACTCTATCCATTTCCATCGTAGAAGACTGCCAGATGTATGCACATGAGACGCAGGGAAGAATAGCATATAGCCAGCGCATATATTTACTTCTGAGTCACAAGTATCGCCAGATGAATTGTCAGATAGCATGGTTCACTTGAGAAAGCATCAAAACGAGCCACAGCCTGACGGTATGAGCTTATTGAATGTACCGAAGCCGACTGCCGGTGGATGAATTTGGTTCTTCGTTCAGATATTACGAGCGTTGTGGTTGACTAAGAGCAGTTTAAATATGGCTGTAGCGAGCGTTTCAGATGCCAGACGAGTTATGCGCGAGAGAATATACACAGGAAGAGGTTGAACACAGAGGAAAAGGGTAGAAGAACAGGCCATTCTTTGGCATGTTTGGCAAGAAAGTCACAGGAATCGTATGCCACCACGTGACAGCGTTACATACCTGATCTATTTATAATTCCATTCAACACCTTCAAGCGCTCCCGCAGGTAAATTTACCTTGCTTCATACAAAGCGCAGCACAAGCAAGTTTCCTCGGACTCTTTGACCTCGATGCTCCGCGTGCCTTTCGGAATGTAGTTCAAGATTGTGATCTGACATTGTCATTCATACTTTCCATTACCAAAGCGACATATCTCTCTCTAGATTCTCATCTATATTCTTCAGCGTCAAGGCACCAGAATCTCGTGTTATTCTGAATCGTTAATGAAGATGAGTATATTTCCGGTAGGAGGGAGATTCCACGTGGGACTCGACAGTTTCTGTCAGGAGATCGGAGTGCGAGTTATTAAGGAGTTTCATTAGTATATGTATTATCTTAATTGTGGGATGCTCGTAGGAACAAAAGACGATTTAGAATTGAGAAGAGAAAGCAATTTGACTTCCGCAAATTACACCTCCACACATATTATTTGGGTCCAAGCATTGGCAGCAAATATTAATAGCGCATCATTCAATGAGGGTTCTATATTTGCGACAAGCATACTTATGATTTATTCTGAACAAGGAGAGGAGGATGAGAATAGAACACACTTATATTTTGTAAAGCAATGCCTATCTAGGTTCAGGGGCCGTGATAAATCTATACGGTTTCAAATCAGTATTTACGTCGAGGTCGGGTTCTGCAAAGCATTGCCTGCATGAGCAGTGACTTTTTGCTATAGGCGCGTAAGCCGTAGCTGATACGGAACAGCTACGCCAATGATTTGCCTATATGTTGGATGTAAAAAATACCGATTGTATCGTCCAATTCTCTAGTTAGTGCAGCACCTGCAGATTGAATTTGAACCTGAACCACCCGAATAACGACAGCGAAGTAGTTGGTTCAAGTGTCGCGGACATTGGGAATATCGATTTGAGAAAGGATTACGATAGATATCTGAGAAATTTAAAGCGCAACTCAGTCCCATTTGCTGGGAAGAATTGCTTGGCCTCTGCTATGGGCAATGATTAAAGCTGTTTGTTAACAACGGAGTATCGGAATGGATTTTGCAATGTGCGTATTTGTACGCCATTGAGGCGCCACATCTGGTCATAGAAGGTATCAATATCTCGTGTTCTTGAGCCAAATCCAAAAGATATGGAGAATATCGGTAGTTTCCTGACATCAATATAATAGTTATAGGTGTTATACAAGAGATAAAGATTCCGAGCGAGATATTGAGACACGAACTGCGAGACAGATTATTTCTTTCCGTTTTGCACCCGTACTCGAGGATCTCCCTTTTCTTGTCGCTTTCGAAGCTTTTCCTGGCGCTTGCTCGATGCTGACTCCTTCTCTGGAATACTTTCTGAAGATTCCGAAGAGCCTCGACCGAAGAACATCGGCGAAATTACCGATGTCCAAAGTTTCAGTACAGCATAGACCGGAATCTAGAAGTATATCAGCATGCTGAAGCAAGGGGAGTCGGAGGAGCATGGCATACGATCATATATAGCCACCAAAACCATTCCCCGAATGCCCCGCTGCCAACTTGACATGTCCCTGATAACGCGTCAAAAACATGAATCAAATATATAGGAATGTCATACATGTGATATAGAGTAAATCGAAACACCATTCAATTACTCCAGGTTGATTAAGATCCTCGCCGTAGGAAATCAAAGTGCCCGTAGTGGGATCACGCCTGGGAGTACCAATCTTGACCAAATAGCTTGAAATGAAGAACGCCGCAAGAAAAGTAGGGGTATAGATAGTTAGAGATCCTATAGATGGTGGAAGAGAACTTCTTCTAAAGAGGAAACGAAGCACGAGGGAAAGGATGGTTGGCAAAATCATGCCGAGCCTCAATATTTTGACAGTACTTTCATTTTGATTTGCTGAGGAGTCCAGAGTGAGCTTGATAAACAGAAGATATACAGTAAGCTCACCGATACGCTTCGCACTAGCATTAGCCATGATATCCTGAAATCACAGTGGGGAGACGAGTGCGTGCCCATGCCAGTCAATCCAAATTCAATTTTGAGGCGATCACGTGACTGATTTCCAGCGCTTGTCAATGTCATTTGCTAAGCCTTACTTGAAAACCATGGCTATCGAACCATGAACGATGTTGAACAATCCGCATCATCTCTTATACAACCTCCAGCTCCAGGATCGGATTCAAATAGCAACTCACAGAAATCTCTGGTCCAAGACGCCTTGGAAGCAAACAAGAACTTTCAGCGAATACTCGTACAACGTGCTGAGCAGCTGGAAGCTAAATTGAAAGAGGCAGATCACTTGTTGGTTCGTTTTTTTGTTTTGGAAGTAGGACGCATTCGTGAATGTGCAAATTCTAGGTCGCTGCTACTGTGGAAGAAAGTCAAGATGAACCTGAGTCAGAGATCTTGATTCCTGGAGCGAAGAAAGCCATAGGGCTAATTCCATCGACGGAATTCCTGAATCCGGCAAGTCTAATCCAAGTAAACAACAAGACGACGCTTATACGCTTTCTAAGGCATCCCCCTTCTTTGAAGAAGCTATGAAGAGATCGAACTACATAACCAATACCAACCCTCATCCGTGTGCGTGTGCTCCTCGACTTTCCACCATCCTAATCTAACTTCTCTCTAGTAAAGGCAAAAGATATAGAAACCCTATCCGCTGCTGTTCGCCAGGAAAACGAACGGCTACAGGCCTACACTAGAACGCAGTAAGCATCTTTAACCCATACCAATGTGGTAAACACCAAGCCGATATCACATCGCAGGGATCTTAGCTCTGGATCGGAGCAGCCTATCGACTTGGAGAAAAATACCGAAGGATTGGACTGGTCAAAAATTGCGGAAAAGGTATTAGAATCTCGGAACTATTTACAGGAGGATACTCAATAGCAACCAAGAAAGGTTTCGGATGCATCCTCGGTGAAAAGAACCGCGTTGATTGCCAAATTGTATGGATAGCCGATAAACATCCAGCCGTCAACCACGCAGAATGGTCAGAAGATGAATTGAACAAATTAAATCTATTGGTTTCCCATTATGCAAAAGAGAAAACACCAGTAGATTGGGTAAAGGTTGCTGAGAACCTGGGGGTGAGTCTGAATATCGGTACCAATAGCTTATTGCCTAATCATTCACAGACAAACAGGATACCTATAGATTGTATGAGGCACGGAATTCCTCGGCACCGCCATACCTGGTCTTCAGAGACCGACCAGAAACTCGTCCGGGCCGTGGAATCGTGCGGCCAGGATAATTGGCAACTTGGTGCGTCGATCGGTTTTCTGTTGAATTTATCTTTTTAAAGGTGGTATATTTTTAGTTGCAAGAAAAGTTTCTGAAAATGTATCAGCTGCTCAATGTCAAAATCGGTGGCAAAGGTCACTTAATCCGACATTACGCAAGGGTGCTTGGACGGAAGAGGAGGACGAGCGACTACGAAAATCCGTTGCGGGCTATGGCCCCTCATGGGTTCAGGTGGCTGCGGCTATTCCTGGCCGAACCAATGATCAATGTAGAGAAAGGTGGACGGAATATTTGAGTAACGCCTCTGCGAAGATAACCTGGACAGAAGAAGAAGACAAGATACTGTTGGATTCTGTGAAGGAACGTGGAAATCAATGGAAAGTTATCAGCCTGAAGATTGGAAATAATAAAACTGGGCAGAACGTAAGTTTGGAATCTTTGTGTTCTCTTCGTGCCCTCACTAAATTTATTATTTTTAGTGTCGAATGCGTTATGATAAACTTAAAAAGTGAAAGATAATCCTCAAGCCGGTTCATCAGCATCGACGACTACCTTCATCAACTCTACACTCCCTCAATCTGCTGAAGGACAGCGCACATCAGCACAGGACATCACAATATTGTCTCCAACGGCCAGTAGCCACGAATTTGTCCCTCTTCAAGAAAGCGAACCAATTGGCCCCAGAGCGAGAGCGAGACCGCGGGCGAAAGGCAAGGGAAAAGAGAAAGATATTTCACTGGATAACACGCATCCATCGGAAGCTTTACAACTACCTGAAAGCTCTAGTACACCAAATCTGATGGATGTCAGTGAAGAAACCATTACTACTGCCGTGACAGCATTGAATAAAGGCTCCCATGAACCTGTTTCGAAGCCCCGACCAAGGCCTCGACCCAAAGCCAAAGGAAAGGCGTCGGCAACTGCCTTACTCCAAAGTAGAACGCTGCAGAGCAATGAAGACCCTAACAAAAGTGGTACATCCAGCGAAAGACAGTCTACAACAACAATGCTCGTCCCAGGTTCTAATTCAACGGCAGATACGTTGTCGACCGTGACTACCAAGAGAAAAGCTGTCAATTCTATGGATGGATCTCGGCCGAAGAGGGTGAAGGCTTCACACACTGTGGAACCACCTCAATCAGGATCTCCTCAATCATCCCAAATTCCGCCAGCGTCGATATCATTGAATGATGATGGCAGTTCAGCACCCCAGTTAGGCTCGCAGCCAAAGAAGCCGGGCAGGCCTCGCAAGGTGAGGCCGCAGCCAGAGCAACAGGGCGCCGCATCAATGCTAATACACCTGCACCACTCATTTCGACGAGCGAAACTACTTCACTCAGGCGGACAAGAGCGCAAACTCGCGCTGCCCAACGTCTAGAATCCTCGTCTTGACCCTTGCGTTCCTATCTTTTTATACAAATTTCAGGGAAGAGATAGTTATAAATCCATGCAATAATAGCTACATAATCAAGTGTGGACGTCTGTGACGTCTTCATTTCGCACCGACCTTCCATCTCTTCCTTGGCTGGACATTCATTTCCCAATTGACGACATGTCCTAAAAGCTCTCCTTCTTCATGGTTCATGCTATCTTCGTGGCAAGTAATAAGTGCTGTAGAGATTCCTGAACTAGTGCAGCGGTCTTCAGCTTCTTCTCGAGTGATGGAAGCGCTGCCTTTTTCGGAGGCGAAGCCTATAACGGACGTGTCATTCAAAATAAGCAAAGTTGAAAGCCATTTTGACTCACCGGAGTCTGTAAATAGGTGTGCTTGGGAGGTAGATTGGGAAAGTAAGACGGAAGGTTTCTTAATGTAGTAGGTATCGTTGATGGAGCGTTTTCCTCTTCGTCATCCGACCCAAGGAGTTCTGGTGAAGGAGAACGCGAAGGAATTGGTATAAGCGTTGCAGGTTTTGTTGCGACAGGTCTTTCTTGTCCTAATTTGCGAAGCTGTATGAGATTGTAAATAATGAGTAGAAACGCAGAGACATACCGCGTTTCCTCTTGTGCGTGCCTTTCTTTACTTGATATAATTCTTTGGGCGACATGTCGAAATCTTCACATGCAAGCAAGACATCTGAGGCAATAGCGCCTGCGCGGTTGGCAAGGTTTGCATATTCGTGCGCTCGTTTGAAAAGTTGCTGGATAACTGGTGGATAATCAGGCAACGGTTGAAGGTGTGCATTAATTAGCGGGGTTTTGCTTGGACAACATACATGTAGTGACTTCTTGTTCGATGCGTTGCACTGCAGGTTGCGCTGCTTTCTCGAATCCCGCATTCTTTAGCTCGGTCAATACCAGCCTCTCCATGGCGCGCGAAGCTACTGCTGGTGTCACAGAAGGCTCAGATGGATCTGGGGGCAATATTTCTGGCGCCGGAGTCGGCTTGGAGGGTTGTTGCCCTTGATATGGCGGAAAGTACGGAATTGCGGTAGAAACGGCGGCATTGGCGACGGGATACTGATTTGGATAGTGGGTGGTGTACACAGGAGTGTAAGGATTGGAGACCGCGTCTGGCTGATACATGATGTGGTGGTAGCGGTGAGAGTGTGTTGCCTCCGGTAATAAGCATTGCGGCTCCGATCAGCAGCGATACCAATCTACTTACCTCTGTCCTTGCTCTTTCCTCCCACTTTTCTGATCCTTATTTTCACGTCCAAATCATATACAGTCTATGTCTCCTACCGCTGCAGAATTTGCTGCCAGAGATGAGATACCTTCTCCGGAACTTCGCACAGAAAAGGGTCGTGCAGCACGCCCCCTCATAGTCGGCCCTGATAGCCCCGAAGAACCCTTTCCCGTCACCCTGGTAGGAGCTGTTCAGAAGGGATTCGGACGAGGCGGGAAGGACTTGGGATGTCCAACTGGTTCGCTACATCATTCAACATAGAAACGATTGACCTTGATTCACTTTGATTTACTATAGCAAACCTACCAGATGACTCTATCACGCCGCTCAGTAGTGTAGCAAAAACCGGGGTGTACTACGGCTATGCACAGGTGATACCTCCTCCAGATCAAGAATCAAATTTCCGAGAAGAAGATCTAAAGGTCCTGCCAATGGTTATGAGCCTTGGTTGGAATCCATTTTATAAGAACAAAGTATTGACAGCCGTAAGTAAATCAACTTTCGGTGAAACCACAGTTGATAAGAAGGAACGACCAGGAAATACACATTATGCATGATTTCCAGCGAGACTTCTATGGCCTTGAAATGAGAGCTATAGTACTGGGTTATATTCGGCCAGAACTTGATTACATATCTCGAGGTACCTTCCATTGAATCTTTGCACTTGGCGTTAACTGACTCCCTCATAGAAGCCCTTATTGAAGATATCGAAATCGACAAAAAGGTTGCTCTGAATTGTCTCCAAAGGCCCGGATACCAGAAATATGCGAAAGATCCGATTTTCAAGTTGAACAATGCAGACTTGAAGACCAGTATGTGAGGGTGTTGTGAATGTATTACATAGACTAGATTTGGACAGACTTGGACTAAGACGGGAAATATGTATATTCGATCTTGTATAGTGTATCGTGGAGGAATGGCGTGTCGCCTGGTGAAGAATTTTGAGGGAGAGTCAGAGGTATAGTGGGCAATAACTGATAGGTAATTCAGTCAAGAGCGCATAGGATGGAAGACCACTCGAACTCACGTTATACGCGTCTCGTCTTCTTCGACCGCGTTCCACCAATTTTGATTGGTGTTCTATCCGTAATTCGAGTAACAATTGGCCGTATTTGTTCGCCTTCAGCTCCTAGAATTGCAGTCTTCATCGCCTCTCTGCCCTCGCCGAATCCTTTGAAAAATAGCTCCAGCGACATGTCATCATGGTTTTCGTTCTTCTCCTTCAGGATTGCCTGAACATCATTTTCGCGCATTGGTATCCCGCTTCATAGCCTGCTCGGTTTGACTTCTTGAATCCACAGCTACCCCCAGAAGCCCACGCAATGGTCGCCCCGTCGGGTTTTGTGAACGTTGTGATGGTATTGTTGCGACTTGAATGACAGTGAAGACGGTATTTAGGCCTGTTCCTTACTGGGGTGAGAATTCCACCAGGGCCAGACATTTCACGTTTAGCAAAGGAACCCTCGTTTGCTGTCGGAGGTGCGTCTACGTCGAAACGGGCTGGTTCCTGGCCACCGTCATCTCCGTCGAGAAAGTCAGTAGCAAAGGAGGAATGGCGTGTCTGTGAGGGAAAGGACCGCGCAATGAGCAAGGGTCTTCTGGCCAGTGGAGCCCATCTAGAGGAAGAGGACTGCCGAAGCGCGAACATGGAGATGGAATGCGCATTGGGATAGCTCAACGACAACTACATTTTACTTCAAACTCCGATGGCTGCATGCGGAAGTCGCCGGGGACACATCTGCGACGTCTCTAACCACTCTTTCCGTCTCCTCCGCTCCAATGTCGGTAAGTAATATTTCATTGTGCGCATGTAGTATGATATTGATTGCTTTACTGTAATAGCTCTCCACCACAGTCTACAACACGTTCTTCAAGCGCAACAGTAAGTCCATCAGCTCCAGGTTGCAGCCCGTCATTTAGCCTTGGTTAGGCGTTTTTGTTGGAACCGTCTTCGTGGGCGCGTTTGCTTTTGGTATTGGTTTTGATGTGGCCGTTACCAAGTTCTACGATACTTGGAACAAGGGGGTGCGTCGCGTGAATTAGCTTTTGTTTAGTTTGTTGGCTTACATTTGCGTTCTGTTCCTTAGAAACAATGGAAGGATATCCGCCATAGATATGTCACCGAAGAGTAGAATTCCCTGGATGCCTCGATTCTCTTGAATTTCATTCGCCAACATAGACTCCGTTAGAGGCTGTCAACAACTTTTTGCGTGCATAATCAAGTCGCATTGAGGTAAGAATAACAGTAGTCCTTCCACAGAACCCGCCTACCCTTGTGAGGTCAAACTTGGAGTACAATTCTGTGCCTTTATTTCCCTTCGAACGGGTAAAGACTTTGATGATAGTTTTCAGCGACAATCCATCAGCGCACTCTTCGCTCTTCCGATCGTCTCTCCACGAATTCCAGCCAGCCATGCTTGTCTCTGCTATAAGCCTACAATAGCCCATTGCTTTTCGATATCTATGTGTTTGATTGCAGTTGTCATGAAGCATGGAACAAGAACATGATCCATAAAGATCGATAGATGGGTGTTTCATTGCTTTATCCTCTGAGGAGTTCAATTCTAAGCATGGATGTATCAAGTACGAGTAAATTATCTTGTTGCCTTCTGGTCGTCATTGAGCTTTGAAGTATTCCCAGTATCTCTCGTTGAAGTCCTGTTATTCAAATATTCAAGTTCTACATGCATGTTGGCAAGGACTTCAAGAATCGAGCGATAAATATTCAACGAAATGGCACTAAGAAGCAGGTGGTGCATATGTGTGATACGTATATGTTTCTGTATCTGCCACAAGGACGAGTATACCTTGAGGGTACTTTCATACCACTGCGAGAAACCTGGAGTGGATGTCTGAATGCTAAAATCGGGACGTCTGAACTTGGTCTGAACTGCTAGCACAGAGACTGAGAGAAAAGGACAGAAATAAGGGTAAACCGCATGTGACAATGTGATGTGACACTGCCTAAATCGTCACCACAAGCGCTATAACTCAACTCTAACTCGTTTTCTACCAAGCCCTGATCAGGGTGACGCCTACACGCTCACTACTCCATATATCTCGATACAATGTCAAGAGGAAGATCACTATCTCCACGCGATGCAACTAAAGATGCGGATATGGATGTAGATTCGCACTCTCCAGGAAAACCAGATGCCAAAGTTGTAATCGTCACAAACTTGACGCGCAATGTCGTCGAATCCCATCTCAAAACAATCTTTGGCTTCTATGGACATATAACCAAGATTGACCTACCAGTATTTGCGAAATGTCAGTATCATATTTTGGCCAAGCTGTAAACCATGTAGCTAATATGCTCTTCTCTAGCTGGCCAAAACCGAGGAAAGGCAGCTCTAGAGTTTGCGGAACCTTCTTCAGCACACAAGGCAGCTTCTCATATGGACGGCGGTCAGATTGACGGTTCTATCCTCAAAGTTGAACTTTCCGACCTTCCCATTCGTTCTGCCTCTCGCTCGCCCGTTCGCGCGCCCCCTCGTGGACCAAGGAATGGACGGGACAGACTCCGCTCCTTTTCACGCTCTCGCTCCCGCTCACGTTCTCGCACTCGTTCTAGGTCGCTTCCACCTAGACGTAGAGGAGGAATCGACACTTACTCTGCTCGCGACCGTGACCGCGACTCTTTCCGTGGCAGGCCTTACGGCCGCAGGGGCCCTCCAGGTCGCGACGTCTATCGACCTGCGCGGTCACGTTCACGCTCGCGTTCACGCTCCCCAATTCGACGGGTCGGCGCAGAAAGGCCACCACCACCAAGAAGACGTTCGCCAAGCTATACCCGGGGAGGATACGGTCGTCGCAGGTCTAGAAGTTATTCTGTTCGCTCCAGTCGTTCTCGGACCAGGTCGTTGTCACGGTCTCGTTCACGGTCGTCTTATTCGAGTGATTCCCGCTACACTCGAAGCCGGAGTCGCACTCGCTCTCTTAGCAAAGGAAGGCGAAGCCGCAGCCGTGATGATATCAGAGATAGCAGGTCAAGGTCACCAGCGCCATGATGATGAAGCTACCGACATCATTATCTTGAGCTGTATACCTTTTTTTTCACTCACGTTTTCAAAAAGTGCGGTTGCAGTACAATTTCAGTAAACAACTGATCTCCGCTTTTCTATAAGTATATTATGTAGACTTGTGGATTATTTCCATCCCCTGGCTCTTCACGGCGAGGACAATTCGACAAAAATGCAGGAGCACTGTCCGATTAGGAGGCCTTCTCGTACTTACTTACCTATCCCATTTTTGTATCAGTGTGTCAATGGTTACTCGACAAATGTTCAATGCAGCAGCGATCCACGTTCCCGTTCAATATTCAATATTCAATGCTCAACGCTTCCTGTCAATGCTCAAAATGTTCAACGGTCAAGTTAACTCGAGAACTTTTGTTTTGCGACTTCGAGTCGGAAATGGGTTGGAAATTGGTGGGGACAATATATAGCACGTGATGAGCACATGACTCCGCGCGATGTTGGAAATCAGTTCGCAGCGGCATTGACAATGAGCGCTTGAGCCTTTGTTTTGCCTTTGTTACTCTAAGCCTTGAACCACCTCTTTCCGATAACCTGTTCCATCTGTCCTGGTATGCCTAAATATCTTGCTTCATAGCCCAGGAGCACATATATATCTTGCTTTCCAAATTTGCACTGTAACGACCACGAGACGAACCGCGGAGAGACAAGACTCGGGCCTCAACCGATGTCTCTTAATATTGCTCCCCTCACTAAATTATCGGATGAATTTCTATTGAACATGGAAAACAAGGAAAGGGCGGCAACATATTTGGCAGATCTATCGCAGAAACGAAAGATATTCGCGGATCTTACGTGCGAAGAGCCTCAAACACCACCGAGGTCACCACTCCATGAGAGCGACAGCACACACGAAGAGCGCACAAATACTCTGCGCGAACGTGTTCTGGAGGCATACGCCAAAGCCGACGGGAATCCTGCCGATGGAAAATGGGTTTTCTTATCACGTCTTCTCCGGATGGGCGTAACGAGTGGCCATGGCGGACGCTGGGCTGGAGCGAGGACGGATGTCTGTCCTGCTGACGAACTCAATGGCGATGAATTACATTGGATCAATGCGGATACAGAATCGCAATGGAAGGAATGGGAACTCAGAGACCGAGAGGAAAGGATCTTGCGAGACAAGGTCGAGAGTTGGAAGAGAAAGCTTGTGACGCAGCAAACACCCAGTAGCGTTGCAATTTCGGCTTCCGCGAAAACATCTGTCGCTTCTTCCACAATCCTTCAAAATGCTCCCAAACAGCCCATAATCTCACAGAATAAAACCACCTCCGTTGGTGCCAGATCCGGGGTCAAAGCTAGCAACATGGAAGCCTCTAGCTCTATGGCTATTGCACCTAGTCCTGTCATCAAGGCCGTCTCTTCAGCTGTCGATATTTTGAAAGATCATTCTCCTTTCGGTTTCTCTGTTGTGAAGCGGCCATCTCAGAAAAGCGCAGCTGGAAAGCCCGCTGGACTTGTAAAGCCAAAATTATCTAACAAGAGACCCGAGCCGGAACAAGACAGCTCTTTTCTTGTGTCTCGACCAGACGAGCCTGTGCCGTCAAACAACAAACCCGATGACCCATTTACTTCAACTCGAAGCACTAATATTCACCAGATTGCTGCTGATACCAGTTCTGTGCGTTTTTCTTCCTTGTATAGGCGATATACTCTGAACGTTATTATTATCAAAAATAGTCATTCATTTCTCCCTCATTCTCTTCTTCAGCGATCGTTACTTCTACTCCCAAACCCGATACCACTGCGAAATCCCGTAAACCGAATATTCCACACGCGACACCCCCTCCATTCCTGCCACAGCCTTTGATACCGCTCCTCCCTCCTGCTAAATCTCCTGGCGGCCCATCTGCATCATCAGTACTAGTAAATGCGCATAGAGGCCAGCTCAGTCCCCTCGAGCCTGCTTCATTTCTTTTGACACCCACTACATCCCCGATGCGTCACCATAACATCCCATCCAAATCGACATCCGACGCCTTTCCTTCAAACGCGAAGACACCTGAGAATCACTCATTTAACAACACTAATCAGAATAACAAGCGTTCACGCCAACCTCATTCTGCCTCGCCGACCACGCCGCGTGCAGACACAGATACAGATGGCCGGGCATTGAAAAAAGCTCGGACACTGCCCGCGTTGATGGCAAACCCGTCACGAATGAAAGCGCTGCCGATGGACCCCTCAAGTCCACACATAAAAAGTACTGCGCGTAATGCTGGTGGCCTTCCTTCCTTCCTTCAGGAAGCTGGCGACGTGAATCCTCTTTTTGACAGTCCCCGAGCGTCACCCCCTGTGACACCAAAGAGACAAGTGTTGCCTACCTTGACGGAGCTTCTTGCTACCACTAAGAAAGGCAAGGGGCCGTCGTCGAGCCGTCGAGCACTTGGCAAACGAAGACTCCTTATACCTAGTCAAGACTCCAACAGCGAAGCCGACTTACCGGTGAAACCCAAACCACCTTTTCCGAGTCCGCCCGAGCGCTTTGCTGCTGCGGCTCCTGTCATTGATCCATATGCTGACGATGCCGACTTCGAAGCCATCATTGCCGCCAATGCTGCACCACCTAGCTCATACAATGATCCGTATAAAGCCCAATTCGACCCATACGCTGACATCCCTCTGGACGGTGACGCATCACCTGCAAAATCGCTCTCCTCACTAGCTGGATCAGATTCGGAGGAAGATGATGCGCCTCGCGGGCATGATTTGGCACACGCAGTCTTCGGTGGGCTGAGCCCTGACTTTGTTTTCAAGCCTGCAGCGACGTCCACGCAGCAAGGGCCATTTAAAGCGGGCAACGCCGGTGTTGACCGCCAGGATAGCTGGGCGAGTGTGTACGGGCCTGCAACGAATAGTAACAGTAAAGATATTGGTGAAGCAGCTTCTCGCCTGCCTCCATCCTCAGGCTCGCTTTACCCAGCCTACAACTCGCAGTTCGAGGCGGACGTCGCCCGCAAGGTAGATACAGTGAGCCAACTGTTGGAAAAAGATGTAGACTATGCAGGATGGCTGAGAGATCCGTCACCAGTGCCCCGGCCTGGTATGGCTCTGGACGATAGTCCATGAAAGTGCACACTACTGATCAGAATTACGTATCATGTCATGACATTATTAACTATGACTCTAGCCTCATTGCTACTATGTACTCAATAGCTGCTTACTCGTGTCTACTTCTTATCTCCAATCCGGACAATGTCACTAAACTGTTGTATCAATCCAAGAAATAAAAGGGCTATATAAATTGAGATATCAATCGCTGGAGACCGAGTCATCATCAGCTATAAAAGGTCTGCAACAGCAAGTGAGTATACAGTCGACTTTTAAATATTTATCTACTTACGCATAATCATAATCATTCCGAATTGCACTTGACATCCACTCTTCATCTGCCTCTTGTTGAGGAAATCCGGATCCACCAGCAAGACTCAGAACCACCGGCAAGAGTACGAGGCCGTGTAAAGCACCAGAGATAATGAGAGTAAGCCACATGCGGAAGTAATATATCTGGCAAAGAATGAGTTGAGTTTCGCAGAAGTAGATAGTCGTTGAAAAAACTAACCTCAAGAAGTTTTGAACGTGTCAGAGCGAGAACACTCATCCCAATCAGCTTAGTGAATGTGATGCCAGATAGAACCTGAGGAGCGAATGCGATTAGTAGCAATGCTATTGGTATATAAATTTGCTTACAGATGGTCCAACGTCCACTAATGCAGTCCACATCCGCTCATCGCGTTCCTTCTGGCCGGATGGATGATCAATGGGAAGACCAGTTCCTGCGCTCATGAAAGCTCTTGCAACATGTGCGCAGAATTCAACGGCAATGCCAAGCGAAATGACCAGGTTGACAAGACTGATAGCATTTAGACTGATACCCCACAGCGACATAACCCCCATGACAGTGACCACTGTCAGAGCAACTACACCAGTCACGATAGTGCCTGTCCTCCAAGAACCCAACATAAGTGCGGTGACGATCAATACTGCGGCTAATCCCAGCCCTAATATTTCTTGGGTTATTGCAACGATGTGGGCATATTGGTCGAAGAATACATAGAATAGCGAGTATGGGAACACTTGGACTCCCGTATCCTCAGATATTTCATTTGCTATACGATGTGCTGCAGCAAAAGCATTGATGAAGTCCTCTTGATTCTTAAGGGGTGAATGGAATGTCCGGAAATGAGACGCCTCGATCTTGTCGCCTGCTTCGGTGAGGGCGATAGCTGTGCCGAAGGATGTCTTTCCCGCCAAGGGACAGTCCTCACCAGTTGGAGAGTTCCACCATTGTTTGAAGTAACGCATGAATTCTTCGTCCTCTGGTAAACCATTCATGGTGACATTCCAAGGTGGTTGCTTATCTTGGTAGCATGGCTGACAGAGCCGCTCCCTGTCTCGTGGGCTACAAAACACCGAAGGATCTGCTTTGCGAACTCGACAGCATTGGAAGTTGCTAGGATTTAACCAGCGCAGGAAATCATCTATCCATGACGCTGATGGTTCTGCAATAAACGAAGATTCCGTTCTCTTTCGCTCCGCTTCTAGCCTATTGGCAATCGACAAATCGTCGCAGGTTGAAAATCGGCCACATAATGCTTGCTGACCTGGGCGCTGCGTCACATCCACATCTCTGGCAACAAAATAGACCGGAGGGCCCACATCCAGATATGCGTCGAGGTTATCGAAATAATTTACAAGATATGACTCCGAAGGGAGGGCAAGTCGTTGGTCTAAATTTTAAAAATCAAGGGGGGGTATACTTCATAATACCAAAAGCACTCACCAAGGCCGAGTTGGATATGTTGCATTGATATCACAGAAGCTACGAAAACACCAGCGAATGAGATGAGGACGAAACCTTTGACTAGAGGCTTGAGCAAAAAAGGTGCGTAATAACGGCGCATAAAGCGACCAATCTTTCCCAATCCACTATTCATGTTAGGCCCATCTAGCAAGGCAATTCTCGACGGCAGACGGATACATGGGAAGCAGTCAATACGGTTGGCCTAAAGTTATCATGAATAACAAACTACCCACAGAAGTATAGGCACAAACCTCATAGCGCTTCAAGTCGAGCAAGAGCGCACTTATGAACACTGTGACCTGAAGCGTTGCGTTGAGAAAAACGCTTCCTGCAGCATATAGTGCAAAGTTCCGCACGGCCGGCATTGGTACAAGAGCTCCAAGACTAAATGCGACGGTCTCCGTGATGGTGCTGAGAAGAATGGAAGGCCCCATTTTTGCCAGGGTTCGTGCCACTCGCTCTTCCGCGGGAAGATACAAAGGTAGCGAAGAGGCGTCGATTTCATCGTTTGTCGAGTCAAAAGGTGACCGATGCGAATTTGTTGGAGACATAGGTGCCGAAAACCCAGGACCTGGATAGTTCTGAGTGGCAGCATTTGGTCCATGGAGGAAATTCTGTCTATCAAGTTCGTGGACCAGGATAAACACATTGTCAACTCCAACTGCAAGAACGAGGAACGGAATGACCTCGGCAATGATGAGGGTCACTTTCACGCCGAGGAAGGAGAAAAGGCCGACGGAAGATGATACCGAGAGAATGACGAGCAAAATACCAAATAATCCCAGAGTGAACTTGGATCCGACAAAAAGAGATCGCGGTAGGCGAGGTATTAGTCGTGGACTGTTTCGAGAATCCACCGAGAGGGTGGAAGATGTGAGAGTGTTCCGAGAAAAGAGCTTTGGAAAATTACGCCCCCATTCTACAAGGGATGCGACTACACCGTCCTCTTCTTTAGATGCTGAACCGCTTCCTAGAGTCAAGGAAACGTAGAAAAACATAGCCAGATATGAAAGGACGACAATCCTGACGTCCATGTTTGTACTCTTGTTGATTTCTTCTTCGAGTGAAACGCCGGTTGAAAAGGCGATCTCTAGACCCGCCTCGGCACCTGACCGTTGACTGAGATCATACAGATAATTCTTCAACACTTCCTCCCATTCCATAGCTTTCCCTTGCACTTTGGGGTCAACCGAATCAGAGACAACATAGGTAATGACGAGAGCTTCCGCGCTAAGATACTCCTTGTCGCCCGAATCCGTTACTGGTACACCTCCAAGCACGTATTGAGGACCCAGCGGTTGCTGGAAATCAGGCAAACAATCGGTAGGAGTGCGCGCGCATCGTTGTAGTTGAACGGACCATGTATCTTCGTCATAGTCGCCGAGATTATTCCCGAACCAGCCGGCTATCGACTGTACTACGCAAGGTTCATTAGGGCCCGCTGGCTTAAAGCAGACGTCGTGTAGAGTATAACCACTGGATGATTTGAGTTTTCGAATCTCAGCCTCCACGTTGAACCAATATTTTAAGGTATTCCACGATAGCACTGGGGGTTTGCTGCCTATTTCAATGGCTTGTTTAGAGATATGGGTGCCTGTCGTGGATTCGATGCTTCCTGCCACTGATGTCACGAATATTTGTTCCGTTCGGTAAAACGGTCCAAATTTCTCATCGAAATATTCCTTCTGTTGTTTGCTTTCGGAGGATGGGGAAACCCATAATCTAACTGGTTCTGTTTCAATTTCGAATTGCTTCCATCCGATGTTTAGCAATCCAATGAAGAGGAACACGGTAGCAAAAGTGAGAAATGGGGAAGAAGCCGCAAACAAGCCCAGCTTATAAAAGCCGCGTCGAAGGATATTGTTGAGGGGATATTGTCGTGGCTGAACCGTGTCAATAGGATCAAGGAGGGATGCTCCACGTCCAAGGTGTCTTGACTCGGACTGGTTGATTACGGAGTCTTCTTCGAGATTTTGAGCGAGCGACCCGGCACCAACGAGACCGCGGGTATAAGGTCTACTAGGAGACGCTCCATCGGTAGCCAGTGCCACGCGTTCGTACGTTCTCTCTCTGCGTCTTCGGATTGTAGTTTGGACAACGTAGCCTAGCAGGAAGCCAATGACAGCTATAGAGTACGTGAGGATTAGAATGAAAGACAAGCATGATATTTGGCCAACATGGCAAGTGGGGCCCGCGTTTGGAGGAGAAACAGGTGGTATAGAGGGACAGACATCTGGGCAATCAATGCAAGTGCAGCGGCTCAGTAGATCGTCATCGGAACAGTTGCGCGCAACCTTGTCCAATGGCTGAATATCTGGATTTGGAATGAATGGGAAGTTGATTTGGAAAGGGCTTCCAAGGTCCTTTTTGTCGCCTAAGAATTTAAGAAATGAAGACGCATTCTTTGCTCCGCCCCCAATGAAGTCCATCGCATAACCGTTGGTATTCCCATATTGCACCTTCTTGCAACTGTCAAAGAAACCTTCACTGTATTTTTTGCCAATGTAAAAGTCTAGGGAATCAACAACTAGCTCTCCTGTTGAAGATTTCTGAGTCGAAGTGATATTCAAAAACGTGCTTTGCTCCGGAGAACAAGTGAACGTGCAGAAGAAGGAACGGAAGTTGTTCCGACACGCTGGACAGGCGCCCAATAGAGGTTCAAGCATTTCAAAGTTGCCGCGAAGAGTTTCGAGTTGGTCTGAGGTGCAACAGATGGGGCCATCTAGTAGCTCTTGTCCACAAATGTTTCCCAGTAATTGTTTGGTTTGATCATCAGCCTATATTGAGAGTTAGAATATCTCGGTTACGCGTCTTTGGTTTTACACACAGGCGAAGGGGGTCCGTCATACGGACATGGCAGAGGCTTGTAGAGAGGTGACCTGCCGCAGGTGCCACGCATGGCGCATTTACCAACCCCTGTTGCAGTGGACATTGTTATTTGGCTTGAAGGGTTAGCGAGGATTTGAAGATTTGGATAGGCGCTGCTCGTGTACGTTGGGCATGCGGAAGGGGTGGAGGGGGTATAGAGATACTGAGAGAATGATGCTCCGAGCCCACAGTGGGACGACGGGGGAAATGACGCGAAGGAACATTGATGGCGAATCGCGGCGACCAAGTGCTCGAGCACGTGCAAAATTGTCAATATAGATTTCCCTTTCTACCGAAAACGCTACGACAGTCAAAGCCACCTCATTCTGCTATGTCTACGCCCAACAATGCTTCCAGCTCAACTGCATCCACAAGCGCGGCAAGGCCTCGCAAACGTTTTGTAGGAAGCAAATCGTCAAAGCCATCTAAACCTGGCGTCCAATCTTCAATCAGCAACCAAATACCCCCAGAGATCCTCCAGGACGCACAGCTGAATGCTGCTATTAAACAACTCCCTTCAAATTATTCGTTTGAGATCCACAAGACCATCCATCATGTTCGAAAGAATAATGCCACTATGGTTGCCTTGCAAATGCCCGAGGGTCTGCAAATGTTTGCATGTACCATCGCAGATATCATTGAGCGGTGCGCCAAAACCATTACTTGTTGGCAGAATCATCATATTAAACAAACATTGACAGCTTTACGAATGCTTTGACTGTCATTATGGGCGATGTGACCTATGGAGCTTGCTGCATCGATGACTATACTGCTGTTGCATTAGGTTGTGATATGCTCATCCACTATGGACATAGCTGCCTCGGTATGTTGTTGCAAGTTCCTTTTTTTTTGCTCTAAAACTTATTTATAATGCTTTTTCAAGTTCCCATGGATCAAACGACAATCAAACGCTATACGTCTTTGTTGAAATTGGAATTGATTCTGCCCACTTGGCACAGACAATTAGGATGAACTTCCCAGATGACCGCGAGTTATTTCATAGGAACCTACTGGATTCTGAGGAAGCCAATGCCAAAATACCCATAGGAAGTATAATTGGTACTGGTCGAAATTTGCAAATCGAAGATTCATCATCAAATGCGCCATTTGATGACGAACCCGTTGCTTCAAGTTCCAAACTCCCAACTAGACTGTCCTTGGTATCAACAATTCAATTCGTCGCTGCCTTGCAACGGCTGAAAGAGGACTTGTCTCTGGATATTTCAGACGCTTCAAAAACGTCTGCCTATTTGCTTGGCGATACATTACCCGCTGGCGCAACCAACACCCCATAGATAACGTAAAATCGCGAGCATGGACAGGAGTGTATGAAGCTACGATACCGAGATCGAAGCCTCTTTCCCCAGGCGAAATTTTGGGATGCACCGCACCGCGGCTTCAAGACATAGATGCCCTAATGTAAGCAGTCTCCTATGTTCTATAAGCAATACCTCTTGATCAATCATATTATTTGCAGATATCTCGGTGATGGTCGTTTCCACTTGGAGTCGATTATGATCGCAAACCAGATGTGCCGGCGTTCCGCTACGACCCATACTCAAAAAAGCTTACCCGAGAGCGCTATAATCACCAAGAAATGCAAGCTGTCCGAGATGACGCCGTACAGGCCGCTCGAAAGAGCATTAAAGGATTTACGGATATAGCACCTTCGACGCCAGAGGATTCTTCGCCTCTTTGGGGCGTGATTCTTGGAACTCTAGGTAGACAAGGCAATCTAAAGCAGATGCAGGTATGTGGCGCCTTGGATCTATCAATGTCTCTCAGTATAACCTTGTTTTTTAAAGGCCGTAACGCACCAGCTTGAAGCGTCAAAGTCGCCGATACCTTACCTCCAAATCCTCCTCTCAGAGCTCTCGCCAGCAAAGTTGGCTCTGTTTAACCCTCACATCTCGACCTTCATTCAAACCTCATGCCCTCGATTATCTATCGACTGGGGATATGCCTTCGAGAAGCCGCTCTAAGTCCTTATGAAACGGCGGTCGCTGTGGGCAAGACGCCAAGTTGGATGGAAAAGTCCCAGCCGAGTAAGGATGGGACATCGGGAGGTTCTGGGATATATCCTATGGATTTCTACGCTGCAGGAAGTCCTTGGGCGATTTCGAGAACAAAAGCTACTTTTGACCCGTAATCTGTCGATGTATTTTTAATTGGCTTGCATAAGTCATTTGTTTCCTCTCTGCCTAGAGGAATAGGATATTCAGCAAATAAACTTTTGGAGTGATAACACTTAGCGGATGTTGCTGAGTCGTTTGGTTTTCGTTCCCTCAATCGCTGACATATTTTCAGAAAGGTATTTGCACTTTGCACATTTCCAATTGAACAGAATTCTTGATGACAATGCAACATTTGATGTATTAGGATTTGAAACGCGCCTGACTGTGCAGAAGAGTCTAGTTTCGAGTTGTCAGCTAATCGTGACCAGCCAAAATTTCGATCTCGGAAGTCTGTGTTACTACGGCAGCGCTAGCAGAGTTGCAATCAGAGTGTGGCATATTTTCGAAATTCGATGCTTGAAAGGCAGAAATCCCCAGCTTTGCTATATGTAGATGGTCAACCAGTCACACCAACGGCCCGGGTATCCAATTGGTGTCCACTACGATTTCCTGCCTGCTTAGCGCTTATTCCCGACCCTGCGCGCTTGCCGTTATCGGTACAGGGCTCCGAACTTATATGGCTCAGTGACATTGGACATGCAAATTGTCAAGCGCCCCCCACTCACATGTTACGATGCCCCAGCTTGAGCAGCTGAGCAGGAAAAGGGGGGCATACTGGTCTGCAAGTCAAACAGGCAATGTCGTTTTCTACATCATAACCTTCTCCCGAAGGAGAGCATGAGCATTATTGAAAACGAAACCTCCTTTTATATTATGTTTATCTGGCGTAACGGAGAATATCCTGGAAGCAAACATGGTGACATTGCCCCATTTGAGGACTGGAGTACTGTACTGGTCCGAACGAACAGAAAGGAATGCATAAGTATACAGGAACTCGTGCACGGTTACACTGTTAACCTAAAGAATATGCAAATCGAAAAATGTCCGCGGAAGAAAAAAACGCCTTAGCCTTTGAGTAAATCCATTGGGCTGCAGGCATGCCTCAGACCATGTCGAGAAAGATGTCAATAAATGCAATATTGAAATCCGTAAAGTGGCGACCCTAAGTCACAGTCGCAGACAGTCTGGTCATGATCAAGCGAGGATGAGAAAGAACAAAAGACTGGCCTCCGATATGTGCCTCATATACATAGTCAGCCCGACTTGAAAGTGTGTCTAAAAATAACAAGCATCTGGGGTGCGATTCGTACCGTCACTATACATAGTAGCTACTACTTACGAATAGAAAGCGGTCGAACTGCGCCCAACGCCTTTTGACGTGCGTCCAGATCTTGATGTATGAAGCAAGTATGAACAGGGCGACTATTAAGGGGTCGGCCGGGAGCGCCTAGGCGTAGGTCTCGTCGAGATGGCGGGGATAGCAGGCATAGTAGGCATAGACTGCATATAGGCAACATCGTCAGGCTAGTTTTGGACAGAGTTCCATGAGAAGGCATTGTACAGGGCTCAGAAGAGACTGCCAACAATGACCATTGATAAGAATATCTAAACCCAAGAAGAATGTGTGGAAGCAGAAGTCCCAAGTGTCGATCCTCAGACGCCGGACATCAGAACACCAGTGAGAAAAGAGGCAAAAATTAAACCTTGGACAGTCTATCCATTGGACTGCTTCAGTCTCGTTTAAGCAGTAAGCTTAACACCGAACGCGGCGAAACGGCGCAGCCAGCGGTCAGAACCAAGCTAAGCTCAACGACCAAGCTCAAGAACACGGACCCGGAGACACTCAACCCGGAATGAAACAGGTTGTCGTGGTCTTTCTGCGTTCAAGTATAGACACTGCGGACGCGGATGATAAGTATGCTTAAAGAAGATGCTGATCATGATCATTTCATAAATCATGAATCAAGAAACGGTGCTTGATACGCTTACGGATAGGCAAATAGGACTCAATGCCGCATTGCGCACCTGAAGCTAAAGCGTATCCAGGCGGTAATGGATAAGGCGGGGATTGCCGTCTTGTATCGCGCAGGACGCCGAGGTCTGGATGAGCATCGGCGAGGGTGGGACAATTCTCGTCCTTCCTAACGGGTTGATAACAGTGAGATATCGATACTGCAAGTAGCTGCAAGTGATCGCCGTCCATAAATGCTGCACAGTCCAAGATAGCCAAGATATGATGAGGTCAAATGAGTGATTAATGTGTATGAAGATATCAGAGAGAAAGGGGAAAATTCCAATACTTACCAATTTCCACGCCATTGTCAACGCTCGAAAATCGTCATGGGGGGAAGACCGTCATCATCGTTCTGTTTGGCGTGTAGCTCGCGCAGAGGGCCTCGTGATAGTGGCGGGCGTCTTCGTCCTGGAATCCCCATGAAGGCAAGGTGTCAAAATCCGATGAGCGCATAATGACGTCTTTGAGAGTCGCTTTCCATAGGTCCACGTGTGCATAAACCTATGAAAGAGCAGAGTCGGAGCGAAAGCGAGAGCACAATGCGGCCAGATGAAGTCATTGCGCCCAGAAATAAATACTTACAGGTGGGGAGCGGTAATGCTCATAAAAAAGCACCAACACGTCCACGCCAATATTGTCACTATTACAATCTGGAACGATGCGGAACCGGAGTTTTCCTTCTTCTCCTGATACCATACCCGAGGAACGAATAAAGCCTATCCAATACTAGTTGGCCAACCAACCGTCTTGAAAGATAGCTGAAATCGCGCATACCTACATGTACACCGCAGAGAAAGAGATAACGAGGGCGGCCAATCTGTCCTTTGCTTCAATTACAGAAGCAGAGAGCCAAAAACAGAACATGTATTCCATGCTCCCTCAAATTCGAAGCTCGAACCCAGGTCAAAAGTGTGAACAGACAAGCGCAGATCGGGCTCGAGTTGAATAGATTCAGTCAGGATGTCCACGACATAAATCGCCGACGCGTCATGGGTGAGACGGGAAGACCGGAATGAAATGCATGTCCATAAAATATTTCATTGACCTGTGACATCATGCTGAATGGGTGTCCAAATCCTGTTGGAACAATTCCGAGGCCACAGGAATCGGGAATACAACGGAGCGCAGTGGAATCTTGAGATGACCTATTGTATTGCGCCTGACAGGCTCGGAGGCAGGGAAGATCGAATGTTTCTCATGTGCGGACTGTGGAGAGCATGTCAGATTAGAGAGAGGAATGATTGAGAAGAGCGGAGAAGGCGCTGCAGGCAGGGTGCCGACCCCGCTATGAGAAATATAATGCATTCCATCTATCGTCGGTGGTGTGTAGAACATTCGGGGGCATCATCGGACTTGCGCAATGGTAATAGACGCGAGAGGGATTCATGCATAGCGTCAAGTGCGAATACTGGGTGACGACAAGGGCACCGACTGCCCGGCCGTCCGAAGAGATCCACTTGGGCTCGGAAGCGTAGGACGAGGAGACGGATCGCTGGGCAAGATAGATCAAATGCATCTTGAGCGCCTGAAGACCAGCACTGCGCATCCGAATCATCGGCTGAGAGATTTCCGCCTGGCAGTTGTGAGTCGTAATCCGCTATCTCGCCCACTATCGCCTTTGCTCGTCCGACCGGTACAGTATCCACAGGCGGATGGCCATGGAATGCGCACATATATGGGTTTACGTTGGATTGGTGCGAATCGCGAGCGTAGAACACTCTAGCTAGAAATTCGAAGCGCTATCAAATTGCATATCGCACTGCATTCTCGGCTTCAACGGGCCTCAGGAATCAAGGTGCACCGGATGAGACGTTGCGCACTACGACTGGCGATGGTGGCATGGCGCCGCTGACGCGTTGCGACTCATTGGTATGGTGTGATGCTGATGGGATATTTAATGGGGGCCACCGAGGATTTAGTGCATTAGGCAGCGGGATGGGACACCGAGGAGTGCGCAGATATGTACTGCTAGGCGGATGCGAGGGGACGAAATCTGCATGTGCATCTGCGCTGCTCTCAAGCTGGCTTCAAGGATCAGCAGGAAGGCGAGAAGCGCCTCTGGCGGTGTCAGGTAGCCTTTGAGTTTAGGCTTGCTTCTGATGCTGATAGGGACAAAAGGGTGCAACTTAAAGGGGCAGCAGCGCATGCGCGCTGGAAGAGGAAGCGCGAATTTTGCGGGTGGGCGTGTGGACTGCGCGATTTATGCAAAGGGCTTCCAGGCGCGCGTCGTCGCCGGGCATCCGGAGGCGCCGGAAGATTAATGAGTCACATGATACCGACGTTGGCTGGCGGGTGAAATTGCTGAGCGTCTGGAATATTACGCGCCCAACCATGCCCATGGCCAGCAGTGATGAACACGATGCATCGGACGGCAGCGAGAAAAAGGAACCAATACACCTAACGATCCCGCCGCGGATGCTGGCAGTGCCCGCGACCGCGTTCATAGTGGGGGCCGCAATAGGGATCATGCGCGGGGGGCGGACAGCATCGTTGCGCTTCCTGGCGGAGAACGCGCACAGGCCACCGACGACGGTGCAGGGGTGGTACTTTTACAATAAGACGAAGAACTACAAAGTGATGCTGGGGGCGCTGAAGGGCGCGGGTGCGGAAGCGGGGAAGCTGACGGCGCTGGGCGTGACGTACGTCGGGCTGGAGGAGGGGATGGAGCGGGTGGGGTGGGGGCAGGGGAAACACATGGGGGCAGCGGTGGGCAGCGCGGTGCTGTTCGCGACGGTGTGTGAGTGACTGGATTTGGCTGCTGTGTGGCGGGGACTGACGCGGGCAACAGATCGGCTGCCGGTGACGATGGCGCGGCGGGCGGTGGTGCTGGGGGTGGTGATGGGCGGGGCGATGTCGGGGCTGGAGTATGTGGGGAAGCGGCGACCGGCCGGGGGGCCGACAGAGCAGTAGATAGTAGAGTGGTGTATATAAGCGCGGGCTGGATTGCGTTCCCGCTCCACACGCGGGCGAAGAATCAGCCATGGGGCTCGTCCACCTTTTCTCTCTCCCAGACCACAACCATCTCGTCCTCACCATGCTCCGTCTCTGGCCCTCGTCCCCGCCCGCCAACGACCAGCTCACCCCCCGCCCCGCGCACCTCGAGAAGAACCCCTTCAACGACCTCCCCCTCGCCCGCCCCCACTCCAGCCCAGGCCCGCAGACCCCCACCAGCGTCCACCCCCTCCTCGCCGCGGGCTCGTCCCCGCTGCTGCCATCATCGGCTTACGGCGGATCGGCTGCCTCGGATCTCACGCCCCTGGCTTCCCCCTTTGGCCCTTTCACCTCAGCCCAGCCCACCACACATCTCTCCATACATGCCCCCGACTTCAAAATGCAGCAGCCCCCCCTAGGTAAAAAATCCGCTCCATCCACATCTACATCCACCTCCACCTCCACCTCCTCCGCCTCCTCCGCCACCCCGTCGACCACTCCGCCCCAGGTCGCCACCTCCAAGGGCCAGCTCCATGTCAAACTCATCCAGTCCCGCGGCCTCAACGTCCGCAGTATACACGCCAAACCATACGTCGTCGTCCAGTTCGAGCAGAACGAGTTCGTCTCCCGCGATCCCATCGCAGAGACCGACAAGGAGGTCAAAGGCACTCCTGTCAATCTATCCCGCCAGACCTCTTCCAACGCTATCTCCGCCCTCGGAGCTATAGGCTCCAAGGCTGCTGCCCATGATGCGAAGCGCAAGAGCAGCAAAGGCAGCAAAGAGATCTCTCCATCCTCTTCCCTCGTCTCCGCTGCCTCCAGAGCCCTTCTTTCTCCGTCCGCTGGCGGCATCTCCAACGGCCTCCTGGGTGGCCGTTTGTCAGCGCACAACCCCGTCTGGAAGCATGAGGTCTCATTGTAAGCTCTTGTCTCCATCTCCTTATTTCAGATCCCATTGACCTTGTTTTTTCTCCGTTATCAAGTGACGTTACCTCCGAAGAATCCCTTATCACCTTGAATGTCTACGACCGTGCAGTTTCAGACCAAGGCTTCCTTGGCACCATTCAGATAAAGCCTCTTCTCATCCATGATCATACCGTGGACCAGTGGTACAAGTCAGTATTTCCCCTTTTCCCGATCGTTTCTTCTCCGTCCACTTTCCATCCATCTGCCTGGTGCTGTTGCTTACTTGCGCCGCAAGGCATGCACACATGGCAGGCTACCATTTTCATTCGGCTGCAACTTCCTTTTGCCCGAACGGGGTCCTGAGTTACAATCTTACTGACGTGTCGCTTATTTTCCCCACAGGCTCCGGCCGTTCGAGGACGAGATTGTGAGTGGGAGATGCGGGTGCAGATCACATATGAACAGTTCAAGGTGCGTTTCCTGTCATTATGTCAATCCCATGTTTTCAGCTAACTCGGGGTACCTTGACTACGCGAACAGACTAAGCGCGCATTGACACCCCGCGATTTCGAGTTCCTCAAGCTCATTGGCGCGGCACATTCGGCAAAGTGTTCCAGGTGCGGAAAAAGGACACGAAGCGGATATATGCAATGAAGGTGCTATCGAAGAAGGAGATAGTGGCTAAGAAGGAGGTGGCGCATACGATTGGGGAACGCAAGATCCTCCAACGGTCTTGGAGTCACCATTCCTCGTCGGCCTAAATTTAGTTTCCAAACGGACACGGATCTCTATCTAGTCACTGACTTCAAGAGCGGTGGCGAGCTCTTTTGGCATTTGCAAAGAGAGACACGCTTTTCAGAAGAGCGCGCAAATTCTATATCGCCGAACTAATCTTGGCCCTGGAGCATCTACACAAGTATAATATTGTTTACCGGTGCGTCCTCGCGATTATCGTTCTGCTTGATTCATGCTGATTCCCTAAAAAAAGCGATCTAAAGCCCGAGAATATTCTACTAGATGCTACAGGCCATGTTGCGTTGTGTGATTTCGGGCTGTCTAAAGCCGATCTACGTCCAGACGAGCTGACGACGACTTTTTGCGGCACAACCGAGTATCTCGCTCCGGAGATTCTGCTGGACGAGCACGGCTATTCAAAGATTGTTGACTTCTGGTCGCTCGGCGTGCTGTTGTTCGAAATGTGTTGCGGATGGAGTCCGTTCTACGCCGAGGACACGCAGCAGATGTACAAGAACATATGTTTTGGCAAGATCCGGTTCCCCAAGGGAGTGATCAATGACGATGGGAAGCAATTTGTGAAAGGGGTGCGTATTCTTCTTGCATTTATTTTTGGGGATGCTTTTAGACTTGATTAAATTGGGGAAGCACCATCGCTGACGTCGTTCGCCTATCTATTTATAGCTTCTCAACCGGAATCCAAAACACAGGTTGGGCGCACAGCGCGACGCCGCCGAGCTCAAAGAGCACCCGTTCTTCAAGAACATCGACTGGGAGGCGCTGTCGCTCAAGCAGTCCACGCCGCCCTTCAAGCCCGTCGTCGAGTCGGACGAGTCGACGAGCAACTTTGACCCCGAGTTCACCTCGGCAGACCTCCGCGAGGTCGGCGGCATCGACATGATGGACCTCGACAACGACCTCGACGACAACGACCCGTCCGAGGCGTGGGTCTCGCAGTCCATCAGCGGCATGCAACACCAGCCGAACGGGCCCCTTGGCAGTGCGCCGCCGAACAAATCCGCGAGCCCGCTGAGCCCGATTACGAAGGCGCCTCTACGGGTGGCAATGGCGGTGCGCGTCCACAGGGTATCCAGATCAAGCCCTCACGCGTGCGCAAAGGGGTCGTAGGCAGCCCGCTGACGAACAGCGTGCAGGAGAATTTCATCGGGTTCACCTACCACGGCGGCGAGAGCGTCGCGGCGCCGCGGAAAGACTATTTCCAGCAGCGGCGGGCGGAAAGCGGTGGCGGAGAGGAGGAGGCGGTGGCGGACGAGGATGCGCCGGAGGTGACGACGGAGGACGAGTTTGAGGACGCGGGCCGCAGTGCGGGGCGCTATGCCATGTGCGGCGGAATGGGGGCAGTTTTGACGAGGAGGATATGTCGTGAATGGTGCCTGCGGGTATCTATTTCACTTGCACTTTTTCCCCAGTTTCGCCACTCGCACTCTCAGCTGCATTTGCATTTGCGCATCTACTTCCTGCTCATCCATTGCCATCACCCAAATTTCCTTCCTTCCTTTCCCCATTCTTCCTCGTGTTTTTTTCTTCTTATTCTGGGGCTATGTACGACCACAACGACAATTGCATCATCAATCAATCACTTAATCAATTATCATCTACGCATTCATCGCACTAACCAACCATCCAACTCACGCAACCACCTCCATGTCATTACACCATGGCGCCCATGGACGACTTGTAGAACTCGAGAAAGGCGATCATTCTGTCTCTTATGCTCCGATTCCGGAAATGCTACCAGTCCATCCACATTCCTGCATCGTTTTTTCATGCACTCGACCACGCAAAAACGCTTAACCGCGAGCACTGTAATTTCCACAACCCACACTGTTACTACTCACACAAGCAAGCCGATGCTGGGCAACAATGCACCGCATGGAGTGTTGCACGGCTCGTATGCACTCCTATTACAGAACACAACTAACCTTCACCAGCACTACTGGCTCTTTCCCAATGCTCGCACGACTGTCTACGGACGACGACGACAACCTTGCCATCATATGGACAGACTTTTTCACCACCATTTTCTTCCCTCGTCTTTGAAATTGTTGTACACATACAATCGGTTGTAGTAAAAAATAGTTATAACGGTCTTCACTAACAAGTAACTTCTCTATAACATATATACGCTATATACTTTTATAATAAAGAGACGAATTGAAATGCGTTGAATTAACGAAACAACCCTCGTGTCTAAGGAATGACTGTAAAGTGTACTTGCAGGATTATGAGCTGTACATGGATGAAATAAATAGGAATACTTTGAGTACTGCAATGTGGCAGAAGGGTGCATGCGTGTTAGTGGTAGTGATGATAGTGTAAACAGAATATGGTCTACATGAGAAGTAACAATGCCAGAAAAAAATACAGTCGTACACCGAATGTGAGAGTAAACCAGAAAAAAAAATTAAACCCACGAAACTTCTCTGCGTGTTACCAGTCGTTAAGTGACTGGCAGTTTGGCCGCGATAAATTCAGGCCACCGCGCAACAGTGGCGGTAGCACTAGGCCGTTAATGATAGTATTGGTAACAATCGAATCCACATCGTGAGGAGTGACTCGGCCGTACCAGATCCCGGACCCAGACGGGGTGTAGATCTGTCAAATAAGGAATGGGAAATGGAAATATGAGCGTCCGGAAGATTTGATACCGTCGGGGACGCAAAATAACACGGTGGAACAGTGGTACATCAATTCCACTGGAAAGGGTACTCACGATACAGTTGCCGGCGTATTTGTGTCCGCCAACATGAGAAACTTTCACGATTAAAGCGCGCTTCGAGTCGGCGCTTTGCTTAAGCTGCTCAGCAACATTTTCGTCGCGCTCCTCGGGAGTAACGTTAAGGTCTTCTAGTGGCAGCCCCATGGTCAGCGAAGGATGCTCCACTTGTGTGTCAGCATCCCATCCATGGGCTTCGAGGGATTTAATCAAAGCTAAAATTATAATGTCAGGAAGACTGGTGATGACATGCCACAGAAATAGACGCACCGTGCTCAAGTTTCGGTGCAGCTATCCCACACCGGTTGTCCCGCTTTTTATGTGAACCTACATCGAGAGAGGAACGGAAGTATGGAATTAGACACCGAGAGATGCGAAGAGGATGGAAATAAGTTGTAAGCACTCACACAAAAGTACCACGCATGAGTAAGGCAGTATCCATGTCTTCAGTGTACTCTTTTCGAGGTATGAGCCGTCCCGGCCTACGGAGGGGTCGACTGCACTCTCCCATAGCTCTTGGGCACCTTGAATCGATCGACGGACTTCCGTGACCACCTTGAAATCGGGAAAGATCAAGACCGTATCATGGTCATCTTCATCACAGACAGTTCTGTGGCTGCCGTTTAGAACCGAGGTACGGGTTGAGTCCGAGGTATGGAATAGGCCTGTGACCGGTCGCACACCTTTGCCGACGGATGAAGGCGGTGAAGCGGGCTTTGGGGATGCTGGTGTGGTGGGTGATGTCTGGCGATGGTGGTTGCTGGAGGTGATTTCGGAGATAGCAGCGGCGAGCGAGTCTTTGTCGTCTGTGATATCACGTTCCCAGTCTGCTTTGCCAGTTGAAATTACAATCTGCCAGGCCGGATGCAATATGGGTCTGGGACGCTAAAAGAAGGGGAAAGCAGGGAGCGCACCTGGCGGTGGTAAGACTTGACACTGCCCAGCATGTTTGTGTCCATGTCGATGTCGAAACGACGCGGGTACGCTTCATGGCCTATGGGACGTGGAGTGAGCTTCTTGAGTTATCAGATAACCTCGTGGCGCGGACTGACCCAGGTCACAAGGGTCAGCACATGCCCTGCAATCCGCGGTGGAGACAGGGACGGCGGAGGCGCGTAGGGAACGACATAGAGGGTCCTCCTGGTGGCCAAAGACGATGGACTGGAGGGTTCTGAAACCATACATCGTGGGGCGGGAAGAGTTGCGGAGAATTTGGGTAGCGGCCGGCTATATCAGATTAGATGCACATTATGTAATCCCCCCTCCACGCCTAGCCTCAGGCGTCTGCATTTTACTAGATGGCACCATCCGGGACATAAAAGCTTTCCAAGAACTCCTTCGCTCGTCTAAGAATATTGTAGCCGTAGCAGGTGCTGGACTGTCAGCAGCTTCCGGTACCCATAAATCATTTCACTGATATTACGCGCTAATCGACAAAGTGAATAGGCATCCCCACGTTCCGGGGAAGTGGTGGACTGTGGAGAAAATATAATGCCATCTCTCTCGCCACACCCGAAGGCTTCGAGAAATCCCCATCTCTAGTCTGGCAATTCTATCATTATCGCCGAGAAACGCCAGTGATTTCGAATGGCTGTAATCGTACCATCTCATGCATATCGACCGATACGCAGTGCTCTTCGCGCCAAGCCAAATGACGCCCACCGGGTTCTATCCGCGTTCGCTTTGTCGTCATTCAGGAATGAAGTAGCCCCACGGGCCACCTTCACCCTTGTGACCCAGAATGTAGATGGCCTCAGTGCGAGGGCAGATCGCGAAATTGCCATAAACAATCCAGACGCCGGCAACGATTCCGTCTTGATTGAGATGCATGGCAGGCTCTTCGACGTTCAGTGTGCTGATGATGATTGCGGCCATGTTGAATTCAACACCCAATCTCCCATTTGTGAAGCCCTATCGGGGACCGAAGAACTATTAGTGCTGGAACGTGGTACCGTCGATCCAGAAATCGACCAGAGTAAATTACCCCGGTGCTCCAAGTGTGGATCTTTAGCTCGGCCAGGTGTTGTTTGGTTTGGAGAAACCCCGCAAAAGTTGGAAGAGATCGATGCATTGGTCGAAAAGGCGGATTTATGCCTCGTAATTGGAACCTCTTCAACAGTAAGTATATGCCAAAATTTTGAGTCATTTTAAAACATACTCAAACGGTCTTCCAGGTATACCCAGCTGCTTCGTATGCATCAGAAATTCAGAAAAGAGGAGGAAAAATTGCCGTTTTCAATCTGGAACGCAGCGCTGGAGATAACAAGGCCGATTATCTCTTTTTGGGACCATGCGAAGAATTGTTGCCCAAAGCCCTTGGGTTGATGGTATCCGAGGACGGAAGGGTATCTGTAGATGTTCAAGGTGATAAATCTTAAACGTCCATGTGCTTCGCCTTTCCACATGTATGTATGTATTTGCAGGAACACAAACTGCTGCCATCAAATCTTGATATTTTGGGTCTATGATAGAGAAGGAGAGAGGCAGAAAGGATATTCAAATAACATTAGGGGATTATAGGGTGGGTGACCAACTATTTGTGACCCAAAGGATCATCAATGAATATGTCGAGGATGACGTGCATGTGAAGAGACACACCTTGACAATTATACATAACATCACAGCCTAGGCTCCTCGCCACTGTACACCTCAAATATATCATTCTCCTCGTCGTCCTTCGCGAACTCCTTCAACGTATTTGTCGACTCTTTCACAACTTCCAGCCTGGCAACAACGATGTTCCATCTGTTGAGATCACCACACCGTACAGCGCCTCTATAACCTTCCGTTCCCTTGTTGCACGGTTATTAGTCCAAGAATCCACATTAGTCCCGTGTGTCTTCTCCTTCAAAGAAGCACCCGCTGTCGAGTCCCATTGGGACATTTTCGGCGCGGCCAAAACCTCCTTCTTGGCCCTGTCAATTTCATCGTAGGAGACCATGCGTGGGCCGGATATCCCAGTACTATCGACTGCCGCGCTCGTAGATTCACGGTCAGGGATGAACGCCTTGTCAATCCTCTCCATTAGGTTTTCCTCCGTGATCCAGTCGTCAGCTTGGTGGTACAGCGCAATGAGAGCCCGCATTTTAGCAGGTGGCAGGGCAGTATGTGATTGGACCTCTGGCAACGGGATTTTTGATTTTTGGTGTATTGATGACATATTGCGTGTTCGCAGACAGTGCAAAGCTGATACTCGCTGACGCAGGCATGTGGTGAGGTTCATTTTGTCGAGGGGCAGCGGAATAGACGAGACGCGGAGGAGGCCAACCAGAAATTCACATATTGATGCAGTGATGGCTAGATCACGGGACCAAAGAGCGCTCACTTCCTCAACGCCTCGAGTCTTGCCGGAGTCCTTACTACTTACCAGCTCGAAATATCAACAAACCAATTTTCCGAATGTCAAATCCCAAATTACGATCAATCGCTCAGCTCCTGAACTTGGGCCAATGAGAAACATGTGGGCAATATTTTTTATTTAGATATGGACAATACATACTGGCAACTTCACAGGCGAACACTAAACTCAATAACTAAATCTGCTGCACGGAAATGGTGTTGTGTCCTCTCGATTTTTGGAAACCACGGCAAATATCCCGCAAAGAGCTGTCATGTGAACTATACGTTTGCTACATTTTTCCATGATATAGATATTAAGTGGTACTTGCAATTAACGGTAATACAAGAAATCTAGAGGTGAGACTTGAAACCGTTTGCCTTCAACAAAGCAGCTTGCTTTGCTTGATCTCTTGAGCTTTCCTCACAAGCTCAGGGGCACGCTTCAGCTCTCGTTGACCAACTTGTTGGATGTGTACAGCATCAGGTCCCTAAATCGAAGTTAATAAATTAGACGCCAGTAAAAAAGTAAAATTTCTTACATCGGCAATCCTCAATGTACGCAAATTAGCCCAACGCATTGCCAGCTCAGTATCTTGCGAGACACCTTCAGCACCAAAGGATTGAATTGCACGATCAATAACGTTGAGAGCCATTGATGGAACCACAAACTGTAAGAATTCAAAAATGAGCTGATATATTTGTTGGACATAAAATCAAAATCATACTTTAGCAATTCCAATCTCCTTGAGCGCGCCTTTGGCCTTGTACTTGTCAATTTGTAAAGCAGCGCTCAGGACGAGCAGACGTGCTCCCTCGATTTCGGCACGCGACTTGGCAATGTCAGCAATAACGGTTCCTGCGGGTATATTTTGAGCTACAGACGACATTGACTTGGAAGTCAAGATTCACCATGTTCATAGAGATACTTTCCGAAAGTCTTGCGACCGGGTCAGTAACTCGTTGGAGCAGCAAGTCTAATGCAGCCTGAGCAGCGCCAATGGAGCGCATACAGTGATGAATGCGGCCAGGACTGCCGATATATGATATTTGGGAAGACAAACGATGTCATAGAAACATACCCAAGACGGCCTTGGATGATTTCAAATCCACGGCCCCATCCTAGGACAAGATTGCCGAGGGGGACACGACATTCTCGTAGATATTTCACAATGGCCCTCGGGAGCATCGTCATATCCAAACACCTTCATAGGACGAATAATCTTGACTCCAGGAGCATCAGCAGGGACAATGACGACGCTCTGTTGGTTGTAAGCGTTCTTATTGTTGGGATCGCTCTTTCCCATAACAAGGTGAAGCTTGGTACGGGGATCACCAGCACCGCTAATCCACCTATCATCGCAAGAGAGTTAAGCGACTATTAAAGAAGATTTGAACTTCTCAATGTACCATTTATGACCGTTGATTACAATTTCATTGCCCTCCTGGCGAATGGAAGTCCGAATGTTTTTGGCGTCGGAAGACGCGACTATGAACATTGGCATTAGACCAGAATGAGCTGGCATAAGACCAAGAATACCATTTTTCTCAGTCATAGCAAAAGAAGAACGAATTTCTCCGTTCAAGAGAGGAATTAACCATGTCTTTTGCTGCTCCGGGTTACCATAGCGAGCCAGGACCTCTGTAATAATATACCATGTGAGTACAAACATGGCACAATTTGGTTCAATACGCACCCATGTTGCCCGTATCTGGCGCAGAACAGTTCATAACCTCAGGACCGATGTGTCCAGCATGGGCGAGGACCTCGGCCATGACGCCATACTGAGGAAGAAACAGTCAGCAAAGGTGACAACGAATTCATGGAAGAGCGCATACCTCAAGGTTAGTGAGAGGAACACCGAATTCAGGATAGTGAGCTTTGCTCAAGAAAAGGTTCCAAAGACCCTGTTTCTTCGCCTTCTCCTTCAACTCTGCAATTACGGGAATGATGGTCTTCCAACGTGTAGCGGGATCGTCAGGCAATTGGGCATGAGCAAGCTTCGTCGCTGGAAGGATCTCATCCTATATGATGCATTAGGTTGGATGCTTTGAATACACCGAGTTGCTATACCTCGAGAAACTTGATAACTTTGGCCAATGTTTCCTTTGCGTATGGTGAGAACTTATCCTCGATCTGCCAGGTTGGATGATTATTGATACCTTCGGAGCTATGCTAATGTTATCGACTCACCATAGCCCATGAGGCTTCGGAGGTATATGCGACGACAGGATGGGGAGACATGGTAGTCAGAAATAGGGATGTGGAAAGTAATTGGGTCCATCCTTGCAGGCATACTTTAAGATGTGGGGAACGGCACTTGAGTTGCCGGTTGCGTTAACCCCCTGACCGGCGCATTGAATAGCGGTCCTAACACTCATCATCTATGCATGGGTTTATCACTTGCAAGAAACACTATTTACAAGACTTACTTGCATAAATATTAAACGACATGCACTTTGATCTCGACGGGCATTTCACATCGTTCATGGATATTGGAAGTACTACATATACTGACGTTGTTCTCATGTATCTAAAGGAGGTAATTATGTAGTGAGGAAGCGTATGGTATTTGGAATGAAAAGGAATACGGGAACGCATATAAGTATGGCTACAAGAAGACTGTTGGTACTATGAGAGGAATAAATAGAGCACAAAACAAACCTAGGGAAATTCGAAATATGAAGTCCCACACCTAATGATGAGTCGGATCGTGAAGTTCGTTGATGGTATGTGTATCGCCTAGCGTGAAGGGAAGGTCTGGATCGTATCCGAACGCGCCCGGGTCGTAACTCTGCCAGAGCCCATCCTGATCCCCTATTGGATATCCGCCTGAATTATAGTTCCTGATAAAGTCCAGGCCACGGAAGGGCAACCAGATGCTGCAAAAGATGACGATGGGGTGTAGTAGACAAACCCGAAATGTTTGTCGTCAAATCCGAGGTATCGTAGGTTCCATAGTTGTCAAGTGCAGATCCGTAGGCACCAAAAGAATTATTGTAAAGTGTTTGGTCAGAGCCTGCTCCGAATATTGCATGTTCGCCCCCATCCCATTGCTGTAGGTTAGATTGACTTAATGTACTTGGCTGGACCCCGTAGTCAAATTCGTAACGATGTGGCGATGGGAGATGAGCAGGAGACAATGGTGACGCGAAATTATAATTGTTGTTCGGTGCCAACCGTGGACTAGGGTCTTGACTATGGTCGACGGAGAGAACTGGTGGCATTGAAGGAGATGGCAAATTAACCGATCCCGGTGAGCTGTGGGTGCTTGAGCCTGCACGAGCTGGACTCGAAAACGATTGATAGAAAGATCCAGTGGCCGAACGATCATGAGTTTCCGCATCATCAATCCCTCGTTTGCGTGAGGTCGACCGTGCTCTCTGGCCTAAAATAGAAATCAAAGCATTTAATCTACCATCATTACATTTTACCAAAAGAGAAATACGTACCACTATCCACGCGGTAAGGAGACACAGCAGCTAAACGTCTGTTGGAGGTCCCAGGTTCGCGAGACAATGTTCTTCTTGACCTCCCTTTTGCGATGCGTGCTGACTGCGCTGCTCCAGAACCAGGAGCGATAGTGACAGATTTGCGACGTTCATGAGCTGATGTGGCCGAGGGAGCATTCACAACATTCGAAGTTTGCGGAGTTGTCGAGTTGGAGGGCTTCTCGCGAGGGCCATGTGCTATAGCTGCGTTGGCAGTATTAATGAGATCAATGAGCAGTTCCTTGAATTTCCGGGCTCCGGGCCATTGGCCTTCCCAAGACTCCAAAGCGACTAATGTACTTTTTGCTTCGTCCATGGCGGCGGTCGCAGCACGTGAATCAGATGCATGCATGGCATATAATAGGACGATGACAGCTGAGCTGAAGAGATGCTGAATGAAGAAGGCCAGGTGATGAGAAGCTGGTACGACGTGCTTCATCGAAGGTGCGAGCCTAATGCAAGAGCGAGCAGATGACACAGCTTTCACAGTTGATTTAGCTGTTACTGGTTGATCGCGTTTGACGGGGAGTAGATTTCGATGAAGGGTAGTCAGAATGGAGTAGTAATGGCTGCATAGAACAGCACCCATGGAGTGTTGTTCCTCTGTCTCCGATTGAGACTTGAAGACCATTGGTAACTCGTCGCACCATTTCGTGAGTTCGGTGTCCAAAGATTCCACTGTTCGTTGAAGGTCGGCTTTTCTCTCGGGTTCCAAATGGTCCCTGCAATTTTCCAGTGCATAGACTTGTCGGAGAACACGGCCCCCAATTTCGTAGAGCTTGATCAGAGCGACAGTCCCAGCCATTGAAAATGGTTGTCTCTGAGACATAGGGGCACCTGAAAAGTACTCTGGTAGATGCACGTCGTCAATTTCCACCGGCAATTCGGCATCGCAATCAGAATCATTGACGCCTAAAGGACGACCGAGGGCAAGGGCAAGCATGCGGTCTAGGGTATAAACACCCCACCAGATCTTTCTTCTGGTTTCCTTTTCGACGGGGCTAACGAGGAGGCGTCGAGGAGAACGCTATATGAAATGGACACGAGGTGAGAGACCAGTACATAAAAAGGATAAACAAAAGCTGTTTCTTACATGAAGGCCCAAATCCTGTCCGGACCGTACGGCCTGTCCGATGAGTATCCATGCTTGAGGAAGCAATTGACTGAGCACAAGAATGACGACATCAGGATGAAGCATTGAACGTGGGCGACTTGGATATTAGGATGACTGATGTATTGAAGCACGAGCGCCCTAGAAAAGCGGAGATTGAGCGCTATGTCATGCCAGCATCATATGGAGAGTATTACTAACGCACCTTTCGTAGTAAACCATACCCATTCCACCATCATCATGGCGGTCTGATGTTGTCAAACGGGGGTCTTCAACCAAATTGGCGGCGCAGGCAAATAGGGAGAACATAAGAGACAGGAATGCCGTCTCATTGCGAACCATTTCAAGGTCGTGCGTGTTATTCATGATGACATTGTACCGCCGCATAAAATCGGGCTTATCGATCACTGGCATAAGAAAATGAAACCGCAAAAAATATGCAGCTACCTGAGGAGAATGAAAATTGATTTCAATCGGTAGCGGAACGATGTTGTGAAACTCACGAGCTTATCGGCTAAGTCACGATCAGGAAATTCGACCTCCTCAGGACCAGGGAGAGCACGTATTTTTCCAAAAAATACGGCGGCAGGGAAATAAAGTTTGTTCACGCTTGGACCTGGTGCTTGGGGATCCTCTTCCATTGGAGATATACGGTGCAGGGGCGAAGATGTCAATGCTCGGAAAGATTGGATGAGAGACATAGTGGATGAGCCTCCAATCCATCGCATATGGCCGTATTCATCAAGTGCAAGTTGACCGAAGAGTTCGCTGACTTCATCATCTGCCTTGGTAGAAGGTGGTGATGGTGTGGTTGTAGGGGCTTCGGCGGTGGCTTCCGCAGCTTGAAGCTTGGGTGCTATGGAGCGCAATATGGCAGCCGCTGGTGCCAAGGCCTCTGGATTTATGGCTTCAGGGGCGGAGCCATTGGAAGAGCCGTTGGAAGAACTGTTCGCAGAAGGTGCCATTTGCTCAAGAGCTGGGGCGATTTGCGAGAAGAGAGATTCCATGTGGAGCAACCGAGCTTCAAGTTCTTGAACATAGCTATAGTAAATGGATCAATTCATACATGCAGTACGCAGAAAGTGGAAGCAACGCACTGTCTGCTCAACGCAGCCCTATCTTTCGTCTGGAGCCAAGTACACTGCGACCCAGACATTGAGCATTGGGAGCAGGTAGGCTCGCATCCGTCACACTTAATCTTCTTTCGTCTGGCAGGAAAGGAAAGTGGCAACAGAGGTGACAGTTGGTGAGCGCCGATAACTTTGGGGAAAGGTATGAATGACATACCTGCAGCTTTCGCAAGCTCGCCATACTCGTCTCCTCTGGAGTTGCAGAGGCTTAGCAGCGACATCGTCGAGCATTGTTTCGTCTTCTTCTGATTGTTTCTTCTTCGTCTGTTGAGCCACGGAGGAGGAATCCTCGCCCTTGGCCATTGTATGGAGATGTAGGTAGTGGATGAGACAAACCAGGGCGATTGGCCAAAATGGTCAAAGGGCACACGGAGGACACACGTGAGCGGGGTATCTAATCGGGCCGTACTCCTTGGCCCTTTCCTCAAAAAGTCAAGTAGAATGCTGAGTTGAAGGGGAAAGGGCCCATCTTAATCTCTTTATATGTATAACAATACCATAGGGCATTAATATCCTCCGTCCCCGTGTCTCATGAGTAATGACAGTTATCGGCATGAGGCTGTGGTAACCAGACTTCTCTACGGTAAACTCGGTATATGAATTGACGAATCGATAACAGGCTGTTCTCACCTGGTCCTCTATGCCACAGCCTACACGCTTGTGAGCGGTGGTTAAAAAAGAAAACATGTGTGCGCTAGAAATTACTTATCTTGGGATTGCCGAAGGTTATCTCGTCTTGTTTTCGAAGTGTCTTTTCACCAGCATGCCGAAAACATACTCCGGCTCGGACTGCTTGTTAAACAATCGCGCAACTTCTGTTCTTCTGCAGAATCGGATTATCGGGTGTGCGATCCTATTCCGATGACGCAGTTGCCGCTCAGGCTCAGTAGTAAGGGATCAAGTTGACAGCTAATTTTTTTGCTGCACTATTATGGCATCCAAGTCTTCGTTTTTTTTGGGAAAGCCATTCGATAAAGATCACTTTGGTAAGTAATCGGTAGCGGTCAATGTCCGATTCAGAGGTATAATCTGGTATAATCTTATTCAAATAGCGATAAGGATGACGAATAGTATGATGGGTCATTCTATGGTCATGTTCAACAAGCCTGAGGTACGTAGAGAGGTATCGGAATGTTGACTAGTGCCCTAGTGCCAGTGGCACTCTTGCCATATATGTCTGTCACGTGGTAATGTTTGCTCTAACCATCGGTGGGATTCACTAGGTGTGACAAACAAACCATACTTTGCCCTCTGACGCCATGGCAGACGTTGAAGACACTCAACCTACGACACATGACAATGCCGACCCTCCGATAGACGACAGCGAAGATGCTGAATCAAATGTATGTTCTTTCTTATACTGAAACTGCTTACAGCGAATTCAATCATGCAATTTTTGTAGGAAATCCTATTAATGAAGCAAAGAGTGGCGGAAATGGAGAGGGAAGCCAATAAGCTAAGAGAACTGCAAGCAGCAGCAGAACAAGCGGCGCACTCAGCAGACGAAACTGGTGGCTCCATGGAGACGGATGAGGATAAAGCAAACGCCGACAATCGAAGTGTATATGTTGGGAACGTGAGTCTCATTGAATCAGTCCACTGACTATTCATATTGATGGACGATGTCGCCCAGGTCGATTATGGTGCTACTCCAGAGGAGATTCAAGGCCACTTCCAAGCCTGCGGAACAATTAACAGAGTAACGATTCTCTGCGACAAGTTCACAGGTCACCCAAAAGGGTATGTCGAAACACTCATGCCCATTAGTTTAGATTCTAATCTTAATGCCCTAGTTATGCATATGTTGAATTCTCAGAGCCAGAGCATATTGATGCAGCTGTCGCCCTGGATAATTCACTTTTCCGAGGTAGATTAATCAAGGTGCAATTGCTTCGCTTATTGTATCAAGCAAACTTATTTATATTCCTTGTTCTTTCATGAGGTTACTGCAAAGCGCACTAATGTTCCTGGATTCAACCGTGGAGGAGGTCGAGGTCGCGGCCGCCCGGGCTATAGAGGAGGGTATAGAGGTTATGCAGGTTACAGCCCATACAGAGGGAGCCGTGGCAGGTGAGTTTGTTTTTGTTTCCTTGCCATGCTCTATGTATCTGACTGATATTCCACAGGGGTCGGGGTCGCGGATTTTAATTTATAGCTAGCTTCTTAGCACCTGCCCGTGTAATCTGTTGTGCTCGCCACCTCCCATGCATTGCTTAGCGCCGAATGTTTATTGCATTTGGTCGGAGGCTATTTCGCATTTTATTCTATTTGTTTTTTGCTGTACGATACCAAAAATCCCTGGCTTGAACATACATTACCATAATACAAAATTCAACTTCGTCCAAAGCTTTCTGTACCGATGCCAGCATTATTTATGCGCAATTGTTCGAATCGATTAGAATCGACCTTGGTAGTGTAATGCACGCTTCAAGTGCAAATTGACCCGCATTACGTAAGCGAAAAGCGCGACACTTGTTCGTGAGCACCTGTTGCTGCTAACAACTTTACCCAAACGCGATGTTTTCCGCTGTCTGCAGGGCATCCGCCCGGTCTATGTCGACAAAAGCCCCACTATCCAGTGCAGCGACAGCTCCCTATCCATTCTCGAAAACTGCGTTGATCCCTCCACCTCTCCCAGTCAAAGCGACTCCCGCTCTTCAGAAGGGAAAAGGTCTCATGCATCACCTCCGTCAAAACCTGTTCACGCCGGAAAAGCAGGTCATGATGCGCTCGCTATTCTCAAGAAAGTCGCCGACGCAGCTACGCGTCGGAAGCATCGTTTCCGTCATTTCCACTCAGGCTCCTACCGTATTCAATGGCGTGTTAATTGCCATCAGACGACGGGGGCCAGACTCGTCGATTCGAGTGCGAAATATCCTGAATCGTACTGGAATCGAAATGCATTCTTCCCCAATTCACCACACCTGAAGGAGATCAAGGTCTTGCGCCAACCGCCGAAGGGATCTATGAGAAGGGCGAAGTTGTACTACTTGCGGGACTCACCAGAGAAGATGAGCATGCTTGCTGGAGGCAAGAACTAATGGTGAGCTGTATTCTGATTTTGCTTTGACCTCCAAATTCTGAATTGTCTGCTGTGCTTTCCAGTATCCTTTGCGACATTGACACGATGGCAATATTACCTTCAGGGCTATCCATAATATATGTTGACCAGTGTATCCAACCCCGGGAATCTCGGAGCATTTCTATCTGAAATTTACAAGGTATATAAACTGATTTGTCCTGGCCACATATGCAGACAGCAAGCTGCCCGTATCGGATACTTATAACAAGGATATAACGGCTATTAGTCCATTTACATTTCATTCCTGCAGTCACACACTATAGTCCTTAAATACCCTCATTGAAATAAACTACTTTGTGCTGACTAGTACTCTTACTCAAATGGCGAATGTGATGCTTGTGGAGAGATGTGTGCGAAAATGGCAATAATTCAGTACCTATGCAAACGTTACCGCTTACGGCACTCTTTACACAGCTCTCATCATCGTTGGCAATTGCCAGAGGCCTTGCGCAATTTCAGCTTATACTCATCTATGGCTCCCGGTCGAGCTCGCTCTCTGCGAGAGCTTGCATTTGGTTCTGGTAAACGCGCAATGTCTCCAGGCCCGCCCTCGCCTACGTACTCGGATGCAACGAATGCATCCGCAATGAACTTTGGGTCTAATGGGCCAGAGAAGATCATCACCCGCAGTAATTTGAAATCGAGTCTTCAAGCATATGAAGATGTGCGCATTCTCTTGATCTATTCCAGACGCGAAGTCTAATCTTCTATCGTTACTTCCAGCTTGTCAATAGTTGTGCAACTTATCGCTCGGCGCTTATCACTATGTCCAAGGCAACAGGAGGACTCGCGGACGCTATGGAGAGATGCAGCGGGTGAGTTGTATCTATAATGCGATATCAGCATTCATGTGTAACAATATATGATCGTGTTAGTTTGAAGGGCCCAACATATGAAGCTGGAACCAGGCTCCAAGCGGCGGCAGGAATGCATCACCTCACAAGCAATCTTTGGCACGTTTTGGTGCGCCTACATACCTCTTCCTTTGATCTATCTCACTGATTTGTACTGAATGGCGTAGTCCGAATCTCTAGATAAGAACTTCGAGAAACCCCTCAGACAACACCTCGATACTTATCGAAATGTCGTTAATGTGCGCCTATATTGAGTGTCTGTAGTTGCTGTTCTGTTTTGATGATATACTACAGGAGCGTTCGCAAAACTACGAAAAGGCACTCCGAGAAAAGAGTCATTTGATACGTGAAACCGAAATGCGTAGTCTGAACAAGAAACAACGAAGTAAGCACAGCACCTCCTATGCATTTTTGCCAATAGCGTCCCAACCCTACCTTATAGACCTTCAGAGCTTCCGTGAAGCTCTTTCTGTGCTCCAGCGCCAAGTAGATGAACTCGACGAATTGAAGCTGTCCCATTACCAAGAGATCATGGAACACGAAGAAGAGGTATGGGACCAAGTTCAAAACAAAGTACGTCTGCCAAATACCCACTCGGTTCCCAATATTGACTCGGCCAAGGTCTGTGTTCTCGTGCGCTCTGAGATGGATGTGTTCGACCGCATTACGCGAAAGCGTACGTGACTTCTCATTTATGATGTCATGCGCAGGACCCATGCTCATCTGGCTATACGAAATTAACAGCTCAGATCCTATTATCGAACCGATGTTGCAGTCCGTACCCGACCCTTTCGACTCATACGGCCACCGCAGGCCGAAGATCAGATATTCAGCATCCTGGCGCCGCTCTCTATCATGACAGGCATGTCCACGACCTCGTCCAGTCCCCTGGCAGGCACTCCGGAGCGCGACGGCATTGATTCTTTGCCCTCTGCTACAAACAAAATTACGTCCTGGCTACCGTCGACTGATAACGTCGTCTATGCACCAGATCCCACTGGCTGGGCTTCTATGTCGTCGCCTTCTCACACACCTCCGCGCTCTGTATCCCCAACTACCATCTCGCCACCTAACGGCAGCACTACACCGCGGAGACACTCCTCGCCGCCATTGCGCAAGACCGAATCGAAACTGCGCTCAGTGCTATCGGTGATCGAGGAGGGCAAGTCTCGCCCAGAAGGCGCGCCAGCAACGCCACACCATTACCTCCTTTGGTCACGAATGCCACTGCGCGTCCCCCTGATCCCAACCATGACGTAGGCTGGTACTCTGCGTACGGACAATCACCGTATGAACACAACCCCGAGGACGGCCAACTGACGCCACGAAGTTCGACGCCGTTCTCCTCACAAGCATCATCACCGCCGAATCCAGTCCCAGTCGCAGACTACGCCGATCGCGTTATAGATCGCCATGAAGACCGTGCGCAAGTCGCATCCATCGCCACATAGCTGTGATTTCTTTCTATGTTTGTATGTATCATTATATCGTCTATGCATTTAGTACATTATTATTCTACTTTTTTCGGTTTCTATGGACATTTTTTATGTACCCCTTCGCCCTTCCATATCATTATTATCTGATATTTCCAATCGATACCAGATTTTTTCTTATCGTCAATGAGGAGGGAATATTACTGCATGCGAATCCAGATGAATTGCATAGTATAATGGCATTGCCAAAGCACGCAATCAGGAACGCTCCTGTTGCTTTGAGGTGCTTGGTGCTATGCCATATTCTTCGAGCACAGCGCTGCTGACGGCCGCTGGGCTCTTGAACACAAATCAGTACCTGATGCCGTTTTAGGGAACGCGATAACGTCGCGGATCGACTGCGTGTTGCATAGTATTGCCATGATGCGATCGAATCCTATTGGCAAAAAGCAAAAGCAAACCAGGAGGTGATCATGAGCCTGTTGTTTATGGTGTTGCAGACGAAGCAGGGGAGAGGGTAAAGAAACGGGTCGCGTGCACCACCTAGAGCGATACCCCCATGGGGCGGCGCGCCGCATTTGAGAGCGTGTAGCAGTTGGTTGAACGGCTCCTTCTCAGAATCATTGAGCTAGAGGAGTTTCCAACAACACGATCAGTCAGGATTTCAGAACCATAAATTGGGGTGCGAAATGCCAATACGATTGCACTTAGAAGACAGATGAAAAAAAAAGACACGCACCTGCAATACCTGTGTGAAGATATAATCCTGCATTGCGGCGTCGTGTATACGGACAGAACCGCCGCCAATCTCCACGCCGTTCAACACGAGGTCGTAGTGTTGCCCGCGAACCTATACATGGGCATGCCGGATATGAATATGATTAGATAGACGTATAAAGGAACAGATATATAGATGGGTGATGAAATGAACGAATGCACAGATATCAGGGTTGCACGTAAAATTCCAGGATGGTGACGATGATGATGATAGATGATCGACAGGACAGCGCATGCGTACCTCTTCTATGTCTCCGCGGTATAGGCTTCGATGTCTTCCCACATAGGAGCCGTGAAGGGGTGGTGCGAGCTGCTCCAGCGGCCGTGCGCGAGGTGCTCCTTGTCCGCATCGTCCCGCGTGAAGAGCGGAAACTCGGTCACCCACAGGAAGTGGGGCTCGGTCGATATCGCGAAGTCACCTTCAGGCAAGCAAGCAATGACATGAGTATGTATATTCCAAAAGGAATAAACGAAAATAAAATAAAAACCCACCGCGAGTCTGGGCGAGTTCTGAAATCAGCAGGCGTGCTCTACCGAGGCTGTAGACCCACCCTAGTCCAGGAGCCCACGGTCAATCTCACGAAGGAAAAGAAGTAAGAGAAGCCCGGGCGCACGTACCGTAGGTCTGCGCGGCCGCGCTGCCAGCCAGACATCGTCCCCAGCGCGCAGCTTCAGCGCGCTATTTATGGCCACCTGTTCTGCGGGACTCACGCTCTTGAGAACGTGAGAAGCGAACCCACTGCTTTGCAGCCAAGTGTCGCGGTTCGATTCTGCAAGGGTGACGCGCTCCTGGGTAATCAGCAATTCAACGTGGGGACGGCCGTCAGTGTGCGCGTGTCTACGAGGGAAAGAAGCAGCGTACCGTGCCCGCGCTGGCGCCCAAAGCCTGGGACGCTTTCTTGAAGGTCGAGCCGTCTCCAGACTTGCGGATGACGATGCACTCAAGGATGGGGTCGGATGGCGCCGAAGGAGTGGGCGCCTGATTGACAGACAGAAGATCGCTGAGATTGATGATCTAAGCAATAGACATTGCCGCAGGGAACAGGAAATCAATACAGTTGCTTCCTCGAGGCAAACAAGCTTTATCTATATGTGCGCACCTCCAGCCCAAAACGAGTGTCCGGTTTATCAGATCCGAACTAGAAACGATCGAAGAAAAGAAGGTGGGTTTGTTTGAGTCCAAATTGTTTCGTGTGGGAGAGATGGGAGGGGGTTGGGGGCGTTATCACTCACGCGTGTCATGGCGTCGTGGTAGGTCATCACCTGGAAAGATTCAGGGAGCTCTATACCCTGCACATCCTTCCAGATTTTGCGTACCAACCCTTCGGCGACATCGCGGACCTCTCGTCCGCCGATCCTCCAATTTCGTGCTGCATCGGTACCTTCGGACGAGGCGTCCTCACCCCATGAAACGAATGCCATTTCGAGATCGACCTGGGTGAACTCCGGCTGCCTATCCTTGCGACCGTCCTCGTCGCGGAAGCATTTGGCGATCTGGAAGTACTTGTCGACTCCGCCTGAGCAGATGAGCATCTGCTTCGGCTGCTGGGGTGACTGCGAGAGGGCGTAGAAGACGGGCTGGTGGGGGCCATCGTCAGTAGAAGACGGCGGCCGAGCTGGAACGAGGAACTCGCGCGCTCCTTCGGGCGAGGAACGTAAGAGCGCGGGCGTCTCTACTTCTGTAAAATCTAATCATGGGATTAGTGTACCGAAATGGAGTCGATCACACGAGAAAAGCGCAAAGACCTTGATCGTGGAGCACATTGCGAATGATGTGAGCGACGCGACTTCGTTTTTTAATATTATCTGAAAGAGCTGTGCGGCGGAGGTCGAGATATCGGTACCGTGCACGGAGCTCCTCGCTCGGCTAGATAGAGGGAGCAGATGAGAACAGCTGACGTATAAGGGGTAGGAATAGAATAGAACAGCTCACGAGATTGAATGGGTTTGAAGGGAGAAACGGCATATTATTATGATCTGCTGGATTGAGCAGCCTCACCGAGTCGACGTGGACATCAATTGCGCCAGTAGTTCCCTTTGGGATGAGGCATGAGTCAGAACTGGTCATGGATTTATTTTGATATGGACTGACAGGTTTTCTGGCTTCGGCAGGCCGCAGCGCTACGGTACCCTGGATTAGGACAGCAGATTCCACGGGTATGTGCGCCAGGGCAGACCAAGCGGGACCCTGGAGATGATCGACGAGGAGCTGGGTGGCGCCATACGAGTCCTTGAGCTGGAAAAAAGACTTGTGGACGGACTTGACCTTGCTGTGCGCGACAAAGGGTGAGCTGGAGGGTGGGTGAATGGGGCAGATGTGGTAATCACCGCTCAGGAAGTAGCCAGCCCGTTAAAATAACTCGCGAGCCCGCATCGCCAGCAGACAAAGAGCCGCACGTGTGGGTGCGATTTGGGTAGGGGCTGGAAAGAGAGGTCATGACGCGCGCGCTGGGGGATGGAGAGAGCTGACCGCTGTGTGCGGCCACGGGGGGCGCGGAGAGACGACGGACGCGGAGGGCGTGTGGGCGGGGGTTGACGCGACGGTGAAGGAGCATGGCGGAGAGAGACGCGGCCCTGACTGCTCCCACCTGGCATAAGCGCATTCACACGGCGATCATTTCTGGACTATAAATCCAGCACCCAAGCCAGGCCACCCGCTGCACAAATGGCCCTCCACCGTCTCCCTCCAGAGCTCCTCGACCACTCGCCGCCCTCCTCCCCCACAGCGACCTCGCCGCCCTCGCCCTGCCAGCCCGCGTCTCTGCCCCGTCGCACAGCGCCGCCTCTACCGCCATGTCGCCGTAGACGCCCGCTCCCTCACCGCCGTCCTCACCCTCGCCCGCTGGCCACACCTCGCGCGCCATGTCCGCTCCTTCGCCATCCACATAGCCCCGGACGCCCAGCTCCTCGGCGCCTTCTACCGCAAGCTCTCTGCCGCCCTCCCAATATGTCCGAGCTAACTGCCCTCGACATCTCCGTCGACCAGGGCGCCAGCTGGATCATGCGCACCCGCGACGGCGCATCCTTCTCCCGCCTCGCCCGCTTCTCCTCGCCTTCCACCTCGACGCCCACGTCGCCCATTTCCTGAACAAGGCCCCCGCGTTGCGCGAGCTCGAGGTTGACGACGCCGTCCAGGACGACGCTGCCGCCGCGCTGCACGCGGACGCCCTTCCCCTGCTCGCCGAGTTCACCGGCTCCTCGCTCGCAGCCCAGGTCCTCGTGCCCGGCCGCCCCGTCGAGCACATCCACCTCGTTTCGGGTGATTTGACCGAGGAACTCGCAGCCACCCTCGCGCGCTCTGCCGCACCCATCCTCGTGCTCGCCGCCGCGACCAGCTCCCACTCTGTCTCCCTTATTGGCACCTTGACCAGATGCATGGAGCGTCTTGTCCATCTCAGAATAGTCACCACGTACAATTTTCGGATGCCCCCGATACCGTAAGTGCCAGAAAGACGTCAGCCTTTGGACACCTTTTCTCACAGTTTCTGCATTACAGACCTATTTCGCCAACGTTGCAGACGCTCTAACGTCGCTTCCTGACTTACAAAGCTGCGAGATTTGGGGTGTCCATTGGATATCCTCCAAGAAGAGTTTCCACGACCAGAGCAGGGTCTGGGAGTCGGAGTCCTTCAACACTGCCTATATTCCTCCAAAAACCTCCTCACTACTGGCGGCTTCCTAGAAGACCTCTACTCGGATTTCTCATATGCTTACTGAACCTCTCTGTGTCTCTCTCGTTCTGCATCTAGACTTGTGTATCCCTGGTGTATCCCCCAAAACTAATCAACCGTACGACTTAGAATTTTATGTATCCATAGATGATCCCAACACCGGTCTAACTGAGTTGGCCCATTAAAATTACTCTATTTACATACCCATACATACTCATATTCATTTCGATCCTGCGCATCTCATCAACTGTGATTTCATTATGATTCCGCGTGTCAGAAGTTGGCCGCCACGCGACTGCTATGCGTGCGCCGTGCATCTGTATACAAGACCGATATCATACCGATGTCTATGTATACATACATGAATATACATATGCGGTATGAATATCTCAGTACATACTTGTTTGCATTGGAAATCAGAGCGCATAGTGCGACTGTTCCGCCGCCATCGGCCGCACTCAATATAAGTACATGCCATTTGCCGCCTACGCCGGCGTTGCACCTTTGCATGCGAATTATTTGACTCCGCAACAACCATAGTCATTGTCAACGCGACTGATCCAAGGAGCGACCGCAGAAAGCCGCCGAAATGACCATCGTGGCGCCCTCTGTATGTACACGCGCGAAGAACTGGTAATTTGGGGATATGCGTGTATGTGTGGTGTCGGAACTGTGTCGGAACGTCCGAAGATAAGTTGCAACTGCACGGTTCTGAAAGATCTGAACCATTGTTGTCGTTAGTATTTTGTTTCTAATTTCGGTCCTCTGGATGTCTTGTATGTGCATACAAAGAAAGATATAACTCTGTATATGGAACGTAGAGGAAGTTCCAAGAAATGAGCGAGCGGCAACGGCAAAACCAGCAAGCATCATCACGATCTAAGCGCGCTGATGATTTGCTGTTTCGGTGACTATTGCAGACGATCAATGATCAATCAACATACATACAGGGTCTCCTCCGATGTCCAAAGTTCCCATGAAGGGCCATCGGCGAAAACGATTGTCTTGAAGGGTCAAACAGCCTTTTGAGTTTCGTTCAGCTGACTGGTGTCTGTCAAGGCTCAGAGCCCAGTAAGGGAGTGAGTATCATTGTTTCATTGTATGCATCTTACATAAGTACACGCACTCTTTACACGCTACATGCCTGAGCCCATTGATGGTGAGTGGTCCTACTGATTGTGGAAAGTCCCGTCGGGAGCAGGGACGTATATGTTCTGAGTACCACCACCACCGCCGCTAGCAATGGGAGTGGGATTTTCTGTTTGCTGCGCCACATGCATGGCGCCTGCAGGGATACTGCTACATATCAGGCATCCCAGCCCCAAGATAGATGGGATACTTATGGTCCATGGATGCAGAAGAGTAAACTTCGATAGGCGATAGGGCATTCCGTGGCTCAACAATAATTGATGATGCGGCCGTTGTGTGGTGCAGCCGTAAAGACCACGTTGTCTGCATTTCCAGATATTGGAAACACCATCGCATTCCAAATTCCACGGGTCTGAGAGAAAAAAAAATATCAATTGGAAAACGTATATGAAATCCACCATCCTCGCCTCCAAACCCAAGCCCCGTTCAGACTTGGGTCCGGACTCCGACGCTTCGAGAACTGGGGCATCGGATATCAGGATCGCACTCCCGCACGGCGTGGCAAGGGAAGTCAAGGGTGGCACACGTCTGCCAACCGCCGCTCGCTCGCCGCTTGCCTTGAAGTGTGAACAGAAACGCCTATAGCCAAAGTTCTAAATTGGACGCATTTAATTCGCAGAGCCCCGAGTAAATGGGAAAACAAGGGCAGCTGTGGAAGACTCGAGGGCTAACAAAAGAACGAACCCAAGGTTGGGAACCAGTTCCATGTTTACAGTAAGCTTATATCCACTCTTTCGACGAAGAGGAATCCAAGAAGGTGTGGCGAGCGCGCGATGCCAGAAGGTGGTGAGAGGACTTGCGAGCAGGGTCGCCGCCGTCTGTGGCGAGGGTCAGCGGAGGTTCGTAAATGGATTGTCACAGATTAGATGTCACGCGGTCGCCTGACGTGACTGTAAGATTCCAGTCACGTAGGCGTCATTGACCGTGGCAGGCTTGTCATTTAGCGGAAACACTCAGCGGCGTTCGTTATGAGCAAAAGACCTCCGAATGAACTGGAGAGTCGGCTGCACCAAGCAGCGCTCGCCTCTGCCAAAAAGGTATACAAATCTTCTTTGCTATTGCTCGAAAGGGCTGATGACATCTGCGCGACAGGAAATAACAGCCAAGCAAGCAGAGGCTATTATCCCGGATGCCACTGCGCGGCAAAATGCGCTCAACTTTCTGCTCGGCGTGGGTCTGCTGAAGGGTTTGACAAGCTCATCCGGCCAGCTTCTTTTCAGGGCCGTTAGCAAAGAAGAGATTGTCGCGTGAGCGAGCGCCTATTCTGCATCTTCCCACTTCACAATTTTACTCATGTATCTTTGTTTCTCGGATAATCAGGACGAAAGGTCTGACAGGGGAGGAGAATCTTGTCTTAGGACATATCAAGAGCTCCGGGAACGAAGGTGCGCGTTGATTTTCTTCCCTTGCTGATTGCGGTCGTTGACTGAACTTGTCGATGGATGATTGTAGGCATATGGACAAAACACTTAAAGGCGAAGACGAGTCTGCACCAGACGGTCATTGACCGATGCCTCAAAACCTCACTCAAAAACGCTTGATCAAGCGCGTGCCTTCCGTCCAAGTCAGTCGCACAATTCTTCCCTTGCAGCGCGCATCCTAATGGCGGCTCACAGCACATCACGCGCAAAATCTACATGCTCGAGGGAATCGAACCTTCCATCTCGCTCACAGGTGGCCCGTGGTATACCGACAACGAACTGGACACGGAATTCATCCAAAATTTGACGGAAGCGTGCTATCGACTTATCAGCGACATCGTGAGTCAGTCATCCAGCTTCATACCACACCGTGTCCTGATTATCGTATCCGTCGTAGAGCTTCCCGAAACGCCGCGGAGGAAAGGAAGACGCTCTCTATCCGATATCCAATGCACCGCAATACCCTACCGCTGATAATATCCGCCATTCCCTGAAAAAAGCCCGATTGACAGAGACCGAGCTCAGTGTCGAACACGTTGAGATGCTCCTGAACATTCTGATTTTGGATGGAAAAGTAGAGAAGGTGAGTAGATTCTATCTAAAAGGTCGCATCATTACAACCTGCCCTTTTCTAGATCCCTGCCTTTGGGACTGCCCTATGGAATCCAGACGCTATTCCCGATGATGGTAACGAATCCTCAGACGAAGAGCGCAAATCGACAAAGAAAAAGAAACGCAAAAAGAGATCAGACGATTCCTCGGATGATGATTCACACTCCAAGAAAAAGCGAAAAAAGCACGTTTCGAGCGACTCCGAGAGCGAAGAATCGGATAGGGCATCCTCGCGCAAGAAGTCGAAGAAAAAGCGCTCGAAAGAGCCTCATGACTCGGATGATGAATCGGACACCGAACTGAAAAGGAGCAAGAACAAAAGTAAAAGCAAGAACAAAAAGGTGAAGGACCTGTCATCCAGCGACGAAAGCCTATCTGAAGAGGAGGACCAAAAAACCCGGAAGAAGGGTAAGAAAAGGAAGAAAACTGTGTCTTCAGACTCAGAATCATCTTCTGATTCTGAAACCGAGAGGCATAGGAAAAAATCGAAATCGAAATCGGTTAAACGCTCGTCGTCGCCTGCGGAAATGGACCTGGACACCAGCGGGGGTGGGAGCGTTTACCGTGCCTTGAAGGAAACGGATAAAACATTCGCGTGGAGTGAATCGCCTTGCGGTGTCTGCCCTACCTTTGCATTTTGTAAGGAAGGCGGCCCGGTAAACCCTCAAGAATGTGTGTACTATGGAGAATGGCTGAGCGGGGGCACACTAGCGAAAGAAGAGACCGCCGAATAGATGGTGGCTGGAATGTGGGTCTACTTGGATTATCATCGTGCTTTCAGTACATTTACAGCGTTTTCAGCGAATGATACCGCCTCATTTACTTCCAGCCAATCCTTGCTACCCACTTCGATGACCTCAGTTGGGACGCCGCCAACATATTCAGCAACTACGCCCTGGTATACATCTTCCCCATCTTCGATCACAAACATGTTAAACCTCCATCCTTCGGGTACCTGCCCATCGACTTTCACGACCTTGTTTAAAACATCGAACTGTATCCGAGAGAAGTCGAAGCCAAGCCCTAGTCCCAGAGCTTTTGTATATGCCTCCTTCAAAGTCCACATCCAGAAAAACCGTTTTAGTAGCTCATCTTCGGATACCAAAGGCTTCAACAGCTGATGTTCCAGCCGTGTCAACTATTTGCTTGTCAATATAATGGTTATACATTTGATGTGTTTTGACTCTTACCTGGTCCCCTACAATATTAATGAAGGACCTGAGTGTCTCTCGCCCGGGAACTCTGAGCTTCATAACATCTATTCCAATGCTGAATGATGGGGGATTGTGAACTCCTGGAGCAACGACCATAGCGACCAGATTATTGTCATGCGTGATGTTGTACGCTATGGGTGGGTCCGATGTTTGATTCGCCTACCTCATCCAGAACGAATTTCTATCAGACCGCGTCTTTAGGGCTCATGGTTGACACACAATGAATGGTTTCCCTGCTGCAGTCGTTGCAAATTCTGTCTGAGATGGTGAAATGCCTCTCTCTTTGAGCATCACCCTGACTAGAAGACGACCGATCAACGTTCCTTCGAAGGAGTAGTTTAAACGTTATTCTGTACAAATTTTGTTTGATGCTCACGGCAAGCATCGACGCGATGGTAAAACTTCTTTATGCGCGTCTGACTCTCTTCGTCGACACATGAAAGGGCCTTCTGGTATAGCTTGTAGGGTGATATTGGTCAAATTGGGTATCGATTGGGGAAGGAAGCCACATACTTCGTCACTGAAAGAGGATGGGGTATAGATCACTGCCTGGACCTGCATCTAGGATAGAAACTGAACACGGCAATAGAGAATTTGGAGCTGGTGGTAGAAGATACTTAGCCAAGCAGCCAGACGTAAAGGAATGGGCTTTAGGAGCAGAGTTAACTTCAATACACGATCACGAGCGGCAATCTAATCAGGCTCGGATCGGGGACCGGACAGGGACTACTTTCTTTAACTTGTTATTCAACTACCTTCGCTCTGAGGACTATGAGTTCTGCAAAATCATTCGTCACTTTAGGCATGTTCATTATCGACGCCTTCTCCTTCATGGATGAAGATGGAAAACCAACTGGATGCACAGTTGAGTCACAGGAATGCCGATTTTCGCCCTCTTGAACGAGTTTGTAGCTTATCGAATTTCTATGTTCATAGATTGGAGGAGGGGGGACGTATGCTTCTATTGGGGCTCGCATATGGTTAAGATTTCTTGTCAATTACGCCTTTCTATAGTTGATATATCTGACCATGTTATATCACAGGCTTTCTTCCACTGAGATTGGGATGATAGTCGATAGAGGAAACGATTTCCCTGAGGAAATAGCGCAAAGCCTTTTAAACTATGGAGAAGAAATGTGGTTGTTCCGAGACAATCCTCATCGTAGAACTACCAGAGCTCTCAACTCATATCGCGGAGAATTTCGAGGGTGAGATTGATCCAGCCGCTCCCTGCAGTCTCTGAAGCTGTCTGAAGTTAGGTTCGAATACACAACTCCTCGGATACGCATCACCCCAAATGATTTCAAAGGAACACCGTTAGCAAAGGCAAAGATCCTGCATTTTATCTGTTCGCCAGATCGTGCATTGGCAATCATGTCAGAAGTCGAGGATGGTTGGAAACCTCTTACGGTTTACGAGCCAATACCCGTCTGTCGTTCGTCTTCGGTGTTGTTGACGGGGGGTGAACTAATTCGATTTCTTAGGATCGCTGCGTCCCAGAAGAACTTCCGGCTCTACAGAAAATTCTGCCTTTAATCTCAGTTTTAAGGTGAACAACTGACAGTGAAGTTCTGAAGAGTTTAAATATTCACCTTTTCACTATTAGTCCAAATGCTGAAGAGGCCCTATCAATTCTTTCAATCCCGCTTCCTCCTTCGAAAGAAACCATCGAGAAGGCCGCAGATGAATTTCTTGAACTTGGGGTTGGCCACCAGAGAAGCGGATGGGTCATCATAAGAAGCGGTGGATTAGGTGCCTATGTCAAATCACTAGAGACGCAAGGCCGGTGGATAGAGGCATTCTGGACACCCGAAGACGCAGCAAAAGTAGTAGACGTCACAGGTAAGTTTCTGCGTCTTATTCCAGTTGTAGACCTCATCTGGTGAAGGGGCGGGAAATAGCTTTTTGGGCGGCTTCGCTGCCGGCATGGTCCTCTCCGATGGTGATGTCAATGCAGGTCCGTGTTTACGCAGTCTCGAAGTTTGCGCGAATTCATGTATTCCTCCTGATTTCCAGCAACTTTGCATGCTACTGTCTCGGCCTCGTTTATTATTGAGCAACAAGGCTTGCCTGTACTATCCGAAGGATTATGGAATGGCGATAGCCCTCTGAGAAGGCTCGAGATATTGAAGAAGCGGCATGAAATTGGAAAGTAATTAGATTTATACACATACGTACTGAAATGATTGGTGGCAAAATAAAGATAAGACAACGTTGCAGATTCATGGTTGTCCTGATTGAAATTTCGCGCGGCTCGCTGCGAAAAGCTCCTCCTGCTTGGCTAACAGTTCTTCTTCCGTCAAGCCTGATTGTTCGAATTTGGACACTTTCTTTTCTCGATCCTGCGCATATTGTCAGAGCATTCGAAGAAGCAATAATGATGTAAATGACCTTTTGCTGTTGCTTGTGGTCTTTCAAGACGCTCTCTACTTCTGGTGCGAATGTCGTAAATCCAAGCCGCTGGGAATATTATAAGTTTCACCCTGCACAATAAACAAAATAACCATACCGTTAGGGCAGAGATGATATGTTCAGGCGCTATCGTCTTTTTGTTCTCCTGTTCGCATATTTCATTGGCTTCAGATGATATCAAATGAATGAATTCTGGTGGATGAAGAGATCAGCCATTATTTATGTTAAGCAAAATCGCCATCAGTGTTCACCTACACAACATTCTATGACGAGATCACGCGTCTCCTTAGCACAAACTACATCGTTGGGCAGTAATTCTGGTGGATAGGTTGGCCGGTGTAAGAATGGACGTGTTCAGAAGCGAGAGCGTGAATGAAACTTCGTACCTGCAATCATCTTGGCAACTGTGGCCTTGGGTAATGACAGGTCGTCGTCAGTTGGTGCTCCTCCAGAATGACCTTCGCGATCCGACATAGCTGGCGACTTGTAGTATGAAATTCCAAAGTCGACAGTGAAGGTGTAGGAAGAATGTGGATTTTATGATCAATGACTGAGTTATGATATACTAGTGCTACTAAGCACATTCCCTGTCAACATCTGTTTTTGAAGTCCGCACGTGCTCTCTCTCAACCACCATGTCCGGCGTATGTATCGCACTATTCATGGGTCCGCAAGGTGCTGAGATTTGTCTAGGTCAACCCCGTCAACCCCAAACCTTTTCTCCAGGAGCTTACAGGCAAGCCTGTCTATGTTCGCCTAAAATGGGGACTTGAGTACAAGGGCTTCCTGGTTAGCACGGATGGGTACATGAATCTGCAAGTGCGTGAACTCTCTGCGCCTGTCTGGAAATTCAATTCACCTCTATCGTTAGCTCGCGAATACTGAAGAATACCAGGATGGAAAATCCAACGGCGCCCTGGGTGAGGTATTCATTCGGTGTGTTTTTTTTCTTGCTCGATCGCTGGATGTCGCTCATCTAATCGAAATCTAGCTGTAACAATGTTCTTTATATTATAAGTTTCTCTTGCTATGATATTGTCCCTCGAGGCTGATATTTGCTTTGTTCTCTACAGGGAGGCCCCGCCAGAATCTTCAGATTAACCAAGCGAGTCATTCAGCAAATCCGGGCGATGGGTCAATTGCGCCACCATATCTTTCAACGAGGCCGCTTCATTTGTAAATGCTTTAACCTGCATCATCAAGATATTCATACCAAAAGCCGACCTATGCTAGCGCCTATTCGTTACGATTGCTCGATACTTCAGGCGGCATCAGATATGTACACATGTAGCATTGTAGGACTAAGAAAGCATCAATTCAATCATAATGTCACTCCTTTTTGCCTAAGATCTTTGACATTTCCGTATCCATATGTTTTCAGATAGCAGGTAGCTGAGCAGATGACTACAGTAAACGTAAATTCTACAACAATAATGTTCGATTTGGAGTCAGTCAAGAGTTGCATTATTTAATTGGAGTCATGATCAGTGAGCATCAGTCGCACAAGCCGCTAGGTTCACACTCCGCTTCAATTATTTTCTGTCGGTGCCGCACTGATTGCTAATGCAAGAGCTACTCATCTTTCTTCAAAACTACCACCACCACTCACAAAATACAGACACCGCCCACTCAAGCATCCACTCACCCATCCACCTCTACTTTCAATGGCTAAATCATTGAGGTCAAAAGTCAAACGTTCTTTCCGCTCAAAAAAGCGTGAAACAGGTGTCTACGCCGCAGCCGCCGCAGCACGATTAAATCGTCTCAACTCAAAACTTGTTGAAGTGACGAAGAAAGATGTCGACGGAGACGTCGTTGTAGGAGGAACAGAAGATGTCATGGAGGATATTCCAGGTTGGTGTTGGTTCGCAACATTTGGTCTTTTAGATCCGAACGACATCACGCTGGAGGGCATGGAAAGCTTTTCCACAGGCTCTGTCCATCATAGAAACCGAATACCAACTTTGCCATGGAGCGATTCTTGCTCAGAGGATTCATCTTGATGATTCTGTTCACGATTTTATCGAGAATAGACGATCATTGACGTTTTCTCTGTTTACAGCCCCGCAACCGGAAGATTCTGATTTACAGGAGGCCATGCCGATCGATACAGAATCTACCGTACCGACGAAGGTGTCTACGCATGGTCCACGAGGATCACGAAGAGAGCAATGGCGAGAGTCAAAAGGAATGCCCGCGCGGCAAACATCCAATAAAATGAATCGCCAAGGAACGGTGGCCGCGAAGAGAAAGGCCGGTCGCTCAAAGAGGAGGCGCTGAGGACATTTCATTATACCCTATCGTATGTACTTGTTTATTATGCAATTTTTCACGCACAGCTAGAGCAAACGCAAGTTTGATACACACATCGCTATCACTACTACTCCTACGATCTACGGTATGTTCTCGTCTTTTTGTTCAGAAAGCTACCGTGCGATCTGTCTAGTTATATCATAGAACATCATTCTGAAACCATTTTCGCTACTCTTCAAAGCTTCACTGGGGTGGAAATTCAAATGACGCCTTGTCAGACAAGGCTTCTAGGTCCCTCATGGATTGCGTATCCGTGCAAGTTGACCCTATATGGTGTTCATTTTTGGTATATGCCGAACAAGTTCCAGAGGCCCTAATAAAATAACTTGATTAAATTGTCGCTATCTTAACAGAATTAAGCTTACACGTACGGAAATTCGGTCATCGTAATGTGTTCCGTGACAACACGTACTTCGGGTCGCGCAAGCCCCAATTTTTGAGCTTTGAGATGTGAAGGCATATTGTGGGTGATTGGTGGGTTACTGCCACCTCCTGACATCGAATGAATATAAACGTCATTGGAATTGAAGTCCAGGAGTCGCATCACAGCACGACAGGCGGCTATGGAGCTAGAAGGGTACGATATCAGAAGGATTCATAGTTGAAGAGGCATATTCTAACGTAACGGTTGCTGCGGGTATCTGTTGTTTTTTTTTAGCATTAGTTAGGTTAAATTATTACTGCTGGATTTTAACATACAGTCCCAATACTGGAAATCAACGAAATTGAGGAGGATGAAGACGATGATACAAAGACAAGCGCACTCACACGTTCATTGGCGCTGTAAAGAATACTTCAGAAATGATAAAAAGTCCAAATGTGCAAATCTTACTGTTCAGATTGATCACATTCAAGACCTAAAAGACGAGTATTATCATTTCTTTGCATGAGCGAATGAAGTAGATGCCTTACTGCGGGAATACAATTTGTCGAGAACGACGCGAGGAAATATACCAGGCCATCCTGGAAAAGAAGTTTCCAAAGGTCCGTTCGGATGGAATGGCGGGAAAGTAGAGCAACGGCCGTGAATACAAGAATGATAAAATCAAACCCCATTGCTGCCACCGCACAACAGGATTGGTCGTCATTATCTAAAAAATAGAGAGGAACACATACTGAAGAAAAAGGTGGTGTTTAACATGGAAGGATCCGTTTGGACGACAACGCATGCGTTGGCAGCTGAATCCCACTCAGAGACGACAACAAACATCGTTCTGTAGAGCAAGCCCCAATGAGCGAGGCACAGCGTTCCAAGGATTGCGATAATTGACTTTCGGCGCTCCCATAAGGCGATTCTAGGCAATAATATGAATACGGAATTTTTGAAAGAAAAGTGCTAAAGTATAATGCCGCACGTCCTAAGCATCAAAGATGTAGAGGCACAAAGGATAGACATATTCCCGGTCCACTGTTGTACTGAAGTTTAATTAACGGTATGGTGTGATTAAACAGGGTTTCTTACAGAATTAAAAGTGTTCAGCGCCTATTGATTTTTTTTACGGTCAAGTGGAGAATAGAAGGAGAGGGCTTATTGACTTTACTGACTCGGCAATTGATCTAAAGAGGCGTTCAGCAAAAGTAAGATGAATACTAAAGAAGACAAACCTCTTCGGTAATAGAGAAGGAGATGATCCTACGAAAGAAATGTTATTTGTGAACTCTGTGGGAGATATGATCGTAGACATACAGCCCCAGAAAGGCAAGCAGCATACAATAGCGGCAAAGGAAGAAGAACGCTGAATGCGGTGTGCCATGTAAGAGTTTAGGATACAGTGCAGTGAACACAGGCCGAGATACACGCACTCTTTAGAGAAATTATCAGTTTTGTTTAATGAATGTCAATCACGACTTACAAGTGGCCATCGAAAGTTACGGCGCCTAGTCAGTAGCGACCATTCAAAATCCCAAGTCACGAGAACCTCCCAAAGGTAGGCCCCAAAAAGAACGAAAACAAGTTCATGAAAGACAGCTAGACCAAGGAATAAATGAAGATGAATCATTGAGAATAAGAGAGATTACGGACACAGATCCTTCGAAATCTCCTGCGAATTAGACCAGTTGACAGTCATGAGGAGAAATTGTTTTAGGAAAATGAGGGATGGCCCTGATTGTTATTGGGCCTTATGAAGAAGTGTGGACAAAATTTGGGGCCTCTATGGCAGTCTTTCACGAACCTTTAAGTATCTGAATGTTTTGACGTTCCAATAGAGATGATATAAACTTCTTGATTTTAGACTGCGCAGCGCGGCGTCTGAAGCTTGAAGCTTCACTCCCAAGAAGATTTCTCTGAATCCGCTTTGCCATGGTAGTTACGCCGCTGGATTCTAAACTGCCAGATATGCGTCAAAAAAGTTAGCCACCAATTAGACTCGGGTCTAAATTATCCACCATTCACGCAGCGTCGATAATCCAGGAACAGGCCGAGGAGAGACACCACAGAAGAAATAGGTTGTTGAATGTCACCAAAGAGTCTAAATGTAGTCGAGATTGCGTTTCTTTCGTCCTTGGTTTTGCCATGAATTCCATGAGTTGATGGCCTTCTCTCGTGCTCCGTTCAGTACAAGCTCCAGTAATGACAGAAAGTCTGTGATGACATGAGCGAGTAAGGCTGCTGGGAGCAGAGACCGAGGAGCACCGCATGAAGGCTGGTTCCATAATGCCCAGATGAGTGGAGCGTCTGAAGTTATACTAATAGTGAGGAACTTACAAACAAACGTGGTCGCTTCTTGGATGTAAGACTCGGAGAAGAGAACAACACTGACTCTCTATCCGTTGATCGATTTTGGGAGGGTCTTCCATTTATTTAGAGAGGATCAAGTCTAATCTTTGAATAAAGGCATTTTTTTCTGCTGTCTTGGTTATTAAGGTGAAACGCGATGAAATGCTTGGTATAAAATAGTGTGCGAAGTAACATCCGATGATCGCTTGTGATCCGGTCAAAAGCCCTTAACAGAAGAAGCAAAATCATTGAGACGGGTGACCTATGAGAGGAATACTTCCACTGTTCGGTGCTCCAGTTCATTGGGCCCAATAAATTGAAATCATATACTGCACTTCCCTAACTACACCAGACCGCCACGCTGCCGTCTGCACCACTACTAACCAGCCAAGGATGCTTGCTGCTCCATTTGACCTGAAGAACACCCAATCCATCAACCACTTGATGTCCACGCAAAATTTTGAGAGGAACGATAAGGGGATCCGTCATGAGGTCATTGTAAACCCTTGAGTGGAAGACTTGTATTGAGCCATCATCTGAAGATGACGCGAATAGAGGGTATGCCGGATGGAACTGCAAAGACCGAATCGCCCGCGAATGGTATCTACACATAAATAAGATTAGGAAGTTCGAAGTGTAATAAAATGCTAGAAAGGTACCTGAGGACTTTGTACGGTTTCTCGCTCAGTTCCAAATCAAACCAGCAGAGTTTGCGATCATATCCTCCAACTATGAGATGATCTCCCGATGGATGTACGTCCATGGAAGATATCCATTTGATTCCAGGCATCAAGGTTTTGATAAGTTTTTGTTCTGAAAGGTTGTAAATGCGAACATATTGTTGCGTCTTGAAAATGATAAGAACGGATATCTGACTTCACAAGTGAGGGTGCTTACAGCAACAAAGAAATGAGGCTTCAGGGGATGGAAAAGCACGGATTGAACGGTGCCCTTAATTTTCTTGAAAGGCGATTGTGAATGCCTGCGAGTGAGTTGATGTATCCATACGTTGGATTGAGTACCGCCAGTGGCTAACGGGGGGTGGGGGAAATTTTTTTTGAGTAACCCTGCAACCAAGTAAATAGAAAACATACGTACAAACACTAGCGAGGTAATCACCTCTGCGATGCCAACAGAAATGGGTTGGCAGCCCAGATGATGGGGGCAAGTCAACGGTTAAAAGTGGAGTATCAAGGGACCATGTGGACGAGGCAGGTGTTGTCCATTTAACTGGAGAGGGAGTGGTTGGGGCGGGAGGGAGCGTGGTCGGGGCCAAAACAGTTTGTGTCAATGACAGTACTGCAGGATCAATATTTGGGGGCGTTATGAAGTGTATCGTATCCTCGCTGTAATTTTCGGAAATCAGAAGAACGTATCTTGTAATGAAATCAGATAGAACTCACAGTCCTACCGCGAAATAGCTGACATCTGTCCTGGGACACCAAGCCAAGGCTCCAATTTTACCTTCGAACTTCCATCTCTTCACCTCTCTGCCGACGATGATTTCCCATAGACTAACGACGCCATCTTCATCACCACTGACAACCCATTCACCATCAGGGCTGATGCTGATGCACCTTGCTCTTCCTTTTGCATGGTGGAATTGGAGACTTCTATAAGTTGGGAAGGGCTTCAAGCTACTTGGACTTGGGAGTTTGGGGATAAGACTGTTAGGGTCGATGTTTAGCTTGACACGCTGAACGCGAGGTGCGAGATAGAGATCGAGTTGACGGAAGAAGCGCTCCTTGATGAAACGGTCATATGCAGGAACAAGACGCAATGAAGAGTACTTTTGTGGCAGATAGTTGCGTTCGCGATCTTCAGGGTCTTGGGCCTCCCATTCTTTGCGTTCCTCTTCCGTTGGAAGATATTCCTCAGGAGGATTGTAAGATTCGGCATTAGTCGGTAGAGCAGGTTTAGGAGCGGGGAGAGGTGGCGGGTTAGATGATGATGGTTCGGACCAAATAGCATACGGTTCGAATTTTGAGGTGGACTTTTTGGGTTTCGACGGAACGATGCGTCCTTGCCGGATTGCACGGACGATTTTCATGACCTAAAGTTATTCATTTAACATCGTTTCTGAAAAGAATTGTCACTGTGCTTCTTGCCTTTTGTTTTTCCCATTTACTAGGTACCCAACGACGTTTGGGTTGAAGGGCGCCAGACAGAGGCATGATTTCTTCTTTTCCTTTTCCTGTAAACCATTCGGTAGTTGGTTCATATGGGTCATAACTTGCGTCGGGATTTTCATTGGTATATAGTCGCTGAATGAGGTCGAGTTCTTCGGCGGTGAGGGGTTTATCTGACTGAGCATTTTTATCAAATGCAGAAGTCCTGTAAAGTGGAATTAGGGAATATTCTTGTGCGAATGGAACAGGACCAACCAGGCTGAAGAATCATCGACAGTGGCGAGAAATTTGTCTAGTTCATCTCCACGAGCGGGTCGCAACACCTTCTTCCCATTTATGTCGTAGCCAATATGTGGCAGGTCATCATACCAGTGCATAGGGACATCTCCTACGCGATTAGGTGTCTGTTCATTACCCTTCAGTGACTTTACATAGAAGTTAACGTGCATTTACTCACATCTTCCGTTGAAGAATCGGAATCATAGTTTGGTTCAATTTCGGGGTAGACGATTTTTGGTTGTTGAGTAATGTCGGATATTATGGTTTTGGCCTTGGGGAAAACATGAAGAGAGTCGTCGGAGTCCGCGTCGGATGCTTCGTCGTTTTCTTCACTATCTTCCTCATCCTCGTCGCCCTCATCGTCTTCTTCATCTTCCTCGTAATCACTCTCCTCACTCGAGCTCTCGTTGACAATTTCCGGGAACTCGTCGACATGTCCATCGTCTGAAGAGGCATCGCCGTCTTCTTCGTCGCTCAGCATTTCCAAGCCGCCATTGGACGGCAGTTCTTCGGGTTGCGCTACATCTTCTTCCTCGACTTGTTTCCGTTTCGTAGACTTTCTTCCAGCGTCTTTTACCGCCATTTTAGAGATCGAAAACCGCGAAGGTTTCGCGCACGGAATGTAAAGTAGCCAAAAAGATTGTATTCGAGATCAATATTTTGTACGATCACGTGGACCGTAGAGCGAAAAAGGCAATAACTGCCGCTTTAAACACACGCAAATACTCATGATTGAACATTCCTGCAAGCGCCTTCGCTTCCAGTTTAGAGTCCAAGTTCACTTGCTCAAGACCTATCCCTTCATAAAACTTCTCTACACACCTGCACGCGTATCAGACGCGTCCCTCGCTCAAACTTCATGGTTAATTATGGCGGTGGTAAGCACATCCTATAGGTCTACAGAGCTTCGCCTCACGCGTTTTCTCCCCTCTAGATGAAGTCTCGGCGCTGGTGATCGATATTGGAACGTCATCTTTACGCGCCGGGTATGCTGGGGACGACACTCCCAAGGCTATTATACCAACCTCTTATGGCTACCACCCTGCCCAACCGGACACAGATGTGAACATGTCCGATAATCCTGAAAACGCAGCCGCGGACAAACCCAAGTTCAGAAAAATATACTTAGGCCAATCTGGTCCATCCGTATGGAGAGAAGGAATGGAGATCGGGAACCCCGTCGTGGACGGCCTCAGTACGCGCTCCAGCACCGAATGCTTGAACACCTCATCTAATCTATGCTTCTGCAGTCCAAGACTTCCATCCCATAAAACCTCTAATTGACCATGCTCTGAATAAGGTCATGCGGGTCAACCCTTCAGAACATCCTATTCTTGTGACGGAACCGACGTGGAACACCACCGCGAACAGGGAGCGTATGGCCGAAATCATGTTTGAAGAGTTCGAGGTCCCCGCTTTTTATATCGCGAACACTGGCGTTCTGAACGCGTAAGCTTTGTCCATACCTTGTGGTTAATCGGCCTGTCCTCACCAATGTTATTTGAAAGCTTCGCCGCCGGAAAGGGTTCCGCCTTGGTCGTGGATGTCGGCAAGTCTATGGCGAGTGTCACTCCGGTGGTAGACGGATTTGTCCTCCGCAAAGGTAGGTCGCCACACAGGACAGCTCTCCGATGCGAATTGACAACTTATTCAAACAAGGTCTCTCTTATTCATCGCTCCCCAAACTCATCCATGCTCATGCACGTCACCTTCTCCTTTCACCGACGTCACATAGGCGAGGAATTGACTTGATACCTCACCAATTAATCGCAAACAAGAATGTGCGTCTGTTCATGTTCACCTTTAATGAGCGCTAAACTAACCAAGTGAAAGCCTGTGGATGCTGGTGCTTTACCCAATTATACACTCCGTCAAGACAGGGTCCCTGGTACGACGGAGAGTTGGCGCGTTTGGGCTGAGAACCGGGAAGTTGATGAATGGTTACAAACCGTTGCGGGCGTTGTGGAGCAAGGCTGGAATGACCAGTAAGCAACTTTCCAAAACATGTTGTGGACATACCTCAAATTCATTGTCCCGCAGATTAGTGGCTCAGCGCCCGACCCGTCAATACGAATTTCCAACCGGATACAACACATATTTCGGCTCGGAGCGATACCAAGTCGGCGAGCAATACTTCTATCACTCACCGCAGCTCATCGTACGCATCTCTGCCCATTTTATCTTCCTCACGGTAATGAACACGTTATGCACGCTTGTAGGCTTCAAACCCAAACCTGCCCAAAAACATTCTGGCGCTCATTGGCGACGCTCTGCGCGCATGTGACCCCGAATTGCGCCAGGTTCTTACAGGCAATGTGGTTTTGACTGGCGGCGGAAGCCAGTTCACCGGCTTTGCTGACCGTCTCGCAACGGAGGTGACACGGATGTTTCCTCACGTATGTATTCTTTTCTGGAAGGAGCCCCCCACCATCATGGCTGACGGGATGTGTTCTTCTTTGACATGTAGGCCAAAATCCACGCCCCTGGCAACCCCATCGAACGCCGCTATGGCGGGTGGCTCGGTGGCAGCATTCTGGCAAGCTTGGGTACTTTTCACCAGCTTTGGATCAGCAGGGAGGAGTGGCAGGTGCGTTATCTTTCTCGTTTACGTCGACTTTCTGATGTTCTGATATTCTTGTTGCAGGAACATGGGAAGGCGATTGTCGGCCAAAGATGTAAATGAGGGTGTATGTCTTTTTTGTTTTCTATTACATGGCTTGTTGTTGTTGTTTTGTAACCTCATTCTGAGTTTGTTGCATTTATGAAATCATATTAAATGGTCAAAGGGCTTTGAGGCTAGATTTTACATGCATCATCAAATCTGAGATCTGAGATTCCAAGCCCAGAATTCAATACCCCATGTCATTGAGTAACTTGATGGATGAACTCTTCATGGTCATTTCCCAGTTGCAATGGCAGGCGGCGCATATGAACAAGTACAACATGTTTATATCTAAACTCCCTCACACGACCGAATTAAGTACTCTCAAAAACTAACTTAAAGAAACACGACAGCTGAAGGCAGACAAACAGACAGTGATAGTGAAGGAGTGTATAGTGAACACAATGGGCTATGAATATGAATCGCGAAGTTAAATCCGCGGCATACGATGCCAGCGGAAATTGGTGGTACAACTAGTGGTACGCAAGGATGGTGGTAAAAGAAGTAAGGAAGGAATAATATGACCTAAATGAACCATGCGAGGGTGTTGGCGTGACAAGCTGCTAGGCTAGGGGGGAATAAAGGCGGGGGGAAGTGAAGAGAAGTTTTGTAAATATATAAATTTTTCTTGGGGGACAAGAAAAAGACCCTTTCTCGTCAATATAACAACATATTAGGTTTTTCAATCATCGTCCTACAGGATCAATCTCTTGCACACAAAAAAAAGTCCGCGCCAACCGACAGTAATATATAGGCCTTTTCTGAATTGTTGTTTGCATATAAATGCAAAGGTTGAAATTGCATCGCATCCATTACAGAGATCGAGAAAAAAGAGGAAGATGCATGTACACAGGCTCCAGCGAGAGAAGAAGTGAAGTTGTCGAAGGCACAGTGGAAACGTTTAAAAGGCTTCGATAAATTCCCTTCTCTCGCGGGCACCCATGAGCATGCCGAGGCCGCCTATGGCCTTTCTCCTGATGCGAGTCGCGAAATTCTTGGGGCCCAATTCATCCGCACCCGATGGCGGCCCGCGGGGCTGCCTGGTTGGCTGGCTGACCATCCTGTAGCCAGTAGCAGCGGCAACCGAAGCGGTCGGGTGGGTCTGTCCCTGATCAGAGGGCGTCGCGGACACAGGGCGTCCGATACCCAGACCCTCGTAGAGTCTCTTGGAGGCCTCCTCGCGCGGCGAGAGGGGCGTCTCGTTCGAGGACGAGGAGCGGGGCGTAGTGGGCGACGAGTTGGAGGCGCCGGATTTGACAGACGAGCCGGACGACTGAGTTTCGCCGTCAGTGTCCTCGTCGGCATTGTCGATGGCAACAGTGGGCAGGGGCTGCGAGACCGCGCTGCTGAAGCGGAGAGGCTGTGGCCTGAATTTGGGTCCGCTGGCGGTAACCGGGGACGCCGCGGGGGGCGGCGACACACGGTCTTCGCTCGGGGGTGGGGTCACTTTGACGCTCGGTGAAGAGACAGCGCGATTCCCGCTGAGGACCGAGTTGTTGTTCCCTCCGCGCCTCCAAGAAGAGGCAGTATCCGATTTGGACGGCATTGCAGCAGTGGTGTTGACATTATTAGACATAGGGCTGCCGAGCGAGGTTCCACCACTGATAACGGTGGTGGAGTTCGGCGTGGGAGGAGGGGCGTCGCCGTGCTCATCAAAGCGCGCCACCAGACTGGAGTTGGATGCAGAGTTGAGGCTGGGGGTACGGCTGCCAAAGCGCCCGCCGAGTGCGGCTGTCATGGGGACCTGATCATCGGCAGGAGCGCTTCCCACGCCGAGTTGGGAGCGAAGCTGGTCGGCCTGGTTTGCACGGCGCAACTGAGCGCTCAGGGTGGCTGTCCGCAGATCGAAGGAATTGGTGAGGGGACCGGCGGTGGCGGGCGGATTGAAGGTCTGGCTGGTGCGGCGGTCGCGGATCTGGGGTTGCTGCTGTTGTTGCTGCGCGGCCTGGTACTGTTGCTGTTGCTGCTGCTGCTGGAGCTGTTGGAGGTGCTGCTGGCGCTGGGCCTGAGCCAGGAGCTCAGTCTGGTACTGTTGGGCCTGGATAGCCTGTTGGAATCAATGATGAGGACAGGACGATATGCGAGACAAGAAAGACAAAAGTTTACCTGGATCCGCATCATCTCGAGCTGCAGCATCTGCATCTGCATCTGGGCCTGGGGCATCATATTGGGGGCAAAGCCAGGGCTGAACGGGAGGCTGTTGGGGTTCATGCCTCTAGCGGCCTGGTGCTGGGAAAAGCGGTTGTTGGGCCCGTCGACGGCGGCGGTCATGGGGGCATTCCTGTGTTGGAAGATATTGTGCTGCTGATGCATTTCGGCGAGCTGGTCATCCTCCTCCTCCTCTGGAAAGATGTTGGTGGGGTGCTGGGACGGGAAACGAGAGATGTTGAAAGAGCCGGCAGGGGCTGCGGTGTGGGGTACAGTGGCCGAGACAGAACGGACCCCGCCTGTGCGGAGGCCTGCGAGAAGAGAGGCACGGTTGTTGGGGTTTGCGGTAGTCATTGCTTTGGTGGGGCGAGACGATAGATATGGAGCGATTAGGGGAGAATAGTGGACAGAAAGTAGTGGACAGAGGATACAGCTGGGCGGATGCGGACACAAGGGAGAGACACGCACGGACAGGTGAAAGAAAAAGAAAGAAATGTAATTTTATTGATAAAAGACAAGAAGAGAGAGAGAAAGGGACGGAATTGCCACCCAAGCCAGGTCAGAGACGAGTCAATCCAACATCTCCATCTTTGTACTATTCCACCCCGGACCCCGGCCACCCTACAGGTGCTTGCGCGCACTCCCCCGCACCCGGCTGTCAAACACCAAGCTCCGGATCGCCGTGTGCGCCGTCTGGAACGGGTTCGCCATCGTCTAAGCCAGTCAGCCCGCGTCCTCGCCCAGCTGCGTCCACGCACCTTCACATACAGCTCCCACACCTCCATGAAGAACGCCCGGATCCCCTCGTCGTTCTTGCCTTCGTGCAGCAGCACAAACTTCGTGTCTGCTCCCGTCATTATTTAATCTACACTCAAACCTAATTTCTTACTGCTGGGGGTGATGAACGCCGACACCGTCCACTCATTGAACTTGTCTACCGACTTCAAGTACCTGCATACACATTGTCATTGCGCGCTCAGCCACCCCATAGCACGTCGCACGCACATCGTAGGCTCCTTGTACATCACGTCTTCGATCACGTCCAGGCCCGCATTCGCGATCATCTGTATAACATGTCGGTCCTGTCCGCCGCCCATCCGCACTGCGCCCCCACTCGTGTGCTGCGTGGCGCTAGACGCCCCAGAAAGCGCCGTCAGCGTCCCAGCAAACGCTGACGTCGACCACGTCGGCAAATTCGATGCCAGGGGTGATGTTACACTTGGTACAGGTTTCGTCGACTGGTGTGTGAGGCTGTACAGCGGGGTATCTGATGGTGACAACACGAAAAGATGGTGCGACATATTTCAAAAACAAGCACTCCACGGTGCTTCCGAGGCCGGTTAAGATTTCGTGTGCTTGATGTCTAAATCTTGTTGTGAAAGAGGAAAAGAGAGTGCGAGATAACTTCAACAATCAAGCTCAAGATTAGACGCGTCCATAAATTAGCGACCAGTCACGCATCATCACACCCAGTAGGTCACGCACTGGACACGCGCCACCACACGTATCCTACACCACCTCCTCCTCATACCCTTTCTATAATTTCCTCCCTCTAAGATGGCTCTCTTTGGTCTGGGAACCGTCATATATGTCTCCCTGCTCATAATAAATGCCATTGCCATCCTGAACGAGGACCGATTTCTCGCCAAAAGTAAGAAACCCATTCTGAACGTATACCTGGCGAGTCGAGCTCAACGTATATCTTCAACTAGTCGGCTGGATAGCGCCTCCACGCCAAGTTCAAGGCCAAATGCGCGATATCAATACTGGATTCCAACAACCATACGACCCAACGGCATACGGTGGCGCTGCCCAACCGCCAGGAGAGATAAGTGTGAAGGCGAGGCTTGTCGACCTTATTAGCGCCGTGCGCACACTAATGCGATGTACGTGTCCACCCTCATGCTACGTTGACTCCCCAACTAAAGCCTCGACAGTACCTCTCATTGTTTTCAATACAATTGTCATTCTATATGAACTAGTATGGGGTTGAAACGAGACACTTTTGTCATTCCCGAATCTCCATGTATGTTCTGTGAGGCACAAAGTGGATCTTCAATGCCTACTGCCGGCTCTTTGCGAGCAACATCGAATCGAATAACACCCCATCCACCCTCCTTTCTCAATCTCGGTTCAACTTGTTGTACTCGTCCTCTATTTGGCGAACAAAGTCCCCGACTGTGTGTCCATTCTGTGCAGACCATCGTTAGAATCAAGGATCAGGCTCATCCTATGGGTATGCCACTCACCTCGCATTCTTTCCAAGTACCATCATGCACACAAACGGGATGCCCGCTAATCAGAACCGTGCAGCTTTTCCTATTATCCCATTGAGTTTAACCGCTACCCATTGCACAACCCAAAATATGAACGCGTACTGGATCCCCAACTTCTGTCCCAGAAGCGTACTCGCCCTCAGCAAAGCGACACCCTCCGGGGCCTTCCCGCTTCCATCGAGGCCCGCACATTGCCCCGCACCGCTGGCCTCCCAGTCGATGCCTGCGGTCGCAGCGCATTGGAGCGCGACCTCGGGTGTGCCTATGTTCTCCCTGCCTTGGTAGTTCTGGCACTTGACGAATTCCCAGAAGTTGTTAAACGGGGCATATGTGTACGCGCAGAGCTGCTGTACGTTCCCGGCGCATTCCTCTGGGCCGTGCATGCATGAGACGCCAAAGTCTGGTTCAGAATCGTCAATTCTATAATAGTGTATATAAATAATGAATAATGATAAGATTTCTGATGGGGTGAATTACTTACTTCGCTACGTATACGAGCGACAGATCTACTTTATCCATGACTTTATCGAGCACCTCGTTGAACGTGCTCTCGCACAGCAATGCATCTGGACAACGGCTCATGACGCCTAGCTGGACTGCGACTTTGACTTCTGGCTTGCTATCATATGCCTGGTCTTGGAGCGCGAATTCGGGACTTGAAGGCGGTTGGACATGCAGCGCGAGGGCCGATGGAAGCCAAGCAGTGAATACAGATAGGAACTTCATGATGAGAGCGGTCGATGGGCTGCAGTATTAGAATCTCTGGAGGATGGGTAAGCCAAGGAATTAGCTGCCTCGACGATTGGGAGTCGCTGCACGCGTGAAGGTTTCTTTATATTGCGTCATTGATTCCCACTTGAATGTCTCATTCGTTGTGGCAACTTGCAAGCATCCAGCCATGCGGCTTGGTCAATTGACATTTACAGCAACGCATCTAAGGTGGAATGCCGAAAAATATGGCCATTGGACGGGATATATTATATGCATTTAGTAAATTGCTGTTGCTAGCTAAGTAGATAGCTAAAATATACACGAAAACTTAACAACTTCACGCATTTTACAGTGCGATATGCGTAGACGATGCGTGTGCGTCGAGAATAATTCTACCAAGCTCCTGTTGTATCAAGCCGTGAAGCGCCGCACCTTCCTTGACGAATTGTGATGGTCGAAAAGCCGAATGTTTCAGCCGAAATATTACTTTTGAGCAGCGTCCCACATCTTGCGCGCCTCTGCATCGGTCATTGGCGGGATGAAGTACTGACACCGTGATCTAAAAGCTATAAAGATAAAGGTCATAAGGTTGACGCTGGTAATCTTCGGAATCAAACGGGTAACATACCATCTGCAGAGCGTTTTCGTACAATGTCCTCCACTGACAATTCCCTGTGTACTTGATTTCGCTGCAACAAGAAATCAATCAGAGGCAATGAAAGAGCAGATTTATGCATACCATTACTTGATCTTCATAGATTTGTGCCTGAATTTTTCGTTGAGTCCTTGGATCATCAGCTTGGTCGTCAATTGCGCTTCGTTTGTCCGTTATTGATTTGTCGACAACTGATACACAGTAGTCCACTAGCTGTGTTCGACGTTTCCAATTAGCTAAAAATTTCAAGCATTATTTTAGTGTCATAGAATCGACGGGATGCAGGAGACTCACCGACCAGTTCACGCCATATCGACTCGCAGGCTTGGTCCTGCAGAGACGCATTCCCACTGAGCCCCTGGATCCTATCCTTATCCCTCATGTTCGCGTTCGCACGATTTAGTCGCATAACTATCGTGTCGTCAAGTTTCCTGTACTCTTTCAGTATATCTAGCAGCGACTTGAATGTCATATTTCTGGCGGTCCAGATGATTCTATAGGGCAACGTACCTTTAAAGACGCTGAGATCCTGACATGTTGAGGGAGATACTGTTATAGTCTGCGTTCTTAGATAGGGACCTTGTACGGAAAGGCTTCCTGGTTGTGTCGAGGACATAGTGGTGGTGACGTTCAAAGGAAAGCGCTTTTGGGTGAGCAGGTCCAAGTTGCGGTTTCGCACGTCCGAATCGACGCGTCTGGTCGGCGTCTTTGGTGCCCATTTATTAGCGGCCCGCTGTCCCGTCTGATAAACACTGGTGTCTCCTGGCCGAAGCCAACGCCTTCCATAACCCCCGATCTTCATCATGTCGACAACCTCTGAACAAAGTAACAGCCTATTGGACCCATCTACTTTTGTGTTTCCTAAACCTCTGAGCTCGACGACCGTGACAATCGAGTTTTGCGACAGAGTGCGTCGTTCATAATTGAATCCACTACCAGCATGGGTTAATAAAGCTGCTTCTAGTGCCGGTGGTACGCCGCTACTTTCCTAGTCAAATAATTGCACTCAGCAATCCATAAACGATAACAGGCTGCATCGCGCAACTTGGGTTCAGACCGAGCTCTTCCTAACCTTTGGGCCGCCAACTATTGGATCCATTACTCTCATTCCACTCAATACGGACGAGACTGCAGGACGCTTCCGAGTCTGGCTATCAGTACCAGGCTCCGAGCAAGCTCAGCTGATGTGGGACAGAAAAGTGGAAGGAGGCTTCCCAGAACTGAAAGTGCTGGTCCGTAACCCCTCTTTGAAAGCTTCGGATAATCAAACTCATGTGCGACGCTTCTTCTCTCTAATTTATATTCAGAAACAGCGCATTCGCGATGTGCTGCAGCCAGGAAAATCGCTAGGGCACTCGGATAAAGCTTGAGGGATTAAACTATGGCACTGGCAGGGGGATTTGCTGTGTAAATCACCACCTTACGTATTTTTGTACCTGGAGATTGTATGTCAGAAATTGAAATTAGAACGCAAGATGGCGGGTGACTGTGGACTGGATTGAATCGAATGATAAGAGTGAATGAACACTCTGTCGCTAACAATATATAGGCAGAAACTGGGCAGACATTCATCAGTGGAGTGAGCTTGTGATGGAGTGACGGCACCGAGCAGTGGCAAGCACACGTTCTCTAAAGGGAAGTGCGTCCATAAAGTAAGCGGTAGCTTCTTTCTTTTTGCCCTTCACCCGCTCTCCTCATACCCTTTGTCCTTCGCACCAGCCGCAAACTCTGCGGCACGCCCATAACGCGTCATGGACACAGGAAGCTCGGTGTACGAAAAACTTATAGCCCAGTGCAAATCGAACGGTAAACACATGATATTATCTGGCAACCAAGCTCTGACTCTGTCATAGACGTCGATGTTAAAGTAGACGCCCTCACGAAGCTTCAGGCACTGTTTGGACAGGATGGTATTGAGGTTTGTCGCGTCCCTGTTGCAGACTTTACTGAATGGGTTGACATCGAATAATTCCAGGTGCCCGACACCGATGCTCTCATCGGAATATTGAAGACGTCGCTACGAACATCCAACCTGCATCTTACGAATGCTACATTATCTGCGCTTCCCGCGATTCTTCCGGCACTGATATCGCGTCCAACATCTAGTCAACTTTCACCAAGTTCGCATATCGCGTCTTCATCCTCCACCTCTTCCGTTTCTCCTGCAGGCCTCGATATTGCAACGCTCCGTCAAGCTTTCTCCGCATTCTTATCCGCTGGAGGTATAATTGACAGACTCGGAGATAAAGAAAGGGCGCAGCTTAAAGCACGCGAAAGCTTGGTCATTCTGGGTGGGTACGCTTTCAGATCCTCAGGGACACCGAGTGCGGCTGCGGCCAAGGCGCAGAAAGGACAGGAAACGCCGCTTGCAGTGTTTGAACGGTTGCTGAAGGAAAGCGGTCTTGCGAGCAAAGTCTGGAAAGTCCGGGAACAGGCAAGCTTTGACACAGTTTATTGTCTCGATATATATATTAATCGTTGAACGTTTAGTCAATCTTAACGCTGGTGCACATTCGACGCGCTCATCATCTATTCCCTATCAGACCATACTCTTCATTGCTTGTTGACTGCCTCGAAGACACCGATCCTCATGTACGCGACTGCGCGCGCACCTCGGTCGTCGAATTGTTCACAGGTCCTGGTGTTACCGATACTGCACGGGCAGACCTGAAGAAAGAGATGACGAAAAAGAATGTTAGAAAGACTATCGTAGATGGCGTTCTTGCCAAACTCCTTGGGTCATCTGTTGGAAGCGCTCCTCAAAGCCATGAAGGATCGGAAAATGGCGACGCGACGTCTGGAAAGAAAGAGTATATTCCGCCTAGCCTCGCTCTGCTAGGCAAACGACCGCGAGTTGCCAGTCAAAACGCCAATGTACCCACACGATCGGTAAGCCAGCCTTCGAGTTTGTCGCGACCAGCAAGTCGCGCTGCCATGTCCTCGCCGCCCCTTCCTCCGACTCCCACCGCTGAAAATGCGGAGGTCCGGCCAGTATATGTAAGTCAGCTTCGAAGAGTGGCTCAATGAGACAATAACCGATATCAATCATCATAGATTGCCTCCAGTAAAGATCTAGAGAATGAGTTCGCCGCGATGCTGAAACCATTCGAGGTGTGCCTTACTTTTTTTTAGAAGTCGTCAGCTTCTTCTGATCTTCTATAAGGGAAAAGAAACCGAGCATAATTGGCTGGCACGAGAGCAAGCCGTACAGCGAGTTCGTGGCATGCTTAAAGGCGAAGTTCACATTCGATACGCCGAACCTTTCTTTATAGCTTTAAAGGAAGGTTTCATCCAATGGTCTCTCAAAACGGTAATAATGCTCACTCCAACCTTCAAAGTAATCTTACTCAAGAATTTCTATTAGCTCGCCAGTTTGCGAACTACCGTTGCGATCAACACATGCTTACTCTATTCTGAACTTGCCACCACTTTGGGGCCACAGCTAGATCCTCATGTCGACGTTTTATTGACCAATTTGCTTAAGATGGCAGGTTTCACAAAGAAACTGACTGCTCAACAATCTCAAACGACAGTGGGAACCATTATCACACATACATCCGCTCAGCCTAGAATAGTCATCCCTCTGCTCTGGAATACTCTTCAAGAGAAAATTGTACAGGCGCGCGCTTTTGTGGTTGGTCATCTTAAACTATATCTGGAGCACCATGGCCTTCGTTTCAAGAATGCCATCGAAGGATCTGGCCAGCTAGAAACATTGGAGAAGGCCTTGAAACGGGCTCTAGCAGATGCAAATCCTGCCGCCAGAGAGCAAGCTCGTATACTGTACTGGGTATTTGAAGACATATGGCCAGATCGGGGCATCGCAATACTGGATACTTTGGATTCGGTCGCTCGCAAACAGGTCGAAAAAGTATGCCCCAATAAGTCGCAAGCGGCGCTGCCTCCTACTACTCCGCAGGCAAGCAAAAAGTCCAGTGTCGCTGCTGCTATCGCCGCAAGTCGAGCGAAAGCGAAAATTATCGCAACCGCTCCGCCAAGCCTTCGTCATCAAGCTACATCTGCGTCTTACGCAGGCGTTCCGCGGCGTACAGGATCGCCTGGTGTATCACCCAAAAATTCTACAGTGCGTCCAGGCTCTCCTCAAGGATTAACCACACCATCTTCACCCCCCTCGCGCCGCGTTGCGTCTGCCAGCCTTTCGCGTTCAACAAGTGCCTCAAACGTGCCATTGAATAGCAATAGCCGGGCGCCTTCTGATACCTCTGATAGGGCAGGACGGGCGATTTCACCTGCGTTGTCCGATGGTGGAAAGCGCCGCTTGTCATCGCCATTAGCTGGCGCTTCGACTAGCGCGACGCTGCGTAAGGCTGTGGCAACTGCCCTTCCTCCATCTCCCCCCTCCTCAAACGCATCCCCTACACCTCGAAGGCCACTTACCTTAACGAAGACAGACCCCGTACCGCTGCCTCGACAGTCTCTTCAAATACTCGCTAACGACAATGACTCTCTTCTCATGGCTCAGACAGTGCCTATTCCCGATGATACCGATTCAGAGGATGATCAATCCATAAACCTCATGTCATTCTCCGCGCCCTATGAAATGTACCCTCCGACGAAAGTTACCCCGAAATCACAAAGGACGCTATCACCTGTCTCCGATTCTTTGCCCCCGGCGTCTGTGTCCAATGCGCTTTCATCGAGCTCTATCTCTGATATGACTGGTAGCCAAACAATCGTTGTCGAAGATGCCCTTCGTGCTCGCGCGGAACAGGCAGAGAGTGCTGCTGAACGACTTTTGGAGCTAGTTGAACCTGAAGATGAAGCTACCCCTCATCGACCTATTCCCCCTGCCTCCTTGATGAAGTCAACCAATGGGCATGGACAAGCCACGCCTAAACCCAAGACGAAACCTACGCCTATTCCTACGATGCGTCCTAAAATGGTTCCTGTAACCCCGAATAACCGAGCGAGTAATATCATGAAGCAAGCGGCTATGTTTATGGACAGTCCTGCTGCTCCCAAAAACGGGCGTTCATCATCGTTATTGGACGTCCTGCAGAGTCAAACCCACGAGACAGGATGGTGGCTAAAGAGAAAAACTTGTGAGTAAAGCAAAAAATATATGCTATCACATCTAACACCCGCATAGTGCGCAGTCAAGTTGCCTCTACAAGTTTACTGGTCCTGCTACACTGGAACAAGAGCTTGACGAACTCATATCCGAACTAGACAATGGAGATGCAGATGTTGCAGCTTTGAAACGTTTAGCCTTGATTTGCCAGGAGACCACTAGCTCTGATCCTTCATCCCCTCCCCTCAGCCCCGATGGCAGACATCCCAGTAGTCCGACACCTTTAGTTCCTTCGCTTTCAACGAACCAACTATATTCCAACATCTGGGAGAAGAATAAAACATTTGAAAGGTTCTTTAAGGCTTTGATGACATATCTGGATCCAGAAAGGGTATGTTCAAACACCTTGAAATTGACATGTATTCATTACCATTTCATAGGCTGAGGAAGAGCTTTCCTATGGATTAATTGTCGCTTGGGAAGTCTTGGAAAACCAAGTTTCCTACCTTGATGGCAAGGAGGGAGAATTGTTTTTTAAAGTTCTTCAGGTCCGCTTTTGCAACAAAATCAACGTAGGTCTTCTGGGGCTTTCTGCGCTGGTATTTAGTAATTGAATTTTCGTCAGGTGCTGGAAGGGACAACCGCTATCAGGGACGCCCTCACATCCAAAGTTGATCCCGTTTATGGTTTAACAACTATACATGCTAGCTTGAAGCAATTCCAGTCGGAGGCGCCACCCTCATCAGAAAGCGTTGATGTCAAGGCAGCAAGTTATGCATTCGGTCTAATGGCATTGGGCAAGTTCATCTTGCGTCTTCCTGCAGAAATTGCAGAAGAAGAACTTCCACGCCTAAAGACAACTTTCATTACGGTAAGTTGCTGTTGAGATTCTTCTAAATTCATGCTCATACTACTCTGTTGGTAGGCGTTGAATGATAAATCGTCATTAATTGTGCGGGAATCAGCCGCTGCGGCGATCATTGCTGCGCAGCTCGTTTTACGAGACGAGACTCACCTGTTTGCACTTCTGGACGGATTGGCCGACGAAAAGAAAAATCTACTCACTTACCTCTTCGATAAACATGGCGCGCGTGGAGGGGCGGTTGGCACTGATTCCAATAGCATGGATAAATTGGAGAAAGAGATCAAGCGACTTGATACCCGCACAAGTACCCCATTACGAGGCAGTATTTGATTTCTTTTGGATATCGTTGTCGATCGATATTCTCTTCGCTATCTCTCTTTCCGAGCATTTCTCGTCCGTTTTATTAGTAAAATTGTCTGTAAGATTATTACGTATACCTACATAAGCTTGACCAACCTACAGTTATGATTATGAATAAATTCCATGGTGGAATTTCTTTTTCAGAGCACGTTTATATCGTGATTAAGGTATTTCTGCAGCACTATTGTTTTCACGCAACGACATACACCATAATCTCAATGGCTTTGATATAAGTCCAACAAAGTGAACACCGAATGGTCGTAAATGTCATTAGGATAGATAGGTACATCATTACAGCTCTGCCCTACCGCGACATAGATATATAGTGATAGGCAGAGCGGGGTCGTCACACAATAACACGACAGTCGCCACAAATAATTCTCGGGGCTCGTTACTATACAGAAATCACGTCTGCGCCTTAACATGCACCTCGCGCCAGAACTCCTCCCATCGTGGTGAACGTTGTCTCTTCGTGTTTCCATTCTCTTCTGGATCAGAGGAGCCGGTTCGGCTCGCGAACTTCTCGGCGCCAGGAGAGGAGCCCTCATGTGTACGGAGCGGCTCGGGCGTAGAGTTTAACCCGTGCGCCTCATTCTGCGCTTGCGCCAGGCGGTCCAGGGCCTTGATGAGAGACGGTGTTGCCGGAACAGGAGCAGGTTGCTGGATTGGAAGCGCGCTACGATTACTTTCGTGACGCTTCAAGAAACCAGGACTCCAATTCTCGTCCTGACACTCATCACGGCCCCTCTTAGTATCGATACCATCGCTTGTCAAAGCGCCGTGCAGAAAACCACGTTGCGCTGTTAGATCCTCCTCGTAATCTGAATAATCTAGGTCGAATTCATCGCCAGTTCCGCTCTGACGTTGGGAATTGTTTCGTCGTAAGTGTCTCTTAAGTAAGGCGATCTCCTGGTCGTAAACTGCCATGTCGGGGGTATCGAGACGCATATCGCTCTCCTGCGAGGTGTCCTTTCTCTTTCCTCCATGGTTGCCCACACCGTCAACAAGCGTTGGCGTAGATGAAGTGTAAGAGCGGACTGGCAGAAGCTGGGTAGCTTTCGTCGCGCCTTTAAGTTTCAGGCCATCGTGCCGAAATAGAGGAGAGCTAGAGGTGGCAGAAGATGAGGACGAAGACTGTTTCTTCGTGTCCTCATCGTCATCGCTTGAATCGCTGACCTCGCCAAATATGACTGGCTTGCGTGGCTTTCTCTCTAGACCTTCCGCAATTTTCCATCCTCGGCATTTCTTCGAACGCTTCTTCTTCAGCAATTCTGTGGTTGAGATGTGGGTAAGCTGTGCACCCTTCTGAGCTTTTGGCTTCGGGACGTATTGCGCATGGTCACTGGGAGAGGCAAAGGAGCATCGCGGGTGGGAGTGAAAGCTACTTTCATGTCGATCTCGTTAGGGAATAGAATTTCTTTCTCGTCCTTCGGTCCTCCAGAGGTGAAAAGCCTATCGAAGAACGATTTGTGCGGCTGGAAAGATCCCGCTCTGCTTGCCTCGTTAGGGAGATTTGCGGCATAGTTTGCAAGATAGTTATCCCATTTCTGTGAGAAATTTATCAGGACGGGGCAAATGGTACAACGATGTTACAAACCTCGTCAGGACATTCACCAATCCATCTCCTCAATGCCCAATCTGCAATTATTCCTGAGAACAGGAATACGGCGTAACTGGCGCTCAAGCCTTGCTCCTTGCTCGAGCCCCACACAACCTGCCCGTCTATATCCTCCGGTCCGTCCTTCATCCATAGTCGCTCCCACGCGTTCGCCCATCCTTCTTCCTTGGTTCCATTAGCAAGGCGATCGACAGAACGAGGCCGAAGGCGCCGGTGGATGCGGTGCATATTCGCAGAAATGGACGGAGAAGGGTGTTGGTGAGCCGAGAGATTGGGAGTATGGAGACAAGCAGCAGCAGAATGGTGAAGAGAGGAAGGAAGATCGCTACAAGAGTAATGCGGGAAGTAAGAGATGGGTGTGTAATAATACAGAGAGCAAGAGCGGTCAGGGTGCTATGGAAGAAATTAGTAACTGGAATAAGATAATAAATCAAGAGCTCACCCCCCGGAGATACCCAAGAACAAAAAGGCAGCGTAACGGTACCTACCAGCAAGTGGAGTTGTGACAGCACAAGATAGAACCCAAATAGCAAGAAAAGACTTGGGAGATAAAGGCGCGGAAGATGTGGTGCCGGGAATCATTAGGGCGAGTGCGGTGGATAGATGAACTGAATATCATATTCGTTAAACAATTGAGCCCATCAATACATATAAAGTACGTACTTCCGAAAGCATATCCACCCGCCAGCCCACCGAGACCGCCGTCCAATACCCATGAAATCTGCGTTTCTTTTATCAAAGGAATTGAAGGCGCCAGGAGCAGATAGGGCAGCGTAACTCTTCCCGGTCCCTTTATCAGCTAACGGGAAAGTGCGGGAGCGATCGACAGTAAGAAAGGTTCCAGAAAATGTTAATAGCAGGGATATCAGTAGCAGAGGCAGTGTATAGGCTAGAAGATACGGAGTGGACGACAGAAGTGGTGTAAGTTGCGAGAGCGAAGACATGTCAAGATGGATGTTCGTTAATTGTCGTAGATCGTGATCGTTGGTCGTTATATCGTCAAAAAAAGTGCTAGAGAAACAACAAGGGTGTCAAGGAAGCAAATAATAGATAGAAATGTCTCGGAGTTGCAGCCTATGCGTGCAAGCGAAAGCTAGCGAAAGATTGTTGAATGTTTCTCTTTGTCGATGAGTATTGGGTATCACAATGAGCCCATTGAAAGTTTATTTCTCGCTTGGAATATCTAAAGCGAAAAAGTAAACTTTATGGGGGTTTCGCTAAGCAACGATGAGCAAAGGACTGAAGCTTATCGACTCCAGTCCCCTGAGCAGCCCCACAATCGGCGGTTGTTTGGCTAGAGTACAGAAAGCAAACATGCATCCTATTTTAGATACTTAGGCTGGTGCCAGCTTTCCTCGCTTTACACAAGTCTACGCAAGTCTGCAGGAGAACAAGGCCATATAAACTTGGGTAATAGCTTTTCTACGCTTTCACTGGTCAGATATGATAGGATGATATAGAAAATTATGCAATAATGATACAATGTATGCAAGATGTAAGTATCTAGGGAGTAAATGGCGGGTAAAAAGTACAGATCCTATAGGGCATTCTCAAACAACAGTTTCCGCGGTTTCCTGATGACAGGAGGTATCGAATAAGTGCAGGCCTGACGGAGGTATAGATTTAGTGAATTTTATTTGCATGAAATAGATGACACTCACATGGATGTACCACACATGGCCGCTGGATTGCCCATGATGATACTCTCTGATACACCAGCAATACTGTCGTTCTTGCCATATGCAGAAGCATCAAACAAATGATCGGTTGTCTTTTCGAACGAGGCCAGCATAAGAACACTATCTTTCATTTTGGCGACTCCGAAACGAGTGATACCCAAAACTTCGCCCTAAAATCACACGAAACTAAATTAGATTTGGAACATTCGGTGCGACGTTCAACACACCTTGTATGTCATAACATCGCCCAGCAACATGACATGACGTGGATCGATAATCATGTCATGGGACTTCATGGTATACTGGATTTCGTTGATAATTGTTCGTCTTGCAGCCTCAATTCCCAGAACCTGAGCAACTTCGATTACATGATTTGAAGTAGTTTGTTCTCCAATCACACCTGGATTGCAATCAATATTTGTAGACCTTGCCTTCAGGAATCAGTCTCACCTTCAGTGATCATACATTTCTGCAGCCCATATCCTTCAACTAGAAGCTCCTTGTCACCCTTCTTGCCCCTGTCATCGTCTTTGTCCTTGATGTTGATGATTGCACGTTGGATCGCGGAGAAACCCTAACGTTGGAGAGGGTTAAACACAGATAAAGTAAGGAAAATAGATTTCGGTACCTTGACTACAACGGCCTCTAGTCCTCGCTTCAGCTCGCGCAGGCGATAGTATTTATCTTCGCCATCGACATAAATCCTTAATCGATTTTTACGAGGTATAATCGTAATAGACTGGAAGGCTGATATGTAGCGGACATTATGGCGATTTAAAGGATCGTATACATACCTCTTGTTTAATCTTAAGTTTCTTCGCTGCTACGATGGCCCATTTGATGTCATCTATGGTAAGCTCAAGCTGCGATCATTTTAGTGATAACACGCAACGTATGTGTTTTTCCAATGACTGACCTGCAGTTTTTGGATCGCATCGGTATCGATGATTATGCCGATATATGTATACTGGGGCGCCCACGCTTCTTCAATGATGCTAGCAACCTGTGGAGATCGTAACATGAGAATGAAGGAAGGATGGCAAAGATATTGTTCTTACATCTCCCAGCAATGTTTTTTCTAGACGAGCCTTGACAATGCGTGCAGAGGCCTCGCTGTCTCTAGTAACAAGCTTACAACTGATGATAGGAGTGCTGATGTTTTTGGCTGCGTTGATAATCTCTTTGATACGCGGCACACCGAGCGTGACGTTCATTGAGGCAACACCGGCAAAATGGAATGTTTTGAGAGTCATCTGAGTACCTGGTTCACCAATAGACTGTGCGCCAACAGCACCGACAGTAGAACCCGGTTCAATACGGGCTTTGACATATTTTGACCAAGAGTCGTCCAGGAAATTTCGAAGCTGCGTTTCTGTGACTTTTGACGAGTTTTCGACCAATGCCTTTTGTGCGGCTGAAAAGAACAACGAAAATTAGAGCCATAAATTTTGGATTCGTTGTCGACATACCCGATGCACCAAGAGACAAATCTGTATCTTCATCCCAATCACCTTCTCGTTCCAGAGCGTCGAACATTCCTTGTTTCCGACGCGCTTCCGCCATTCTCGTCGCAAGCTTGTCGGCAAGGAATTTGCGAATTACGTCAATGTACACTGGATTGCATCCAGATTTGAATCTTGGGGTAGCAAGTTCGCGGTTCACGATTTCCAAAATTTCAAAAGGGAGTAAACCTCGCCCACCACGACCTCCAGATGCCTGATTAGGTGTTAGCAATGTATCTTCCAGAACAAAAGTAATATCAAATACCAAGGCATGCATTAACGATCTGTCCAAATCCATTGGTTGGGAGTCTCCTTCCAAACACGCTGGGTCCAGTCCATCGTCACCGTATCGGAATTGTACCACTCCCCCTGTAGAGTTTCGCACGGATAAATCGTACTGGGTGGTCAAGTCTTCCAGCGCCTTCATCAGACGCCTTTGCATATAACCCGTCTCAGCAGTTTTGACAGCAGTATCTACCAGACCTTCACGTCCAGAGATAGCGTGAAATAGGAATTCTGTAGCCCGTAACCCAGAATAGAAACTATTCCGCACGAAACCTTTTGAAGGAGGCTCCTTCGACTTCTTTGGGAAATGGGGCAAAGAACGATCTTGGAACCCATCTGGGACACGATGGCCTGCAATAATTTGTTGACCGACACAGGCTACCATCTGGGACACGTTGATAACGGAACCTGAAAGGACAAGGTTAGATAAGAAAGGTCCAAAATACGATATTAGTAGTACCTTTTGATCCACAAGTAGCCATGATTAAGGGCGCATTTTGACGACTGAGCTCTCTCATACAAATTTGTCCGACAGCTTCACGAACTTTGGAGAGGACAGATGAGATCATGGCCTCGAGGGTTTGTTCTTGATCGCAACCAGGTTTATTTTCAAGCTTTCCCTTCTTAGCGAGAGCAATGAGATCTTGACAGTCTGCATATGCCTTTTCCACAAGCTCATCCTTCATTCTGCTCAGTTCAGGGCCAGGGATGACGTCGTTGATGCCCAACGAAAAACCATAATTTGCTACAAAGCCATTAGCGACCCGGCACTCGATCATGAATCAGACAACTAGAGATTACATACCTAACCAACGAGCGCACAACTTCGCCAAACGATTCATAGCCGAAGCAGCTTCATGTGGACCATAATCGCGCATGATGACACCAAAGATGACTTCTTTTTACCACTGCCGACAGTTGCCTTGTCCATGACACCACACATGATTTCGCTATTGACAATTACAAGCCATCCATCATTAGGAGACAGGTCGTTAGCCGGCTTTTTCATCCATGGATAATTTGAATCTTTGGCCTCTTCCCATTTGTGACACTTCGATTCCACGTTGACGAGAATATTCGATTTTTTGTTAGGTCTCATCAAGACACCAAAGATTTGTTTTCCAGTCCACAGTCTGACTGGTTTCCAAACGACTGGGGAGGTATGTCAATTTCCATGTCGGCATCCGCGAGATAACAACAAATTTGGGTAAACTGCCGGCGGTCCAAAAAGAGGTCCTTTTTGGAGAGAAGAAAGAAGCGGTGATGAAATCTTGGATAGCTGCAATAACAGGCTCTCCATTACGAGGTGTAACGAGATTGTGTTTTACACTCATGAGTTCAAGGGCTTCTGTCCTTGCTTCTTCAGTTTGAGGAACATCTAGCAACGTTGATTCAGTAAAGTACGAAGATTACGAAGACGATTGCTAGAAAGACTTACGCAAATTCATTTCATCGCCATCGAAATCAGCATTGTATGGTCCGCAGACACATTCGTTAAGCCTGAAAGTCCGCCATGGTCGAATTTTGGCCTAAAACCAGTAGTCAGTAACGGTTATGAAGAACACTCGTTGTTATTACTCACTCGATGACACATAATAGATAACTATAAGCGTAGGATCTTATCAACTATCCATAATCCTTCGTTTTCAATGAATTTACGCACCTTGTGCAAACTTGGTTGACGATTAAACAATATGATATCCCCATCAATGAGGTGTCTTTCGACGATATCTCCTATGGCTAGACCATCTGCGATTGCTGCTCGGTTTCCGAATTTCAAGAATTTTTTGTTCTCTCCTCTTGCCACGAAGTTTGCTCCAGGATGAATATCAGTGCCATTTCGTACTGCTTTCCTGAGATTGTTGATATTGTGCGACGTCACTCGTTCGGGATAGGTTAATATCTTAGCGACGCGTTCTGGGACAGCAACTTCGTCTATACGCAAATTAGGATCTGGCGAAATGACTGTTCTTCCCGAGAAGTCGACTCGCTTTCCCGACAGATTTCCTCGGAAACGGCCTTGTTTACCCTTTAATCGCTGAACGAAGCCGCGTATTGGTTTTTGGCCAAGCTGGGAAGGAACACCTGGTAGTTCGGAATTGATGTACATTGCTACCGACAACTGTAGAAACTCCCATTGTTCCTACAGATCATATAAGTCTCGTGAAAGAAGAAAACAGATAGATTATCTTACCATAAATTGAGGTGTCGGGGATCCTTTTGCCAGTCCTTGTTTGATAAGTGCATTGGTGAAAACAATTTCAGTGAGCTTCACGGTGAGATCATCTTCGTTTGAAGCGCCGTCCTGCGCAACAGATGGTCGGATGCATACCGGAGGGACAGAAATATATTGCCAAATGAATTCTTCTGGTCGACCCCATTCTGGATGTAAACCCAGTAGTTCGCAATCCTAAAAGCAATTTATCTTCGTTATGGGATCTGATAGACAAAGTTCAAGAGTGCGCACCTCATCCGATATTCGCCTGAACAAATCAAGGGTCTTCAATGGGTTCAAATCCTCGACCACTGCCTTGTTAATGTACATGCCCAACTCCTTCTGTGCCTCGATAGCAGATGCAAATGTTTGCTTGAACTTTTCCAGTTCATCTGCAGTCTTCTTCGCGCGGTACTTGTCGTGAATGATCTTCAAAGCACCAGCTTTCTTGACGGCGCCGTTGGTAGCAGAGCAATATGGACAGTAGACGACTTTGCGGGCCATTGTATTAACAGCCTTTGAGAGGGATTGTCGCTGCATGTTTTCAAGGACAGGCCGTCGGAATTTTTTGAGGAAAGATCGTCGATCTGGTTCGTCCAGCAATACTCTGGCACATGTCTAAAATTCGTTGCAAAGATACAGTTTTGTCCATTTGTCTATTGGGTGCAGGGCGTACCTTGCAAATTGCTTGAAGAATTGCGATAGTATGCTTGAAATATCCAATATGAAACACGGGAACAACGAGCTTGATATACGCATAATGCCCAACGCAATTGACAGAAGATTGACCGCAAGTCTCGCAGAATGCACTTTTGTCCGTTGTTCCCTGCACCGCGAAGACAGAAATAAGGAAATGCACAAGAAGATTAAAAATATAAACGTACTAGCCGACGATCCAACACACCATTCTTGACTGGCAACCGATCCGTAGCAGTGTAAAGATCGCGATGAGTAACCTCAAATTCAGATATCTTCACTGTATCCTGGGCATTCAAGAGACTGAATTGGAGCTTTTTACTGCCCTGATGTTAGATGGCTGAAAATAACATGGAATGCCATTACTCACATTACTTTTGGAGCCTGGTGCGAGACCGCCTCCTTCATTATTACGACCCAGCCGGATTACCAGTGTCGAGTCAAACGAGGACCCTGACGTCGGAAAGCCGTTCATCGAAATTTGTGTGACACATGTGACGAGTGACGATCGCGTGACGACCACTTGCGCGTCGCCGTTACGAAAGTGCGTACCTCGTTCGTTATCCCTTTCTATCATCTCAGCCATGTCCAGAACATCTTATGACAGGTAAGCTCTTCTCATCCAATGCTTTTATAATGATTGAACGTATCTTATAGATACCTTACCGTCTTCTCACCCGAGGGTCGGTTATATCAAGTTGGTGAGAGTCTATATTACAATCTATCGAGTGTATGCCACTAACATGGGCATGCAGAATATGCATTCAAGGCCATTTCTGGTTCCGGGCACACTGCCATAGCCGTTCGAGGCAAGGATACATCAGTAGTTATTACCCAGCGCAAAGTACCGGTACGTTAGTGCTAGATTTCTTAGAGGATGACGTCCTCACCATCCACCTGTTATATTAGGACAAACTCCTTGACGCGTCAACGGTCACCCATCTATTCAGCATCACTCCGACAATTGGTTGTGTAATGACTGGCCTCATGGGTAAATATCTGAATCCGTCCAAACGATCATAATTCTCATGCTTTGCCTTTCAGCTGACGCTCGAGCTCAAGTTGTCCGTGCCCGAAGCGAGGCAGCGGACTTCAGATATAAATTTGGGTATGAAATTACGCCAGACGCTCTTGCTAGACGCATAGCAAACATCAATCAAGTATACACACAACGCGCTGCTATGAGGCCACTTGGAATTTGTATGCTATTTTCATAACTCATTGTCGAAGCTTGCTGAATGCGAATGCAGCGATGATCTTGATTGGCTTGGATCCAGAGTTCGGTCCACAATGCTTCAAGCTTGACCCCGCAGGTTACTTCGTTGGATTCCACGCGACGGCTGCTGGCCAGAAACAGCAGGAAGCTATGAACAATTTGAGAAGAAATGGAAGAAGCTCGACAACGGAAGGGGTGGCGAGGATGCTGCCAAAGCTGGACAGGGACTAAGTCGAGCGGAAGTCCTTGAGGTGAGTTTCGTTAATTGTGGGGAGTTAAAGCACCTAAATATGTTAAATATGTTCTAGATGGCGATCGAGGTGATGTCCACAGTCCATGCCACCGATTATAAGCCTGGCGAAATCGAGATCGGACTGGTATCAGATAGCCCAGAGGAAGATGAGAAAACTCGAGGAAAATGGAGAGTGATGGGCGAGGCTGAAATCGAACAACATTTGCTGGCCTATGCGGAGAAAGATTAGCGTGTTGCCCCTGTAGTAATATGACTTGTTATGACTTGTACAACTTGGTGAGATTAAGATTGTGATTGGTTACAGTTATATGAGTGAGTAGATGGTATATGGACTAGTATGAAGAGGCACCGCCGCTCTATGTTCAAAGATTAACAAGCGAAATACGTGTATACGACAGGCGTAGCTTACCATGATCGCCTCTATTTCTGCTTCATCTAATTCATGCACACGCGGTTTCCAGAGCCGGGGCGGCGCCTCCCAGAAATTGTTATAGACAGTTACGCCGGAGTCTTTGAAGTGGAGGACTTTTGGCTGGCAGACTCTGAAGAGTTCATCTTCGCGAGGAACTGAGAGAAACGTTCCTTGAATTCTGCAGGTGCGGCAGGATGCGGATGACGCGCTTCCGGTGCTTGTGTCACGAATCAGTTAACGTTCTCTAGGTAAGGTAAGAAGGTCATAAGCTTACTGCTTGGGTATGTCCGTTTCCCAAGGAATTTAATAAGAGGGTTGTGAGCTCGAGCAGAGCAACAACGTAGTGAGGGATGCATGGCTAATACTTAGCGGGTTTCACGCAAAGTAAGGGCGAACCCCAGCTCGTCATCTTCGTGTGTTTGGTTTCGACGTCAGATCCAAACACTGGAGAGCATCCTTTCGTTTTCCCGTCAATGGCTCTAAACCTCATTCAACGCGACTGACTGCCTACATGCAGGCTTATCGGTGTCATGGTACGCTTCTTACAACATCCAAATATTAGTATTCACGCGTATGGATTCAGCTCTCCGCCTCTTTGGTCGTCCGTCCTTAAGCTTTGCCCCTTCCTTGGCACCTGCATCGAGACGCAGGTACGTGGCTATCACCTGGATGAACAACAAAATAACGACTTCCGTATGTTAGTGTGAGCTTCAATCCTCTGCCATGGGTTCGAGAAACATTGTCTCCTCAAGTCAAGGAAGAACAATCGGCGGAAGAGGTCAAAGCTGCCAAGGAAGAAGCAAAGAAAGCTGGCACAGCCAACTTGTTCGAAACAGTCGCTCCCATAAAGCCCGCTGCACCATCCTCAAAGGCTGTTCAGAAGGCAACAGGACTTACCAAAGCTAAACCTGACTCGGTCCGTTGTTTTCTCTTTCGGCCTTTGCAATTGACTTGACGGGTTTTATTAGCATAAATATTCGACCGCTAACTTCAAGATATCCCATCGAAAACTGAACATGCTTGGACGCCAAATAGCGGGAAAGCCTATTGATTATGCTATTCTGCAAATGCAGTTCAGCGAGAAACGGGCTAGCAAGCGTATCATGAATATGCTTGCCACTGCGAGAGATCATGCCGCCCGATACAAGCGATTAGAGGAAGGAAAGCTTGTAGTAGGTGAGTAACTTGCATTTAATTTGTAATAAAATTATGTTTGACACTTGGCATTCATATTTACAGCTGAGGCATGGGTCACGAAAGGACCGCGTCCTCCAATTAGGCTGGAGCCACGAGGAAGAGGACACTATGGTACTCGGACGCATTTCCACTCAAAAATCAGTGTTGTCTTGAAGGAGGGCAAGACTTTAGAGCAACAGAAGGAGGCAGCCAGAAAACGTAAACTCAACAGGATTGTATCTGCTGCCCTTGTCCGTGAAGACAAGCCTATCCGAAATCCTTCACCGACATGGGGATGGTAAAATATATATACTACATAACATATTACCCTATAATATAACCATGCATGCTCAACTATACATTGACGCTGGGTTCTCGGTACACTCAGTGTTCACCGAATCTTGAAGTTATCAGCTGTCTGCAAAAACACGCTAAAAATAGTAACGCCGATTTGGACACGTTGACGATTTGGGCTTTCCACAAATTCAACGCCATTACCACCATGATGCCAAACCGCTGGCGCAGCCTCCCTCTTTTACTCCTGGTGAACTCGGTCTTCGCCTCCAGCCAATCTTTTGAAAATAGTGCTGTTGTCCGCAGTATTGAACTTGGAGGGGCTGCCGTACACGTCACCACAACATATGCTATCAAACCCTTGGAAGCGGGATTGAAGTCGTACTCGATCGCTCTTGGACGCGAAGAGAAAAAGAAGACTAGCTGGCTTGAAGTCAAATCCAAAGGAGAAGTAGACGCACTACAAATTACAGAGCGCCCTTTCGATGCTTCCAAGTATGTCATCTCAGACCCTGGTTTACTGGACCTAAACCTCTGACATGGTTTCTTTCCACAGGGACTTCCATCTTGTCGATGTTCAGCTGCCAGTTGCCTACCCCGTCAATAAGACATTCAATCTTATTCTTGAAACCGTTCAGACCCACGCGACACATCCATGGCCAGAGACTGCGGGGCAGAACGAGGAACAGGCTCTCAAATATTCTACGGATTTATTCGTCATTAGTCCCTATACCACTTCTATCCAACGCACCAAAGTCAAGTAAGACTGTATGCACCGTTAATATCATCGAGAGGCTAAATGTTATCATCAATAGGTCCCTTACACCCCGTATTATTAGCGCTACGGAACCCAAGACGTCGAGGGCTTCGCGAAAGACAGTGTGGTCTCGAAATCTGGTGCTACTGTAACGTATGGGCCTTTTGAAAATGTTCCTCCCAGCACCGAGGCTTCCTTCCTTGAAAATCATCAGCAGCCTATTACCGTCCATTACTATCATGATCAGCCATGCCTCGAGATCACCAAGCTTGAGCGTTTCGCTGAGATCAGTCACTGGGGAGCCAATCTCAACATTGAAGATAAGATAGTTTTGCACAATGCAGGGCCAAAGTGAGTCTATTGTCATATGGACTAAACCTTCCGCTTACATTTCCCCAAGGTTGAAGGGACACTTTTCACGTCTTGACCACCAAACGCAAGCCTTTTATAAGCGACCTGCTTCCCATGTCCTTCCTGCTCTCACCCTTCATCTACCTGCTGGGATCCGTAATACATACTATTACGACACCATTGGCAACGTCTCTACCTCGAAACTTCGCGTCGCGCCTTCCACTCCAAAGAACAAACAGAAGCAGTACAGTGTATTGGAATTAAGCCTCGGTATCCTCTTCTTGGGGGCTGGAACTATAGCTTTACCCTTGGATTTGACGCACCTCTTGAAGATTCTGCAAGTACGATAAGAAAACGGGCAGATATATTGTCGAGATCCCTATCATGACACCCATCCTTGGCGCAGTGATTGACGAGGAAGATTTGACTATCATTCTTCCCGAAGGCGCAACGTAAGGTCACTTTCAATATTTATATATCAGAACCTGACCCGATTGCATTATTCAGCGACGTCCAATATGCCGCCCCATTCCCTGCTCTTTCGAACACTGTAGGAACGCAGGTCACATACCTGGACACAATTGGACGACCATCATTGACCTTCAAATATAAGGACCTTACCGTCAGACATGCTGAAAGCATCTTCGTACGTTCCCGAGATATGCCTTTGTTTCACTATTATTCATCCTGCCTTTAGGTGTCGTACAAGGTTTCCTGGTCCGCTCATCTGAAAAAACCGATCGCTGTAGGAACGGCGTTCCTCGGCCTCTTCACGCTTAGTATGATTGCACGGAGGGTGAATCTCACTCTTCATCAGCAAAAGCCCAAGGCATCATGAATAGATAAAATATGTTATTTTATTCTCGTAATTTGACGTGTACACAATATGATGGGCAGCAAATACATGTTAGTTTTTCGTATTACTGCGCACGAAACTATGCAAAGTCATAACCTGACAACCATTTGGTGGTGGTCCCCTGTTCGAAATACGTGAGGTGTGGTTGCTTGAAAAAGTAATTCTACTTACGGTATAGAAGTCATGAAGACGTTGTATGCGCCACTATCAGTTATGCATTGGTAGTACAGACCGTTGTTGCTCTTCCCGCCAGGCAGATCGTAGTACAGCATGGTGGTCTGCCACCTCCATGATCCAGTGTGATTCCTTCCTTCTTCTTGCCCAAAACTAACTGCATTGGCAGGTAATGAGAGTCTGTCGAGTTATGGACGTTCACAGGATAGACCGCGGTTTCATTGACAAGAAGCCATAACTGCTCCTGGTTGATGTAGAACAGTTGTGGCGTGGCTATATTCGAAGGCGCAACTGTAATATTCGAATATTCGCCTGTATTGCAAAGAACTTGTAAGCACAATGCATTAACAACCGGAATGTAAAAGATTACCTGGCCTGTGAAGCGTCAAGTGTTTCCTCATGCCTCCCGTCGTGACAGGGCCCATGGCCTGGATATGCGAAACTCCTGGAATCAAGGAACCGATCGAACTTCGACCATTCATGCCTTCCCATGTAGGGACAGATAGGATTAGTCGGAATGAGCTGATCAGAATAAGGAGGCTCAGTGGGATATGGCTGAACGAGTACATCGCTAGAGTCGAGACGATCACAGTGCAATAAACCAAGCAGCCAAGACGAAAAACCTGTGCTTTTTATGTATCGGAAAAGCATCGCTTCAGACAAACGTGGAGGTACGTTTAAATAATCCGAGTTTATAGCGGTAAAGAATTTCAAAGACATTGGATCCTAATAGGAGAGCAACCGATCCGGAACTATAATGACGACAAGGTGAAGTCAGAACCTCTGGATCATTCCGTTGGATTCCAACCCATTACGCCGAGGATTTTTGAGAGATATTTTGGGCCTCTACCGATAATTTTGACTCGGTGGAATATCAGAATCGAGCATGTGGAGCCTGAATCGTCGTCGTAGATTATCGATGAGAGGTGGTGCTATGCAATAATTGAGTATATCAAAAGATAAGACATTCAAAGTGTATAGATAAGAGATGCACACGACGGCGGCAAGAGACAGACGAGGAGAGTTAAGATATGCCGGAAGAACTGCAGAAAGAGTCTATTTTGCGTCTAAAGGTGTTCAAGGTGTGATCTTGTGACCCACTGATCGTTCAATTTTTCCGTGTATGGTTACACGTTACGCGCTGCTAAAGACAACCCATTACAACAATAATCTTCTCCGTCCATCTCATCCACTAATGCTCCGCAATGTTGCCAAGAGTTCCACTTCGTGTGCCACCTGTCATTCGAATCCTCAAGCGCTCACGCCTTCTCGCTGAAAGCATTCTCAACATGGTTAGAGACGCGTCATTTCAGAATAGTCCAACTATTCTGTCGGAAGATGTATCAGCTCTGGGACCATGCCAAGTGCCCGGCACTCGTCGCTTCGCCTCAATGAAGTACTCTTCGCGCTCGAAAGCACCCCAGGCACCCGAACCCGCCAAATTGCCTCGCTTCTTGCGGCGGCAAACTCTCCAGAAAAAGGCGGCTGAAGAAAACCCTGCACCTGAAAATTCTTCAGTCAAAACATGGAGCCGTTCGGACAAAACAGCTTCTGGGAATAGAGGCGAAACTAAATCTTCAACGCCGTCTACCACCTACCGTTCACGACATTACGATCGTTCAACAGAAACACCAAAGTCCGAAATGCGTCTTCTGGAGCCTCATGTACTGTCTGAAAGGTTGAAGAAGCTTTGTGATGCAGGGAAGGTCGATGATGCAGTTGTCATGCTGAAAAACGCGCCCCTCGACGCTCAAAATACTCCAGTGTGGAATACTCTCATATGGGAAGCATTGAAAATTAGCCGGTACCAATTGGCATATCAGCTTTTCATTGATGTAAGTTTATATTTATTAAATGCCCTGCACATACGCAATATTGACATTGAACAGATGAAAAGGAGAGGTTTTGGTCCTACTTCACGTACATACCAGACCTTCTTCAATGGCTTGGCCCGAATCGAGGAATGGTCTACTTTTCCAAAACAACTTACAAACGCCCGATCACTATATGACGGCTTCAAACGCCACATAGAATTCGTGAAACGAGCCGACCCCCAAGATCCAGAGCTTACGCCAAACCCTCTTGCAGGGTACATTCGCATATTGGGAAACGCAGGAGAATACCAGGAAATATTCGACGTCTATTATGCGATGGATCAGGATGGCCCTATGGCTCCCAACCAGCTTGTGTGGACAGCTTTGTTCCAGGCGATCGCGAACGCTAAGAGTGATACAGTAGAAGGAAGTGTCAAGGTGGCTGCAGATGCTCGTCTCCTATGGAACCAAATGACCAAAGCCGCCAAAAGGAATCCAAAGCTGGCTCCTGACTCGTACACCGTATCCGCTGCTCTGTTTGCACTATCTGGGGGAAACCAAATGGACGCTGACCTCGCATTCAAGATCATCGCCGAGTACTATGGTCTGCAGGCGGGCAGCACCGTCTCGAAGCCTGGTATCCTTACCCTCGGGCCCGAAGCTCTCAACAATATTCTCAAACTCTGTAACCGAACGAAGAATCACGAGCACGCGATTCAATTCCTGCAGCAGGTGAAGAGAAGACCAAAGGACATCGGCGGTGTCGACATTCTTGACCGCATGCACATGGAGGAAATCTTCAGGGCAGACCTTGCCCTCAACGTCCCAGGTCTCGGCTACCACGCCGTCGACACCCTCGAGTGGATGCTGCGCCAAGAAATCACGAGCGCAAACGGCCCCAAAATTCGCCCAGCGCTGTCGACCTACAACCTCGTCATGCAGGCGTGCTGGCGCAGCGGAGACTGGAGTTCGGCCGTGCGCACTTTCGAGCTGATGACCGGGTACCATGCGCATGATTTTATAGATGGCGCGGTCGCAGCAGTTCCGCGGCTGGACAAGCGCGGTCCTGGACGTAACTTGCCGCCTAATGCTGAGATCATGTCCTCTATGGTCCGCACCGCGCTCGCAGGAAAGAACCGGGCGGATATGCGCCAGGTATTACGCATCGTCGACTATTTCGGTCTCGACAAACTCCTACATTTCAAAGGGGCAATGGCCCAGAACGAGACAATGAAGGCAGTGAAACACCGAGCGCTATTCGGCAAGAAGCTGGCTACCGCGATTTTGGAAACGTTGGACTATATTATGCAAGATAATGGGAAATACGCGAAGCCACATGAGGTGGGAAAATGGCGCGAGTTAGCCAGACAGGCTAAAAGCATAAATTGGGATGGAGGCATGGTGGATGCGCCTGCACAGAAGGAAGTGAAGACTTCGAACAAATACAAAACCAATTCTGAATATCCTCGGAAGCGCCAATCTACTAGGACATAATCTTTGCCACCTACAGCTACGACTTCAAGCTACTTATCATTAGACAGTCATTGGGGGTAGTTGCTCCCATGTACCATATCATTCTTATAATCGTGTTTTGCTTGGGATAATAAAAGTAGTGTAGCAAATTCCGCAAAAAGAAAACAAAAACAAGCAATAAAATAATAATTAGAAAGCACCAACAGCTCACAATTCATAATCAATAATAACCACTGGTCTTATAAGTTATCAAAGATGGTGTATGTACTACCAGCGTGCAAAGCAAGAGTAAAAAAAGTCAGATAGACGAGAATGTCCATACTACAAGTCCATAAAAATCAGTTAGAGTCTACGCTACAGATTTTGGCCTGTCGCCAGGTTGGAGGCCTTTACGGTCGAAGCCATGGAAGGCAGGGGAGGGGGGGACGAAGGTGTCTTCCGTCAAGGCCATCGACACTGGGGCATAGCTGTGTGACCCGGGCGAACCTGCGATGTAGCTGTTCCTGAGATTCAAGGGCATTGGAGTCATCCCCGAGATATGAGACTCGTCAGAATTCCCGTTTTCCAGCCGGACGTCGATGGGAGGCATGGGACTCATACGCGCACGCGGGGTGCGTGCCACGGGGCGCAGGCGGCGCTTGCGGAAGAAGCTCACGAGCCAAACAATGCAGCACACGATGAGAATGAGAGCGTTGAGAGCGACGATGCCTAGCATCGCCGGAATAAACTTTCCGATGAGCTCGAGAGATCCGGATATATCTGTTGAGATGGAGAACGATGGTTCGACAGAGATGCCGTTCAGCCCGTGTAGGTGATGTTAGTTCGAGGCGTGCCACCGCGCGACTTGTGGAAGTCCGCAGAAGCCTCATCCGCGTCGATAATAGAAAGGAGCTTCATATATGGATTGCCCATCTGTCCCGACGCATCGAAATCGCCGAAATCATAGACAGAGTAGACAGATCGCAGGAAATTATCCCCGACCAACCAATCACTGTGAACCCTCCGTCAGTAGAACATTCGCACAAATAGAAATGATAGTTCATACAAATCGTTTCCAATGCTGAAGGAAGACGGAACAAATGATCCAATACATAAAGTAGGGTCAACAGCCGTTGATGGGTTGACATCTAACGGGTGGATGGGAAAGACCTGACCCCTAAATAAATTCATGAGAATTGGTATCTATTCTTGTCAAGGAAAATACACATACCCGATTTGTAGCGCCATGTCAATTTCAGCAGAACAAGGGACTCGCCAATAACCAAGGGAGGCATCATAGGAAGCACCTGGGACACCGCTGTATATTGCGTTACAGATATCGACTGGTGCATATCTATTTCTTCGTCAGAGAGTTAAGCACGATTTTTATATGCCAGACGTACGTGTAGGATGAACCACTGTCCATGAGAACCACAGCCTTGTTACTGGGTGCCCCTACAACTTGTGTTGTAGGCACGGTTATTGTGTCGTTCACAATGACTGCGTCTAAGAGTAGATTCCATCGGTATGGGTTATTGATGGGCCAAGTTGGAATATGTTGACTTCCGGAGATAGCAGTATATTGGGGGTCGAGTTCACCTATAGCAGAAGGGAAGTTACATGGATAACAGGCGTAATGGACAAAATGATAAGACACATACCAATTGCAAATGTACCTTCGACAGAATCTGAATCTTCAGAACCATCAGGGAGATCCCGTTGCAGAGAAAAGGCAATGAAGTTCTGTTCGTCAGGGTGGGCTGCGAAGAGGTTGAATAACAAGCTACGGCCTGCAGAGGAAGATGTGCTGTTGATTGTTAGATCGATCGAGGAAAGACGAGTGAATCCTAGCCCTGCAATTCCTTGAGCTCCATAACCTATTGCAGGATTGTTGACTTTATCGGTGTCTAGGAGTGCTTGTGAAGGGACAGATATTCTAGAGGTGAGTTGATCATTCGTTAATACGTGAGCGAACTGCGGATACCGATGAACGGACACCTACCCAACAAATTCCACGGGAGCATAAGCAATAAGACCTGATGCCCAACCAATAGCGTACTGGACGCGCAAACGTTCGATGAGATGTCTAGCATAGGGTTGAGAATTTGTATCACTTACGGTCAGATTATATGGGATTTTCTGTTCGCATGGAGTCAATGTCGAGGAAAGTTGGAAAGATGCAATGTACGAACCGTTTCATTGACGTTAGGTAGCGGAGTGGTGTCTCCTTTAATGAACAAATCGGAGGAGCCTGTGTCGAGTTGCACAGTGTAGTCTGGAAAGAGATAAGTTGCATGTTGGCTGTCATGAATGCTGGATGGAACTAACCAACGCCTCCGACAGTAATCTAATCCCAAAGTAGAATGTAAGAAGCTTTCTCTCCCCCCAGGCATTAGGACTTACATTGGCTAGATATATCAAGTCATGTACAGTGCTATGGATCGTTGAGTGCCAGATGGGAACAGACTAAGTGGTTTGGCGCACCTTAGATCGAAAGTGCTGTTAGTAGACGATCCTGAGTTGACGTTAGTTTGGAGGTCGGACGGTGAGTCGAGTCCGCGACGTTGGAATGGCCGTGGTTGCTTGAGTTTCTTGAAGCTGACCCTGTGGGCTGAAGCGACAGCAGCGACAAGCGCCAGGGAGAGGGGGAGAGATAGTTTCATGGGGAGAAATGAGCGGAGGATAGATAAGGAACGTGTCGGGGAGGAGGGGACGGAGGGAGAGGACGGACGTCGTCTGAGAGGCGACGGTGACAAGGCACACTGGCTCTTCAGCTTGTTTGCAACTTTGATGTTCAAACACGGAATTCAGCTGTACGTAATTCTGTTTTTGCTGCGGTCTCCAGACTGCTATCACTTGCACAATGGACGCAATAAACAAATACGGTTAACAGAATCCGTCAGTGCGCTGGACGATGGGCGCTCCGGTGCTGCCACGCACGCAGAGCTTGACCAGGCTTGAAGCTTGAACGATGTGCCGCCCCTGTGCCGCCACTTGACCGAAACGGTGAACGGGCCGTCGCCTGATACTTAAAATACTGATTCCCCACATCGCTTGTCCTGGTCACCGGATCTCCCATGGTCCGCATAAAGGGTCGGGTTTCTCAAGGCCCTTTCTCCTCCTCAAGCTTTTCTAATCCAAACCATGGCGGCTGCCTCGCGAAACTCCATCTTGCGTCTCATCAATGCATCCCAGCATTCAGCCTGCCCTTGCCATGGCTGCCGTCCATCTGTGTCCGCAATAGTCAGTTGCAAGCTATTAACCAAATGAGGAACTTTGCCACCCCAATTACTTCTGTTGAGAAGGAGTATGCCTTCGAGGCGCGTTATTAACCCCTCATTTCTCTGATGAACATACATTGACGCGTTTTCCGTTAATTAGGTCGCTGCATCCAACTTGAGATTCGGAGATGGCGTGACTGCAGAAGTCGGCATGGATCTCAAGAATATGGGTGCCACGAAGGTGAGTTGGTCGTATACCACATGTGCTTCAACTTGTTTCATTAATTCTTAATATGCATACAGGTTGGAGTCTTCACTGATCCTAACGTGGCGAAGCTCAAACCAATGCATACAGTGAGCGCCCTGAACTGCCTCCGAAAGCCCCTATTTACATCTCGAATAGACTCTCGCTGCTCTTCAAGCAGAAACTGACCTCCCTTTCGAAGTCTACGATCAAGTAGTTGCCGAACCTACTGAAGACAGCTGGCGAAATGCCATTGCGTGGGCTCGCAAACATGACTTCAGTCATTTCTTAGCGTTAGCCCACCTGCTCATACCACCATATCCTCCTCTCATAAATGTTCATCACATAGCGTCGGAGGCGGCAGTGTTATCGATACTGCCAAGGCTGCCAATCTGTAAGCACTTCATTTTACATGTGCAATCCCTCTCTGACCGTTCGATTTTACCTTGAAATCCAGATTCTCTGTGTACAAAGAATCTGACCTCATGGATTTCATTAATGCTCCCATCGGAAAGGGCTTACCCATTACGAAGAAATTACTACCTCTTATCGCTATACCCACCACTGCTGGAACTGGTTCGGAAACCACAGGAACAGCTATTCTTGATATCACCTCACGTTCCTTCAAGACTGGTATTGCTAACCGCGCTCTGAAACCGGTTTTGGGCATCGTGGTATGCTTCTAGCACTCTCTTCTTGCGCCACTGTGACATAAAGAAATAATGGTAGGATACCCACAATACCGAATCTTGCCCAACTGCAGTCCAAATTAGCGCAGGTCTTGATGTCTTGTTCCACAGCATGGAAAGCTACACTGCAATTCCGTGCGTATTATCTTTAAATTCCGTTCAATTACGCTCTAATAATTATTTTGTAGCTACACTGAGCGCACACCTCGCCCTGCTAACCCCATCCTTCGACCTGCTTATCAAGGAAGCAACCCAGTTGCTGACATCTTTTCTTTATGGGCGCTCCAAACTACCGTTACCTATCTTCCCCGCATTGCCAAGAATCCTGATGACGCCGAAGCCCGCAGACAGATGCTGTACGCTTGTTTCTTCTTATGTTAACGCGCTTCATGCCCCCTTACATTGTTCAATAGTCTCGCTTCTTCCTTTGCTGGTATTGGATTTGGGAATGCTGGTGTTCATCTATGCCATGGAATGAGCTATCCTGTAAATATTTCTGGAAAGTTCTCATATTTGTCTATTCTCATTGGCCAACCCATAGATTTCCGGATTGAACAAGAAAGGACCCAAATATAAGCACCCTGGCTATGTTACCGATCTTCCTATCATTCCCCACGGCGTCAGGTAAATATTCTTCCTTCTTTCGTCATGATTGCCTGTTGCCTGACTGAAGAGAAATCAGCGTTGCGTTGACAGGACCAGCAGGTTAGTGCAAGAGATGTTGATAGGTCAAAACCTTGAGCTTATATCCTACAATAATCTAGTTTTCCAATTTACCGCCCCTTCCTCACCGGACCGACATCGTCAAGCCTTGGCCATCTTCAACGGCACAACTACTTCGGACCCATCGATCACGCGAATTCCTGACAGGGAATTGGGCGCTCATCTTTATGAATCCATCGCACGCTTCTTGGATGGTCTCGGTGTGCCTCGTGGATTGAAGGCTGTTGGGTAAGTTATAAACCAACCTAATACGTGCTGCGTCTAATATGATCTGCAGGTATCACCGTAGCGACATCGACAAGTTGGTAGAGGGAACTCTCCCTCAACGCCGCGTCCTCGACCTGGCACCTGGCATTGGAGATGTTATCGGCGCTGACGGCAGGGACCATTTGACAAGGATCATGGAGCGCTCTCTTGAGTATTAAGAGGGTAGGCAATCTATTTTTCGGAAATCTTAGCTTTACATCTCTTGCTTTATATTTTCAATACTCCAACAGTTGTCATATACACAATGAAAGAAGATTATATATCATCTACTTCTAGGAGGCTGCCGCATTGTTCTCTGCCTGTCGGACAATGTTTTCCCTAACCAAGTCATCAAATTTAACTTGGGTACCGCCAAACATGTCAAGTGCGCTGTAATGCATTCCAATTATCTGATTTGGCCGTATATAATATGCACATACCTTCCATATGTGAGGTCTACGCGTCCTCCAGAAAGTCGATCCACCAGAGCCAAGTCGGATATATCTGCGAGCGGCGTTCAATATTCGGAAATGCCAATTAAACACTTGACGCACCTTTTGCTCCCCCTGCATATGTGGTTGGGATAGCCACCCATTCCCCAAGCTCTATAATATGATTAGACTGAGCTGGAAAGAAATCAAGGCCGAAAACGCACTCTTTACAAGATCTTCATCTATCCCCTGGCACAAACCCTCTACATCGGCAGCATGGACCAAGAACTCGCTGTATGCCGTTCAGTGAATACAGGAATAAAAGCTTGCAATCGACACACCTGCAATACTCCGATAGCATGTCAAGCGACTCTATCGGCAAAAATGAATACTTGTTGAAAGTCAACGAACGAAATGTATACCTTTTGAGACCTCCATGTCAGTGATATCTTGCCATTTGTTCATTGCGACGAGCCATTTATCATCTCTGCGTCGACAACTAGAAAGAACTATCAAGTACCGCCTTGGAGTCATGGAAGACTATTTACCTGACGTCCACAACCAGGCGATCCCTTCCAACAACTTCTGAAATAGCCTTCAGGCGTTCCAATGAGAATTTCGCGTTTGGAAACAGGTATGAAGTGACAATGATCTTAGAAGTGTGGTCAATGGTTCGTGTTCTATATCAGGGTTAGAAGGAGCATACTTTGCTAGCACCAGCGTCTATCCAATATTTGGCATTCTTATCGTTGATTCCACCGCCAACTTGGAGTTTGTCTGAGCTTTCTCAAGTCGTCAATAATAACATCAGCGCGACTAGCAATTCCCGAACCTGGCCAAGCTGCCAGAGCCTCCAGTGCAGCGTCGTCGTTCCCTGGGCCAAGTTTTATAACATGGCCACCCTCAAGGTTATGCTGTTTATAAATCTGTGCGAATTCCCCGGCGCTTTGTCTGTGTCGAGAGAAGAGGTTGGTTTCGTGGGATGCGGCAGCGCCAGAGAAGGGGTGCACCTTGCAACGAAATTGGTTCTCAGAGTATCTGGGGACTTGTCTGAAAGCGTTCCTCCGACTATTTGCTTGACCTGCCCATTGTGGAGGTCGATGCAGGGTCTGAACAGACTCCTGCGAGGGGCAGACATGGAATTAGATTGGCAAGTCCACAACGGTAACCGAGATAAGATCACTGGGAACTGTAACAGATCGGAACGGAGATCCCCGAACCGACGTGCCGTGGGGCGTGGGAGCAACTTTACAGTTCACAAAATAAGGTTCAGGACGCAAATGTGGAAACGTCAATTTGGCCACCGTTCAGCACGACGTCCCTCAAGGTGAGTAATTTATGCTAGTTTGTTGCGCGACCCCGTAACACTGCGGAGAGGGTTACCATGACCTCATTTCTTGCAGAGCACGGTGGTTGAGAGAGGGCGAAGTGCTGATTGTGGGCAATTATTATAGATCCCACTAAAATGGCAAAAGTCAAGGCCTACGAACTCCAATCCAAGTGCGTGCGGAAGGGACGATTAGGATAACGATTGGAGATTAAACGCGGTTTTATAGGTCCAAGAACGACTTGTCCAAGCAGCTGCTGGAGTTGAAGAATGAGCTCCTCACTCTGCGAGTGCAGAAGATTGCTGGTGGATCGGCATCAAAGCTCACAAAGATGTGAGTGTTGGAGTACTGCGTAGGGATATTAGAGGGGCTTATAATTTGTGCTTTAGATCTACCGTGCGCAAGTCGATTGCCCGTGTCCTGACTGTGATGAACCAGAAGGCTCGCCAAAACCTCCGGGAATACTACAAGGACAAGAAATTCCTTCCCCTTGACCTGCGACCAAAGAAGACACGGGCGATTAGGCGGAGGTTGACCAAGGTGCGTTGGGATCTATATTTTTAATGAGTAATATATTGATATGTTGCTATCATTATAGCACGAGGCGTCTATTAAGACCCTCAAGCAGATCAAGAAGGAGAAGAACTTCCCTATCAGGAAGTACGCCGTCAAGGCCTGAGTTTCGGAGCTTGTGGTGGGCGTTGGATGTGGTTATGTGTTATGCTGTCCTTCAATTCGCGGTTGATTTTTCTCTTCATTATGTTCCAAGCTATACATCATCACATCCATGCCCACATTTATATGATCCAGCTTGCGAATTGAAAGCAGTCAACGACGGAACGAATGATTACGTAACACTAACGAGGCTATCTTGGGCATTTTCTGGCGAGGTGGAGGAATTGCAAAATCTCTGAGACCTGTTTTGAAACAAGGGATGTTTGCTCGGCGCGAGTAACGTCGAAGAAGCCTTACAGGATGTCAGTGGTATTGTACTCGTCTTGGTCTATCCACTGCGATGTGCAGCGGTGTGGGACCACGTCTTGTTTAAGTCGGCTCGCAACAACCGCGGACATAGTTTAAGATATTAGTGCGATCAACGCTCTCACTCTCTTCTAGTTTCCCTTCACGACCGTAACATACCCACGCCTCGAGGACTACGGACGGCCTTTGCGGAGATCCCTCCGGAGCGTTCAAGGCGGCAACTGCGAACTGAGAACTTGGAGTGGCAGCGTAGGATCTCCTGCAGCGATATCGGCGGTGACGATGGTGAGTGGTCGGGACTCGGCGGCGGGGACATGATGGTATCACGGAAGCAATGTGAGGACACGTGTGGTGCTTGGTTAACTTGGATCTACCCATGAGGTCAGACTCTGAGCGCCGGGTCTCCACTCCCTCATCATGTCCCCCGTCCTCTCCAGGAGACAATCCCTCTCTGACGAGCCCTCTTCCCAGGCAAAGGGATCCTCCCGCTCAACGCCACCCTCCCCGCAGGCCGAGCACAAGTCCCGACCACGCGAGCCTTATCCTGTCCCCAGCAACAATCCCTCCAGCCAGTATACCCTCCTTGAGAAGCTGGGAACGGGAAGCTTCGGGGTCGTCTACAAGGCTATCCACAATGAGACGAAGCAGATCGTCGCAGTGAAGCAGATCGGTGCGCTAGCCGTCTCACCCATTATCTAACTCTAACTCCTTGCTACAGACCTGGAAGATTCCGACGACGATATCTCAGAGATCCAGCAGGAAATCGCGAGTCTTGCTCAATGCGATTCAGAATATGTTACACGATACTATGGCTCGTTCGTAGTCAACTACAAACTATGGATTATCATGGAATACCTAGCTGGAGGATCCTGTCTGGATCTCTTGAAGCCTGGCACTTTCTCGGAAGCCCATATCGCTGTCATCTGTCGTGAACTACTCCTCGGACTTGACTATCTACATACAGAGGGCACCATCCATCGTGACATCAAAGCCGCCAATGTCCTTCTTTCGTCCTCTGGCAAAGTCAAGCTTGCCGACTTTGGTGTGGCCGCCCAACTCACCAATACCTTCGACACACATTCGTGGGAACTCCCTTCTGGATGGCTCCAGAGGTCATTAGACAGGCTGGATACGACGCCAAGGCTGACATGTGGAGCTTGGGCATTACGGCGATTGAGATGGCCAAAGGGGAGCCCCCGCTCGCTGAATATCACCCGATGCGTGTATTATTTTTGATTCCAAAGGCCAAACCACCTGTTCTTGAAGGCGCCTTTTCTGCGACCTTCAAGGACTTCGTAACTCAGTGTTTGACCAAGGACCCTAAACTGGTATGCGCGTGTTCCTCGTGAACGTCCCTGACGATATATTGACATCCACATATAGCGTCCATCGGCCAATGAACTTCTCCAGCATCGGTTCATTCGCAACGCGAAGAAAACCTCCTATTTAACTGAGCTCATTGAACGCTACCAGGACTTTCGCGCACGGTCTCCTCCTAAAGGGAACCAAGTCAACCACGCATCTGTGAGAAGCAATGGAACATGGGACGCCAATAACACCATGAGAAGCGATTGGAACTTCGATACTGTTAGGACAATATCAGCGCTTGGGACATTCCAGGGGAATATCAACGATCTTTCGCTGCCTGTTGGAATGATCGCAGAAGATGATGAGTCGTTCGATGACATCGATGGCCAGGACTCGATAGATACTGGCGCAGCCACTAAAGGAAGTGATCCACTGGCCAACAGCCTAGGAATGAGTCTGTTGGGTAACTCCGAAGCCTCGCATTCTACTGTCGTAATAAAGGCTCCGCGCGCGCCAGAATCCAAAGACCCAGACGCAGCAGAAGCGCCAGCAGGTAATTGGATTTTGACTTCTTGCGCTGTATACATACTAATGGATTCACTTTCAGGAGCGCCTCCCGCCTACTCTGGATCGCTTCGTTCTCCCAGACGCGCTTCATACGCTTCCCGCAGTTCTGTGGATGGACCTGGAACGGTACTGAGAGAGGCTGATATCGGTACCGGAGTCGATACAATTCGACCTGTTAAAAAGGTCGATCCTGCAGGCTCCTAAGATTGTCAGCAGAATTCCTTGGGAGCATGCGAAAGGAAGCGAGCCTTTCGTCGTCACCTCGATCACCGACACATAAACGGACATCTAGTGAGGTGGGCAAAGCAGGACGGTCTTTGGTTGATGAAGTTGTCCTGCCGATTTTGAGTAAAGTCAGTATCTTGTTTTCCTGTGATTTTGTTCGAAAGACTAATTTTTGCTTCTTTCTAGACTATTCGTGATGATATGGACGCTCGCGAGATCGAGTCTTTAAGCATGCTACAAAAAGGGTTTGCAGATCTTAAGGATGCAAATCCTGAGCTGGCATACAACGTTATCCTCGACATATTACAAGGCATCAACGAGTACGTAATTATGCTTGCCTCATGGATATTGTACTTATCTTGCTATTCAGAAACACTGCGATAAAGCAGCATGTCCAAACGTCACGAGGATTGTTCCCCCACAAACGAATCATCCGCAAGAGCGAGATGACATCTAAGGGTCTGGTAGTGACTGAGGAGCTGGAGGACGTATCTGGTCTACCAGCAACATCGTCGAGCCCTACAGGTTCCGTGGGGTCAGCATTGCCACCTCCCCTTGATACCCCTTCACGGAAATCTCCTATTGCCGAGCTGTTATATATGCGATGGCTGGAAGGTTTAAAGCTGAAGTGGCCCAACATGCTATCTTCGTAGTTGCGCTTCCTGATACCCCCTCCCTCCCACCTCGTCAGCCATCCTGCATTCGACATATTCCTCTCAGTTCTACATTGCTCTTTTCCTACATCTATGCTTTTTTTTAGTTTTTTTTTTCTGTTTTTTTAAGCTTCTTCCATGTTATCTACGATCATACCATGTACATACATACTTATGTCCACCCTTTACGATTGTTTACGACACGACTTTATTTGTTGCCAACCAATGCCAATCATGACATATTCTGCGCACACCTCATGCACAAAAACGAAATTCCAAAAATTGCAATCCAGGTAATTTTTTATCAACTCTAAAGCCTTAAATAAATAGCATGTGCTGTGAAAGAAGTTGGGAAGACGATTCGGAGTTAACTATGTTGAATCCTAAATAAAATACCAAGCGCCCATGTAGATCAGGGTATATATATAGAGTTGAGATGATATCCAAAAGCTAAGTAATATACTGTACGTCCTCGTAAGAGGATCAATCCAACTTTTCTTGCAACATGATTTCAGCGCATCTTTCCGCCACGCATACTGTGGGCGCTTGCAAATGCGTACCGAGGACCCATGGAAAAATGCTGGAATCGGCGACCCTCAGACCACTAACACCAAACACCTTCAACTCGGCATCCACTACTCCTCCACCATTGGGTGCGTCCTCGGCAGGTGCCATGCGGCACGTAGAGCTGTAGTGGTACGTTGTCCTGTTGCGATACCGGATGAACTTGTCCAGGGCAGCGTCATCGTCGCCTTTGGGCACGTCATAAGCATCGAGAGCATACCCCTGTTCCCTCATTTTATTGACAATGCGAAGGGTGAGCCTAACTGATGCGCGCAGAGGAGCAAAATCGGCGGAATTCGAGAGGTATCGTGGGTCGATGCGCAGAGGGGCTTGTGGGTCTTTTGATGAGAGACGCACAGTACCCTTGCTTTTAGGATGCAAGAGAACATTAAGGAAACTGAACGTGCCCCGAGATTTATCATAGTCCGTGAGGTCACTACTATCATACGCCATCTATAAATTAATGATTAATTACCTCGACATTCATCCTCCAGAATGAAAACGTACAGGCATGATCTCGATATCAGGCACTCTATCTCTATCGTTTGCATCGGGTTTTAGAGGCATGCCTCGGTTATCCAAGAGGAACGACGAAGCAAAAATTGCGAGCTGGAGTACCGGAGCGAGTAACGCTCCTGTTCCGAAGAACAAGTAGCGGAAGAGTTCGATTATGAACACCCATGGTCGTGTCTGAAGTGCTAATAGTGACTCGTTCATAGATATTTGGTACATTAGCGAAACTCCAAAGTGATCCTCCTATAAATTTGTCAGATTATTGAATGTGTAAATGGAACAAAATACACACTAGATTAGATCCAACGGCGGGTAAATTCTTCACTACATCAACACCATGCTCTTTAAGTGGTCGGCAGGGCCGATTCCACTCAACAGCAGAATATGAGGAGAACCGAAAGGGCCAGCGCATAACACAATTTTCTTTTCTAGCTTTGACATTCCTCTTCGCAGTGGGCCGAGCACGAGAGAAAAGGTTGATTCCTCGTGCGGAAGGTGGCTTGTTGGGTATAGTGTGGATATCCAAGTTCTCAACAATAGTATTTGTGACTATGTGAAGATTATCCCGCCTCTTCAGAGCCACTTTCATAGGAAGGAAAGCGTGATAAGTGGAATTACGATGTTGGTTCTGATCCCGCGTATACTGAAGCAAACCACACCCAATGGATGGGTGTACTGGTGAGTTGAGGTCTTTGATATAAGGGAGGCCAATGCCTGTGCAAGCGTCTATCGTCCTGGATTATCGTTAGTACAAAGCCGCGGATTCAGAGTGGTGAGGTGAATTACTTGTCGAATCCAGGAAAATGGAGATCATTGCCAGGACCACGGTTACACCATTCACCTGATACAAAGAGAAATGAGGATTCAATAAACTCATTATCATTCAGACGTGATGTTATTTAACACACCGTTTGTTCCATGCACATTTGGGTCCGCGTCGTAGTCAAGTGCCCTTTCTGACTTCATGAAACTCTTTCCGACATCTTTCCAACCCCATCCTGGACAACCTGATTCTTCCCACATGTCATACTCCTTCTTCAGTCCCCTGGTGTACAACATCTGGTTGATTCTGGATGAACCTCCCAAAGCCGATCCAACAATGAGCTCAATAGGACGCCCCAACTCAGGCTGATAGTCGCTCTGCCTCTTTTGCGTACGCGAGCCATTCGAAGCGAAGTCGGAGGAAAGTAGAGGAACTCGAGAAGCCCAACTATCAGCAAGCGGGCCACGTTCAACAAGAAGAACAGTAGTGTTCGGTGAAGCGCTCAGGCGGTTTGCAAGAACACAGCCTGCTGTTCCTCCTCCTGTACATAACTGGTATGAGAACAAATTTGGCTAAAGAATGCTTGGGAGGCTTACCAACAATGATATAGTCGTATTCATCCCTTATGTCTTGGATCTGAACTTCTGGGTACGCATTTGTAAATGGCCACATACCAGTCAACGCCGTCGTTGACGGTAGTCCTTGCGCCTACTATTATTAGAGAACGCCGGTATAACTATCTCCAGATGGCTCAACCCCATCCGATCCGTCATTCCATGGATCCCAGAAGACGGGGAATCCCTATCAGGGATAGTGAGTGAAACCCATTGACATCCATGGTTTTGCTACTCCAGGATCATATTCATATGTGGACAGAGAACTTACTAGGCCCTCGGAAATTTCTTCTTCTCGTGTTGTTCTCGTGCGCCTTTTGATTCAAATTGGATTCAAAGGCACTTTTCATCATCAGCAGTAACTATTGACTGGATTCTTTAAACAATTCAGTGTCATCCCATCATTTATCTCTATTGTCCAACAATGTGAGCATTAGCTTTTGCACTATCGGATCGGAACAGACATGACTTTCTGGATCACTTCAATCCAGCGGCGGAGGTTTCATTGACGATTCCCCTCCTTCCCGCGCTGTGTGCTATCATCTATACATTTTGTGGATGGCAAGAACGTATGAAGGTGAAGTGTCATTGTTTCAGCAAGTTGAGCTAATACTATAGAAGGTACAGAAATTAAGCAGTAGGCGCAAAAATACATATGTAATCATCCAGAATGTGGTCAGTTCCTTGGTTTTTTTTTTTTTTGGCTTAGTCCGTGAGTAGAAACGATTAAATGCTATGAAGAGGTGCTGAGTCCGTTTGAAACAAAGTCCCGATGAAATGTAGCAACTGCAAATTGGAAACATGATGTGATATAAAGATGTCCATTTCAATAAGAACGTCCGTTATGAAAGGAGAACGAAAACAGTTGACAGAAAACCAAATAGAAAGGAGGAAAACCCGGCGGTCATAACATTCGCTGAACTCGTTGAAGGTAGTTGTTGACTGCTGATTGACGATGAGGCAGCGGCACTAGTACTAGTAGAGGTTGGGCTCGATGTTGAAGCGGTTGTCGATGTTGAGGACGACGAAGTGGAGGAAAGCCCAAGGATGATATCGGCTTTTACCACGTCATCTGAAGCTGAACCCTCAGCATTTTGATAGGTGTCACCGTCGTTGATGGCCTTAGCGAGTGACATGAATTTCCAACCAGCGGCCTGTATCTGAGGATAGGCCGTAATGAAAGCATTGACGGTAGTGGCTGCGATTTCATGCTCCAGAATAATAAGACCAGGTGACTTGGGCACTGAAAAAGTGTTAGCCCAGCGAAGCTGAAGAGCTGTTGACAGTACGTACGTGCTAAGAACTTAGTCAGAGCAGTTTCAATAGATGCGGGGGTGCCATCCCAGTCAGAGGTACTATTTCAATCAGTGAATAAACGCGTAGACATAAGTAGTTGGAACTCAAGCTTACTCTTGATTCCAAACAACAGTCTCCAGTCCAAATACCTGTAAAGGGAAAAAAAAAAAAAAAAAATATCAATTACATAAATGCTTAAGCACTAAGTAGACTTCATGCCACAAACCTCGAGAGCAATAGCACGGACCCTCAAATCCGAGTCGCCGTATGGAGGCCTCCAATATCTGGGAACACGACCTCCAGTCGAGTCGTGAATCAACTGCATCGTATAACCGAACTGAAATATCGATCAACACCTATAAAAGCCGCATATGAAAGAATAGAAGACCCACCTGGCCGAGAAGATCAAGATTACTCAAGGTCGTCATATATGGATGGGTCCATGTGTGAACTGCGATATCGTGACCAGCATCAAAAGCGGCTAGGAATTGAGCGGGATAATAGATGATATTTATTCCAATCATAAAATGCGTTGTGGTGTCGTTGTTGCTGTCCAGGAAATTGACAAGCTGTGGGGTCAGCTATTGCGATGAAAGGAAATTAATGCTGAAGTTACAAAAATGGCCAGCGAGATACTCACTGGCGACGGCCCATCATCAAAGGAAGAGGCGAAGATACCGTCAGGAGAATCCCAAATATCGCCTGGTATTCTACATTTATACGTCGCGGAACAAATTGTAGGACCATTGGGGTTGGCACCAATAGGGTATACCGGGTTGGTACCTGGCGTATTCTTTGATTGTGGGACGTCTGGAATCTTTCCAGCTGCAATGGCAGCATTCAGTGCAGCAACCCACTCCGCTGGAAGAGTGCTTGTGTTCGGAGCGCCCATGGGATATCCAGCTGACCATTCTAAAACAAACTCTGTCAATATTTACTTTCTTAGCCCCATCAACAAACGTACCAGGTGTGCCCACTGTAGGATAGTCGGTACCATCAGTAGTCGCGCGTTCGAATAGGGCGTGTACAGGGTGATCTCGACGTTGATACCAGGCGTTTGGCAGAGATTTTCGAACATTATGAGAATGGCCATCATGAGAATCGTGAGGTGTAGGCACAGCTAACGTGCCAACAAGAGAAAAGGCGACGAGAATTAGTTGGAATAACATATCGTAAAAGGTACCGCAGTAGGATAAGGGGTTTTCCGTACGAACAGGAGGTTCTGGATACAGAAGCGCTACCTGCACGCAGATGGAAGATGGTGCGAGGAGGAAAGGGGAGGGAAGGAGGGAAGAGGGCGAGAACTGCACGCAGACCATCCAGCATGGTCCATTGGCATTTTGTACCTGCAGTCCTCCTAGTCCCGTTTGGTTTTGATGGGCGATATAAACGACAAAGTGCTGCAAATACACCGCAGGTCATCTGCATTTGGAGAATTTTCACCGCAGTCCAGAAATAGACCACCTAGCTGGCATTTGGCGCTGATGAAACTCGACGTGCTCATTGCTTGTCTGTCCAGTGTCTTCGCGTTGAACAAATGCGAAGATTCTCTGCAGCAGTTGCATTACAACACAGCAGCAACAGTCAGTCAAGGACCTTCAACAAAACCCATATAAATAGTAAATGTGGGTGATATGTCTAGAACTTGAAAGGATTAGCAACGTGAGCGCTACAGTTGAATTTGGGATGACTAGGGCCTGATAAAGTTATTCATCTCAGCAATAGCAATGACCTGCTCTTCCTCTACTTAGGCTATGCTATCTTTGTTAGGCATAGACAGAGGTCTTGCCGGAAAAAGGCCGAGGAGGTGTTGTTTGCGGGCGGCCAATTAGGCATGACCTAGGGTTCCGGCACAGTTTTGAAGGCTCGGAAACATGGACCCTCTGGCATTCTATCTTATAACCGTAGTAATCGGAGACACTGAACCCTCGACACGAGGAAAGGGTCAATGGTGAGCGTTGAATACGTGGGATCGTCAAAGCGATTGACGCAAAGCATATGCAGAATTTGGTCGCAAGCCAGATTGTGAGAGAGTCTGGTCGACTAGCGATGTGGCAGATGTCGAGATCATCCTTGTTGCGGCGACCGCTCAGCGCTCAACGCTCATAATACGGAGTGTTAGGCGATCATTGACCGATGTCAGTAAGCAGGCAGCATTGAGCGCGACGGGTACGTATCCGTGCGAGAGAAGATTTCCCAATTTATACAGGGCCTCTTTTAGGACCACGAGGCTATATGGCGGCACCGGTATTGAATTGGGCCTACTTGCTGGTTGGCTACTAGTAGTGGTCACCAATATTGAGGATGCGAGAACACCACCGATCCGTCAAGTGTGGACTCCTCAAACGTAGGGAGAATAATAATGCGGGTGAAATGCTGTGAAATTCTCAAACTAACAATTGACTGGCATTGAACAACAGAATTTTCCGAGGCTTGCGGATGTCGTGCCCGAGAGTCTCCAAGAATCCAGGACATTTGCAATATTCTCAGCGGAAACAATGCAATGACCTTGGCACGCATTCCAAGCATTAATAGCTATGTCAGGAAACTACATGTACAGTAGAAAAGGAAAGATATTTGAAGACAAATATGGGAAGTAACTTTCCCAAAGAAACCCAGCAAACGACAGCATGCCTTGCAAAATTCCCCAACTCCGTGATTGTGATTGTAAAATGTCGTCAAATGTGGTCGAACGACAAAAATATATGCTAAATCATGAATGAATACATTCACACTTTTCCAGACTTCTCTACTACGCGCCGTTAGTTGCTGGTGGCGAAGGTGCTGATGATCCACCTCTTGTGCGATAAACCAACATGCCTCCCTTCAACACTGCATGTTTTCGCACCATAGCTGAAAACTCGTTTTTGGTGTCTTGATCTGTGAGATATGGGGTAAAGTGATGAATACAATCCCTTGTAGTAGCGGTCGTTGTCTTCTTCAGCCAGTCAATCAACAGCGACTCGAGTTCGGCAGGTGACACTGCGATGGGAGTGATGGTCGGCGGTGGTTTACGCTTTTTCGCTTTGGGTAGTTGGTTCGGAGGGTTACCGGCTACATTGACATTCTGGGAAGTAGGCGATGTCGGAGAGTCGTCAGCCTTGCGCTTGACGCCGGCTTTCAGATTCGACGTGCCATTGGGCATTTCAGCAACGGGACTAGTAGGTCTGCTCCCACCAAGATTCTGTTGCCCTCCAAGAGGGCTGTTGCCTCTGCTAACATTTGCAGCCTTTGGCTTAGGGATTTTGGGGCTAGTGGCTCGCTTGGCCACGACAGAATGACCACCGTGCCCCGGAGAAAGCACAGGCGACACAGCTCGTGACCCAGGTGCAGGTATTGCTGCTGGTGGGCGAGGAGCAGACGTAGCAGGTTTGGGAGTTTGGGATCTTGATTCCACTTTCTGTTGTTCCTCTTGGATGGCAGAAGCTGCAGTGGCCAAGACGGGTTCCTCCTCTTCCTCCTCCTCTTCCTATAAGATGGTTTAATAACGGTGTGACCTGCATATTGATAATAAAAATAGGCACCGACCGAGCTAGCATATGGATTCTTCTCTTCATCAGATTCATAAACTTCACCTCCTTCTCGATTCCGAATAAGTTTTTGCATTGCTTTAGCCTGTTTACTGGTAGGCTGTCCGTCGTCTTCTTCTTCGGATTCATCAACGCCAGCGTCGCGAAGCTTGTTCGCGGCTTTGTACTCTTTCTTGAGTCGCTCCTAAATAAAAGGTTAGATGAGGCTTAACAGCATGATGCGATCCACAAACTTCAATTTCTTTAGCTTCTTCATCATTATCATCAACTTCCATTTTCTCTTCATCATCAGCAAAGTCCGCTTCGTATACTTGCTCATCCATATCACCCTCTTCACCCAATTCCCTCTTCCGACGTCTTGCCCCGTCGCCATCTTCATCATCTTCGAAGAGATGGTCCATGCCGCTATCCACGGTTTTCAGCTTGCGACCCCTGGTCCGAGGCTTTGGCCGCTACTGTAGACCAAAGAGCCACCAGAGACGTCTCGACCTTCCGCTTCGGCCTTAAACATCGCTATTGTCGCGGCAGAGGGTCCTTTGCCTTTGCGACTGGCTAACCATGCTTGAGGGTCACGTTTCTGATTGCGATTGTACTGTTTGGGGGTCAATATTAGTGATATCTATATGACAATATGATATACCAGTGATTCCACGTTCGCAGTATCTGTAGGTAAGTCATGCTTCAGCTTTTTCTGGAATTTGTACCATCGATGAGCTGGGACGAATTTGAACACGTCGTTGGCGGCAGGCATGAAGAAGCCATGGGTTTCAGACTTTGTGAGGTCCTCCATCTGCCCAATCCACAATTCGTTCTGTGTCGGCGACGAGTCTTCCATAACCCAGGGATATCTCTCTTCTCTCCTCATCTGCCTCACTTCTTCTGGCACGAAGAACACTTGTCTCGTCTTCCTCTGGAAACGCTTCTTCGCAGCTGCCTTCCCTTTGTCCTTATTCGACCCAGCAGCCCCACTTGGACCTTGTATCGGCCGCCCTTCCGCGTCGACCATAACCATCTTCCCATCAGCTCCAATTACTGGCTTCCCGTCAGGTCCAAGCATAGGGCCCACGGCCTCCGGAGCAGCATTCGTTGTCCCATCGTCTCGCCGTAGATCTTTCCTATTGAGTTTGATAGGTTGGGTCCATCGAAATACATCAACGGGTCGACGAGATTCAAATTTCATCACGTCGTATTTCCAACCATTGAGCACGGAAGAAAGCAGCCTATATTCCTGATATGGCCCTTCAGGAAGTTGAAGCTCCTCCTCGTCCTCATCCTTTTTTGGGGGCGGGGGAGGTTTTCGAGGCGGTTGTGATGAGCCTGGTTTCGGTGAAGGTGCTTGTGTTGTCTGTTTCGCGTTCTTCTTTGGGTGGAAGAGCAATGACATCGATGCAGCTTTGGGTGCCATTGTTTAACTGAAGCACTTGTGATTCAGACAATAAAAGGAATGGGGAGAGCCTAAAAGAAGATAATAATATGGGGTATAAAATGCGCGGTCTGAAGTGGAGTTGAAAGCTGGCAGGAGTGATAGCGAAGGAGGAGTCAGAAAAGAACGGCGTCGAGTGGCCAAGTGCTACGAATGCTATCCCAACAGTTTGTTTGTGCAGCAGAGCTATTGCCCTTAATTTCAAACAATAGCAAACAGAACCATCATGACGTTGAACCAAGCACTCAACAAGCACTTTTATACTTATCTAGTATCAATATCAACAATCTCGACATCCAGAGTTTGAATAGCTAAGCCTCGGCTAAGCTTTAAGGATGGCCTAAAAACGTCTCGTTTCCAAACCAGCCAGATTTTGGCCCATTGAAGGTAGATCAACTACTACTTACTTGATCATCAGCACTGTGAAAACATCAATATCATATAAATCGCATTGGAAACGTCAGATATAATAAAGACAGTCAGAAGTCTCAGGTAACGAAAAAAACAATTTGCATGCCACCAATAATACCAAGAATGTGTAGTCAAAACAAAAAACAATGTCTATCGCCCGGTCTAAAAAGCCGAATGAATGCATGGGTCATCACTGGCCGACAAATAAATAAATATACCAACATCAGGTCTACTATGTCGGGTGGGTGTCAACTCTGTGGCCATTGCCGTTTTGGTTTTGTTGGGAGGCGTGTTGAGAGGGCGGATACATGCTCTGCGTGGAATTGGGTCGCGAATCTGGTTGACTCGAGGAGGTTTGATGCGATTGCATGTGTGATACAGGAGATTGGAAAGATCCCATGATGGATGGTTGGCCATATCCGCTGTGCGGTGGCGGCGCGCCCCCGGGAGGGAAGCCAGACATACTGTCTGGCGGTCGTTGCCCGTGTACTTGTGCTCTTAACATGTCTAGTTCTTGAGCCATTTCTTGGTGTGACCGTTTTAAGTTGGCCACGAAGTCGATCGCTATAGTGCCCAAAAGTCAGTCAGGAGGCGAACAAGAATATTTTTGTAGATAAGTTACCTTTGCTGAGAATCTCCCATTTGCTTGCCTTCATTCCGCGGTCCGCTGGTAATTGATCTCGTAGCTCATCGAAAAGGTCTTTCATTTCCTTTCTCCTCTTTCTCTCAGCGAGTTTGTGCGAAACTCGGAGTTCTGGAGAGCGAGAGTAAGGAGTCATGCCAGCTTCCTTTCCTCCCTTCCCAGCATTTGGGGACGAGGGTCCCGAATGTTCTTCCTGACCAGATGAAGGGCCGGACTGGCTATTGGGATCCGTATTTTGGCGTGATGGTGGTCGTGATCGCGAACGTAGATTTCTAGATGGTGGAGGATGGGTGAGATTGTCGGGAACAGACATTCTCCGATCGGGAGGATAGTTTATGGGTGGTACAAGGTTCATTTGGTGAACAGGATCAAATGGTCGGCCGCTGTGGTTCGGTTCATTCGAGCCAGCAGAGGAAGCAAGGGAATCGTTGGACTGTGCATTGCTTGTCCACGAAAATGAACCGATGCTGGAAGGTGCACGCCCATTCTGAGACTCGGAGGGACCTGTGTTAAAGCTATTTATGCCCGGTACATTTGGGAATAATGAAGGAGCTGATTCGCGTCGGTCATTCAGTATCCAGGATGAACCTCTTGAGTCCACAGAATTGCGACGGTCATTCAGGCTGAGTTGTGCTATTCGTTGTGTATCGATAGTCGACCCTCGTCTCTTGGATGCCGGCGCGTCGGCATCTACATCCATACTACTTGGGACGCCAGGGCCGACCAATTGGGGGTCGATGTCTTCGCCGAGAGGTGCAAACCCACCGCGATCGAACGACATTTTTCTCTTGGTACCGTGTAATGCAGATGACAGGGTGGGTAGATTCACTGGGTGTTGACCAACGGCTATGGAATGTCTTCTCATATTGAAATCGAAGCTTGGGGGTTCCCGAATACCCCTTCGGCTGAGGAAAGAATGTCTATCATTGTCGATATTCATTTGACTGGACTCTTTTGTGATGCTTAAACCTATAAGAAGAACGTTATTTTAAAGTTCATACATCAAGGACATGTTGTTGTGCCAGTTTCCGTACCTGGATGAACGCGAGAGGGTTCTTGTGAATCGTGAGACAACGATGCTGGCGTTCGGTGTGAGGGGTGGTCTAAGGACGGTGAGTGGAGGATTTTGCGAAGCTGAGAGCCTGGTTCGACCGAGTGGGCGGTTGCATCTCCAAAGACATATGGCGAAGAGGGGCGGGGGTCAGAGAGATAGTTCTTGGAATTGGATTCGTGATATGTGGAGGACGACGCTGAGGAGGCCGAAGGGTGTTGGTCTGCGGGATGGCGATAGCTTGTGAACTTGACAGAATTGTTGGCTGCATGGAGAGATGGGTCTGTGATTGACCCCCGACGCTGGGTCTGTAGATACTCGAGGGAGGCGAGGGCAGCGACGGGGGAGTGCCTGGAAGTGGGGGGGTCTCGTTGGTGGGCGCTAGCCATGGGTGGGCGGAGGGGTGACCAGTACTGACGATGGTGAGAGGAGAAATAGACTTCGAACGAGAGACGGGCGTAACATTAGTGTCCAAGCGTGCGCTCCTCCGAATGCGGTTATATTGCTCACGTAAACAACGACATCGTGTAACTGCCACCCCACGCTACCCTCACGCTCGCACCACGCTAGCTAAGCCTGCTCATCCCAAGCAGCCTCTGTCCCTCCTGCGTTATTCCGATCATCCGTACATACCCGCTCCGTGCGCTATTACGCGTGCTTCGCCCGCTACCCCGCCTTTTTTGCATCTCTAGCGCCTCCTGTCTGTCGTCCGCGTCTACCATCTGTCGTATCAACGGTATATAATCTAGCACAGTCCCAGCATCTCGTCTTGCCCAGATGGCAGTTGGACACAGTTCCTGAAGTACGAGTTTCTGTTCATCACGAACGCTTCTGCTATGCTCTTCGAAAGTTTGTGTCTTCAACGCATCGGCTTTGACATCCACGTCAAACAGCTCCTGTGAAAGCCGGATCGCGGTGGTCAAGATGTCTTTATGTCGATCATACATTCCAAATTGAGCCACATCTTGCGCATAGAAATCGTGCAGAATGACATGCCCAATCTCATCGTCATCAGACGGGAGATAACCCGCAAGTTCTGCGGACTGCAGGTCTTCAATATATGATGAATTTAAACAATCGAAAGAGGCTCACCATGAAGCTGCGCACGGAATCTGGTTGAAGAACCCCATCTAAAAAAGACAACGATTCGCTCCTTTTCATGGAGATGAGGGATTTACCTTGCGACAGAAAAGGCCCGTCCTGGATGTTGATATGTCCAGATAAAATCGATTTTGAATCTGTATACTGAACACTGTTTGCGGTCGTGCATACAGCCTGAAGAGCATTGATTGTTCGTCGGAGGTCATGTTTCGGAAGAGGTTCCACTGAAAAGATATCTGAACATTGCTGTTCCGGTGTAGGATCCGTGTAGAGGCTAGAAACGAATTCCCTCTCAACCAGGTGTCCTTCGGCCTTACACAGACCCTGAAGGTATGACGTTGCGATGCCAGGGGAACAGGGTTCGAAGTATAGGATGCTTTGAAGGGGCAATTCCTCTATTGGGACGAGTGATATGTCTGAAAATATATCAAATTAGTTCGGAGGTAAGAATCTGTGAGTCTGACACCAACCATTGCATGTACAGATCACTGGCCGTTTGCAGTCTTTAATAATTCGTAAAACTGTCGTCCAGAAATTAGTATCTTCCTTGTAAAGGATATCGACTTCTTCGAGTAATATTAAGGATTGGCGAATAGGCTTTACGCCACTATCGATAGACTCCTCGAGGTCGGGTATCACTTCTTTAGTCGACTTCTTGCGAGGCGAATAAGCTGACTGAAAGTCGTTGGTAGGGGAATCGGTATTATGTATCTCGATTTTACTTTTTTGCCAAAGAAAAGATTTGAGCACGTCTCCGGACTGTCGATTCTGGAGAACTAGATGGTTTTTGCCGACTTCCCCGACGAGGTTGTCCACATTAGTGCCATTACGCCGCCCGATGCCTGGGTATACTTCAAACACGTCCCAGCCTAACTCCTCGGCACATGCATACACAGAGGCCGTTTTGCCACTCCCATATGGGCCTGTTAACAATATCGTGTTATGCAGTTGACCTAAATCCGGTGGCTTATCTTGCCTATGAGTTTCTTGAAAGGAGGCAGGTAGGATATCATGGGCGGATGAAGGAGGACTTGTAGGTGGGCCGAGAAAGATGTCGTCAAAGTCGTCTTCCATCTCGTAGTTTGTAAGATCATCTTCAGATTCGTCGGTTTGCACAATCCAATTGTCGTTTTCTTCATCAGAATCAATGCGAGATCTTTTTCTCTTCTTTTCAACAGCACGAACGATCCGAGCACGCTTGAGTCCTCTTTTTACTTTTGGCCTTTTTGGCTGAACCTCATCACTGATATTAGAGAATGTGGCGGGTTCTTCAAGTTGCAGTTCCAGTGCTTTGAGCCAATTTCGCAAATACAACGCACTCTTTTCGTTGCCCAAGACTTCCTGAGCACAGGTAGGTCTCCACTTGTCGGACCAAGGTCTTCTGGATACAAAGGAATCCTGGAGGTTCTCATCGAGCATTTGTGCGACCGCTGGATGATTGGATTTATGAGTCTCCGAGATATCAGATAATATGCTGTCGTTGACCCCATTTGACATGTGATAGGTCCGTCTGGGGGCAAAAGGTTTCAATGTGGCGCGCTTTAGAAATTCATAGTTGCGTTCGTCTATATCTTGTTGATTCCGTTTCGTCGAGCGTCTAGGAAAGATTGAAGAAGGTCCTGAAATAGTTGTCTGGGGACCACGAACATGTTGTGAGATGCTATCCGGATAAGACGGTATTTGTGGTACATGCGGTGTAGATTTCTTGCGAACGGGAGTTATCGAGGAAGATGATGTTTTAACCCTGGCACCGAAAAAAGGATGAATGGGTTTATTCGGTTTAGGGAGATCCCTAACGGGCGAAGACGCAATAACAATAGCTTGATCTGGTGTTTTGCCTTCTGAATTAGAACGTCGCTGAGAAGCTGGCAGTCGTCTGGTAACGGTG